>CM037847.1:10375534-10995875 GCA_021234535.1 Stichopus chloronotus
AAGAAAATCGTAGAACGACTCGACTCAGAGGATATTATTATTATTCTTTTTTTTTATTAAGCACTTTAAGGATACCCAGACATTTCTTTTATTTGAAGACATTGTGTTTCAAACACTTACTCTTCCAAAACATGAAGACAGTTTATAAAAATCTTTTGCCCAGTTCTTGTAGGGTAGCCATTTTTTAAAGATCCCCCTTCGTAGACTACATATCACACTCCCATTCCTCTATTTCTGTTAACCCAACGAAGAAAAAAAAAGAAAAGATAATGATCCAGTAATGTAGATCCAATATTTTTGGGCACTCGCATCGGTCGATACCGGATACAGACATTCGGTACAATGTTCATGATTGTAACCTAACATTGAAAGTTTTCATGGCATCTTTATCTGTATTCTGGAAATTAGTATCTGTCACTCTATCTTGAAATTCTGCAGCATATCTTCAAATTAACGAGGACATCATATTTTGTGACATCTAGCGTATAACACCTGCAAAGCCAACAGACTTCTTCGATGATTCTGTTGTGAGGAATTCACTTTGGTGCCAAAAATAATCCTTTTGCTGGAAAACTTAGTAGAAGTTACCGACATTCGTATCTCATTGAGAAAAAGCTGCCCCCTTCCCCCATAAAACCGAAAAGATATCTCTTAAACCTTCTACCTCTTTAAAATAAAAAAAAATGAGAAATATATGGACTAAGAAACACAATCTGGTCACCGTGCCAGCGAAAAAAAGGACTGCAAAGTTAGGAATTGTTGAAAAGTCACTTTTAATGCAAAGTGCGAAGCAGTCTTCCAAGAGGGGATTGTTGGCGGAATGATACGGACATCACTGTTGTGCTATCTGCTAATCAACACCATATTCGATCCGACCCACCGCCTACAAAAATATGTAGCTTAAATTGGGTTCCCCATGATTATTGAACTATAGGCCTAACTCTTTGTAAGTTACAAGGGACTAGTCAACCCCTTTCCAACTTTGGCTCAGCCAGTGGTTTCACAGTGGTTCCGTGATGGCAAATTTCTAAATTTCTCATTCTTCACTGTCTCCCCTATAGCTATGCCGTTGTTTCGAACTATATTATGGACCTCTTAAAAAACTCATGGCAACAAAATAAAACTCCAGAACTTTACAAAAGTCGCCCACCAGTAATTGTTGATCGACTGCAATTATTTCATCAACAAAGAAGTTTCACAGCTCAATGAAATAAGACATCACGAAATGTTTAAGAACCACAATTGGATTGAAATATTTATTTTACCTTCTGTTAATGCAAAATGAAAGACACGAATAATTTTCTTCATACGATTCAAAAGAAACTATTCACTCTAAGCTATTTGTTGTACAGAGACTAATTAAATCTTGAAAAAAATTTTCACTTTTGTCCTCATGGATAACAATTTCACGTCACCTTCGATTTCGTAACGTTTGGTTAAGTTGATGACGTCTCACACCCTGTTCATTTCTCTTTACTAACTATGGAGTACGAAATACCAACTAGCCCCTGAATCTTAGTGCTTCCTGTACAATGTTTAGTTTTCATTTAAAGTAAAAAACTTAACTAGATTATCATAAAGCAGTATACAAAGACGTACTTCCCCAGAAATTTTCAAGTTGCAATGTATTTTATGATGACTCTCGTGATGTACGAATGTCTTCATGCTTAGGTATGTGTAATCTAAATTTGAGTATTTACAGTATATCAATATGAAAATTTAATCTACAAAGTAGCTGCACGTTGAAAATTGTCATCCAAACCCTTCAGAGCTTTTAAAGAATGTTTTGAAATGGATAAACATGAGTCATCAAAACTTTCATTAATGACTTCAAAAACGTCAAAAACGAAAGAAAAAGATATTGCTATTTCTGGCTGAATATTACGCAATAGGTTATGTAAACGTTAAACTGTTGAGTGCCTCGAAAATCTCAGTAAAAATTTTTACGATATCTCATAAAACATTAACATGTTGAGTCTTAAAATAGATCAATTCATTTTCACAATGCATTCATAGCATTACTTTTATTTCAATTCACCAAATATTACGCAATATTTATGCCGCTTCGATATTTATTTGACAGTCGTATTATTTTCACAAAAGGCGTTCTGAAGAATTTAAACTATCGTTTTTGAAGGTTATGAGACATTAGTCAAAATAACGTTTAAAACGCTCATTTGTTCAATTAGTTGCAGTAATGTCTGAAAATTATGTTGGTACAACTTTGATGTTTTTGTTTGTCACAGAAAATGTGACGTTAAATGAGATGTTAAATGTATCTCTAAATATTTGCAAGATTTCCGAACATATTACCCGGTTATATTAAAATTATTGTTTGACTCAAGAACGGAGTACTGATGAGTATCAAGGTAAGTCACAATACTATTGTTGATTGGGGTTTCGTTAGGATGAGAGTTAAGTTTGGGCGAGTTGACCTTGTAAATAGTGATTAAACGAAAAAAAAAAAAAACAGTTTGGCAGATAGGCACGGCTGTCCTTTACAATGCTATGGTGCCAATAGCGCCTACCTAAAGTTAAAGTTGGCTGAAGACTATAAAATAAAAGAACAAAACCTTTTACTTCAATATAAAGTAGTTTGTCAGAATGTTAATTAAATTAAAACTTTGAAATTCCGGTGTAAAAGTTTTTCCTGATGAAGACTGCAATGGGGTCTCTACCTAAGTTGTATTTGTTATTTTCCGAAACTTTTTAAATATGAGGAATATTTTAGTGAGCATTGTTAATATTCATTCACAAAAGATCGAAAATTAATAGATCTAATGATAAACCAGTGCATAGCACATTCATCAAAATATGATAGCGGTGATAATAAAGTATATTTAGTCATTTGTGAAGCTTGTGCAAAGCTGCTAACTACGGAGTGCTGCACAGCAATGTGTATACGTACTTTAATCATAAAGGAGGATTTGCAGTACATTATCTTAAGTATGTTAATAGCCTTCTGTAGTTTTACCAGTTTGGAATATATGGAGGGGATCTTTTTCTTCACTTAGAATAAGTTTCCATGACTTATTTGTAATAGTTCAGCCTAAATACTTCATGCTTGTATTATTTCTTTGATGGTATAACTAAGAGTGGTAGTGATGGACGTTATACAATTGCTGCTTCAGAAAAGATTTGAGTAATGTTGGGAAATCTTACACTTACGACTGATTGTGATTTGGTTCTCATTGATAAGTGTCTTTACTGAATTGACTGAATCCACAGCCAATCCTCACATGATATCATACATGACAAGGTTTCATCGAAGGAACAAACCGTAACTAACCATGATGATGTCTCTTGATATCACCTCACGTTCTATCATGCAGAAAAGGGTTTTCTCTAGACTTGATTTTAGCACATTATGGAAATTCTGTGAGGACCAGGTGGAACTTAGTAGCCCTTACGGTGGGTGTAATCAAGCCGTCTATGCAGTCCGATCAGTCACGACATTACATACATATCCACAGACACCGTGAACGCTATTGTTTAATGGTCACACTTGTGTTCTGTGAACTACTGTTGTGACTGTTTATCTAAAGCATTCTACATATAGACCTCATGACGTCAAAGTCGCTGTGTGGTATCACCTGTTATATGTACCCGCCAGTCTTCTGACATTTATTCTGTCAACAACGTATAGCAAAATGCTTTGTTGGGCAGAAACATCCTGGAATCACTATTTTAGATGTTAAGGTTGGAGTGGGCAATATTCTCCTACCTGAAGTTATTACATGTAATGAGGCACAGAATGAACATGTAACATATTTCAGAAGGACAGTGTCACCGTAGCTAGATGCATTCAAAGAATGAACGTCTCGCGTGAACGTGAAAGAATGAACGTGAACGCGGTGTGTAGATGTACAGTCTTGGTACACATGATAATGTACTGACCCCATTCTCAAATATGTAACTTAACAGGCTAAAGAGCAAAGGAAAACCAAAGATCCAATGATTGACCTTCTGTATTCTAACAGCTACATTCCACTTGGAGTGGCTATGGGAATCTAATATACTGAAGAAAACTGGTATTCATTTGTAATGCTCGTCATTTATGGTTACGAGTTTATCTTCGTTGTATGAGTTCGTTATGAGTTTATAGTGTTGCCATTTGGTCAACAAAGGAGTCCGGTCAAGACGAACAGATGAAGCCAGAGAGGAAGAGGCAGTTTCTTGAGAATCATTCAATTTGTCCAATTGCATTAAGAATGAAAGATTCCTTGAAAATTTCTCAGGAGTGGACAGTGTTACTTTCTTAACTTAGAAAAAATAACAGGTAAGAAGATTAAAAAGTATAACCGAGATATCATTTCTCTACAAAACTACAAAATGAATACACTCAAAAAGCAGTTGAGCAAAATCGGTCGTGTAAAACAGATATTACTCATGGTGTGTAAATTATTCCCATAAATATTGTGCACCACGTGAACACGGATGTAAACATAGACGGTGCGGTGAGAATTGTGCCCTGAGCTTTATTTTGACCAACATTTTCTTCAGTTAACAATACCATGAAAACCTGTCAAACTTCGCCCACCTCAGTAGCGTTAGGGATAGAAATCATTACATGAAGAATGTTCATTTGAACTAATCCTGTGCGTAAACCTACAGCAAATACCTGTGAACAAGACTAGTGTAGCAGACACATCTCATACCCAGGCACTTACCCACCAAGTTTACAGTTCATCCTTCTTACCGTCTAGGAAGAGATCTTGGCACACTTTTTAGAGTATTTTGTTGCGATTTGACTTTGGAACATGTGAACTTTTACTTCGTGAAGTCATCAATATTTTAACAGAGTCCTTGTATCGTTTTATTTAATATTGTAGTCTTATAATTCTAGGATATTCTCACATAGAGATAATACTAACAATGTGTTTTCCTTCTTGTAACCTGTGATCGTTGACCTTTAATCGATGACGTCATCAGTCGGGGGGGCAGTATGCCGCATATTCCGGCACCTATCCACCAAGTTTTGAAATTCATTCGACGTACCGTCTAGGAAAACGTTAAACACTTTTTAAAGCATTTTTGCCGATATGACCTTTAATCACGTGACCTTTGATCTCATGACATCATCATTATTTCTTAAAGAATTTTATAATTCTAGGATATTCAGACACAGAGATAATGCTAAATATGTTGTCCTGTGTTCTGTTGACCTTTGAAATATGACGTCGTCAGTCACGCCGACACTACGTCTTATACGCGGACACCTACTCACCAGGTTCATCCGTCTTCCGTCTAAGAGAAGATTGCGACAATCTTTCGGACACACTTATACATTTGAGCACCCTTTCATATGCCCCTTACCCCAGTGAGTAACCTCGATCCATGCCATTTGTATACCATGAGGACCCCAACATAAGGAGTGCTGACCCACCAAGTTTTGGTGTAAGGTGGGCTACCATTTAAGTGCCATTTTGTGGGACTTAACTACTCAACGAAGTGCAATATCTCCTACGGGTATATACTATATAGGGATGAGATAAAAACTTGCAAGTTACTGCCGACAAAACGGTCGAAGCATTTGTCACAGTGATATTAGAAAATGACGAATGATCTCTTAAAGGTAAGCCAAGGAAATATTCATTACATTATTACGATTACATTATTAAAATGTATTTAATAATGTAATCGTACTGTTGAACAGTATACCACATGTATATTGTAGGAATGAGGCTGATGACTTTCACAACAACGTTAACGTTAATGTTACTCTTTAGGCTATTAGTTGAACAATTACGTTAAATGTTGTGACTTTTAATTTGAGCCTGATCATTTTTAACCCTATCGCCAGGCAAATTCAAACACAGCGTTTAGCCCCAGGTTATGCAACATGACTGCAGCAGTAGTCTAAGTCTGCTAATTATGAATTAGAGTAGAGCTGGGCAATGGACAAAATTAAAACAAGAGGGCAATCTACGGAGTTGGGAACCTCATAGCCGTCTGGCATTGATCTCAATAAAGTGTTAAGGACAAGGCCTGCACATGAGGATTTGTAATAATTCCCTGCAACCGCATGTCACATAGATCTAAAGGAGGAACAGAACGCTTGTTCTCGATATGACTCTGCCTGGAGAAGTAGAACATGAATGGCGTGAGGTAAAATATCCTTCAAACATAAGACGGTGGTATGCAGCAGAACACGAAATGGTAACATTTATATCTAAGATAGCAAGCTTGATACTAGCCTGGTGCAACTATTTAGGCCCAAGCAACAATAACTGCTTAAAAATATCTGCGGGTATTATGCTACATAACACAATTATACCATTAGGTTATTACATAGGTTAGCCTTAGCCTTAGTTGTTAGAGTTAGGGGCAGAATGTAAGGGCATCCCTTTATGGGTTATTGCCAAATTAATCCTCTATTTACTTGTGCAGCACCTAATTCTGTGTAAATTATTGCTTGACTTAAAAATAACGTTCTCATTATGGAAAGTTCAAATACGTTAACCACAGGGGCCAGATCCGCTAAAATTATTGTTTTGGATTAAAAGGTGGTGTCTACTGATACGACTATATACGGCTATATTATTCAAGCCTATATTATTCAAGCCCTTCTTGCTTTGGACCTGGATGAAACTTCGGTACCAAGAAGTAATAATTGAATAACTGAAAACATCTGTAATTAGGGTAGCAATAGTTATTCAATGCTAACAAGAAGCAAGGTGAAGTTTGCAAGCTCATTGGTGGTACAAATTCTAGATTACAATAACTGTGCCATAACTTGTAGATACCAATATTTTCTGCTCCCTTGATAGTCCCACAACTCTTATGGAAATTGTAACTAATGAATTATACGTGAATGGTTCTGTGCCAATAAGCAATTACTCAATTTAAACAAAACGTCCTCTCTGCTTTTCTGCATCCCAACTTAATTGCCCGACGTCCCTATTAGTAGTGTTGAGTTTTGTGGAATTGGTGTTAAACTCTGTAATTCTTTGTCGTTATTGGCAGCCATCCCACTTGGAAAGATCATATTCAGTATATTGCTAATACCATCTATAGAACATTGGTATCATTGCTCGTCTGCGTCACTATCTTCCTCGTAAGACCCTGGTATATCTGTACAATTCTCTTATCAATCCGTATTTATCGTATTGTGCGCTACTCGGGTTCGGTTAAAGGTCTGGTGACATGAAAATAACATTTTGAGGTACTGGGTGCATTAGGCATTCAAAATGTTGAAAATAGCCTCAAATTGCGTCAAAATCCGTCAAAAATTGACAAATTTACAGGCAAATTAGTGTCTCACAGCTGTGTCATGAATAAACAGTGGCTAAATATGCAAATTTGTGATGTCACGGGAGGGACTCCTAGGATTTGTCTTATGTTAATCCTTTGTTTATGTAACCTTTATTTCAAGGACATTTGATAATTTTATATGCCCAGAGGGTTTTATTTTGGAAACATGTATTTACTCCTTCAAAAATATCGATATCACTTACCAATGTGAAACTCAGTAATTAAGTAATTAAGGGGCAAAATATGTAGGGTTAACAAAAGAAAAACTGACACTGTGCAACACTCCACGTCATCTGTTTTGCATTTTCTTCAAACTTTGAAAAGTCATATCTCAAAAACGGTAATAGATACAAACAAAATTCCAACGGATTTTCACTCAGGGTTTTACTTTGTAACGTAGGCATGGAGCTCTTTTCTGGAAGCATGTCACCAGACCTTTAATATTGCTCCAATATTTAGCCACTTTTAAAACACCAGAAGAGTGCTGTTAGTCTTATACTTAACTATTATTCATCTTATCCTTTAAATGCCTCATTCGCTAAGCTTAACACACTTCCTATTTTCGA
Source organism: Stichopus chloronotus (assembly GCA_021234535.1). Classification (NCBI taxonomy): domain Eukaryota; kingdom Metazoa; phylum Echinodermata; class Holothuroidea; order Aspidochirotida; family Stichopodidae; genus Stichopus; species Stichopus chloronotus. The sequence continues at coordinate 10,383,355 of CM037847.1, forward strand.
CATTCATCATGTTGGCACTTTCATGTACTGTTGGATTCCGATTATCTTCAGACAGACCCTTTCAATTTCGTCATGACACTCATACTCACCTTACTCGTAGCAGACATTCCCTTTCTACTCCTGCTTTTCGACCCCAGTCTTCCCAACATACAATCCGCTACGTCGGTCCTGGCTTTCGGAACTCCCTTCCCACAACAATTCATACACTTTTAAAAAATTTCTGAAACTTCATTTAATGAACAAACGCAGGTGATTCCTTTTTTCTTTCTCTCTTTTTTCCTGTTTCTTTCCATCCGTTTCCTTTTCTCTTTTGTTTTCTGTTCTGTGTATTTATGCTTGTGTACTGCTCAAGGAGGACCCATACTACAAGCACTGAGCGTTCTCTGAGTTCTTCCCCAGTCATCATCAGGTTTGTTTATCGGTTATCCAATATTCACTGTTTTCTTTTTTCACTGTATAAAACTGTGTTGCTTAATTAGTTGCACAGTATTCAATGTAGAATGAAGTGCCACTTTATTTGGAATGTATCAAAACCACACGTGAAATAAGTTTTATCATCTAGCACCATCAATAAACGCTTAAGAAATCGGCATTCCTGTAGGTTTCCTTCAAAATTTCAAGAGTTGAAAACATCTGAAAATCTGTCAATTTCAAAGCTCGGGGCATCAAAGTATTTATGTGATACAAGAGCAGCGAGTTTTGGTTACTCTTTGAAAAGAAATTTACCTCACTACCTATCTACTCATCATTTAATATCATAAAGTCATTGAGTAAAAGGCATGATCATATTTGGGAATTCTATAAATATGAAGTTTTTCTCTTGAAAATGATACAACAGTTGATGCATGGTAAACTTTGCTGACTTCTTCTATACAATTCATGGCAATTTTCACCTGGTCGATACCCGACTCTTTCAATATATGAAATGAATGAACATATTTCAACCATGTATCCTGTCAAAATGGTCTTCTATGTCATATGGAAGTAGGAAGATTTTCCCTAGCAAGTAGACTAACTTGAACATTCGTACTGAGTTCTTTTCAGTTTAACCCGAAATTATCAGGTCTGATTCAGACATGACATTAAGAACCCAAATTGGGGCTTAGTTGTGGCCACAAGTCGTGTCCAAAGTTGGGGCTTAATCCGGAGGCTAAATATTTAATATTGTTTATTTGGGCACAACCCAAGGCAGAACAAATTAAATATCGCAGCTTACAGTTGGGCATGACAAAATTTCGGCCTTGAACCAAACATTGAGCACGACAAATGTCAGGTCTGATATTTGAGTCTGACACATTGTCAGTGTCGGACCTGATATTAAGTGCTACGGCTTAGACCAGAGGCTAAATATTTAAATTAGCACAACATAGCCTGAAAAAGACCTGATAATAGCGCTGACAAGGTGCACAACTTAGGCCTTAAAAGAAGACCTGGCAATGGAGCTGCCGAGTATGACTTGGCTCAAACAAGAAAAACTGACGATGGAGCTGTCATAATCATCACAATTTGGGTTTAACGAGGGAGTTGTCAGCTCATGGTTTGACAGAAAGCCAAAATGATGGGCCCAGTAGAAGTACTGATAGTGGCAATCATGAGGCTGAAAAGTCAAAAGTCAAAGTAAAAAAAAAATCATGTGCTGCTTGAGGATTTCCCTGCAACTATAGCTTTCCTGTTCACGTTGACCTGAATCTTTTGCATTGGCACACTGGTTCCAATCTTTTTGTTCAGCTTTTATGTGGTCATTTTAATGGCTTCCAGAATTATTCAGAAAGGGTTCTGCAGAGGAGAAGAAGAAAAATTTTAATGAGGAAGGTATATAAGGGGGCGCGTTGCAAGAACAATTTATTCGAAAGAGCGTCCCTGGTTTAAGCATGTTTAATAATGCATTGCTAAGAGCAAGGGGTTAAGTATTAGTCACTCATGAATACTCACAAACGTAAGCTGTGGGGAAACCACATTCTACACAATCAGTTCTTTTGTTACTTCTTAAGATATGTTTTCATGACTATGAGATGAATTAAATATAACATCACAATTATGTAACTTAACCATCCTAGGTCAATATACTGTATGATATACAGTAATATTTCATTTGCATTTGGCAAAATAATAGTGCAGTATATGAAACCTCCACTACATACATAAGACTCATTAAATGTTCATGGCCTATCGATATGGCCACACTTTACTGGCCGACATATATCAACCCTATCATTTAGGCTGTGCATTGAGAACTTAAATTAGCTATATAAAGTCAACGTAACTAAAATAGCTCTTAGGAACTGTAACTATTGCCCAGTATGCAGTCAAAGACGTCGTTTACTGGCCTCATTGGACCCCTTCTGTACTGTACCTAGTACAGTATTTACCACAGTATTTACTTCAAGTTTAGCGCAAATACTAGTATGCATGGTTACATTTTACAGGGGTCTACATGCCTCGCACAGGTCTTACTTAAGAAATCATGAGTCGATCAATATCATGAGCTGATCACTGCCTTATAAACATCATACAGCACAGGGTGTAAATGCGATGCGATTATAATATATTGTGACTGTGACTGACAATGTATATTCCTCATTAAATGCCAATACAGGAACCTTGAGGTTCCTATTGCAATGGGTCCTACCCAACACAGGCTAGTTACAGGGCACTGTCATACACCACACAGTATTACATTTACTTTACTGTACACTAAAGTACAACCTACAGCTACACAATAGCATGACATTACGCCTACTACAGAAATGCTCTGCCAAGTAATCTAATCAGGAAATTTATATTATGCCACTTATGATAGTAAAAAAGATACCAAACTTAGGCTAAATTCAGAAATATTGATTGTTCTGAAATGGTGTGGCAGAGGCCTGTTGCACAGATAAAAGCCTGCGGCCATGTAGTTCTGTCAATGGCAGATAACTGCTAATTCAAACTGTGCTGTTAACTGGTGGTAAAAAACACTGATGAACAACATGGAATGCCAAAAATGCATTTATTCAGGGTGCACATGGTAAATCGAAAGAACTTCATGTTTGTTAAACGAATGGCAATGGAGACATGAACATCTAAACATACGGAAAATCATATATGGTCCATTTTGGAAGTCTAGTTGGGTTTACCCGGAATTGTTACAACTACTGTTTATCCAACTAGACCTTGTGCTAAGGGTGTTGATCTAGATCCAATGTTTCATACCGGGGGTGACTTTGAAAACTTCATCTTGCCATTTTTGTTTACTTAGGACATTTAAAGGTCTCATGTTTTACTTTCAAATTACCTCCTGGGGTATCAACTTTCTCAAGCAGTTTACTAATTAAGAATTTATGTATGTCATGTTTTTCAAATTTATCGTATGTTTAAAGTCACCTTACTATGCAGTGACTTGGAACACCTCTTAGTTTCCTGTTTTCATTCAAACCCTACAGCAATGTGGAATGTTTTTGAGAGTTCTAAGCTATTCAAAGACTGACTGTGTTGAAAAGATGGAGATAACATACTGGAAGAGTATTTATGGAATGTGGTGATACTTCTAAATACATGTTATATGAAGCAACATAAACACCAAATTTTTGGTTTTGTGCAAATCATATGAGCCTGAGAGAATGCTGATCCGGACACTGATTGTGAATCAGGCATTAAGTTTAGCTAGAACAAGAAGTCATTAAAAACTGTTTTGTGGGCTCTTTCTGTACGCTATGGTATGTCATGGTACCAAGCAAATCAAGTCCATTGTTTAATCACAATACCTAGCTACTGTACTGAGCATCTGCACATCATGTAACACATGTAATGATACAATTGTAAGGTACCAGTACTGTAGTAGTACTTCAGTGATGCTTTGTGTTGGTTTCAAAGAGGAAATGTGAAAACATCCTGAGAGAACTAGTCTTTGCACTGTCGAAATGAACAGCGCACTCTGGACTTATAGTTTTATATCACAAAAGTGAAAAATTGCGAGTTATTCCCCAATTACATAATTCTACAGAAGTTCGGCAGACTCTGCTGACTATTCCAATGATCGTTTCAAAGTAGTAGTTAAATCATTTGGTAAGATAGTTATAATGGTGCTCAGTTTAAGTGTCAAACTCATGTCATTCTACCGGACATTGAATAGTTTACAGCAATCTAAGAAGCAGACGAATGACAATTACCTACTTATGATACTTACATGGAAGATATTTGTCACACATGAGGGGGATTATCAATGCGAGCTTTTCAAAATCTGTGCAAGCATTTTCAACCTTGGCAAAGCTCGGCAACCTTACATTAATGGTGGGCAAGCTCGTCAAAGTCCTTGCAGGCTTATTCAATGTTAGACGAGCTTATGAAAACTCTTGCAAGCTAGTTGAATATTGGACGAGCTCGTATTGGGATGCTGAACATTTCATCGCGAGCAGTTCAACTAGTTTAAGTCTTTGACGTCTTTGGAAAGTTCCCAAATTAGCTTGCCAAAGTAAATAACGAGCTTGCCATTTCCTTAGTGTGACAGCATAACAAGCTTGTTTCAATATCGAGAGCTAATATTTGAGTGCCCGTGGCAAATAGTTCAATTGCCCGTGAGAAGTTGGAAAAACTCAAGTCTAAATGTAATGCCTGTGTAATGCTTTGAAAAATACAAAGTCCACTTGTTGTGCCCTGTCGCATGTCTTGAAAAGTACCAAGTGCAAATGCCATGCCTATGTTTTGTTTTGAAAGAATTCCAACTCCAAATGTTGTGTGTATGTTGTGCTTCACAAATACATAGGTCAAAACATCATGCCCATATCAGTTCTGGAGATTAAGTTAAAATTATAATGTTGTGCTTTGTTAGCCCCAAAATTTTGCTTGGGAAACATATCAGTGTTATGTCGTGCCCATAATGCAACTTTGTCGTGTCTGAAGGATTTTGTCAAGCCTTACAGTTTCATGTTAGGGCTGGCAATCAGTCTTGCTCTCCATGTCGTGCTTTGTCGTGCACAAATTGGCTCCATGTTAGCCTTACATTTTGTCACGGAAAAGCAACATATATGTTTGTAAACTTGTGAGCCAACCACTTGATCTCCGTTTTAATCTAGAAGACTTACTTTTGTCACAAGTATCCTTTAATTTGGTTCCCATTCTTTCTATGTGTCTGTCAGTGCATCTGCAAACAACCTACTGTCTGATCTCTGCTTAACTTTCATTATATATGAAAGCTTTAATCAAAGAGCGACATAGGCCGAAATGTTTCACTTCCTGGACATATGCATGAGGTTTTGTATGTAACGTCAAATGTCCAACCAGGAAGAGCGTGTCAGAGACAAACATACATCGTGCGATCAGTACGCAGTCGGATATGTTCTAATGTAGGCATATACTGCGTTCTTGTAATGTGCATCTATATGGGATCATCGCATAAGGGTAAGTCTCCATTTAACACTCTGGCCTATATTGATATAGAATAGTGTTTTTAAGGATAACTTTAGTTTAAAAAAAATGCATTGTATGCATACTTTACAGCATGCATTGTACGGACACTTTAGAGTACAACGTAAGGACAATAAAGTTTAGTTGAAACGGTTCATCTCGCCTACTCCTCTCGGGAGGAACTCAGTGTACACAACGTATTCAAGAATGCTTTAGTATACATGACATTGTTGCTCAATAAATAGATATTGTCTTAGGCCTTCAATTTAATATAGCAGCTAGTTCTCCTTTATTTAAGTACATGATTTTCTTCCCAATCTTGAAATTATTGATAAAATCACAGATATTGGAAAAAAAATGCATGTTTTAGGGCTTACATAGACGGTTTGTCAACAAACGTGTATACATCAAAAATGCACAAGTGTATATTTCAGTCTGCTTGATATTGATTTAATCTAAAACAGTACGTATCATTTACTAGGATTCTAAGCTTTGTCCTACCCCAGGTACTTTCCCTAATCAAACCTAGAGCTAAGTAACACGTCTGACGATTTTTCACCCAAAAGAGGGGGAATCATTCTCTTTGTGTGTTAACATTGTGAGCTAGATCAACTTTTAGATTCCAAAGGAGCACGAGATTTCTCCCCATTTTGCGCCTTTAATTGATATATTGAGATACGGTAACTTGCTAATGTTCACGTCGGAGTTTGAATGGACGACCCAGGAAGACTTTGTGTCTCGACGGCCATGCGCGTAAACTGCTGTAGAAGAAATGTAAAACGTTATTGCTTTGATGCCAGCATATAGTTTATACCTTTTCATTGTTTACATCATGAAAACATAAAATTAATTGTGCTTTTAAAGTTGTACTATTGAAACCTGTTGGAGAAGTTATACTTTTTATCCACACTTTTTAGTGTGAAAAAGAGATGCAATTTTCTTTCCCCTATCTAACTTGACGTTCCCAAAATGATGGGACTGGGGGCAGTTTGTCATGAAGGTCTTATTGGAAGATTTGTGACATAATGCTGGTGGAAACTCTATGATTGGAGGTGATGACGGTGATGACCTCAGTTGTTCATAATGCATATGTTTCATTCTTTGTATCCATATAACTCTGTGATAAATTTTGGTGAGACTTCTTTTTCTGATCTCTTAAACAAACATGTTTTTGGACGCAATATCAATTTTGTTATACGGACGGCTTGTAAAGGTCCGAGATAAAATTTATTCTCATTCTGAGTGATCACTGAAATGCCCACTGGTACTGACAACCTTATGGCAAACCTCCAAGCAAAACTTTTTGCGTGACACGTCCACCAAAGCGCCACGGCCACACAGCTCTAAATTAAAGGAAAATCAAAATATGACAAACAAACAAGTAAGGGAGAAAACAGGACTTTACCACTAAAGAACTATTTAAGGCACCCGCCGTCGCCCAACTACGCCCAATCAAAAAGGGTAGGCTCACAGACTCAAGTGTGGTTGCCCACCTGGTAGAGGAGCAAATGCTTCGCCACCAACACACCAATGGCAACAACATTTAAGTCTAATATTAAGTCTATGTCAGACCTGAGTGCTTCAAACAGTCTTCTGGACAAGTAAGTTTCGTCACGCATGAAGACGAAATGAAAGTTAAAATAGCTTCAGGAAAAACCCTTAGTACATGGTACATACAAATCCGACAATCATTAACCAAACCCTCTCAGAACTTCAGCGTGCAATGTTGTGTGGAGATACAATCGTCTATGAAACAGCTTGGGTAATAGGTGATTTGTGTTGTAATCTTTTGTGTATTGTCTCCATATACTGTGGTGAGGTCAAGTGGGCAGATAGAGGGCTTGACAAAAACTTCCTGACACAGGAAACGCCCAACGAATATGCGAAGAGCTGCAGGGTAATGCATATGAAGACACGTTAAACATACAGTGCACATGCATATAAAACAACATCAACTTGTTTCAGTGATGTGTAGTATCACGTTGAAGATACAGTTCTTATGAGGAACAACTTTTCTGTTCAGCCTGTAGAGTAAAAACACATTTATTCCACCCACTTGGGGTCACTGAATGCTCTCGTAAAGGAGCAAAGCATGGGACAGATCATTGCACCGGAACAATTTCCAAATTAAAAAGAAAAATATTGCCAAATTTGGTGCTATTTTCAGATTTCTCGAATAATGCATTGCAATCCTATAGAGCAGATTAAACGAAGATGAACTGTTAGAACAGACTGGAAATTCCGATGACTCTATATAGGAAAAGTAGATACTAGCATATTTCCAATCTTTGTAGCCAAGAGAGCAAAAAAGCCGAGTGCAGTTTGGTAGTTTACCGAGCAGATTTCGAAAAAATAAGCAATTTTGAGAGGCACAATTGTTCTAAGATTAATTTATAGATTCAACAGAGCCGTAAGTTATGGTCATCGTTAACCAAAAAAAAAAGAGTGTCTAAGTGCATCCTGCCAAGACTTGTGTTAACTAACATGCTGTGCTTTTGGAGGTTAATTGTGTTTTTCTCTCTATGGGCATGAACATGGGCATTATGGGCTTTAAAACATGCTTCATTACACGTACATGATAGTAACAGTTCAAAGGACTGCCAAAAGGTAAACACTTATTCGTCATAAATAGTCAAATTCTGAACGATGGAAGATTTTTTTCTCCAGATCGGAATCTCCCGAACTGCTTACCTTGCACTCGGTGCGTTGTCTACTACTAGTCTATATAGTGCGCGCATGCTGTGGTTCATTGCATGTGTTCCTATTCACTGTTAACGGAACACCTTCAAAGCTTTTTTTCCTCACAAAGTAATCAAATGTTGGACTTTGCGTAGGATTTACTGGACTGATTTTTGACAAAGACACTTACAGATTTCTGAACGTTGTATTCAGAGAAATGCTTGGACGTGTTTGATGTCTCACTCTCAGTTCTAACAGCAGTAACAGCAGCATAACGTTAATTTCGTTAAGGTTCGTGCATAATGTTATGGGACTTAGACATACGTTGTTTGACTTCACTGTGCATGTACGATCCTTTTGCCTTTGACTGTGGGAGTCTTACTATTGCAGTCGTAAGAAATTCTAATAACGTTATCTTTATATTACATTATTCGCATATTATTCACATATAACCATTGTTTTGTGTATACATGCTGAACATACGTATAGCTTCTATATGCTTCTACTGGCTAGCACAATGAGCGTATAAATGCTCTGTATAGTAACACACCAACACAGGTAACGATTTTACAACTTTTGTAAGCCGCCTGTGTTAATTCTTCAAGGTAGATCACGACGAAATTTGGCTTCGTCAACATGTTTTGTAATACACGTAGCTTATTTAAGCACCCCGGGCTTAACACATGTAATCATGTTATAACACATATCCAAATAAAAGGAAAAATGGATGTATTACTCCGTAAGTGTTCAAATCAATTGAAGGAAGCAGATTATAAGGCACTGTCGATCTACGGTTTTATTATATTCATTCGCTGGTGATTTTACTCGAAAATTGACCATGTATCATTAGTCGGATAATACACAGTCGCTTGCCTGAAAGGGCCAATAGGCCTTGAGGATTCTTACCAGATATGTATGATCACTTATTACATCATACCTTTTGTATGACCTAGTATTTCAGCCTATGCAGTTATAGATTGGGCTGAGCAATTATGTTTGATAGCAATGTCACTTTCCATGCTTTGCTATTCATTCTGTATGTTTCTACAATCAGTATATATATTACATAAGGATTTACTACACAGTGAATGCCAAATAATTAAGAACTGTGGATTAATTTCCACTTTTAATTTCGTCGCAGCCTTCCTGAAATGGATGCATATATTTCCAATAATTTTTATTGCAAGGGCTATTTTTTAACAAGAAATAAGTTCATAAGTCTCTTCGAACATCGAACATGGATAGCTTGGTCAAGATTGCTTTTCGTATATCATTATTCCGTAGTTGATATTCGTTTGATAGTAAAATGTAAATGATCTAGTTACATTTAGGTTATACAAGATATGTGCAAGAGTACAATGCAGTCCCCTGAGACATTACATAAAAATGGTCAGGTCTTCCAAACAAGAGAAAAGTCATTAAACATTAAAAACTAAAACCACTTAAAACTCTCTCATCTCACTTAATTAGTCGGGAGCCTTTTTTTCCTTCTCATTTTTACATGGTTATCAATGGGCATAACATTACAGATCAACAAAACCTAGGCATTTGATGTGATTCGATCGTGTTATTGTTTGCCACCTGAATTGTGAAGAAGCACCATGATTGAATTAAAATGACTTCGGGAGATGAGTTGGTAACAACATAAACAGCACTGATCTTTTTTTATACCTTAGTCGAAATGGTCAAAATAAGTTCCGACGTCGGACATCAGAAATTTAAGTCATTCGCATACCAATCGATTGATGTCCGAACGATGTCCGGCCGGTTTTATTTGGCAAATTATCCTATCACCTGGTTTAAAATAGTCGTTCCACAAATTTGCTGGGTGCCCATCGTGTTTTCGCAGGGTTGACGGTGACGCAACGCAAAGCGATTAACCGACTGTCTGAAAGAAATGGACTGATAATCGGCTGGCGCCCCATGAGTGCACCTGGATATTAAATTACAACTGCTCAAAACTGCTTCACATATGATTGTGTCTTGAGATCCTAAGCCCTAACGCTGAAGCTGTGCCACATGGTGAAGGGAAAGAAGGGGCATCGTAACGTGAACAAAAAGTGTAAAAAAATACCATTTACAAGGAGAATAATTTCCCAATTTAATAAGGAAAACAAAAACAAATACTGACAATGTTCAGTTTCCTTTTTAAAAAAAAAAATACAGGTTCCATTTGCTCTCTTTATATAGTCCTTTTGTTTACATTTCCTTTCTGCGTGCACGCCTCAAGTAGAATGCATTGTAAGTGATAACGCCTTTCATTTCCTTCAAAAGCAATCACATTTTTATTTTGGACATTGCTGTTGAAATCTTTGTTTGCCAAGGGAGTGCTATATTTAATTTTCCTTCCTTCTTTTTAAGAGAAGTTTCCAAAGCTCATGACAGTTGTTCTGTAAAATAGATAGGCGTTATATATATTCCACCTTCAAATAAACCTAAGTAGAGCACACGAGTGTCGATTTAATACTGAAAGTGTTAAATAGGGATCTCATGTCTGCAATTTCTCAATCATGAAAAACGGTAACACTTCCAATAGCGTGAGATGTATGACAAAGTGGTAAACCAGGCGCAGCGTCGTAGGTGCAATACGACTAACCCTATCGTTTCTGTTCCATTCGCAATTGCATTCCCCTCCCACTCACCTTCTTAATTTGTTACCAAAAGTTAGGAAATTTACACTTCCACTACGAATAGTGTACTTTGCTGGGCTTTTTTTTTTTTCATGTTTTAATAAGTAGGAAGGGCTCGGTACAGCTAATATTCTGCTCAGCTGGACATGTCCTCCAACCCTCCCAGCCTTTAAGAAAGTGTCTAAAGACTGAAACTTACTGTCTCGTTCGTCAGGCTGGGGACGTTTAGTGAGCAGGTTTTGTTTTGTATGGGATTGTTGGCTCACCCTGCCTCGTTAGCCTCTGAACACTGTTCGAAAAGGGTATGCAGAATTCAATGGTGTTCATCCACGATCAACATGGAATAAGATCCCTTCATGAGTATTCATACTTTCTGATTCGCAGATACTAAACGTACCTTCTTTGCGCTTGCCTCTCTTCCGCTGCCACCAAAGTAGCAAAGATAACTGTTACAAATTACTCGCTGTGATCAATGACCAACAGTTTTCAACGCGATACGCCTAGAGTTATTTGGGAAGAGAAGTTCCTACATGTAACGATATCTTACATGCACAAACTAACCCATGTCCATCGGATTCCGATCGTTATTATCTCATCGCCCTATAGGGGCTAAGATGAGACATTGCAGTCACTTGGCTAGTGGAGCTATACATTGTGCTGTGCACCCACGGGAGAACGGTTGCCATGGGAACGCTTGATTTTTAGAAAAAAGCTAATTTTTCTTCAAATTTTGTAGCAGCATTTGGTTGCAGTAAACTATTACAAATCCCCATGTGCAGGAACTGTGTTGAAATCAATGGATGTTGGCGATGAGATACGCGACTCCGTGGATTGCCCTCTTGTTCTCTCTGTAATTGCTAGGTGACTCCCAATGCCCGCCGGTCCTGGTCTTCACGAATCGTCCTGACAATTACCGTAGGGTGTCGGATAGGAGTCGGTCTAATGTCCGACACGTCTTGGTAGGGGGCAGGCCGAACCTGTTCATGCTGACTATGTTAGCGTATTCGCTAACATAATCACATTGAAAATTTCAATTTATCTCTGATCTGTAGACTCCGCCGATACCTAGAAATCGGTCAAAATGACCTGGGGTCTTGTAAAATGTAAGCTAGGCATTAGTGTGGTATAGAAAACACGTTTGTTAATAGCTTGAATTCATCACATAAAGTTATGATAATTTCACTTTAAAGAAAATCACTACATGTCATTTTTCTTTCCGTTGACAACATTCCTAAGCTCCAGCAGGTATATAGTATCGTCATCTTCTTAAAGACAGGAGATCTTAAGGCAAACAAATTTGGTTACATACTCATACCATCACCAAAATCAACCATTGATTAGTAGAGGACTTTCAAGTAATAAAACAACAAGAGGACAATCCACGTAGTTGCATCTCATCCCTATCGTTGTCCATAATCATTCACTCTTTCACATGTATGTATTATTGTCGATCGAGCGTTTGATCTAACACCCAGCACTTTACATTATACACAGTACATAAGTACATATAGCTAGTAGCAGCACGCTTGGATTTGTAAGTAACGCGCATGTGTTGTGTGAATGTAGAAGTCACGTGCGCGTCAAAGTACATATATCCATGCATATCGCTTGTGCGTCAATTCTTTCATTTTCTTTATTTCTCAAATCAGCCCGCCGCGACCATGGTTGTTTTGTAGGTAGTCCTAGGAAACACGTCACAATCATTTGACTCATTTAACTCAATTTATTTCCCACCGAAACGTACTATAATTCCTTGGCTAGAGTATACAGGACATGTAACAGTAAAAACATACTGAATAGAGGTATAACGAAAAGCATGAAAAATGACATTGTTATTAGATTTAATCATTCAATCCAAACATGGTTGGATAGGTTGAAATATTAGTTCACAAAGTATTGAAAAGCAAAGATCTCATAAGTTATGTTGCACCTAACTAAAAAGGTTTGAAACTCATTAGACTTACTGTCTAGAAGGAAACGCGACAAACTGTTTCAAAGCCTTTTGCCAATAAGAGATTTGGACTGTGATCTCTGACCTTTGACCTTAAATGGGAGACACAATTTCAGGTCATGGGTCAACTATCTTCCAATTTGACCCTCATTGGCTTTGCCGTCTAGGAAGAATTGCTGACGCAACCTTTTTGGTGTCCAATTTGACCTTTGACCCCTCAACTTGACCTTTGACCTTAAAACACACACAAGCATAATTTTTAGATAAAATCTTGTATACCGGTCATATATTTGGAGGTCCCATGTAAAGAGGCCATTTCGGATTAGGAAACACAGCAATTTTAAGATTTCACTAATTTGACCACTTGACCTCTGACCTTAAATTTTGATGGGGAGCCCAACTTTAGACCCTGGGTCACCTATCTAACAACTTTGATCCACATCGGCTTTACGCTCTGGGAGGATTTGCGGACCCAAACTTTTGAAATTGAAATTTTCACACAGACACAGGCACACGCACGCGGACACACACATTCACACATTTTGACCACTACACTAATGGGGGTCTCACGTCACCTTAAGTACCATCCCAGGTTAGACCCCCATGTCTCATATATCGACCTACATAATTTTGCCATGGAAACTGTTGCTATGGCAACTGAGAGAGACATAATATATTGTAACGTCCAAAAGCAACTACAATATCTCATCCCGCACATTGCCATGTATAGGGATGAGATAATAAAATGTTTGAAATTTATGTATACCATTATTGAATATGTAACTGTTCCTGTGTAACCACAATCTTCTTACAAAGCGTATTGGCACTTGTTTGAATGTTAATGCTTCTTCCAAGTAAATAGGCTCTCCAGGTAAATAGCAAGCAGATGAAAGTCCCTACAAGACCGAATTTAGAAACGACCAAATGGAATTGTAAAGTAAGGGAAAATTGGAAATACATATTTTCATTAATTGCAGCAGTGAACATATAGCGCAATAGCATAAAATTCTATACACTGTATATATTTGACCTTTGCAAATAAGTTTCTTCTTTGTTCGTTCCTCAGTACACCTTCATCAGAATATAACTACAGGAGTCAATCATGGCGGCAGTAGAAAGTGACGGTAGGAAATGCCCTTACATTTTTCACATATTCAAACGTGCTGGTTCCGCCAGCTGTAAGTTGGTATTAGTAACTTCCGAACTTACAGTAGCACTTATTAAGTTTTCGTTATTATTTATTCACTTTTGTTTCTAAAATGGCAATCGACATCCCAAGGTAACACAGAAGGTTTTTAAAACGTTTTAGAGGGTTATACAACGTTGTATAACGTTTTAAAAACGTTTTGATGATGCTCCTTCATTGAGAATAAATGCATGAACCGCAACTACTCGAGAGACACAAATAGTTTTAAACGAAGTTTCCACATACCAAAAAGTTCTTAGTACAATCATTTAATGCCTTAGTGGCATGTAATATTTTGCAGACAATTCCATCGGCCACTTCTCACATCTTCTCAATGTACCACAACAAGAACAGGAGGGAAACTGAAAATTCTACTCTACAAGAAGATTTATCGATTCAAAACCTTCGTATCACTGTATTAGGGAGAACAGGTGAAGGGAAAAGTTCAATATTGAACACTATCCTAGGAAGACCAGGCCTTTAAAGTGGGTAATTCCCCGTTTTCTATAACGAACTCAAGCTCCTACGCTTCTTGTATGTACAATGGTCGACGTATTACTGTAGTGGATACTCCAGGGATCCATAGCAATACTCAAGCTAAATCAGCAGTTGTGAAGGAGCTTAAACGCACTGCAATCCTGCTACCAGATGGAGTCCATTGCTTCATTATATGTATGAATATGAGTGACTGTCGCTTTAATGAAGAAACTGATGAGATGCTGGAAACAATCAAGGTATCTTTTATTGTAATTTCCAGGTTTATTTATGATATTTACATACGTTATTATAAGAAACAACATAATATGACACGTAACTTATTAATGATTGAAAAGTTCGAAGGACCCGTTCAATCCCCACAGATAAAGCTGAAATATGGCATCAAAACTCAGGTCATAGCGTAACGGTGGATTAAAGTGCACAGCTATTGAATCATTTTGTATCACTGTAGTAGTTGTAAAACAGCAATGAGCATGCCACATGTTCGATGGAATTGACAAAACAAATAACCAAGAGCAAATAACCCACAGAAACACTTACACTGTTATGATTTTGTCATGTTAAACTGTGATTATTCGAACAGTCATAGTTCCAGGTAGTAATGTGATGCATCGACATTTCAAAGTGATGTTTCTTTTCACATTGCTGTTTTTCTCCTTAATTGCTGATAGCAGGAAATGTTGTGAATGCTTTTGCTATGATACCGGTGAGATTAACAATGCGACTTTAGTGTAAGCGTATGCTGTTTACTAACAAAAGGTTCAACAGCATTTGTTTAAGTGACAATATATGGCAGCAAGACACAGAGTTCGCGTTATTTCAAAATATATCCATAAACTCTATTTTGATCCAGCAGGTGTTTGGAAATAACGCTTTCAACTACTGTTTGCTGGTTTACACCAAGGCCAAAACTGAGCTGAATTATGGTTCTTTGGAAGATTTTCTCATCAGAATGAAAGAACATCCTGGGTATTGCCACTTTTTGGAAGAAATAAGTGATCGAGTTTTCACCGTAAACAATGCTACAACAACAAAAGAACAAGAAAAGCACAACCGGCAGAACATCATCAAAATGGCGGAAGACGTTGTCAGAAAAAATAAACTTTGTAAAAGACCAGAGGTATTCACCAACGCATTGTTTGAGAAAGCAAAGAAAATACATGATGAACTACCAAAGGGCATTTTCCACCCGTCAATAGCGAATGCCGTTGTGGAAGTAGCAAGAGCAACATCCCTCTTAAAAATGGTTTACAACAGTAATTTTTGGAAATCAGAGGTTGTTAAGATTCTTCGAGACAGTGAACTGTGTGAGATAACTGATGAAGATTTTACATTTTCAAACGATGGCAGCTGTGCCACTTTCAGTTATAAAGCATGTAATGATCACATTGCAGAGATTTGTAGTAAAACTAAAAAATCCATCATAAAGCGTCATGTGTATGTTTTGATAGGATTAGCTGGCATTATAGCATCGGCTTCCATCATTTCCTCAATCGTTATTTACTCGCTAACTCGACAGTTTCTCAGATGTTACCACCTAAACTCTTACGTTTCTATGCTTGCTTGTATTTTTTATAATGCCGATATTCAGCATACTGAGCTGTAGCCCTTTACTACATATTTTGCTACCCCAGATAATCAAGTTTGAGTGAGGTTTCCCACGTAAGATTACATTGCGACAAAACATACCAAATTTCTAACGTTTCTGTGTTGAAAGAATCTTAACGTTTACGTTGGCAGTGTGCCAATGCTCAGGCATATTGGTCTTAGGGTATATGCTCCGCCTACATATTCACAACCGTGATCCTCGAATGTATGAGTGCTTCTTCTATGTCTTCAAAATCCACTCAATTTTGAGGTTTGCTTCTTCGGAAACTCATTCGTTAAGGCGGTCAACAATAACTCGTATACAAGTGCTACTGAAATGTAATTAGTTTTGCTTTTTTATATTATATTCACTAATAAATTTCAGTTCAAGTTTTACCTATTCTCTTAGTCCTCTGTCTACTCGTTTCCAAGCGAGACAAACAAAAGCAAGCATATTTTAATTCCAAGTTAATTTTCTTTTGGACTTCTGTATACAATTCATATATGCTGTATATATTCCACATTGTAAACAAGTTTGGTAGTGCTTAGCATAAACATAATGTAGTAATTTTTTTATCTATCATTAATTATCTTCAGTTTGACCGACTTGAGCTTGTGTATGCTATAATTCCCAACTTTTATTCACCAGTAACCCAGTATACTGCTGTATTCCTTGCATGACTGAAATAATTTGCAAACAGCTATTTTCCTACCGACGAACGTCTGTGGCAAATTACAAACGCACACCGTCCCGGTAGCATTTGGAAAATTGTTTTGTGGAAAATATCAATCGGTAAACAAGAATTTCGACGGTTCAGTTTTTGGAATGTTTTATATGGCTTTTTTCGGTAAAAATGTTGATACGCTTAAGTGCTAGTAAACAATAACAAAGTAACTCCCAATCCACTTCTTTGTCACAGCACAAAGGACGTCAACCGACAATCTGAAAGTTCTCTCTTCCACAGGAGGCAGGCAAGAGGATTCAAACCTCCGCCGTCGGCATCTAGCTATTCTAGGATGTCAAATATATCTGTAAATTCCCCCCCCCCCCCCAAGAAAAAAACAAAGAAATAAGCAAAAAAACACAAAAAGTTTCTGGCAAATATTTGCCAGAACACTTCTGTATTCCTTTTATATTTCTTTGAATGTCGTATTTTCGGTAAATTTAAAGACATTTATACAGAGTACGGTTATGGTCGATTAATACTGTCAAAATACCAGCAGAAGAAAGGTATATTTGAGCTTTATGTGACTATAAATATTTGGTTACATGAGTATTATTACTTCTTATCTCTATATCATTTTTGGAATGACATGAAAATTCTGGATTTTCGTGTCCTCATAATGTGAGAAGTAAAAGTTCAATATACGAAGTAAATGGCGTGTGCGGAATCATTGATTTCGTTTTCTTTGTAGGTAAGAAAAATAATAAACAATCATAATAAATAATCAGTTTCTTTTTTTAAAGTTAGATAATCTCTCACTGGAGTGAATTTTTAATGTAGATGAGAAATAAATATCGAAGTATCAACATCGCTTAACGGTCTCTGTGTACTGATTTAAATATATTTTATTAACTCTAGATACTCTGCTGATGCTTCAGGATGTACTTGCGGTTTTTCTTCACATAATTGTTTTCTTTTCTGGTATTCACATTTTACAATGTGCATACCAGAAAGAAAAGCAATAATGTGAAGGGACAACAATAATTTACGACATGTAAACTGAAAAGAATGGGCTTCGTTTCTCTGGCTAAATTGATGAATTCGATGACAAGAAAACCAATGAGTGTGGCGCCCTCTTTACATCTATGTGTGTTGACAGATATAATGCATATACAGTCACTGAACTCTTTATTTATTTTCTTTCATTGGAGAAATCATTTACATGATCAACATTTATTTATAGTTATTAAACAACATGATTAAATTTAATAAGCCTTTATTGTATTTTCACTCTAAGTTCCTAAAGATTTTAACATTTGTTGTTCAATGAAAAACAGGAAGCTGAGTTAGCAGTGATTTCCAGGTGTCTTTAGGTAGTAAAAGTAAAATCTGCAGATTACTGCAAAAAGACTTTGCTGTTTTTCAAAGTGCACGTGAAAATTAAAACCAGTAAAAAATCGGATTCCTTGTAGCTTGAGCCTACAGTAGAGTGAAAATTAAGGTTTCAGCTCGTAAGAGTCCTAATGCACATTTTAAAAAACGGCAATGCAGCCACGATTATCAAGAAAAATAGATTGCAGATGTACAGTTAATAGATTTGGTATGAATAAATTATAATGTTTTATATCACCCTAAAAAAAAACAACAACAAAAAAACAGTAAATGCTATGCAGTTTCACCAAGAAATGAGAGGAACAGTATTACTTCTTTTGATGAATTTATGAGATTTCAGTCTTTCTGTTAATTAATCTATTCTTTCTGTAAAAAAGAACATATTTCTATCACCTGACCAGGCACGGCATTATGCTATTTGTTTTTACCACGAAATAATGCTTATCTAATGATCGAAGACCATCGCTTAATAGATGCAGAACAAAAAGCATTTTTACTTGTAATGCCACACGATATTCCTTTTAGAGCGAAACCACCTCTTTTCCTTTTTTTGCTAAAAAGTATCAATTTGAGACTATAGTATCAGCTTGAAAACGGCTATATAGAGACCTAACTTCAGAACGACATAAAGTGGACAAAGCAGAAATTACATATACCTTTATTTATTGTTTTTCTCAAACAGGTTGGGGACCTTTTCTTGTAAGGGTGGGGAATAACATTGATCGAGATGTAGCGATGATCCTCTCAAGGTATTTTAACTTTTCGGCCGCAGAAGTCGGAAGGCTTCGCTGAGGCACGTATTCCAGGTCATGAAATTGTCTCTATGATGGAATCGAAGGAGATATTGAAACGCACAGATATATCACGGCTAGTTGATGCACTAACCTCTCGGGATGTAGGGCAAGCAAGGGACTGCCCAAAACATTAATAGATTTTACGATGAATACAAGAGAAACTCAAGATTGGTCCAAATAGAAGGTAAAATTTGTTATGGTCAAATGTTACACATGTGAGCACAATATGGTAGATACTAAATCCCATTGTACCAGTCAACCTTCTCAAAGGATATAACGAATAAATAAAACGTACTAAAATGTAAGCTAACCCAATGACAACCTATGTGAATTCTAGTCGGGAAGAGGTAAAAATTTAAACTATGTGACAGTTTCTCAGCATGTTTCATAGTCTCCTGGTTATTTTCAAATGCATTTTAATGGTAACTAAGGAAACAATGACAGCAATGGGTTAGGTTTAGTGTAGTTGAGTATCGAGAAAATGTCAAATGAAGTTAGAAAACAAAGTTAGACTAAGAATTTTTTTATATTGACGCCAAGCGATAAAATATGAGATACTTATTGCAAGAGTCCAAGCTAACGTTATGGTCAGATACCCTAAATAATTTTCATTCTCCAAACCAAATGTCGCTGAACATGTAAACGAGATATATTTCTCCTAGATAACGAAAAATTGAGAGATTAAAAATAAAGACCTACCAGACTATACCAGTCAATGAACAAGGCCATTTATATTTCAGTTGCTGTTAATGAATATGAAATATTTGTAGACGCACTCTTTGCAGATAAAAACAGATAAACAATGCAATGTATTAAGTGACCCATACGTTTGGGCAGTTAAATTAAGCATATGTATCTTTTGGTAAACGAAATTTTATCAGTAATGTTGAGAGCTATAATTAAAACGTTAGATACAACTAGTGACCTCTACGATCATTTGAAACTGTTGTAAATACAAACCACAAGTATTACTAAGTCTACTATGTTACAGCGAACTTGCAATTGTTAGGATATACCACTCTGTATATCTCATATTCACAGAAAATCGTGGCGGTGGCAGAATAGCAGCGTATAGTTTAGGTCGTTTCCTAGACTTGCAACCATCTAGAACTAGGGAACTACGAAATATTGTCGTTGTTGGCAAGACAGGTGCAGGGAAGAGCACAACAGTCAATACCATCCTTGGCAGACAGGGCGCTAAAGTTGGATGGGGCCCCCACTCGGTGACAAAATGGTCATCTTATGCAACTTGTAAATACTACACTAACACGATTGTGGTAGCAGACACACCTGGCCTTGCAGATAACTACGCAGGACGAGAAGACAGTAATGGAACAACTAGCTAGATTAGCTTTCCTTATGCGAGATGGGGTCCACTGTTACATTATCTGCATGAGTGCAACCGATAATCGCTTTACCAAAAGTACAGGAACAGATGCTTGAAAAAATAAAGGTAATGTACAAAAAAGGTAATGTGACTTGATGGAGAACGGAAGCAACTGTGAATACTTCTATATCCTTTTACCTAGCTCTAAATTATTTAAAGAGTCTCCATATGCTGTGAAGTAACACTTACACTACCTTAAATATGTACTATAGAAGAAAACCAAACTGCTTACGTTGTATAGGAGAGAGAAAACAGTTAGTAAACGGTATATAAATAAGTAAAAGAGCACTGTAAATTTTCAGTGACAGTTTGGAGATGTGGACAATGCAAAGAAAACATATGAAGATGATGATATTCCTCTCTTTCATCACACATCTTCACTGCATTTAATTGTAAATTTGATTCAAAGTACTACTAAGTACTTACAGCAAAAGACAATTGTGAATGATCTACATGTATCACCAATTCATTGATGGAATATGTAAGGTGTGTTTAACACACTCATTGCTGCTTCAGTCTCTCATAATTATGACAAGTTGCTGTTGACCAAGACAGGTCTTGTACTCCCTAGCGGTGTGAAGAAATAAATCTCGGCAAATATTAGCTACCGCAATTTCACTTACTGTGGATACTTTGGCTCAAATCAAGATGCCCTGCAGTTATTGCAACAGAAAATATAACTTATTATTAAATTTTACTGTACTAAGCATTACGAGACAAGACGAGAATATTGCAGCATATTTTCCTTCCTTGATTTCAGTCTTTTTTCAATTCCAAGGCAATAAATAATTAAGGAGACCTTTTCTGTGGGCTTTGACAAAACGGTATACCGAAATAAACATGGAGAAGTCTATGATGTGATTGGAAAGTACTCTAGAAACATAGTTAACGTTGTGTATATCAGTAAAATAATATATCCTTTTCATTCATTGCCGATGGCAAGCAAGGAATCTGTTCGATGGTGAATTTGGCTTGATGTATGTGCTTGTGTGTGTGTGAAAGTGTAAGAACAATGTAAGCATACTAGTTTTTAGAGGGACGGTACAAAATAGGTGAAAGTTGGTATAGGGGTAAGCACAAGTAAAAACCTTGTTATCAGTTTGTTTCGGTAACAGGTCAAATGAGGTCAGCAGCGAGCAGTATGTAGGCAATGTATGTTTGCATTATCTCAGGAACCACATGTTGCATGAACTTCCATCTTGCATATTGCATTTACATTAATCTAGTTTGTGAAAGGTTACAGTTCAGTTGATGTGTAGAAAGGACATATCAAGATCTCAACTGGAATTGGTTTGGTGCTGTTCAAACGTCATCTGAGGTCATCAGAGGGCAGAGTGTAGAGAAAAAACTTTTGCAGTATCTCAAACCCCACATTTTGTATGAACATTCAAAAATTGAGGATATATATATATATATTGCCTTTTACGTAAATAAAATTGTGAAGATGAGAAAAAAAAACATATGGGGACATCAGAGGTCGTAAATTGAAAGCTTGTGAACACATCTTTTGCAAAGGGGAAGTAACTGTACTTTAAAGGTGGTGAAGTGTATTAAAAATAATGATGGGTTTGGTTTTAAGGGAATTGGCGGTTATTTAGAGTCACTATTAGGAGCATAATCTTACGTTTTTCTCTCTTTTGTGGGTTAACAAGTATGTTGTCACCAGCACTCAATCATCGGCAATTTTAAGAAAAATCTGTTAGTACGTTTGGCCACATAAATTTAAATTCTGTTACGTTTAATGCAGAAAAGAAACAGTGTATACATTTATCATTCTTTTGTTATAAATCTGTTATTATACAATGAGCTGTTTGATAGTTATCGGTACAAAATTCACAAAAGACAAACAATTAGTTTTAAAGGTTGCTTCAGTAAGATGTACTTTCTCATGGGTGTGTTGGGAATGCATTTGGACATACGATTGGACATACGTGTATTCGTTTCAATCGAATCAGTAACCTTCTCGGCTTTCTTGTTAACTAATGTACACTGAAGAATATGTACACTTAGTAACGACACTTGTTAAGATATGATGATTGCTATAATAAATAATTATATTTTTACAGACGTTAGGAGGGAGAAGAGGTTTACAGATGGTGTATGGCCCTTTACACGAAAGCTGAGTCAGAGCTTAATCCCGAAGATCCCCTTGACTCATTCCTAGATGCGCAAAAGGAACATGAAGTCTTGAAAAAATTCTTCGACGGTATCAAAGACAGAGTTGTCGCGGTTAACAACAAAACCAGAGACCAAAACGAAAAGGAACAAAACAGGAAAAGCATTATTGCTATGGTAGACAAGGTGATCTCGGATAACCTAGACAACAACAGAGACATTGTGTGTCGTAACAACTTATCCGAAAAGGCAAATAAAACTTACGAAAATGTGGTTTCAGCAATACCTAATCCTAAGGGCAGGTTATACCCTGTTCTTCTCAACGCAACCATTGAGGCTGTTATAATGGGTTCAACGTCAGACAAAACTTCATCAAACAGTTTTACAAAACATGTCCTCAAATGCCTTTTGCAAAGTGAAACCTGCACTGAATCACCAGAAATGTTGGAATTCAGTTTTGATGGGAATACTTTTGAAATTTCGCGTGATGAATGTGAGACTCAAATAAGAGATATATTCGAAACGATAAAACATCAACTAAGCTATTTCCATCAGTTTTTAATAAATATGAGGAGATGGCTATGCTTAGATTGAAATAAATCCATTCTTATTTCAGTTAAATGTCATATTTATAAAAAAAAGTACATCTTTAACCTTCAAAAAGGCAAAAGACGTACCAATGAACTGTTGGAGGCCATCCATGAAAAAGGTATCACAGGAAGAGAAAAAGAACCAGTAGACTGACATTTGTACCGTAATATGTAAACACGACCATTAGAGACCATGTAAATAAGATCATTCATAACCAGACAGCTTGAGATAAGATCAAATGCAAGAAAGGAGGCAAAGAAAAATGTCTACTGTAAAGAGAAAGTTGGTTCTAAGTTCTTAATATTTATTTTCATGACCCGACATTCTTCAAGGAAAAATTAGAAACGTGTAAATTAACATTTACGTACGAAAAACAAAAATGTCATGATGTTTCTTATGTCAAGTAGGTGAATTGTTACACCTTTGGCTTTAATAGTTGCCACTCAACATTGTTTTTAAGATGCATGGTGACAGCTTCATTAAAACTAGGAAAAGGCAAAAAAAAAAAAGAACTATTGTTCTGAAGAGTAAGGAATTTGTTTTTCAGTCATCATTTTTCAGTTTTCAGTCAGTTTTTCAGTCAAATGATGAAGTCACATAATAGGCAAGTGCCATCCTTAGCATGTCTGACCACTGTGTTTTTGTTATGTAAATAAACTTATTTAAGTATAAATATACTTATGTTTCAGTATACTCATGTAAGTAATAGCTCAGCGTTTGAGAAAATAGTGTTTGTGCAGTTCAGTTGTCTTTTTTCACTTCTGGGTAACAGATATACCATGTACCTAATGTCTTTCAAGCATTATGTAATACTCACGTTTTTGTAACAACCGTTTACCTACTTCACCAGTTTCTACAGTCTAACGAGAAATCAGTGTATATGAATGAAGTAACAATGCTGAATATTCAATGAAATCTCCACTTTTGAATATATGCGTTTTCCAATATACACAGTCTGTCTGACGTTCGATTCATACAGAACTAGTTTTATGTAAATTTACTTGAAAAGAGACCAACATTCACAGAAATGACTGCCTCAAACTGTCTCATAGATACGTTTAATTTAATATGAAGTTTGAATTTTCTATGTCATTGTGTATGGTATTTTCTAATGATGTACCACTGATAAGTAAGTAATTTTGTCTTGTGTAAGTAGCTTTTTTACCTTCCACTAAAGCAAATCCATTGTATCCTAGGGGAAACCTTAAACTATGGTAAATTTAAAAAGTAAAAAAAAGTAAATTAGTAATCCAGATGAAAGTAGTTTGTTTAACTCACGGTGTTAGAAATAAGACCATCCATTCAATAGGTGTCAATAATAAATAATATGAGGGGCATGCAAGGATTATCTCAAAAGTTAATCTTTCTATCCATCATTTATCATCGTCTACTTTTGCAGGAAGCCAATTACAAATTAGTCTCTACTATGAAAGGCGTTGAAAATTGACAAAATAGTTCCCATTTTTGTTTTGTTAAGTAGCTCTAATAGTTTTACCTTTCTGTTCATTTATCCACGAGGCTAGACTCGAAAGGTATTTTTTTAAACTTTTACTGGTCCTGCATCTTACAAACTAGGGCTTACTAAAGGCTTAACAAGTTTGCGGTAATTTTTTTGCAAACTACTAGCTATTTTTTTTCCGGTGAAGTAAATGAATATATGTTACGCATGTATCTTTTGAAAATGGTCTTAAATCTCCACAAATCAAAGTAATATGGGCAAGACATTCCATTCTTACTCGAAGCCTCTCCTTTCATTGTTTGGCTTAGCAATGTCTACATGAAGGGACTGCAAGACGTCCGCTGTTATTGGTTAAAAACAAAGGAAAAACCTAAAGCAAAAACCTAAAGGTCTCAGGCAGTACATTTGATTGATCAAAAACGCTATTTTCCTAGTTCAAATGAGTTCATTCTCTCACTTGTCTTTCAACGTGGGCACCCGGGTTTTCCCAGATTCCTCAATGCTAATAATTAAGAAACTGTTCTACGTAAATTAGGTGAACCCTGAGGTGGATCACAAAGCTAACGAAAAGAAGGCCATGCCCCACAGTCTGGTGATGCATGCTCTCCGTGATTGTTGATCACATATATGTCGGGCTATCGTAATGGTTTTGAAGCATTCAAAGAATGTGGTTATCTGTTGATTTGGCACTGAAAGTCGTTTAATTTCCTGCTTATATCACACAAATGTGGTCACCAGATGTTTTACCTTTTATGATCGTGTCTCTTTCATTGACTTCGAGGCCTTTGTACAGCTATGTGTGTATGTAAATACGATTAATATATGCTGTTATTACTGCATATAATAGCATAAATATGCTTAAGATTAATTTAAAGGGGCTAGCTTGTTAAGTTGGTTGGCAAATTTGCAGATATTTCTCACATCTGTTGAATATAACTCATGCGTTGTTGGTTAATGATCATACTAAGAGTTACACAACATCTGACACACAACTGGAGCAATAAAGGGTACAATTAAATATAAAAATCACTTGTTGGCAATAATCATACACACAATTCAATTCAATGGCCTTTCTTTCAACCTCTTTTAATAGAACAAAAGAATATTTTATACAATTATTACAATATATAAAATAGACGAGATTGTGAACTGCCAACAAGTAGCTCGCGGGAGCTTGTTTACGTCTCCACACCGACACTCATGCACAAAACAAAAGTGTATACAACGCAGTTGTATGAACACAGAGAGAGTAAGCACAAAAATAGAACGAAAAGAATTAGGCTTAATTGTGATAGTTCAAAATGTGATAATTTTTGAGATGTTTCTCTGAATGTAAAAAGTGTTTTACGCTCCTTAATGTGGGTAGGCAAGGTGTTCCAGAATTTGATCCCAACGAAATGGATGGCAAGCTGCGAATTGTCGGAAATGAAGTATATGTCTAGGTTATTCGAAGAGCGATTAGGGTAGAAGTGCATGCTGCGAAATTGGAAGTAATTACACAGTACCAAGCATGGGCAACTACTGTTAATATTAAGTACATTTTTCACATTTTCCAAAAAAGTACGGGTAGATACATAACAAATGAGTTTAATTAGAAGTATTGGCACGCCATTGTTTCCTTCAAACATGTCAAAAATGAACAATATTAACTCAGTGGGCCTCTTTTAGCTTAAATGACGTCCAGTCATTCATTTTTGTAGTACAAAACAAAACAAAAGCTGCTTGCCTTTTTTTTGAAACAAATGCTGTCTCCTGCAATGGCATCGGTAAATTAGATTTTTGACTCGTCTTTGTACATGAAATGTACGTGAGATAAAAGAGTGAAGTTGCTTTGGGACGTTGATATATGAGACATGGGCCGGGGGGGTATAACCTGGTATGGTACTTAGGACGACCTGGAACCCTTACTGGGGTAGGGGCAAAAATGTGCGAAGATTTGTGTCTGTGTGTGCGGCAGAAAGTTTCAATTTCAAAAGTTTGCGTCCTCAACTCCTCCAGACCGCAAAGCCGATAAGGGCCAAAGTTGGTAGCTAGGTGATGCATTTTCTGAAGTTGTGACTGCCGTCAAAATTTGAGGTCAGAGGTAAAAGATCAGAGGTCAAAGGTCAAAATAGTGAAAATCTTATTTCTACTGTATTTCTTAATCCAAAATGGTTACTTGAAGGTCAAATGTGTAGTCGTCAAAATACTTTGAAAAAGTCTGTCGCGATTTCCTTCTAGACAGTAAATCTGGTGATTATGATATGTAATGTTCCCTCGATCGGCGACGTCATAGGTCAAATGGGCACATAATACAGTACGTAAGGTTCTGTCAGTACAATTAAGTTGCAACGTAACTTATTAGAGCTTTGTTTTTATATAGAATGTAAACTAAAATTTCAACCTATGCAACCATGTCCGGACTAAGCGATTGTATGTCATTTTTTATACTTTTGGTAATACCTCTACTCAGTACCTTCTTACTGCTACTTGTCCTGTATAGACTATCCGAGAATTGAATGGTTTACGGTACATTTTTTGGTGAAAAATTGCCTGATGCAAATGATTGTGATGTGTTCATTAGAACTGTTTCTAAGCGCCCAGAATGGAGGAGTAAAGGAAATGACAGGATTACTTTCACGCACACGCAATCTCCATGCGAATGTGTACTTTGACGCGCACGTTACTTCTTGATTCACACAACACTTGCGAGCTCCTTACACACCCATGGTCAAGTGTGCTGCGCCTAGCTATAT
The DNA here is from genome assembly GCA_021234535.1 of Stichopus chloronotus. NCBI lineage: Eukaryota > Metazoa > Echinodermata > Holothuroidea > Aspidochirotida > Stichopodidae > Stichopus > Stichopus chloronotus. Next base: position 10,410,409 of record CM037847.1, read on the forward strand.
GTATTCATGTACTGTGTATAATGTAAAGCTCTGGGTGTTCAATCAAACTCTTGCTCTACCTTAATACCCACAGTCTCACATTCAAAAGAGTGAATGATTATGGACAACGATAGGGATGAAATGCAACTCCGTGAATTGCCCTCTTATTTTTTTCTGTACTCTTAATGTGCACGATAGAAATAACATTTCCGAGTTTTTGTGTTTTGATTTTACCTTTCAATTTGGAACAATTTGGGAAAACAACAGTCTTCACGTGATACATTTTTTTAAATATTATTCTTCGATTTAAGCAATGGGAAGTATACCAGGAATGAATACGGTATAAAATTGGTCATAAGGGCTGATGCTTTGAGCTACGGTAACGAGGTAATCATTTTCTAGTTTCTATGTAAATACTGCGCTTCGTTTCAATAAACGCTACATTTAACATTTACAGTAAGCAAACACATTTGACTTTGTTGAATCATGATATAAATTTGTGTACAGGAAGATCAAAAAGAGACATAAATAACATATTGAGGAGGTGAACTTATGGACTTAACACAACAAAACACTCCCTTGAAAGGCCCGTGTGAAAATGTAGTCATCTTCTACTTAGACTCTGGAAATCTTTTTGCCAAGATTAGTGTTCTCGTTTTGCTTTACAATTGATAATTATATGATTTCGGTTTGCTAATTTCAAAAAAATAACAATCATTGCTTCATTGAAATGTGTAAAGGAGATATGCACATAAAACTTGCGAAAGCATTTATCTTCTTACATCAATCACACTGTCAATCTTACGGTCTTACTAAAACTGTATAACTTACCATCCGACCACCACCATCGGTGTCCATATTACTTGGGACAAGTTCGTCCTCTCTGGATTTATACCATTTTCTTCGCCCCCCCCCCCCCACAGACTCCGTTGATACGTTGAGGACTTTGACAGTAGTTTGTAATAAAGCATCAGTCGCGGGACCAAAGTGAAATCAACTAACAATCAGATCTTTTTTGTTCTGTTTTCACGTGACGATACTCCATCCTCATCTATCACACACAAACAAATAAATATTATATAAACACCTCCAACAGGTAACTTCTCTATTTTACCCAGTACCACAACACGTTTAGGATATTCAAATGCACAAGTATAGCGTATCATTACACACCATGAGGGAAATTGGTACCCATTTACTGTGTTAATTATCACTTATCTCTTAACCTGTGTAATTCAACACAAATGCCTTTACTTTACACAGTAGTGTGTAATGATACACTGTTGGGAAATTGGACGAAAACCAATGACCGTATGAACGTGTAATGTGATGATCAGCAAGGTACATTAGAAGCTATACGTGTCAGTACTCCAGTTATATGGTCAGCAAAATACGCTTATAACTGTACGGGGCTTCGTGACGTTACAAGAAAAAAAGAACAAAATGAGATCAAAGCGGTAGTTAAAGTTCAAATAAATCCTAAGTGGGTAACATTACCATACTTGCGAGAAACCATATCTTGCTGTGGCCCATAAAATTTACATGGGATACTTATGGGGCCCCTGATAATAACCCCAGTAGCAATATCTTGCCGTCAGAGGGCCATACGAGGTCTGCTGTTTGAGCACAACTGTCACATGATTTGTAGAGACTTTAAACCAATCAGTATCACGTACACCCGTCAGCGGAACCACCGAACACTAACCAGCTGATCCTCGAAGTAGTCGAGATCTGGCAGCTTTTTCCGGACATTAGGAAAAAAAATAGACCTATTTCATAAACCTTTAACAAGTCAAAACACGACAGGAAAACGACCTGCTCTATTGGTTTTCTACGTAACAAACTGTTTGACTTTTGCCAACTGCTCTCCGTTTACAACGCACAACGTTACAGGCCACAGGAAAAAAAAAAAGTGCTCACCTGTGGAATGCTGGTCACAAGTCAGGGGTCAAAGTGTGATTTCGATGTACCACAACAAGTTAGCGTAAGCCTTTCCTCGCAGCTCAACATTAGGGACATTTAGTTTAACAGCCTAACAGAAATCTAAAAAGGAAAAAAACAGGCATTAATGTCAATTTTGCTGTTTACACTGGAAACGATATTTTAAGGATAAATATTGTTATTTGTCGATCAACGAGTGATTTGCTCAGTAATAGCGTTTCTGTCCTATGAAGGTGATGAAGCCACAGCGAACTTGGTCTGTACTCCAATGTTGTAGTTCTCACCTTAGGACTGAGGTGGCGCTTTTTTATTTGAGGTCGCACTAGACGTGACTCTTATGACACAATGTCGTATTGTATGCAACTTATGTCATTTTGTTCATCAGTTATTGGGGATTCACGAGTTTCCGTCAAAAGAATTGTATTGCTTTTAAATAGAACAGTCTTCAATATAGAATGCAGTTTGATGGAAGTGCTGCATTTTAAGTACACCTAAACAACGTATGACCAAAGTATTACTATTCACTTCCATCAATAAACATTTAAAACTCGTCATTCCTAACATTCCAAGCCTGAAGAAACAGCCTTTGGGAGATCAAATTTCTGATGAGATACAGAGCAGCGATCTTCTTCATCTTCTTTAAGCGAGAGTTACCTCACTATCTATCTTTTTAACCACCTGTTTAGTACCGTAAGGTAGTTTAGAGTAGTAATTCATGATACATCCTGCCAGCCAACAAGGTTTTGTTGGAAATAATTTAATTGTTGAAGTGTCGTACCCTGAATTCTTTCCAAAAAGTGATAGCAACTGTTTTTGGACCTTTGTCTTTTAACATATGGGCTGAACTGAAGTCAATCATGAGGTCAATCATGTAGCTAGTTTGAACTGTTTACTATCGAAAGAATGCACATAATATGCGCAATATTTAATTTAGACCCTCTCCTTTCGTTGGTGATAAATTCAATGTTTGCAACGGCAATAACAGTACGCACTTCCAAATTGGGTACAAAACGTGTAAAATACAGCGTCGCTCTCAGGCCGCAGTAAATTTAATTGATTAGAAAATATACTTTCTTTATTTTAAAAAACCTGAGCTTATTTTCTCACTTTTTCCTAAAACGGCAGACGGTATCGTTAACATTAGCCAAAAAATACGTGGGAAACAGGTCAATAATCGAGTTACTTCCTCCCTGGACTGATGAGTGACAAAAGTTGAGTTTTTAAGGCCTTCTCTTTATATCTCATCGTCTATCAATGGAAAAGCAGCACTTGGAAAGACACTGCAATGACAGTGAGTAGTTAGGGTCATAATTATTGCTCTCGGCTGTAGTGCTTCGAGGATAACTTAAACTTGGACACATTTCCTATTATGAAAAAATTAAAACAAGCCAACTAGCAAAAAGGACAAAACACAAAGCTTGCAGTTATTTCCAATGCCTTGCTCATAATGTAGCCAAAAAGTTGGAAGGTAATGATTTTCATTTTAAGGCAAAATTGCCATACAGAAATGAATAATTGCTGAATCATTTAGTGTACCACATGTTAGAAAGTACCATTTTAATACCACTACCATTTCGATTGTCATAGCCGGAGATACTTGTCAATACTCTTGTTGGCGGGAAAGTCAAAGCCATGGTCTCTCTTTAAGTCTGTTACATGTTCATATTACCACCTAAGGGAGACAACACACGGCAGCCTTAAAATGTTCCACTGTTATTTGAGGAGATGCCTTCAACATTCTTTTCCTTTGCTACACTACTAAACGAACAAAAATGTTCAACAGTTATCCAAAGATCGACTGCAGAAAGTAACTTATTTTTATTAATTCTGCGTCAAGATAAAAAAAATTGAACTATTCAAAAATGCATCATTTTGAAAGAGAAAACGAAACAAGGTATGTGTGAGCCATTGCAAAGCATCATATTATGAGTCACATGCAAAGAGGAGTCAAGTTTTTGGTGCATTCTGAGAAAATTTGGGATAAAGAGATCTTTGAGAGGATAACGTTACGTAATGCCTAATTGACTGAACTATGATATTTGTCATCTAAAGGTGTTTCCGAAGTCACTAGCTTCGAAGACACTGTAGTGTAATAACAACTCTCTGGTGAAACTAAAGGGCATATTCTGACGTTGTATTTTGGCTGCACTGTCAAAAGAATATTTCACTAACACTAATGGTTGTAAGTACATGGAGGGATGCTCCATACGTTTTCGAAAATCAGTTGTAATTCTCAAAGTTGCCTTTTATAGATATCTCCATTTCTTGCTCAAGGTTCGCAGCTTGCACATGCTCTCGTAATTAATGTGTAAACAACAAAAAGAACAAGAAAATTTAAAAGAAAGATATTTGGTTCTTAAATAAAGGCATTTTTATTGAAAAGAAACTCCGAGAAGACGTAAACAAATTGGCAACATGTCAACAATATTCGTACGCGAAACAGAAAGTAACACTTAAACCAAAGTAATAACAATAACAATTGACATAGCTTTACATAAGCATTGACATTGCTTTAGTAAATTTGCTCGTAGGTAGTGTACTAATGTGGACATGCTGTGATCAGAGGTGATTTTGGTTAAAGACAGTTGCAGATTTATCGAATATACATTTCGAAAAAACCTTGAACATGTTTGATGTCTTACTCTCAGCCCTAACAGCAGCAGTAACTGCAAAATTTGACAAAAAAGAAGGATAGCCACATGACCAAAACGTTAATGTCAAACATTGCTGTGAGATCACTTTATAGTTGGTTTGAAACAACTTATGTTAAGACCTTTTCTGTTGAAGTTTTTCACCATGTAAAGCCTAGATCTATCAATAGGCTATCATATATCAAGTTATATGTGCTGTGGAGTTCTCTGTCCTTAAAAATATTAATCTGGCGGTTGTGTGGTGACTCTTCAAGATGGCGATAGATTGCCGCCCTCGGTCGTCTTTACGATTCTATTGCCTAAAGAATTGTTGTTGGACATCTCCGTAGAAGTCGACAAAGAGGGGAACTAATTCCGGTAGGCTATCAAACTTTCAAAATTGTTTAAAATATGCTGAATGAGCTTTTGCGCGACACAACATAAAGAGGTAGGATTACCATCAGAGGAATTAACACTGACATTATCAGCAGGTGTTACGTGGATTTTACGTACATGTACATTTTAGTTTTCAGCACGCTTACGCCCTAGGTCTATGCAGGTAACTTTAGGTCTACGAGCTTCAAATCAACCGTTATTCCACTAATATTACTAGTATATTAGCCATTGTTTTGTATAGGATAGCAACTTGAAAAAAAAAGCACTGTCGATCTACAGTTTTCTTGTATCCATCCGCAGGTGATTGACCGTGGTTTATCCACTTGGTTTATCAGGGTACAACCCACGGTCACCTGATTGGAATGAGCGAATCGGAGGTGAGGATTCTTCTCCAGAATGTATAAAACCAATTAACAATCATTGTGGCAACATTACCTCATACACAAATTAATATCCTAATCGTGGATATTTTGGTTACTTAATAGCAATAGCGCCACATATTCTAACGGACAGAGGAATACATAAACTTGAGATATTAGCTGCTCACACAAATATACAGTTCCTAGATATTTGTTGGAAGTCACACACAGATTATTAAGAAGTGGCATTATATTCACAGAGACAACAGTGGGTAAGCCTGTCCTGCCAACACTATAATAAAGTCTATGCGACAATATTTTGCCTTAGATTTTGTCTACGTTACATGAGCATACGCTTCCGTTGCGGCGGCAACTGCAATAAAGATTGTCATGAATTCAAGACCTTTCTATCTGTCGGTTATGAACTACCGTGAAAAATGTACGAATGTCCACAGGTATCTGCTTGTCTAATCTTTATGAAAGATTTTCACTAATTACACTCCTAGACATATAGATCAGCTTCCAAATTCTAAGGGTAACTCATATGAACATTAGTAAAAGAAAATAAAACTTCAACAACATATAGACGTATCTTCTATATCTCGAAGTTTTTTTTTGTTTCAAAGTTTAATTCAGGATCTCTCCACTACGATTTTCAAAGTCAACATCAACAGTTTTCACTTGATTATCTTTAACTTGGTAGGGTGGTTTTCTATTAACTTTATGTTTTTTTTTTTGCTTTGCTGAAGGCAAAAGAAATCTATACGCAGCTGAGGTCGTGTGTATGTATGTGTGCGTCTGTTTGTAGCAACTTGCTTGTAAGAATGATATCTCAAGAAGGGTTACCGTGACTAATCATACTTAGTGTTTGTGTTGGTCATATTGAGTAGATAATCTCTATTGTTTGGGGGGGGGGAAGTCAATGGTAATTTGAGGTCACGAGAGGTCAAATTGTTAAACCCTTGTAAACAATATATAAACACTATAGTTCAAGAAGCATAGCCTTGACTATTGTCGTACTCTGTGTGTGGGTTGGTCATATCAAGTAGATAATCCCGATTATTTTTGGTAGAAGTAAAAGGTCGCTTGAGGTCACCTGAGGTCAAAATGTGAAAACCGTGTAAACACAACTATCTCAAGAAGGGTAATCTTGACTAACGCCATACTCAGTGTGTTGGTTGTTCATAATGAGGAGATGATCCGAATTATTGTGGTGACGTTCGAAGGTCTTATGAGGCCCACAGAGGTCAAACTATGGGAACTTTTTACATACGATATCTCAAGAATGATAATCTTGAATCTCGTACCTGGTTTGTGGGTTTTTGACATTAAATAGATGATCCCTATCGTTTGTGGTAGACGTCAAATGTCATTTGAGGCCACCAGAGATCGAAATGAGATAACAACGGAGACAAAAATCTCGAGAAGTGTAATCTTGACTAATTTCATACATATGGGGAGTTGGTCATAGTGTCCCATTGATTTTGGTGAAGGTCAAATGTCATTTGAGGTCACCATAGGTCAAACCATGAAAACATAGAAAACTGCTTAGTACACAGAGTTGTCAAAAGAGCTTAGTGAAGTCATGCTTTCTCTTGAAGGGGGTTGTCTATACTTGTAAAACAAATTTTACAGTATAATGCCCATACATAATCGAATTCACCCGGTAAGTATCATATTCAATTCCGTAACTGGAGTATATGATAAAGGAACTTCAACATAAATCATCTCATCTTGATGTTTGTGTCGAAACGTTTCCCATCCATGGTAACCAAAACAAACAGCTAACTGATTAAAGACAATTAGCCGACAATTATTCGATTAGTATTGCAAACAGAATTAACACACTCAGATACCTTCCCAGAATTACAATAATTAATTCTCAGCTCAAATGAAAGAAAAAGAAAGGAAAATACGTTTTGTTGTTTGTCTTTAATGGTTGAGTAATAAGCATCGTCATTGATTATTTTTTTGAGTCAGAGAGTTATATAACAAGTGCATGTTTGGAACCCTATCCTTTTATTCTTACACTGTACGTAAGGACAATTCATTTTAGTTCAGATGTTGCCATAAACCTATACCTGCAAATTGGTGACAGAAGAGATGAACAATGATAATACATGGTGATTGTGAGGTTAATTAAGATCAATTATTATTATCTTGTTTTTGAAGAGTTGGATAAACCTGAAATATCAGCTTTCCTGGTGTTAGGACAGATGATTTCTCCACACTCCGTTAGTCACCAACAACTGAGTCGAAGATTACGTGAGATTTTCGTAAACGCTAAAAATGTGTCCTTGACAAAATGGTAAAAAACAATACAATGACGTTAAACCAATAGCCCTGAACGTAGGAAGAAGTATTCGTATTACTTAAAAGTTGAGACAATCAAGGACCCATAAAAGTATTTTGGAAACTCAGATTTTATGAAAGACGCAAGGGCTGCATGCCGCATGTCCTTAGCCAATGAAGTGCTTTGCCATATTGATTTAATAGTTTACACTAAATGTACTGAAAGATGATAACTGGTAATATATGGCACGTTTATTTGATACCAGTTGTCAGTAACAAATTCATGGTTCGAATCATAGTTCATAAAGAAGTCACCAAACCATCTTCTATTTCGATAATACATATCTGCCAATGGGCATGAGAACTGTTTCAACGACAAATTTTGAATGGAATAAGTAAGTCAGGTGTAGTTTGATTTAAAGAAGAATGTGCTGATATGACATTTTTTATTCTGTTCTAAGACATAAATGTACTAAATGCTAGACACTTTCATAAAGTACTATAATCCTGTAAGTTCGAGTCCCTTGTATCACTGGTGGAGTCCCATTGCTAAAACCAAGATTGGCTAGAGAAGTACTAAATAATTTTAGCCCGCGTCTGATCTACTATTGGGTTCAAATTTTCTGGAAAGATTGGTTTCTAACAGTCTTCGCAGCATGTCGACATAAATTCTTTGCAAGACAGCCTCTTCTCTGAGTATCAACCTCTCCATTCGACAGATACTGGTCTCATCTATTTGTCATTGTTATTATTACGAACCTCTCAGCAGCATTCTATTTGATCACCGTATACTTTTCCACCGTGATCGTTTTCAGCAAACCTTTAAGATCACCTTGCATTCTTTTCTATGGGTTAGATCTTATTTGAAACACAGCACACGAGCAGTAAAGCTTGGCGATATCATGTCAGGTACTAAAGATATCACATTTGGTGTACCGCTGGAATCTCTTTTACGTCCAATCATTTGTTGAATGTTTTCACGTCCTGTAGGCAAAATCATAAAGAGTCAAACTATGGCAACCTCCAGCTCTATTTGTGATTTAGTCCAAGTAAATCATACGTGTTCTGAAAACTAATCTTCAGTCATGTGTAGATAATCTTAGGTGGATGGATAACAACTTGCTTAGGTTAGATCACCGAAAAACAGTGATTATGTTTGCTTCCAATTAAGTCACATCCTTTTAAAGGCCTGAATATTGAAGTTGGTATGAAATAGGCCTATATTCTGAGAGCTCTGTCAAAAATTTAAGCATTCATCTTAGATACCTGTCTATTTATGAGAAAAAAACAAGTAGACTATTATTAAACTGTGTTATTTTCAGATCCGAAACATGGTAAAATCACTTACCAGAACAAACGATTTGATATCTGTGGTGTTGCCACTCTTTAGGATAGCCTGCCTGTTTATGTCAAACAATTTGACAGTCGTTTTCCATTTCCGAGTCTGAAAATACTTAATATATAGTTAGTATATACGATCACTTGAAACGAGATGACGGCTGCACCTTATGGCGTAGTACCTCAAATAACACAGTGACATCCCATAGTATTAGTTTGATGTTGTATCGAACGATTCAGAATCCGAATGCCAACTTGAGGGACGTACCTTCACAAACACTCACATAAATTACATCGCATATATCCATTACATTCTGATGGCAGATCACATGTCATATAGCAGAGGGCGGATCAAGTAGCTCACATAAACCATCATTTTGACGATGTGTGTCAGTTTTAGTTTAGTCCGATTGTTTTGGGTTCGTTTCTTCAAATGCATATTGATGGTTTCTGTGTTCAAATTTTAATACTAAGCATGGGAAGTACTGCAATTGATTGCTTGGTCAGTTTTTTATGTCAAGCTTAGAAGCTCGGTTAGAAGAAAGAAGTGACACACTGTGTCAGGTATGTAGATATATTAGAAATTCATTGAAGAAGAGTGAGATTACTTATATTGTTTGCATCCTGGATAGTTTAAACAATATTGTCTCTTTTTTATTTTGTTCATATAACTTGTAAATTTGCCACACTGCTATATTAATTCATGCAAGTTTACATTGGCATATTTGTTGAATTTTGTAAAAAATTTTGATCAAACGTATTTCAATAACCGATAAAAATAAATGTACAATTGAAATAGGATAAGGAGTGCGGGGTATAATATTTACGCTAGCAAATGTTCGACAAAGATTATGGATGATTGTAAATTACTTACATGCGATTATCAAATAATTATGTCAAATGTAAAGGTGAGTTGATTATCATTTTAAGATGATAATATCTCAACCCAGACATATTTATGGATGTTATTATGGCGTTGGTCAATCATTATTTTGAATTAACTTTTCACACTGCATATTACATAATTATCCAACTTACTTTCAATACTTTCAGTTTCCACGTACTCTATCGACGTCACCATAACAAGTTTCGTTACAGCTGTCAAAAATATCTCAAATATCAGGGTAGGTGTTCACGTGGATAGTAAATATGTTGCGCGTCGTGTGTCAGTCTTTGATTGAACTAAGGTTTAATACATCGTGGAGCGTACCAGTTGCTGAGGCCCACTTGAAACACTGTCCCTGGTTGTTGATTTGCAGTTCTGAAATATTCAGTAAATGCAAGTGCACTTATCGTCCTTGAATATCACACACAAATCCCAGCGCAACAGGTTGAAAAGATATTGCAGGCAGGGAAAGCTTGCGTACCCAGTGACTAAATCAAAATATTTGGAATACCCATGAGCTCTAATCTGATAACTAGATACTGTGTACTCTGTGTTATACGACAGTGTGTTAGAAAACCTTTTTCCAAACGGCGGTTAAAATGTCTTTCTGAACAATTATATAAATCTTACTCGACTTCACTTACTTTTGTAAAACAAAAAGGTCTGCGCTGTCCTAGGCAAAACCTGATAGTCCAAACTAGTTGTTATATTTTGAAACGTTTATTAATAAACTGTCGCAAAATGACATCAGAAGTTTTAAGTTCTATATTCATTAGCCAACAATATTCCAAATAATCAGAAAGTAGCGACTTAAGGGAGAAGAAATTTTGGTGATAGATAAACTAAAACGCTGATGATAACTGATGAGTTATACACACCCTATCTGATGTGAGAGATTGAAAGACCTCAGTAAGAAGTACACAAATATTGCGTCAATAAATATCGTGGGGTATAATTTGTGCAGAAGATTTTATTCTGCTCCAAACTCAACTAGTTGACCAAGCAATTTCACTTATCACATCAATTGTTAAGTACATTTTCTTTGCATTTGTTAACTAACAGGGCACTATGGTGCATTATCAATTCGTATCGTATTATCTTACTTTGTTCCCCTCTCCAGTTCCCACGGATGTCATTAGTTGAAGTACTAAGTTCCTGCAGATATCATTTGTACAAAATTTTCATTTCACTCTTGAAATCAAAGTCTTCATTGCATAGCTAAGCAATAAATGCGAAAAAGCAGTGGAAGCCTACATTAATTCCACAATGAATGGAGTACAAAACGTAATAGGAACTTGTGCAGCAATTTTATCTGCTTTGTGTTACTCAGCCGAGAGCTTACTTTTCTTTTACGCTCGCGAAGTCGCTCATCCTTTGTTCATCCTCGTGTGTTCTTCCTTCATTCAAACAATACTGGTTGCATCTCTTGTGCTGCTGACCGAAACAACCTTTGTCAAACCTGGAGCGTAATCAGGTGACTCAAATAATTTTGGCTGGCTCTCTGGGAGCCATCGATCATGCAGCGTTTACGATATCAATTTTTTTAATAGGACCTGGTGATGCTACACTCATTTTCTATACGGAACCGATATTTACCATCTTTTTAAGTGCATTATTCCTGAAAGGAACGTTGAAATGGACTGATATCCTACTTGCTGTAACGTCCATCGCAGCAGTGATAATAATATCTATCCCCTACATTCGTGATACTTCAGATCAGTTTAACGTGATAGGAGGTACCTGTGCCCTATTAGGAGCAATGGCGTCTGCTGCAAACCTGATCGCTACCAGGAAATTAACAGAGAGCCAGATTAGTGTCTCTGTAATCTCTTTGTCTCTTTCATTTCAATATTTCATTTTCTCAGTTGTTTTATGCACAACTTGCAAAGCGTGGAATATTCCAAAGGATTTGATACGTTTCTTTGTGACTGCATCGTCGGGATTTGCTGTGTTTCTGGCGGTGATATTGCAGTTTTATGCCATAGATAAGGAGGCTCCAACAGCCGTATCTGTGATACTGACATCAGAAGTGCTGATTACATACTTTGGTGAATTCTTCTTTTTCAACTGCACGTTGCATTGGAATACGTATGTTTCATGTGTCCTGATTTTAACGTCCATCTTGGGAATCATATGTACACATAATCGGAGTGTACACGATACGGAATGCGAGAATTTATTAAACGAAGATGCATGCCAGGATTTAGTAAAAAACTGAAAGACTGACTTCACCAACTCAGTGTTAAAAATGTTACGGTAAAATGTAACATCAATTTGTTGTTAATGTGTACATGGTGTTATTTACAAAGTTGAAATTGGTTATAAAAGTAGTACCTTTATATGACCAGTATGGTATCATTTTCAAATACAGACAAAGGTACATGGATAAAAGAAGCTTTAAACTCTTGGAGTCTCTGATAGCAAAGAAAAAATAGATAAAAAAATATCAACTTGTCAGTGCATTATCGTCGTCCTGGTAATGAAATTTACAGTCATCTTTGTTTTGTGCTGACTTGTTTTGAAAAGTAATAAAACTATACTTGACGCATGTTAATCGTCAAAGAGCACTAAAAATGCTAATTGTCGCTTGGTTCATGGGAAAGAGAGATTTTTGCCTGGCAGAAAGTTTTTAATCTTCAGTTGTCCTTATCAATGTTCCTAAATCAATTTTGTTTTTGTTTCGCTTTCCTAGGAATGGCCCATACTACGAACTCTGTGGTACCTTTTCTTACTCTCCTCATGGTTCACATTCACTTGTCTTCCTGCCTGATATTGAAATAGACACTATTAAAATGAAATATGTCTTATTTTAGATTGATCTGAGAGTGTTATTGAAATTAAATTCACATTATCAATACTCTCCATAATGTTTCAACTAACGTGTGACGTCACAGATTTCCCTACATGCATCATATTGATGTAAAATATCCATGTCTGTAAGATCCCCACTTTTCATTGGATCATGATATTGAATTATGTTTTTTTTTTCACAATAAAGAAAGTACCAATTCCTATTTGTTCTTTTTCTTTTTTTAGAAATATTTCTACCTCCTTGGTGCATGGCCAAGTTCTCTAACATGCAAAAGGTTAACAAATAGAGAGCAGGAACGGTATCGTAACAATGATGAGAGGTTTGCAATTGGTAAAATTAACAGCTGTGAACTGAAAATACAGCAAGGACAACAAATTACCAACAATTTTTAAGGGTAGATACATGTAACAAATACGAGGCAATACAAACGATGGATAGTAGCAGAATTTCTTTCAGGTATAATTGAATTTCAATAAAGTTACCCATCCCAGTAATTGATGTATTTTTTCAAATCCAGGGCGTCTGAAGAGAAACCATTTCTAGGAGTAGTTTAGAACTAACTGACCAACATTCTTGAATAAAGTATCTCATGTAATGCAAATTTTAGACGTTTTCAATATCAATACAAACGTTTAAAAGTATCTGCTGAGTCTCTGGAAATGACAAGCTAAATTTGTAACTGATATATCATGGAAGACTAGACCTATGTTTGGTTGGTTGGTTACTAGATTAATTTATTGATTTGTGTTTTCATCTATTTACAACAAATGAATATTTTGAAATAAAAAAATATGTAAAATAACATAAAAAAGTTGATGTAACCATAGCTAAACTTTTGACCTTTTAAATCATCTGTTATTTTTTTTTTTTAATTTTGACCACAAACCTGAGGCACATGACGTCGTAGCCTTTGACGTGCAGTAACGGCATTTGCAAAGGGCAATGGAGAATTAACAAAATTGAACGTAGTATTTACTAGTGTCACTTCAACATTTCGGTGGAAATCACTAGAAACTGGGCATCGTAACTTCTGTACACCCTCGTCCCTTTCCTACTGACCATTGTATACCCTTGGAGAATTTCTATGTTCGCACGCAAACTAAATGCCAGAATGTTAGCATCAATTCATCGTTTATAAAAAAAAAAGTTAGGGCCAATCACAGGGATACAATGAACGGCATCTTTGTGGGGTTCTCCATGACAACGTATGCATCCTATTGAAAGCAGCGCATAAGTTAACCATAGTATGTACTAACATTTGTGCTACCCTTCTGTCTTTGTGCTTACTTCCGAAACAAGTATTAAGTTGTCCTCATCTTTTGTCTTATCAAAAACGTAGTATTTGTTTTAAATGGCTCAACACCAATTATTTAGAATTGCTCACGAACTAGGTTTCGTCAGGTACACGAATTAAAGCTGTTGGCCATGCAGTGCTAAAATTGCCATGATGATGATGGCATTTTCTTTTTTATGTTTGACGTAAACTGAGCCATAAAGAGCAAGCGTTCGGTGGGTGTAAACGCCATAAATAGGAAAAGGTCATTTACACCAGATTAGACGTCATATGAACAATTCTTCTTACTCCTCCTACTTACTACTTCTTATTTAGGGGGCGCATAGTCCCTCCGTCTTAGCTTTATGATTTCTGGGGACCCTTAATGTCCCAATGCGGACAAACGTTTCATCTGCGCCCATACGTACCAATACGGTAAGAATACTATCAGTGATTTGGGTGTATGAAGAACCATACATTGTAACATTTAATACCTCTGCTACCAAAGTACCCACAATTGGATGAAGAAGAAGACTTGATCATAAACATGTCAATATCTAATGAAACTTACATGCAACATGAATTAACGATGTTTAATGATTTAGTGATACTTTTAAACATAGAATGGTTTTTTCCCTAAAATCTGTCGTTTCCAAATTAGATTGAGAGAAAGGGAACTCACGACTGTGACTTTGATTTCAGAACATGGTTTCGACATTGCTAAATGAATAGTGGCACTTAAACTGAAGGATTTATTTACACGATGATGAAGGGTAGTTGCATTTACCAATAAAACTGAGAAGCAAATGAGCCTAGCACCTGCAAAATGTTTTGATTCTTGTATTTCGTTGAGTTGTTGCTTTCCTTTTCATTGACTCCTTTCCACAAGCACTCCGCTAACTATAATTAGGATCTCCATAATTTAACGTAATGCCAGGCCTTTCTAACTTGTTTCGAAGCACACGAAAACGGTATATATTATCCACGATCGACTCAAACCGTGATTGCGACCTCACAATACTACTGTGAAGGATCACCCGAACTACATATGTGATTCCCCTGAATATGCTTTACAGCTGGCACTGTAGATTGACCACAATACGAAACTGCGTCATAGGCAATTGTTGACCAAGGGTCGGAAAGGAAAGTCTGCATTCGTTGGCGATGAAATGATCAGGCTGCGCTACCGGCAAAACTTAACAAACATCCAGATATGGGAAGTTCGATGCAAATGCTTCTCATAAACAATCCTCAGCCAGGAATTTCACTGTATATGTTATATATGCCATAAACCGGTCCTTAAAATTCCGTCACATAAATATGAAAAACATAATGGTTGAAATGAATCTACCTGACTGTTGTGATTATAATTGTTCCTTTTGCAAGAACTAATGCAATCTGTAACTCTCGTGTGATAAAAATTTAATGTCTATGGGTACGTGTCCGTGTATTTCTTACAATGCATAAATGATGTATACACATGGCAGTATTTACTATAAGTTGTACAGACATGACAGTATTTAGAAGTTGATAAGTTTGCTTCAAGCTGTTCTCTTGAATAATTGTCGTTGGCGAAACTATACAGACTCAACTACATACAGACTTGTGATTTTACTGTCTTCTTGAACAGTACCTAAGCCACTAACTGTTCTCATATTTTGAGACACGACCATTTCAGTAAATATGTCTTGATTCTTATTGTATGGCTGAAACTAAAATTGTCGGTCTACCCAGTGTATTAAAGACATCCATCATTGAAGCACTCAAAAGTACTGTCTTACTAGAATTTTATGAGGGCGGTTTAAATTCTTCCACATTGTACATAGTTTTCTCTGAGAAGGGTGAACTTTTACTTTTTTAGAAAGAAAAATTCATTTCATTGAAGAAAAATGCAAGAAATCATCACAAACCACAAAGATCGGAAATTACACGATAAATGTGCCCCCGCTAAAGGCAACGTTACCTATGCAATCTATGAAAATGCCTCTCCGTCACACGTGAATATTAACTGCTCCTCCCAATTTAAAACATGCGGGGAATTGTTATTGCTTGCTTCTGCAAGAGCAGACCTGACGGTAGAGACCTGCCATACAGTCAGAGAGGCCAGTCCCCCCAAACTCAAATGGATTTTCGACAATCTTTCCAGCTTTTTACTTAATTAAAAAAGCTGTTTTCACAGTTGAGCTAGGACTATTCCTTTGGTTAAGAATACATAGGCTAAGATCAAACATCGTTCTCTTTTAGATGTGCTATTCATGCAATAATCGAGCAATATCTTTGCCATACGGGCCTATTGTTAGACAAAATATTGACCCACGTGCCATGGGGCAAGGTTCACTGGGTTAATGCATGTGGTTGATGCGTATTAGTGAATCCGGTTTCTTGCTTAGATTCCGAATGCATCAACGTAATAAAAGGGCACGGAAAAGAGATTGCTTGCTACATGGACCGAGAAGCGCAAAGTGACGTAGACGAAAAAGAAAAAAAAACAAAGATAAAGATAGGAAAATAAAACTCTCTAACCGAAACTCTGTGCTAACTTCTGACACCGTGGGTTTCAGGGATATAGTTGAGTCGTACTATTTTAAATAACTTGCAAAGAACGTAATAATTTTAGGTGTACAAACACGACAATTAACCATATCAGCAGCACTTGAACTTCGGCGGTGCTAAAGTACCATACAACTAGTACATTCAGTTTGCACTGTTCGCAATGCATCAAAAACACATAAGATAATAATTCACCCGGATAGCTAACCGGCAATAAAATCAAACACGAACTACGTAACAACTGTGTGAATGGAACAGTAGCACTTTACTGGTACCTGGTATTTTTAGGTATTATGTAGGATATTTAATAACAATTAAAGTACAATCGAATAAAGGCTACTATTTTCCTCAAACTCGTGTCGTCAAACTTTACAATTATCTGATTCATGCAATGAATCAATTCGATATTTTTCAAAGGATATTTGCAGATGACAGTATAATCTTTCCGCAACACTTATATCACAAAAGTTTAATTGACACAATCGTCTATAATCAGATATTGAGGATACATCTATTTTACTGTACATTTTGTATGCACTGCATCTAACCTATACACATACGAGTATTCTCCGGTGGTCGCCAACGTGCGAACGTTTTACGTCGCGTAAATAGTCCTCACATGCACTTGTATATTGCGACGGAACTGATTCGTCTTATATTTGCCTAGCAACTGACTCATTTACGACATTTAATGTTACAAAAGTGATATCAGTGGATAGGAGATAACATTTTCCTTCTATTTCGATAATACGTTCATTGGCATTCAAAACCTATGACGTCACAAAGCGAGGTGAATAACATGTAAGACATGGAAGCTCTTTTTGTGTGGTTGCTGAAGACTGAATAAAGTTCTGCCAGTTCAACGAATTTGCCCTAATGCACACTCAGAATTTTGTGAGCCACTGTAGAACCCTTAACTGTGTGTTCAATGGTTATTCTAAGTAACTACATGTCCTAGGTGACTGTTATTCCGTTATTGGCCTACATTTAAGGTAAGCTTGCGGTTATTCCTTTGTCATTCGTTGTAGATGTTGCAGTGAAGTTGGTCAGATCGTTTTAGCCAACACGGTTTTGTTACCCTCTTACTCGTGTCAAAACGTTTCAACCTCTAAACAATCACGCCACCTCTGTATCTCTGCTTACATTGCTAGACCCCCCCCCCCCCCACATACATGTAATGGGTGTCACAGTCGTGGTTTAACAGCCTGTCACAAAAGTGAATATCCCCACTTGAAGGTGTACCCTCACTTAGGAAAGAAGTTACAAGGAGAAAGACGAAAAGGACGAAGGGAAAGAATGTAAGCCTTAATCAGTGTTGTCATGTTGACATATATACCTACATTTACAAATTGGCTATACACGTCTCTCCACGGCATATGGTTTCAGATGTTGTATCTAATTTGAACTTCACTTGATGTGTCATCTCCCCTAACATGAAATAGAAGATATCAGTGACCTTTAGCTTTAATACATTTTACTGATAGTTTGTGGGATTGACATCCCCTGTTGAACTCGGAGCCTATTTGGAACTTGTGAAGACATTTCCAGTTGCATCAGACCATTTTGTATGCTCGACAGAAACTGCTCTCCTGGATCAGAGTTTCCGTCGATGGTACGATTTATCTTTTATGTTAGAAAATGCATGTGGTAAATTCACACACACACACACACACACACACACACACACACACACACACACACGCACACGCCCGAGTTATTGATGATTATTCCCCAGACACTGATGTATTTATTTCCCTGATGGATCTCTGCTCTTCCTTCATCATTCCCGGTCATCTGAGCTTCATCACTGGGAAGGGAAATGGCACACGTGCAATCGACATTAATGAGAGATGTTCTGCGGTTGGTGATCAAAAACGTAAAGGTCTGCTCGGTCTTCATGCATTCAGTGAAGTTGATTGGGGTGGGAAATTTGCCCCATCTCAAAGAGCAGATGGGCCAAGCAGTATCTAGCCCTTGACTAGTCCATTCTTTCCAAGTGCTGGGTGAGGATGACTTTAATCAGGACAGTGTGTCATGCATTTTGGAAGACTTTTTATACAAGGTTTATGCCAGAAACACCAAAGCCACAACGGTCAGTGAACTGAGATGGGAGTTATTCATGGCAAATAATTTTAAAGCAGAAAAGCTCCTAATAACCTTGAAGCCTTAATACCACACATCCAGAGAGCAAACTTTGTAGTCAACAAAGTCAACAGAGTCAGAGTGAACAAAGCTGGTACCATGGGTACAAAGTTGCACAACCCAAAGTACTTCCAATACAGGGCAATGGGTGGGAATTATCTCCAGAAGGTACTGTCTGTGCAACTGAGTGTTTGGAACTTTCTGCACCAAAGGCAGTCATGGAATTAGTCAAATGTTGGTTTCGCAAGGAATGAAATACTTATTGTTCTTGCAAGAAGAACGTTCTGCCATGTACAGCCCTATGCAAGTGCAATGACTGTGAAAACACAGGATTATGGAGTGAAGAGCCCAGAAGATGTTGACTAGGTGGCTCTAAACTTTTAGTGTACAACATATACTAATCTAAGATTCTTAGATTAATATATGTATATTCTGCAGCAAATTACCTTAATAGGAGCACTACGTCAGTTAGACACTGTTGTAAGGCATTTCTTTGGGTTTCTTTTTGTTTGCAAATCATGATCACATGATTTTCGAGTCACAAGTTTTACCCATATGCACTGCTTTTAAATAATTCCCATGTATATGGCAGCTATTTTGTACTTCATCATGGTTGCATACTTACGATAAGCAGTGAGCATTTTACTGAAGTAATTACATACGAACATGAGCATTTTAACATGCTTGTTTTTGCCTTTCAACGTGCTTACAGCCCCCAAAATGGGTTAAAATATCATATAATCTGACGGCCACATTGAATATCAAAATGGCGGCCAATGTTAGTGACTCACTGTCGCGCGAATTGTTTTTTAAAGAATGTATTACATGTCCATAAACATTCCTATCCTAAGATGTTCCAACCTCTTAAGGTGCTTGTAACTTCCTTTATGAGTCAACATAACTACAACAGCCATTTAAATTTTCAAGATGTGACCTATCAAAATTCACAATTCCCAGAATAAGATGTATCCGAATGGTCCCCTAAGCCCACTAACTTTCGCCAAGGACAGCATCAATTTGTGTTATAGTTAAGCAGCAACAAATATCAATGTTTGAGCTTCTGAATTCGTGCCTGTATTACAATTATAGCATAATTTATTTCAAACTGGCTGACATAAAAAAAATAAGTGTTGCTGGATTTGTTTAATTATCTGACAAGTTGTTGTGTCTCATGGTTGCAGTCATGGACATGTTGCCTAAAGTATTCCGTGTTGTAAAGTCACTCATGAGCAAATCAAACTTCTTATGGATAATACAATAGGTTGTATGGACGGAGGATAGGGTACCACGTATACGTGGGTAACATGCTTATACGTTGTAGCCAATGGTTCTAGAGGAAATTCCCCTAATAATGTCGATGGTTAGATTTCGGTCTGTTATCCACTCAAAACCAAGATGATGAAAGCCAATTGATTGATGTGTTTAGTCCTTAAGTGTTGAGAGAAGTGGAACTTTTTGCACCGAGCTGGTGGTTGGAAGTGTAGCCTATTATAGTTGTAATCCCCTCACCAGAATAACTAACTTTGGGATGAGATGAGCCCATCAATATTGGAGTTGTTGGGCACTTGTGGTTTCGCTCACTTTGTGAAAGAGCGCTCACCCGAAATATCGTGTTTTATCTTTCCGTTGCTTACAGTTGCAATGGCAAATCCAAAGTTATGTGACATGTCAGTGGCAGTATTACACAAAATATGAAGCCAGAACGTTGAATATCAAGAGCGCCCTCTCTTGATTAATAGGTCGCAAGCAGACCGACGTTTAAAAGATTAATTTATAGGAGACAATGTAAGGTGTAACTTAGTTCTATTTTACTATGATACTAATTACGTTCATGTAGACCTCTTTTAATTTGCAAAGGTGTTTGGCAGTTTCGTCTCAGAATTGTTTACAATACGCTTTACTCTGTTTTAGTTATGGTATTGATTTAAAGTCCTGAATTACGACATTTTATCATAATATATAGGTTTTCCCGTGTAGTGAATAATGGTTTCTACGCTGTTTTTTTCCAGAATTTCTAGAGGAGCTCCTCACGGGTGCCCTTACAGTTCGTGCCTCTCCATTCTCATTTGCGAAACCTTGAATTCTGAAGTCTTATATCTTTATTGAAGGTATTGTTATCATTAATCGCACTCTACATCTCTACTAATGAACAAGTATTTTTAAAATGGTTCTCCATGTATTGTCAGAGGAGGTCATTACTCTATTAAATGGGTTCTACAGTTAATCAGGAGAAGCCTTACCAATTAGGTCGTTTACTGGATACCTCTCCTGATTATTTTGAAATCTATCTTTTTTGAAGAAGTAATGATTCCATTACATACATCGGTATTTCCTTTTCTCACCATTACAGGTTGTGCGACCAGGAAAAGCTAGCCTCACACAGAAGTTGCAAAGTAAGACCCTGGGTGAAAATCCGCTGGAATTTTGTTTATATCTATTACCGTTTTTGAGATTTTTTTTAGATTTTTTTAGACTTTTCAAAGTTTAAAAAAAGCAAAACAGAAGACGTTGAGTGTTGTACAGTGTCAGTATGTTTTTATTAAGCTTATATATTGCCTCTTAATTACTTAATTACTGAGTTGTAGCTTCATTGATAAGTGATATCCATATTTCGAAGAAAAAAATATGCTTCCACAATAAAACTTTTGTATGAAAATTCTCAAATGTCCTTGAAACAAAGGTCAAGTAAGCAAAAGATTAACATAAAACATACTATAGGAGTCCATCTCTTGACGTCATAAATTTGCATTCTTAGGCAATGTTTACTCAGGATGTGGCTATGTGATACTATTTTGCAAGTAAAATCGTCAGTCTTTGAAGAATTTTGGTGAAAGTCGTGACTACTTTCAACATTTCATGATTAATGCAAACAGTACTCCAAAATTTTATTTTCATGCCACACGACTTTTAAGATGAATTGGATTTTTTTCAAAGTCCATTGGAGAATGTTTTAATTACGACAACCTCTTGCTCATTCCGATTTAGTATTTTCACTATCAGTTTTGCCAACCCTCTCTAGTTCATTTTTTTCTGCCGTAAGATGATGCCTGTTTTACTAGTTTATTTTATCATATCAGACTGCCAAAAATATATTGTATCGTACTATTGAATACAGAAAGAAGTAACGGTGCACTTGATGCACCCTTTCTTCAACCAAAATAATGTCTGAAATAAAAATGGGCTAAATTATATCTTGATGAAAGTATTTGAAGATGAGAAACTTTTTTGGTTTGACCCTCAAATTGTTTGGTGGTAAATTTGTATTAGTATGTAATATGATTCGATAAAGGTTTGTTGGTAACATATTTAATGCACCGCGCAGGACACCTTGTCCATCTCTGTTCAGAGACATACAATTGCTGTCTATTGTAATCTGTTTAATTACTAGTTTGAAATTTTGTTTTCACATCTCATTTAAGGTTCCAAATACCAGAACTAGTCTTGCTCATTCTCAACTAATTGAAGCTCGGGTGTCCTGGAATTCGCTAAGTCATGATGTAACATCCTTCCCAAGTTTTTAAATGTTTAAAAAGCAGATATATTAAGACCAGGCCTTTTGAACCCGTATACAAAACTGACACCGAGCCATTTGAAACCGAGTCCGAGTTAATAACCGAGTCCAACCAGGGAGGTTGTCCAATAAATGCGAGTTCGAGTACAGTCATTTCGAACTTTATTAGGATCTTACCCGTCCTATCCTCGTCGCGGGATTGGCCTATGAGTGGATATTTGCATGGACTCCATTATGTAGATATAGTCTAATTCGTTTGATGTATGCAGTATTGTGGTCTCGTGGCAAGAGTTTGACTATGTGCATCTTGTCCATATGTAGGTGTTCTTGATTAATGTGATTTCTGATATGTGTTCCTCGTATTGCCCATGTAGCTGTTGGGTGGACCATTTTGTGACGGAGTTTATTTCGCCGTTTTTCTTTTTTTCCTGGTTGTATCTAGTCATTGCTTTGTGTCTCCATATTGTCTCTATTAATGAGTCTGTCATTCTCGTTGGACTTTGCTAGGTATTCCTGAAACCAGTGGCATATGAATCTTACTGTGTTACTGGAGGAATCTCATTGTTGGTCTTCGTTCTCATAACAGATAAGGTTGTATGTATCGGTAAATGATAATAGATGTGGCTATTAGATACTATGATTTATTTCAAATGTATTAAAATAAAAGCTGTATGAAAAGAATCTTTGAAATATGTCACTATAGTTGGATCTATTACAACTGAACAACATAATCAACGCTCATATTTTATTGAAGCGGTCTTATCAAAGGTTTTGCACAAACAAAGTATTTAGAAACAGCGTCGTCGGCTCAACATTCCAAATTCCAGGTGGGCTGACATGTTGATCATCATGCATTGAACGTAGTTGCATATCTTATCTCTGTAGTTTTCAAAAACTTTTTTTTTTTCTTTATATGGTTTGGCGAGAAATGGTCAGGCAACTTACATTAATGTACAGATTATTCTATGACGCGTATCATTTACTTAGTTTGTGTTACAAGCATATATAATTAATCATATCAATCTATGTACATAAAGAGAAAACATATGAAGCCTGGTCAGCTTTTGTAGTCTGGTCTAATTCCATCGTAGAGAAATTTTTTAATTTGTCTACACTGTGATTGACAAAGATAAGGTTTAATTTCAATCTGGTAGTAGATGAAATGGGTAGAGGTCTATCGACGTCCGATCGAAACGAAATTTCAGATATTATACTTTATTTTGAAAAACTTACTTTTTTTTGGGGGGGGGGGCGTTTCTGTTGTTAAATTTGAATGTACGTGAAAGCTTGCCATATCATTACTTCTCTTTCATTAAAAGGGGAACTCCAGTTAAGGACATGTCTTCTGACTTATTTAAGCCATTTCAAACCATTTTCATTCATATTCTTGATGTTTTGAAATGAACTTCTTATGGGCAACATGGTATGTTCGCACTTCCCGACCCATAGAGTTTCTAACACTATGCTTGTATATGAAGGGCGCGGCCATTATGATGTAATTGACTGTGATCTCTGTGGCTTGAGACGTCCAACGTGATTAACCTACATAATTAATTATTATAGACAGTCTGTGTATTCAGTGTGGTTATCACAAGATAAGGTAATCGATAAGATCGCAATAAAACACAGAAGAAGAGGAATTTTCCATCAAAAGGCAGCATTGCGTAGTGTGAGCCGGTGCGAACAATACCGTGAAGATAAAGAAAATGTGATCTTTAGTAAATACTAAGTGACCCTTTTTCAGAGACAGGGGAATAAGCCATGTAATTACGAATTATGTAGGACAGTCAGGTTGGTCGTCGTGGATTAGAGCTGGTCATCGACTACGTCACAAGCCTCAGAGGTCACAGTCAATTACATCATAATGGCCGCGCCCTTCGTGTACATGCATGGTCTTAGAAACTCTGTTGGGAGGGAAGTTTGAACATATCATGTTACCCACGAGAAGTTCATTTCAAAAGGTCAAGAATATGAATGAAAATGGTTTAAAATGTCTTAAATAAGTCAGAAGACATGTTCCTTTACTGGAATTCCCCTTTAAACTTACACACTGTGAAATCTTCCCTCCAGGAAAGTGGGCACTCTAAAGAATTGTTCCATTTCGCCTTGAATATCTCCAAATATTTCAATAACGTGCAAACTCTATATGCCATCTTTCATTTACATATCAGGCATTATCATAATACTTACGTCCAAATATTTCCAGTAATAAGCATTAAAGAATGATCGCTTTTATTTAATTTAGCCTGAAATGACAAATTTGTCAAAAGGCTACTATGAGCAAAAGCTGCGAAGCCTGTTATACCATGTGGGCAGATATCAAAACTTGGCAGTTGCACTTTGACTTGAATACTGAAGCCATCTCATTCTCCATCTTTGACGAAGCTGCGCATGCCACACACCTGAGTAGTTGTTTGTCCAGATAACTTAAGTTGGGCCTACATCATCCAGAAATGAAGCGAAAAAGATTTTACATTAGGTGGAAGATGCTTGGGGATAGTGGCATGGTTTCACTTCAAATTTTTGTTCATGTAGTTTGCAGTAGATCCCCGAGAAGAGAGTAAATGATAAGTCTATTACA
Source organism: Stichopus chloronotus (assembly GCA_021234535.1). Classification (NCBI taxonomy): domain Eukaryota; kingdom Metazoa; phylum Echinodermata; class Holothuroidea; order Aspidochirotida; family Stichopodidae; genus Stichopus; species Stichopus chloronotus. The sequence continues at coordinate 10,435,099 of CM037847.1, forward strand.
TTTCCCTTAATACAGAGTGCCACCGATTGGTGTTACAAGCTATTCATCTAGTTGAAGAGGGAACTCAGCGACTTTCAAATTACACTTAGTGTAGATATATTCATTAACAGGTATCACCGCAATGGTGGAATTATCGTATTGACTTCTAAAAATAACTTTAAATTTTAAGCTTTTGTCATATAGCACGTTGTCATGTTCGAAAAGTATAACTTACCACATGTAAGACTGAAATACGTTGCCAAAGTAGGTTCTATATTTTCTGTTTCTATTTTTGTTGTGTAGAGTTAATCATGATTTTGCGTTTCTGTCTGTAGATTTCAAAGTGAGCATTTCTGCCCTGTGACTCTGTTGAATTCATAGCATGATGGGTATATAAACCAATGTTGCAATGATAAACTTAGAACTAATCCTGGAGTTTTTTCAAGTCCCATTGGAAGTGAAAATTATAAGAAAGGGTGGATTGGCATGCAATCGATATCCTTACGTTCATTGGTTATTCGAGATTCAAGTGTTTCCGTTAATAGCATTGTGTAGCACAGACTTCAACTTAGATAGAAGTGCCAACTTGATGGAAAGGCTGCATTTGAAGTGCATCAAAACAACTCATGAAATAAGTTTTAGTATCCAGTTTTATCAATAAACGTTTAAAACTAGTCATTCCTCACAACGTCCCAAGAGTGAGAATTTTTGAGATCAAATATTGATGAAATGAAAAAGGAAACTACTTTACTTTGGTGCATGCCTGAGAAAATCTTGGTTCACTGAGACGAAGGTAATCGTTACGTAATTGCCAATTGACTTGAATGATATTTGTCATTGAAATGTGTTTCCAAAACCAGTGGCTTCGAAGACACAGTTGTCTGATAACAGCTCCCTGGTGGAACTAAATAGCGGATTTTGACATGACATTTTGCTAATACCAGAATACTTCACTAAAACTGATTGTAGTAGTTGCTTCATACGTTCTGTTGAACTTTGAGAGCATTCATTTTTCTCCAAGTTGTCCTCTTAGAAAGATCTTCTCTTCAAACTTCAGGTCGCAGCGGACTCATGCTCGCATGATGTGAAACGTTTCAGTTGTTAAGACAATTAAGGAACACTGTTGCAACATTTGATCACACACAATTGATCGGATTGGATATTTTGATGACTTAACTAGCAATTACCACACCAATCACACCGTACAAACAAATACATAAAATAGCTGTTCAGAGAAAAATCCGTTGCAGATAATTGCTGGAAGCTACTTCCAACTTATCATCAAGTGGTATTATTCAGAGAGACGAAATTTGACCAGCTTGTTCTGCCAAAACTATGTTAAAGCCTGTACGACATATTTTTCTTTCAGATTTTTATGTCACAAGTGTATAACAGCGACACTGCGGTTATGTTTTTGGGATTGTGTAAACGGATTTACTTGTTTCCATGTGTAAATAAATCTTACAGTGTAAAATTGGTTATACCCTACAGAGTTAAAGCTGGACTGTAATTACACAGTCAGTATAGTAGTTGGTAGAATGCCTTGAGTAACGCATATTATACAGGAAATTCATCATAAATCCTCTCTACGATGTTCATGTCTGTGTCTTTCCCACCCATGGAAACCAAAACAAACAGATAACTAATCGGATAAGGTACTACTAGTCGACATTTCTCGCAGAATTTTCAAACAGACTTAACACACTCAGCTTAGAGCAATTGACGTAATCTTCCCGAACGCACAGAAAATTAGTTCATAAATCAAAAGAGTAAATGAAAGACTAAAAGAAAGACGTTTTCGTTGTTTCCCTCGAATGTTTGAGTAGTAAGTTTCGGCATTGTTTCTTTCTTGACCATAAAAGTAATATAATAAGTGCATATTTGGAACCAATGGCTTATATGCTTACACTGTTGGATGTGTAAGGATAATTCATTTTAGTTCAGATGTTGCCTCCTCCATACCTGCAACTTGATGATGGAAGATATGAACAATGATAATACATAGTGATTGTGAAGTTAATTAATTTTACTTATTATTATCTTGTTTTTAGAGAGTTGGGTAAACCTCTAATATCATATTTACTGTGTTAGGACAGATGATTACCCAGATGCAATTCGTTACCAGTTTCTGATAAACTGAAAGTCAAATATTACACATGTTTCGGTAAACAATAGTTACGAGTCCTTGAAACGATGGTACAAAACATTTTTGGACCCTCAGTGCTGAGCACAGAAAGTAGTACTCATATTATGTAACAGGTGTGAGGCACACAAGAATATAGCCTTCAAATTTGGATCTTATGAAAACATGTTATGCACTTCATGCAGCGGTATGTCTTTAGTTCAAATATGTGTAGATGTGTTGCCCACACTGGTTTAAGCAATAGTTTACATTAAACGTATTGGTGGTATTGGAAAGATTTCGTAGCATTTGTCTCTGACTAGTAAAGTCATTGGTCTATTTATGATGAACGATATAGTTAGCAAACCCATTACAAAGTTCTGCCTATTGGCATGAAAACCTTTGAACAACAGTATTCTAAATCGAATACGTAAGTTTTGTTGTAGTCTACTTTAAAGTAGAATGTCCTGTTATTCCTCTTTCTTCAACCTTGCACCAGAGGCCACTCCATATCCCTTTTCAATTGTAAAAACTGTGCAATTACGGTGTCATATTTGTATAAAAATTTCCAAATGAAACCCTATTGCTTAAGAGGTTCGTTGTGATTAATGGCATTTGAGTCTCGTATACTTAAAACATGTACAGGTTCTGCAAAAACTTTAGCAGGAAAACTAAATCAATTTTCTTCTACAGTAATTTACACTCTGTAAAGGGAAATTTATCATTAAAGAAACGTGATATAGATGTTGCTTTACAGCTTACTATCAAAGGGGATAAAAAAATGAACGCTGTTTATTCTTGACTAAACAGTTCATCCTGCTTTGAGGGAAAGGTGGCATTGTTTACAGATACTGGTCTCTTGAAAGTCAATAATGACATTGCTGTTAACGTTGATCCAAGGCTTCGAACAGCATTAGTTTTTCTCGATGTCAGCGACATGCTATTGATCAGTCACCATAGTCTTTTCCGCGCTTTTGGAATCACCTCAAATTCCTTGGTTTGATTTAGATCATTATGTTAATGGCGGAACACAAGTTGTAAAAGTTGGCGAGGTCATGTCAGGCAGAGCGTGGTGTCCACGGGAACGTCTTTTTGGGGCCAATGATTTATGTCATATTTACCAGTCCTGCAGACGAAATCTTAAAGAATCACAAAATGATGACACCCAACTTCATTTTGTATTCAGTCCAAGCGAATCATGGGATGTTTTGAAAGCTACTCTCCAGTTTGTATAGATAATGTGATCAGGTGGATGAATAACAACATGCTGGGACAAGGACAGAAATGATTATGTATGTTCCAAATAAAGTGACATGTTAATTCTCTTAGAGACCCGAATATTGAAGTTGGTTCTTAGATCTGTGCTAGGCCTTACATCTGTAAAAGGCCTACAAGTAGACTCTGTTATTAAACTGTGTTATTATTTTATTCAATATTTGTTTCTGATAGTTATTTCAAATATTAGTTCACGCTCTAGTGAAGTCACGACTGGATTACGGTAATAGTCAACTGTTCGGTGTCACTCAATTACTCTCAGATCATCTTCAACGGTTGCAAAGTTGTTCAGCACGTCGTGTGACTGGCACCCTTCGATATAAGCACATCAATACAATTCTATATAATGTACATCCGCTACCTGTATAATACAGGTCGGGTAGGTGGATAATTTTAGCGGTTTCAAGATTTCAACCTTTTGTGGTTACTCATTAGTTACATTGACTAACAAACTTGCATAACTGTTAAACTAAGTTCGGGATATGTCGAGTAATCTTACCCTTTTTCCTTCTTTGAAGAAATACGTTTCAAGAGCTGTGTTTCGTGTAAGTGTCCTTTGTATTAGAATGACATTGTGTAATTTGTGAAATTGCAGTTTGCATGTTTCAGCCTGCTCTTGTGTTTATATGCTAGGTAATTTGTTACATGTGCATGGTGGCCAGCACCCAGTTCTTAGGACAATTGCCATCATTGACAGTTGCATTTTTTACTTAAATGCACTTACGTAGTACAGGAAGAACTTTGTACGTTGGAGATATAAATTTAGCGCTGTCACATTAAATGCTGACTCTTTATCCATACGGTTATAGTCGACATGCTGATTTGCTTTTGAAGATGTTGAGAAGTTCATAAATTTATGTTTAGGTGGGAACTACTTGGCAACTAGCTCAGGAAATATATCTCCATGGTAAATTTGCACAAGCGTAATGTGAAGAATTAACTTGTGTGACTTTTCTCTTTCGGTCCGTTTGATGCCTTTCATTTCATTAAGTTCTTGAGGAGTTATGTAACTGTTCAAAGGGGAGCCGAGAACAGATCGGGGACGATAAGACATCGGCGGATGATTTTGTGAGCGTGATTGACAATATCAATTTGCAAACAGATGGACGTAGTGGATGATATCAAACAGGTACGTTCCAATTGTACATTACATCAACAAAGACTTAGCTGATGATGGAATAGCTGATGACAGAATATCGTCGATGGAAAGACCTAACGGTTTGTCCCTTAAGGATCACGAGGACTTTCTCCACCACTGAATATACAATAACGAGTAATCAACAATCCACATAGTGACATTGCCAAAGGCAGCAGAGTCATTTTGCATGGGATGATCCTTCGCAGCACCACATCTGTTAATCAATGGGAACACGAGTTTCCTTGAATAAGTGATTCAAATTAAAATCAGAGACGCTCAAGCTAAATTTAATGACTTTCGACGAAGTAGACGTTTATCTCCAATCACTGAAGTCATCTCAACGAATCACTTTCATGTTCAGGGGAATCGCCACTATTCTCATATGAGATGCCTACCTGAAATATCAATACTCCATCATAATAATCCAGGACGTGAAGGGCACTTATTTCACTATAAGTGACCCCAAGTGTGGAAAAAGCCTGTGGCTTATATTATGTCGAAACAAAACGTCGGACGACTATTAACTTCACAATTTTAGATAAAATTTGTTATCTTTTTTATTCACGAGGCCAGTTCAGGTGGAAAAAAACCTTCGATTACTCTAGGACAAAACCATCCTTTTGTGACCCGACCAAGGATCAAACGCCTAATCCCTGGTTGCTAAAGTTTATTGCTTCAACGGCCTCCACTTGCATCCACTTGGTCGTATATTACCTTTGATACTCAATTTTCTGTTTCGACATTGGTGAAAAGTTTGGAAGTTTCTTGTAATCAAAGTGTACTTCAAGCGAACTATTCGTTGTCAAATTTTGTGAGGACGATAGGGTTAGCCTTTCTGAAATGCACCTCATTTTGAAAAGCTTACAAAGTCGAAAGAGATCTTCCACAACTTGAACTCCTTTGACGTCAGTACGAAAATTAACAACCAACCTCTCTTCATTAACACCCTTTCAAATCAGCCCTGCAAAAGCAACATCACATCTCTTCCACTACGGAGATGCACCATCGCTTATATCTGTAAAGGAGCACAAAAACATAATAATAACAATCCCGGGGTTGAAATACGCACCGACACCAAAGGTTAACAACGAAAGGTTTAAGATCTTAAGAACGAAAGATGATACAATATACTTAACGAAGTATATGATATCACCTTAAATGCAGTCACGAATGCACCTCACTGAGTACCTCCAACAGCACATGGCAAAATCCCATATTCATTGGACCTTGTATCGCTCGATTCAGAATTTGAATGCCAATTTGATCTTTTACAGTACGTGGTCATATCAGAAAGCATATAGGAAAGGGCAGATCAAGGAGCGCAAATACATCACCCTTCTCATATCTGTCAGCTTCAGCTAAGTCCGATTGCTCTGGGTTCGTTTCTAACCAATCCCTAGCGATGCTCTTCTGATATCGTTTCGCTCTATATTTAAAATGCTTATAGATTGTTTCTGTGTTCAAAATTGTGTAATACTAGGCGTTGGAAATACTGCAATTGATTACTTGTTCAGTTTTTCTTTTATACCAAACGGACATGCTCGTTAAGACGGGACGCACTATATGTGAGGTATGTGGATGTATCAGATATTTATTGAAGAAGGGTGAGATTGATTTTGCATGCTGGATTTTGTAAACATCATTTATCTTTATTTGACGGTGTTCATATTAATTGCAAATTCTCTAAACGTTTATAGAATTTGATGCAGCTTTACATTGACATATTTTTAATTTATATCAACGACTTTTATTAACCTGATTCCAACAGCCGATAAAAAAAAAATGTAAACCTGAAATAGTATAACAGGTGAGTAAAATTTTCACGTTGGCCAATGCTCGACAATGATTATGGATGATTGTACAATATTTACATGCGATTGATCTAATAATTATTGGAAGTGCGAAGGTGAGTTGATTATCAATTAAAGATGATAGTATCGCAACCGAGGCATATTAATGAATGTTATTAATATGTGTTTCACTTGTTTTGAATTACTTCGTCCCTTTACCATTCTCTCTATTACATATCCAATTTATTTTTAATACAGTTTCAATTTTCATTTTCCACCGACGTCATCGTAATAACTTTTGTTGATACTATAAAAAATATCTCAAATATCAGAATGTGTGTCTACATGGATAGTAAATGTAATAAGTCTCATGTGGCAGTGTTTGATTGAATTAAGGATTAATACATCATGGTGCTCACCAGTTGCTGAAACCCATTTGAAACCTCGTCATCGGTTATTATTCTAACCATTGCACGTTTGCAGTTTGGAAATATTAAGTAAATGTAAATACACTTATCTTCATTAAATCTGGTACACAAAATGCAAAAAAAGTAAAAAGTAAGGACTGAACAAGAAATATCCGAATTGTGCATGAGAACTAATCTGATAAAAATGTGCCATACGACGCGTGCTAGGCATTCTTGTCCCAAACGGCGAAAAACATGTCTTTTATTGAACAATTATATAAATGATATTGAACTTAGTTACTTTGGGAAAACAAAACTCCTGCGATTGGCATATGCTGAACCTAATAATTAAAAACAATCGTCACGGTTTATAAAGTTTATTCATAAACTTTAGCAACTCAACTGCTCGACCAAGAAGTTCAACGTATTATATCATTTCTTAAGTACATTTGTTTGCATTTGTTAATACTTACATGGCAACATATTGCCTTGTCAAGTCTTATCGTGATACCCTATTTTGTTCTCCCCTCCAGTTCCCGAGGATGTCATTAGTTGAAGTATCAACTTTCTGCAGATATCTTTTGTTTGAAGTACCAACTGCGTTCTATTTCTTCCATCCAATTAATTGTCCCTCTATTCTCGACTTCTTTCGGTGAACGTGCTTTGGCTGTGGCTGGTGCTCCACTCTGGAACTGGCTTTCAGATAATCTTAAACGGTGCTCATCTATAAGTATTTTTAAATGAAATCTTAAGACTTACCTTTTCAGACAAGCTTTTAACGTTTAGATCTTCAACTTTTATTGGTTTCCTTTTTTCTTTTTCTGATTAGATATATATATTTATACTGTACATCCCATCAGGCTATAATTTTATAGTTGTGGCACTTTATAAATTTTGAAATAATAATAATAATTTGTATAAATTTTTCAGTTCACACATGAAATCCGAGTCGTCATCGCATAATTTAAGTAGTACATGCGACAAAGCAGTAATGCATTGAATCCCCACAATGAATGCAGTAAACCACGTAAAAGGAACTTGTGCAGCAATTTTGTCTGCTTTGTGTTACTCAGCTGAGAGCTTACTTTTCTTTTACGCTCGCGAAGTCGCTCATCCGTTGTTCATTCTCGTGTGTTCTTCCTTCATTCAAACAATACTGGTTGCATCTCTTGTACTGCTAACCAAAGAACCTTTGACAAGCCTGGAGAGTAATCAGGTGACCCAAATAATTCTGGCTGGCTTCCTGGGTGCCATCGATCATGCTGCGTTTACGATATCAATTCTTTTAATAGGACCTGGTGATGCTACACTCATTTTCTATACGGAACCGATATTTACCATCTTTTTAAGTGCATTGTTCCTGAAAGGTACTTTTAAATGGACTGATATCCTACTTGCCGTGACGTCCATCGCAGCAGTGATAATAATATCTATCCCCTACATTCGTGATACTTCAGATCAGTTTAACGTGATAGGAGGGATCTGTGCCCTGTTGGGAGCGGTGGCGTCTGCTGCAAACCTGGTTGTTTCCAGGAAGTTAACAGAGAACCAGATTAGTGTATTTCTAATCTCTTGGTCCCTTTCATTACAATATTTCATTTTCTCAGTTGTTCTTTGCACAACGTTCAAAGCGTGGAGTATTCCAACGGATTTGACACGTTTATCTTTCACTGTATCATCAGGATTTGCTGTATTTCTGGCGGTGATATTGCAGCTTTATGCCATAGATAAGGAGGCTCCAACAGCCGTATCTGTGATACTGTCATCAGAAGTGCTGATTACATACTTAGGTGAATACTTATTTTTCAGCTACCCTTTACATTGGAATACCTTCGTTTCGTCTATTCTGATCCTGATGTCCACCATTGGGGTCATAGGCACACACAATCGGACTGTAAATGATACGGAACGTGGAAATCTATTACACGAAGATGAATGCCAAGATTTAATCATCAAACCGAACGAATGATGTTGTTCTAGTCAATGTAAAAAGTTCCAGTGAAATGTAACATCAGTTTATTGCTAATGTTTGTATGGTATAATTTATGTATGAGAAAGAATGTACAAAATGGTACCTTCATACCTCACCGATATGGTATTATTTCCTAACACAGACAGACGCACACATCTCTTATAGCATTTTAACTCATAAATATCGACAAGTCAGTACAATGATCATCACCCTGTAATTTGAAATCTAGAATTAACGTTCGTCAATAACTGAAATAAAAATTCTATTACTTTTAAAATAATTCTATTAATAAAACTATTCCTGACACAGACTTCATCGTCAAAGAGTAGATAAATCATAATTGCCGTTTTGTTCCATGGTAAGAGAAACTTTGGCCTGGATGACTTTTGTTTTATTTATGAATTATTTTTATCAATGATGCTTACTTACTTTTTATTATTTCGCTTGTCTAAGAATAGCTCATTGTACAAGCTCTATGGTATTTGTTCTTACTGGTTCCTCTTGAGTTATTTTCAGTTCTGCCTTTCTGCCTGAAATGTTTTTCACCAATAAAAGAACGTACCTATCCCTATATTGTTAGGTATATTTCTATCCTATTCTGCGACCAAGTCCTCTAATATCGAGAGAGTAAGAAAAAACAAGAAAGGTATCACAACAATAAAGAACAAAGAGGCTTAGCATTAAGTATTTTGAAAAGCAGAAACAGGAAGCACCACAAGTTATCAATATTGTTGAAAGGGTAGACAGCAAAGTTCGAGGGAACGAAAACCATGCCCGATGGAAGAAGATGGCAAAGAAGAAAAAAGTCGGTCAAATATACTTTAAAAATAATTAAACTCAACCTTCAAGTTTATACTTTTGAAACAAACTTTACCTTCAAGTTAAACCTCCAAGTATAAATATATATATATATATTGCAAGTCAATCATCTCCTCGAATGGTTATTCTCAACAGTTCATAAATGACTTCTGTTCCATTACTGAGTTTATCCTTACCCATAATCATTTTGAATTTAACGGGCAACATTATCTTCAAATATGTGGAACTGCAATGAGCACCAGACTGGCTCCCAGTTATGCAGGTATTTTCATGGCCTACCTTGAAGATAGGATGCAGGCTGGGTACCCTATGCAACTGTTACATTACCATAGATATATTGATGATATCTTTAACATTTGGCCTCACGGCAAATCTGCTTTACATTCTTTTATATCGTATTGTAATTCTTTTCAGCATTCCATCACATTCACTGTTGACTGTTTTGACAAGGAAATTCCTCTTCTTGACGTACTGGTTAAGTTACATAATGGATCCCTAGCAACTACACTTTATTGCAAACCTACTAACACACGTGGTTTCCTCGATTTTAGCAGTTCCCACCATATTAGTTTAAAACGATCAATCGTATACTCCCAATGTATTAGGATTAAACGCATCTGCTCTACTGAGAGTGAATATGATAAGCATGTCAGCAATCTGACAGAATTCTTAAATTCTTACTTGATTGTGACTACCCTCTACATATTATCAGTATTATCAGGGAGGGGATAATATATATATATATATATATATATATATATATATATATATATATATATATATATATATATATATATGTATATATGTATATATATATATATATATCTATATATATATATATATATATATATATATATATATATATATATATATATATATATATATATATATAAGATGGAAAGGGTACCCTTTGAAACAAAAATGAAATGCAATAACTTCTTAAAAACGACTTTAATACAAAAAAAAAAACGTAGTGGATAGTGCTGGATAGTGTGGTAAAGTTGCAGGTAATGCTGAGTGTAGAATTCATTTTGCCGGTAATCCTCCCCATTGAAATTTGACCCACTGTATCATCGCCGTGGCATGACATATTTATTTGGACTTACCATCAACAATCATATTATGTCACCAGTGATACCATTGACCCCCTTCAAATCATCTCTGATCCGTTCACTTTGACCACATACCTTGAGGCACATGACTTCATAGCCATTGACCCTCCAAAGGTGCAGTAAAAGCATGTGCCTGTATATGTGATATTTATATTCGTCTTTAAAGTGTCACTTCGGTCTTTCAGAGGAGGACTATGTTTATCCATAGTTGTGGCTTACGTGTGACCGTAAACTTTTGGTTACATGTGGTACAGTAGCCAATTTACAAGCGTTTTTCAGAGGGGATCATAGGTTCAGCGAAACGACCACCTTGGATGAACTTTTTGCGTAATCTTACTACATCTTTCAAGTGTAACCTTTGATTTAGTGAAACAACATTTTTTAGCAATTGGTTGAGAGCCTTTTGAAAAACCTTTCAGTTTAATATACGTATACGACACATTTGAACATTTGAATTTTGCAGAACTCTTAAAACTTCGCAATAAATATCATAAATACTGCACATCCTAACCTTTTTCCTGCTGGCCTCTGTCTACACGTGGGGAATGGCTGAACGCGTACGAAGGCTAACTTTCCAGAATGTTAACACCAATTAATTTATTGTTTATCAAAGAAGGTTAAGGTCTGACCAATAAATGGATGCTCCATCTTTATGCGTATCAGATAGCATAAGCATCCTATTGAAAGTAGCGCATAAGGAGGCCTAAATATAGCATATACTAACATTTTTTGCTACCGTCATACTCCTCGGTGTCTTAATGTGCTTACTTCCGAAACAGGTATTAAGTTACCTTGCTCACTCTTTTCTTTGTCTTATCAAAGATGCACTGATTTTTGCAAGGTTTCGCACAAATTGTCCCAGATGGAGACTGTTCGCCGTGTCATGCTGTGCTGGAGTTGGTTGTAACGTTGATGGTAGCATTTGCTGTTTATTTATTTGTTTTTGTATTTGAAAGAGCGAACGTTTGGTGTGTGCAAACGTTGTAAATAGCAAAAGGTCACTTACATCAAATTAGATGTTAGTATGAACAATTCTGTTTTACTTCAATTTCCGGGCTTTTAAATGACTAACAGAGGTTTTATGGTTTTGTTTACTTTGTAGCACTACCAGTTAAAATAGATATAAATAGCAAATAGTAAACCGATAGCAATTATTTAGTGCATCTGTTTGTTATTCCTGGTAAATGTTAATTAGATGAAATTGATTATTTCCCAGTTGTCATTAACCTTACAACTTTCTAAAAGGAATTTTGGTAAGGCGTATGTGGTATGACGGAGGGGTTTTGTACTTAAGGATGGTTTAGGGCGGCATAGTCCCTCATGCTTACTCTCCTCAAGTATACCTGCACATTTGAAAAAAAAAATGCTCATTGATTCCACATTTAAAGGAATCGTCTATGAAGGTAACCGTTCTAATCGGCTGAGGAAGAAAACAGTTAACCATAGCAAGTTAGGGTCTGATACAACATACAATTTATAGCAACATGAGGTCAGTGTGTAACATCAGTTAATTTGAAATCTTCAAACGTCAGGGGTTTATCCAGTGTATTATTTTTTTTTTTCCTGAATAAATATGACAGCAGTGGACCTTATCACTGTGACTTAAGTCGAAGATATGCTTCAAACTAAAATATTTATTAAGGGCATCTGAACCCAAGGGTAAATTTGGACGACGACGTTGTCTAATAAAGATGTGGGTTTATCAGTGTAAGTGTTGAGCAAATAAACATATATCCTAGATTTGCTATGATCCGTGTAATACAGTTAGGTGCTTCCTTTTGTCGTTACACTGCTTCCTTTTCTACGTACACCCTCATACTGAAAGTCGGAATTCGATCATTGTGCCTCTTTGAACATTCAACACAATGGTAGGCATTTCCACACTGTTTGAAGGTACAAGAACACAATTTGTATCATCCAAGATAGAATCATGAGCATTGGGAGCATTGGGAAGGATTACCCAGAATGTGTGAATGATTACCCAGAATATTTTCTGTAGCTGGTATTGTAGATTGAATACCATACGAAGCTGCGTCATGGGTAATTATTGTCCCAGAAGTCATAGAAGAAAGGATCTTAAAATATTCGTGTGTAACGATGAAATATCCGTTATATGTCGGCGAAACCCAAAAAACATTCCCAGATGAGCAATATCTCCAGAAAGTGTTACCCAGGAGCAAATGTTTCAAACGTTTACAAACGGTGTCAATGTAGCCTGGTATGACGACAGAAAAAAACAAAAGACGGAAAGTCACAATCTACCACCATGTACTATACGTTTATTGTGATAACGAACGCAATGAGGATTGCAACCTCAACACGGTTCATCGGACAGACCTAAAAACGGAGTCGCTGGATAAAAGATATGTACCCATAAAAATAGGTAAACTAGAGAGTCGTCACTGTAATTACACACAGAACAAATTAAGTCGTACAATAATTGGCGGAGGTTTAAATGATAATGCAAAACAGCTCTGCCTTCAACATTTGCCGTATATAATGCACGTAAATCTTTCGTTAGATATCCAACTACATCTTGGGGGAAAATAGAAGTAAATGCCATCGATTTTTTTAGGTAACCTGATAATTGTTTGTTAGTTATATTATTCTGAAATTTCCATTGGATTTGTGTGAGATGGTCTTCTGAGAACGAATTTTGCCATACATAATTTGCACTTCACTTATCGTTCCATTTTGCTTATCTCGTTCTAAATCATCAATTTCTCCGTGCATGCCACAAAACTTTTTTAGTACTTCCGCCACACACACAAAAAAAAAAAACCGTAATCACAGGGCATGGGGACCTCTAGAAGGATTCGAAAATGAAACGACCTTAATATGTTTGTTCCTTTTGATAAGTTAGAGGGCGGATCGATCTGCAATCCTGTCATAAAGATTTAATTTCTAGTAGTGTCCATTTGTCTCTTATACACATATCATGTGCACCCACGGACGCTGCCTTATAGCGGGTCACAGTCGCTGGGGAGAGCCGGAGCGGCCGACGCTCATCCACGCTGCTCGAAAATTCCGTGGCTGATGAGAGGTTTCTGAAATGAAAACCAGGAGGCCGCCCTCCCTATCGGCAATCCCATGATGACTTGTGCGAATCGGAAAGAGGGGAATTCCAGTGATTTCCTTGACTGGTTTTCCCTGGTGTCCCAATGAGGCAATGAGTAGGAGCGTGTGTGTACATATACATGTGCGCCAACGACAGCTTGTAAGTCGTACGTGTGATGATATAAAGGGACGAATTAATCAGTAACCGCTGCTAAATTTTGAAACCTTTACCGGCTTCACCAGTAGGAGTTTCAGCTCTCCGTAGCAAGCATGGGTGAAGAATTTTTTTGTCAGCTTTTCAAGTGAGTTGTAGCTTGATTTCAAATACGTTTTAAAGCAATTTAGCCCTTAAATGACTTGGTGAGACAAACAAACTTGTCACTAAGCACATCTTAAGTGACAGAAATAAGTCAAATGAAATGTAACAGTGCGAGACTTGCAGCTGTTGCAAGCAAACTTAGATGACGAATTTCTTTTTTCACCTTTTTAAGTACAAGGGTCAGTAATCAATAAGTATGATAGTTAAAATCTGGGCTAGTTACAATTTTGAACAAGCCATTTTACAATAACTAGTTAAGATATTTTAAATCATACAATTCTGCACATGGTCTTGTCACTATAGTTCTCCAAAGGCACCCGGTATCAGTGTGTTTTACTATTATTCTTTTTGGGCTATTAACGATGTAACTCATTTTCAGACCTACCTTTTGTTAATATTATGGTATCGAGTGTTCTACTCAGGCTTTCTGAAAATTTTTAAAAAGTGACACACAAACCTGTTGACACAGTTGACAATTCTGTACCGTAACTTTGAGACGAATGAAGAAGTAACACTCTTATATATAGACTAAGAACATGTCTAATTCATGACCACGGGGATAAACGCTAATTATGAAAACTAACTAATTGATTTGAAGTTTCTTTGTCTGACAGTTTTCTCAAGCTGTTTCTCTGGGATAATTTCATTAACTAATTACCGTATACTTGACTGTCAAAGCTGGACTTGTCATTTGTACTGTCTTCAGGAACAGTAGGTCTACGTAAGGCACTAACTGTTCTCATATGAAGAGACACCACCCTTTAGTGGGTGTTTCTTGTTTCACATTGCATGGCAGAAACTAAAATTTCTGGTTCAACTGTATTGCAACTGTATAAGAGCCCTCAACATTACTGTGTCTACCAGGGTTTGGCAGTGTTCGAGTTTCTCACCCACACTTACATGTAAGTTGTGTCAATCGTGGACATATGTTTTTAGCAGCGTATATCACGCAGTTGGATGTCCCCACTAGTAGGTTTACCCTTACTAGGGAAAGAAGACGCTTTATTAACACGTACATGTTACACCCATATGCACACCTTCATGAACACATGGGAATGTCTCCTCAAAACAAGTTCATGGAAGCTGAGACAAAGATGAGAAATGCTTAAAACCTACTGCAGCACATCATTGAAAAGTGCAAGATTCAATGAGTGGCAAATTTTGCACTTCATAATCGTATATATAGCCTCACTTGAAGGTATATGCACGCACTTGCCTAGAGAAAAATGCACATGTCCCCGATTTACACAAATTGGGTACGCCCCCTGATGTATTCTCAGCAATGCAACATGGGTAACGACGTACAAACGCATCTGTCATGAACACCATGTGGTTACGGTTTCCGTAGTCACTTCGTGACAATTCATAAAACGTTTATCAGGACAAAATGTTTGAGCAACTAATTTGAGATAAGGGGAAACGACTCTGTGGAATGACCGAAATGACAAAATACAAAGCACAAATTGGCTAATTAACAACTATCATTAGATAGTTATATCAGAAGATATCTTGCAGAATTAATCATTTAATAGCACCTACTTGAACGCAAGACTGAAAGTCAACCCAGATCATGATATTGACTTGTTGATAGTAATAAGTGTATATATATCGCATATAGTAAGGTTATTACAAATTTATCATTCATTCGTTCATGTCAGAGGGTAGAGTCTAGAGTAACACCCGACACACAATCAGTCACACAGTTAACTACGCGATGTTCATGAACTACGAGACAAAGACGCAAAGATATAAACGGAACATGATAAAGCATTATTACATTGTCTAATGTCTAATGTGCTTGTGTTTGTGTGTTTTGCTTTTCGTCTGCATTTACAGATATATAGACGAACATAAGGATTACTACATCCAACGACTCTCGGATGCCGTCGCAATTCAAAGTGTGTCTGCTTGGCCGGAGAAAAGAGCAGAGGTGGTCCGTATGTTAGAGGTTGTGGCAAAGGTATAATTGTTACACAATAACCGAGTACTATGGCGTGACTATAAAGCATTCCATATGTTGAATTGAAACCTGTTAAGTCCTGTTTTATATACCACACTGTCTTGTTACAAACCTCATCTCCTTACGATTTATGCTTTCAAGTCAGTTTCTATACCTTTTGCATAAGGGACTTTGACGTCTCGTTTGGAAATGCACCAGACTACAAAAATGTTTACAAGGTGTTTTTTTCACAACTGCATTTCGTCCTTTAATATAATTGCAGGCAGATATTTTTTATTTACTACACTCACGGTCCCTCAGCAATAACAATACAGCAACCCACACAGCGGTGCAGTTTGGGCGAGGATCCTAAGGTCATTTTAAAAATATTTGAACAGAGGTTTGAACTTTGATCTTTCATTGCGTTACATATTTTTCACGAGTTATGATGCCCTACATGAAACATTACAATTCGCCATATCACTTCTGCATGTACGCTTCAATTGATACACATTTAAAAACTCTGTAGTGTATGGATACCCGCACCTCATGAAGAGTCTCAACTTATTGACATATATACACAGTGCAAACGGCTCTGATGAAGTTCATGTGACAGCATTCTCTTTCATGGTGTTATTTTATGATATCATATCATATCGTTAACCTTAACGTTAGGTGCGAAACTTTGTTTATCATTACGCAGTATACAGACTAATGTAAAACTATTTACCAGTAGCAAGACTTTGGCAGTGACACAATTTTCAGAAGTAAGGATATGTTTAACGTCCATTTTACATGTCATTGTTATGAAACTATTATATAACAGTGTTGCATGTTTGTTGGGGAAACTTGAATGACCTATTGTATTCGTGGTAACGGCTCAACACATTTTCCGTCGTTGGATAAGGCTTTACATTTTTCATACCACTTTAATTTAAGGCATCTTTTAGCTTTTTCACGACAATTCTCTCAGAAGTTTGAATTTCTCAAAGACAAAGAAACATAAACACCCCTTAAAAAATTCTTAAAATTTCTATTGAACACATTCCATACTCAATGACACCAATTTGCATCATATGTGTATGCTTTTTTTTTTTTTAGGATCTTCGTGAAATTGGCGCAGAAGTTGAACTTGCACCGATTGGGGAACAAGTTCTTGATGATGGCGCTAAGATTGATTTGCCCCCGGTCATCTTAGGCCATCTTGGGTCAGATCCAAAGAAGAAAACAGTTTGTATATACGGCCATCTCGACGTTCAGCCTGCGAAACTGGTAAATAAAACATCAAACGGTCAATGATACTACTAACGAGTTTCATTATTATTCTGCATGTTATATTTATAGTAGTTATCCTCTTGGGTTAAATGAGTTTCGTATACCACTGGCTGCTGTAGGGTAAAAGTCCGCTACTTGATGGTACAAGTTATCTTTCACTTACCCCGTTTGCTTGCTCTAAGATACACAATGTGGTATCCAGTGACGACGTGGACGGGAGAGATCCTCAGCAGCGGTACTTGGGGGGCACCTCACGAGTAAAAATGGGACTTGAAACCTGTGGAGGCCATTTTCGACGATTTAGGGGTATTTTCATCCAAAAAATTTCTGGTATGCTAAATGGTCAACTGATGCCGGTCGCATCAATTCCCCTCAATCTTAGCTAGAGTGTGAGGGATAACTGGCGCTACTTGAGTCGCCCCCCCCCCCCCAGGAAAGATGCACCCACGACGTTACTGGTGATATCTGGTCAGTAATAATTGCCTTTGTCGACCTGGTGTTAGGAACCTGGGAATAACACCTTTTCTATTGAGATGTCGGTGGAATAGGGAGAGATTGGGAAGTTCGCTTATCTGAAAGATCGGTTAATGAGACAGTGATTACGGCTATGAGTAAATGACATCCGTAAAAGTAAAGTTAAGTCTCTCTTGGCTTCAATAGAACGTCATTTTGTTGTCAACTGTCCATAAATGCCGCACGGTAGAATGGAAACATCCGTAACCTAACCATACTTTGACTACGTTCTCACAGTCAGATGGATGGGATTCGGAACCATTCGTTTTGACAGAGAAGGATGGCAAACTCTACGGAAGAGGTTCCACTGACGACAAAGGCCCAGTCCTTGCGTGGTTGAATGTGATCGAGGCATACCGAGCCCTTCAGAGGGAAATTCCCATAAACATAAAGGTTTGCATCATACAGTTTATAGCTTTGTACAAATCATACGATCATGGCGGTGTAAGCTCAAACATAAAAACAATAAAAGATCCCATTCATTTACTTAAAGGGTAACATATTTTAACGAACCACATTACGACCATGTGCCATCAATAATAACAATGCATCCACATTTCTTTATAAGGTACCACGTCATTGTAAGGAAACAAGTGGTTATAGGAATGTAATATCAGAAACAGTAACACTGCCTCATCACAGTTCTTCAGTCATACTGTACCACATGCACCACTTTATTGTGAGGAAACACACCGTTTTGGCTTATGCAACATCACCCAAAACAATGATTACCTGCTATACACCAACTGAACACAACAGTTACCAGTGTAACTATCATCTCACGTCTTCTAAACCCATATTTCAATTCAGTTCACAGTGTATATCCTGTAATTGTAATTGCAACCAAAGGCCTTGACATATGATATATGTCTAATGTCCCTTGATCCTTACATTTGCAGGTACCCTAGATATCAGTTGTAGTATAGTGAGCCACTTGTTTGTATAGTGCACCTCCACCTGTTGGTGTCTATATAAATATTTTGTTTACTTACGTAATGTATGTGTTGCGTTGTAACTACAGCGGGATAGGGGATGACTGCTTTGGAGTATTCTCCAATGAGAAAATGAGGGTCAAAGGTTTGCCAACCCACTCACAATATTTTCCAAGTGCTCAAAGAATAATCCACCTTTATGCGATCCTCTAACACTAAACTCTTGCAAATCATATCATCGATAATATAAGAGTTTGCTTAATAGAAAGATTTCGATCCGACTTGGAACATAAATCCTATGACCTTAAACTTATGAAAAAGCTGAATACCCTGAAAAATGGACCCAACAAGGAATAATCACACTTTGGTGCATCCACTTTCTGCAATAAAATTCCAGTTCAAGGGAGCAGCGGCGCCCTCATTCGGGCTACGCCCTCGTGCATTGTTTGAATGATCAGCGATCGCGCATCATCATACAGTAAGGGTAATTAACGGTTAAGCGTTGATTGACCTTCATTATAACTAACGCTTTTACATATATTAATATGGGTTTTGATTACGTCCGTGTACTAGCAAGACCGCGGACGTTTTCTTGCTTTTACTTTATCCCATGCCTTTTTTGCAGTAACATTACATGAAACACAACTTCCTCCATACTTTTAGAAACTAACACTTTTGGATTTCCCCCAATAGAAATTTAACCATCTAGAAAGAATGAATTTTATCTCGGGTATGACATTCGATGCATTTAATTAAGAACAGAGATTCCTTTTAAGGAGTTATGTCTTTGTTTTACAGTTTTGTTTTGAAGGCATGGAAGAATCTGGATCCGAGGGCCTAGATAAACTCATTGAATCTCGCAAAGATACTTTCTTCGGGGTAAGTAAAGAAATCTTACAGTGTGTTCTCAGTCAGGGTATTTATCAGTTCACATTGTGAAACAATTGACATAAGTAAAATGCAGAAAATTTTGATATACCGCTTTTTCTTCAATGCCAATTCAGTTTTCGCCAATCTTCCATTCTCTTAACAGGATGTCGACTACATTTGCATTTCCGACAACTACTGGTTAGGGACTAAAAAGCCGTGCATTACCTACGGGCTTCGGTAAAACTGCCTATGAAATTACACTTAATTTTGCATGACTCAATGTGGTTTACAAACTAGCGTAGGCCTGTTGCAATTTTTTCTGTCAATTTGAAATAAATGTGAAAATTTGACAGAATAATTTCATTTTAAGGCAATGGTGCTTTTTCTTCTTTTTTTTTTTTTCATTCAGTGGCATTTGCTACTTCTCTGTAGAAGTTGAGTGCGCTGCCAAAGATCTTCACTCCGGTTTAAATGGGGGCACTGTGTAAGTAAAACACTTTTGTCTGTGTAAGCGATGCGAAACATAGTTTGTCTCCCACATAGTGTATCTGCTGATGATTATTCAGAAATCGTTTCAAGATTATGCCATTTGTTTGTAATTAATTTCAGTTGATATATAATAAATATTATTTTAGTTTTTCACGTTTGAAGGTATTAGATCAGACAAACTTGGAAACTCCAGCATATGTATGTACCTAAGTATGTATGATACGAATTGCCGAGCGACGTACCACTTGAGTTTTTCGAGCTCTTACATTGAAAGCATTCAGATCTGGCACACGTGGCCCTTCTGAACATCATTTTATAATTTCATGAATTAGTTTTCTAGACAGACGAATAAAAGTTGTGCATGATATCAGGTGTTTACTACAGTCAATACGGAATGCCCACAGTGAGGACGCCTCAAATAATAGGGCAACGTATTTTGCCAACCTAAAGTGTAGCATTCCGCAGTGTCCCTAAAATATTTTCGATCAGATTTATTTTAAAACTGTCAATCATGGTGGTCGGCAGAAACATATTAACCGACGGCTCAGTGATAATGCCAATTACTGAATCCGCGTTTGATGCAAAACTTGCAGAAACATTCGCATACGGCAAAATTCTAAGAAAACATTGATTCATTTAAATGAAGTTGCTTTAGCACTTTTACGTTTTACAATACAATGTACCGTAGTTTCTTAAAAAAAAAATACCAGCACAGAATATTACTTCATGCAATTAGTCTACAATCCAGTTAACATCGACGTTAGATACTGCCATAACTCTGACCTTAGTGTTTAGACAGATCTGAACTTTGTAGTTTCAAGGTAAACGTGTATATGTACATGTTTGTTTACTTTTTTCTTTTTGCGGATTTCAATGCCGATTTGTTTAATTGATACACTTGTTTTAGTAATTAATTTGATGATTTTTTTCATTCTCATTTCGGTTCTCAGAAACGACTTTTAATGTTTCTTTTTTCCAAAAGATACGAAGCCATGACTGATCTGTTCAGGATGTTTGGTAATTTGGTGGACGTCAATGGTGTTATTCAGGTGCCAGGGATATACGATCATGTAGCCGAGTTGACACTTGAAGAAGAATCTCTGTACAAGGATATTGACTTTGACATGGCATGTATAGATTCAGTAAAGTTTGACTCTTTTCATTGAAGTTTTTGTGAAACTGAGACAGTAAAGACAGAAAAGACAGTAAAGACAAAGGATCGTCTCTTGATTTGAGGGCCTCAAAATTGATTCGGTGACTTCCGCATTTAGTCTGTCGTATTGATCACTGCAAAACTGTGGCCTTCTCAATAACAGTTGACTAGTACACTCAAGAAAGCTACATACAATGCTCATAACTATGCACCGTATGTATAGTACATTGTTGTGCTCAAGCGCTAATGCGAAGTATGAGTCAATCCGTTGCCTTAAAGTATAAAGGGTTCTCATAAATGATGCGATGAATAACCAAGATTGTATAGCTTGGTATACTTTACCCGTGTACGTAGGATTACATTCAAGAAGTACATTTGCAAACAATGTCTAATTTGTTTTAAATTGTATGTGTAAAACGGTGTCTTTCATACTTATCAATGTCCTTAAAGAAAGAATGAGGCGTTTAAAATACTACAATATCGCATACAAAGAATACAACTTAAATCATTGTCAAACCATTCAGTTTCATTAATAAACTTTGTCAAAAGCTTCATCTCCTCAAACCCTCACGGAAATGTGAGTTACGGAGGATTCATCATTTGAAGTTTTTGTCATTTGAAATTTAGTTGGAAAAAATTTCAATTAGCAACAAATAACTGAAAACAGAATTTCCATCTGGGTGAAACTCACTTTCCTCATTTTTATCTATCATGCTGTGTCCATGAATAATGGTTTACATATGATCGTTTGCTCTGTAAATCAAACGACTTTATTTTCTTTAACACCGTTTAAGGATGGCATCACATTCACTGACATTTGCAAATGGTCATTACTTCTAGGATGAATACCGAAAGGAAATGGGTGCACACAAACTTCTCCACGAGACAAAGGAGAAACTTCTGCAGCATAGATGGCGTAATCCGTCTCTGTCAATTCACGGTGAGATGATTCAGTACATTCGATCATTGCTGTCTTTTATTGGTATTGAAATCATTGTATCATATTAAATTCTTAGAGGAAAGATTATCATTTGCATTGCATTAGCAGCTCCCCCTAACTAGTGTCAAAAATTTGTTGATTTAGCATTTTGGGATATGGTGCAACTTGATTAATTGTTGGAAATGCACCGATATATAATATCTGTATGTGTTGTTTCTATGTAATATATGATGTTCTATGTTTGTCTTGTCTTTGGTCACTTCTTTGGCAACGTATAAGTTCCATAATAATTTGATGAGTTGTATAATGTATAATTTAGATATTTTCTTAGTTTAATACACCGTAGTAAAAGACCATGCGCATAACAAATATTTAATACATTCAGGCATAACGGGCGCCTTCAGTGAGCCTGGCCTCAAGACGGTCATTCCTAGAAAAGTTGTCGGAAAGTTTTCCATCCGCATTGTGCCACACCAAACACCAGATGAAGTGACTGAACTGGTTAAAACTTACCTGACTAAGCTCCACGAGGAGACTGGATCTCCTAACCCAATAAAGTGAGTGGACAACTGTTGAACAACTCCGCCACCCAGATAACAATACTTTATACTATTTTTCATCTCTAAAGTCATAACATTTTAAGCGATGTGAAAAAATGACAACGAAGTCACAAATCATGATCGCTATGTGGAGATTACTCGCCATTTCAGTAAATTACTGCACAATTAAAAATGGTTAATTCTTTCCAATTCTACAATTCATGAATAAAGCTCAAATGACATCAATTTCGATAGCTCTCAGAACAATTACAGTGTGACAATTGCCATTTCTCTCCATGTAAGAATTCAGCAATAAACTGCAAGATAATGTTAAATAACTTATAAACAGGGTCAGTTCCACAGAATGTGTTTCTCAAGGTTGCTAAATTGTCGAAGTTATCTCCACACTTGTAATCAGCCCAACATGTTCCAAAGAAGCGAAATGTTCGAAGTGACACCAAGAAACAAATAATCGTTTCGACAATATTCTGCATTATTTGAGATTGTCAAAATCATTTATTTAATAGTGAGCAATGAGATCATTTGATAAAGCTCTTATTACTTTCATCATTACTAAAACACTCTCAGAAAATGATAACGTCTGAGAATAAAGATATCGTAAGATTCCCTATATGAAACATAGTTGATTTCTTTCCAATTAGGAATTCAGCAGTAAACTGCGAGAAAATGTTAAAATACAACTTTTTTCGCAGGAATTGTTTCTCAGGATTGCCAAATTGTCGATGTCATCTCTACACTATAGTAATCAGACAAACAGAATCATTACAAATCAACGTTCAAAGTGACGCCAAGTAACACAAAAATCGCTTCAACAATATTCTCCATAATTTGAAGTTGTTAAAATCTTTATTTATTATTGAGCAATGTAATGATTTTATAAGGCCCTTATTACTTTTGATAATCACTAAAATACTCTCCAAAATAATAAAGCAGGAGAAGATAGATACTGTAAGATTCTCTGTATGAGTTTAATAGCCGTTCATTACGGCAGATTATTTTCAAATAAAAGAACAATTTTAACTTTTTGTCTCTTGTGCAAATTTAAAGATGACGTTATAACAGTTACACCATTAATTTTGCGCGTTCATGTCAGCTGCTTCTCTTTTATTGAGCTTACCTCTCGACTAATTTAATAATGACTTATAAAGCATTTACTTGATTTCCTGCAGAGGGAGCACATGATGTCAATCCTTGTTCTATGGCTCTGTTCCCATTTAAATGAGTATGGTGATCATGGTTCTATTGCCCCACAGCGTTAAGTAACTTGATCTGAAGCTGCGCCCTCGATATGAATGTCGCACAGTGGATCAGCGTACTGTATGCAGAATGCGGAAGCTTGAAAATATCCCCACCAGTATTTATAGGTATACATTTTACAGGCTTCACATTTCGTCACGCACTGTATGTGTCGTAAAACACAATCACAAAAATGGAAATGAAAAACACCGAAATGAAATATCATTTACGAACTTTGATCCGGCGGGCTGAATTTTGATGTACCACAGTGGTTCGATCAATATCGGTGGATCTTGATCCTTTAGTGAGTGTTGTCAATCCATGATCCCATTAGAGTATGACCTACCGTAGATCAAGGTCTACCGCTCTCACTTAACTGGTAACATGACCTATGACAACCTACCCTTTCCTCCTTTTACAGAATAAGTTGTATTCATGCTGAAAGCTGGTTGAGTGACCCATCTCATCCTCATTACCAGGCAGGAATCAAGGCCACGGAACGAGGTCAGTTGGGAATCAAACCACAATTCTTTAAATTTGCAAAAAACAGCTCTACAAGCGGATGTATTAACCTCTTTCCAAGAAAGTGGTTTTCCATGTCAAAATATTTCTATTTTTGTGGCCTTTAGTTGTTTGATTTATCAGTATTAAGTGGTAAAGAGATGAATTATCACTGATCAGAGGTTACAATTCGGCACTTTGGCTTTGGCACTATGCATTTTAATTAACTGACTCTGTCATAGGTTACGTTTAATGACCAAAATTGGAATTTCGTTCAAATTTGATTTCTGACTGCTGTGAAAACTACTCGCACTAACTATTACAAAATCTCCCGGTATTCTTTTCAGTTCACGGGATAAAGCCGGATATGACGAGGGACGGTGGTAGCATTCCAGTGACTTTAATCTTGCAGAAGGCAACTGGTAAAAATGTCATGCTATTACCGATGGGTTTAGCTGACGATGGCGCTCATTCTCAAAATGAAAAGTTTGACATTTCAAATTACATTCAAGGGGTGAGTACTTTTGTTTTCCAGCTAGAGGAAAATACATGTCCTTTGAAATTCACACGCCCGGGAAAAAAGAGAACACAAAAGCTTTTGGCAAATCTTTCTGCTTTACTAACGCGAAACATTTACCAATCTAAGACTGTTAGTCAGTTACTGTACTACACTCGAGATGGGCCAAAGCCTCTCACAGGTGCGTGGGAGGTCAAATGTTTAAAGGGGCACTTTCTTCTTACAGTTGAGGGACTACACATCCAAAAGAGCATTTTGAAAGTCTTGTTGCATGTAATGTCAATAATTACATTTTCTTTTGTCAAAAGAACGCAGTATCCCAAACGTTTTGTTCGATTAAATATACCCCCTATTTCGCTTTCCTCAGCACTGTTTTGAATGGGGGGGGGGGGGGCGGGGATGAATACGGCATGCGTCTCTACGAACCATGTCACAACATTGATCCTTTGTCACGCCTTAAAAGATTCTGAGGCATGTTGCTAAATGGTGGCAACTGCATGTGGATTAGCTTAGACGCAGGCTATTTCCAACGACTTATGGTAAAATCTAAAAATTTTGGTCTCCAGATGAAAACAGATTATTCGTGATACACGACGGGCTTCACTAAGAAAATATTTTAATCTCAGTTGACAGGAAAGTATTTGAAACTATACTGGCACTTGCAAATTATGTTTCGTACTGAATTACGTTTACAGAGACATAGCATTAGCGTGTAGTTAAATTGCCACAGCATATTCAACACTAAGTCGCCTCCCCCTCCCCCCACGTTGTGGAGGTGCCCCTCCCCAGAGAGGAAAGTAACACCAGCATGAATATTGTCACAAAGAATAAAATGCCAGTTGAATATGCTGATATCTAAATCTAGCCGCACAATTTATGATTTCATATGATGCAGAATGTTGTATCAGATTGCTTCCATTTTTGCTCTCATAAATTGCCCCTCAGACCCATCTCCGGACAGGCGATTACTCATCCCATGGATTTCCATATCGAAATGCTCTGGCACGGTCCCTGTGTAATGACCATATTCGCATTTACCGTTTTTAGGTTTCATGAAATATGTATATCTATTCGGTATTCGTACTCTTTAAAACATGAGATTGACAAACATGAAATTTTGGACCTTCACGTTCCTTACTCCCCCTCCCCTCCCCTCCGTAAAAGTATCGTGCTGGCTGTCAATTTGTTTCTTTTTCATTCTTTTAGATAAAACTAGCTGGAGCATACTTTGAAGAAGTAGCATTACTGTAAAACCAAATGCTGAATTCTTCATGTTCCCGTTTTAGGAATATTCTGAACGCTGTTGCAGATGCTACGGTACATCTCTGTGGGTACTTTCAACTTTACAAAGGAAATTTGTGAAATTTGGAATATTTTAACTTATCCATCGGTGAAACTACGCAAATTATTTGTACAGTAGCGCTTGTTTTTGCTTTTGCATGTTACATTGTAGGTATTGTTGGTATCATTTTAATTCTCTGATTTCGTTATTTGTTTTTCTTGTGGTGTGTTAATCTTTTATGAATCTCCTAGTGACATGTGTCTCCAACTCACATGCGAGTACGTATTTCCAAACTTTAGTTTCCATGGAATCGAGTGGTCACGTATTACTTGACCAACATTCGATGTCAAACAATTTCACAGAGCATGGAAAACCCTGTTTCCAATAAACTGGCATTCAAATTGTTGGAAACAAATATGACTGACAGTTGATATGATTGACAGTTGATCACGTTAGACTGTATAATGCTAATTACTGAAGTGTAAACAAAACGTTAAAAAGTTTCATGTACATAGAAATAACCACTGGAATCATTGTAATGTTGGATAAGGTTGTTTAGGGGACACTTTGTTAAAATCTTCCAATGGAATGAGCCGTCTATGCCATTATAAAGAAAATGAAACTCCACATACAGAAGAGAGAGAAGGGTTGGGTGGTACAGGGAGGTGGAGAGAGCAATATTTGATTTTTAAATGATCAGCTGTCCATTTACTTTTTGGTTCGAGTCCCCTCGAAAGGTTGATCAATAGACGTAGACAGAGATGGGGAAAGATAATTCAGCACAGACAAAAGTATTTACAACAGAGAAAAGGAACCAGAAAGACGGTCCCTCCTGACACCACAATCACGGGACGTGTGTTCGGTTTGGGACTTTGCTAGCTCCGACGCATACTGTGAATGACCTTCTGGTCGGGGATCACAAATCTAGGTCAACCAATGGGACTATGGAAAAAAACGGTGATGTGATACCCTACATGAGTGATAAATGAGGTTTACAAATTGCATATGTAAATCTTTGTCTATTTTAGACGGCAAAAAGATGGCGGATGAATATACAGGACATGACAATTAACTCTAGCTTCCTGAAGCAAATTTTGAGACTCGTTATTTTGCACCCAATCTAAACATGATATGATGCATTTAAGTAAGTCCCAAGAGTTGTAAATCTAACCTTTCCTTATGCCTCTGAACCTACACTATCCCTATGACACCTTATAAGGTTTGACATGCATGTTTCGAGACGTCAGTGTAAAACGTAGCTAAGGAATTGTGTAAGGATTTGGTACAATTTGACCTACAAACTACCGAAACCTATAATGTACGTAATGTACCCATTGCTACGTTGTATTAATGTGCTTTAGTATAGGAAAGGGCTTAATCTACTGATGGGATGGTGAATACCAACGTGCTATCTCTCCACCCCCTCTCTCTCTGCTTCAGCTTGGTGATGTGCTCCTTCATTGCAGAAATGCACTTCACTTATATAAAACAAGTGGTGGAAAAATTGAATCCAACACTGTTTCACATTCTTTCTTCGTAATATCTTTTTGTAACAAAATATACATTTTTTTTTATGTTGTTAGTGTCCTTAATATTATTTAACACACTTAACTAAACGATTATAATGCAACTGTCAACCCGAATATGTTATTAAATTCGCGAACGATGTAATGCCTTTCAGTAAATGCAGTAAAGACATTCATGTAATCCTTGAGATGCCGGATATACTCTTTTTATTTTTTTCCAATGAAGTCATGGCGGTCACAGCGGTGGTGTGTTTGTTCCAAAATGGCGACATCCGTAGATGCTACCGTCGACGGTCTTGTACTCTCAAGACCATAGTGGCAATAAACTCTATTCTGCTATTCTGATTGTCGGGGCCGTCGCCCGTGAATTTGAGTTTTTCGGGTCTACCGCTCCCAAGGCTACCACAGGCAAAAAGGGTTTCTCGGGCTTCCTTTTTAGGATCCTGACGGTCCAGGTCCGACGATATACTGTCCCCACGGCTGGGCCCATAGTGTATCCTATGGTTGCACCACCAACCGGGATGTAACTTTAAGAAAGATATAATGGACAGGCGCAAACAAATTATTGAAATGTAGTCAACTAATCTGTGTTTATTCAAGGGCGACACCGTATAATGTTTATGCTGGGATAAATTTGTATACATACATAGTTCTGACTTTGCATCGACATCTTGAGTCATGTGTACCTAATCTTCACGACCTGAACCCACTATCTGTCGTCACAGAATTTTCCCTAATGCGACATTAATTCACCTTTTTATCTCATCGCCCTATAGTCACTTGGCTAGTGGAGCTATATATTGTACTGTGCACCCATGGGAGAACGGTTGCCATGGAACCGCTTGGAGTGGATGAGTAGCGACACCCCAGGGGTACCCCATGGTAGAGTGACCATGGGTACAGGAGGGTCCTGTTGGGTGGTATAAATGAAGACGTGTCTGTGCCAATGTGTGTGCGTGTGCCCTTGTTTTTGGGTGGGATCGAGGACCGGAACAATAGATTTTAGGTCCTCTGTAGAAAATTCAGTAGATTTCTCCGGTCCTCTCAAGATTAACAATAGAGAGTTTATTGTTAAGGTTAGGGTTGAGGAAGAAAAAACAAAAGAAAGCACAATGAGGTCCTCGGAATGAATGGAAAACAAAGCTGTGTCATGCGTGGGCGTGTGTGCGTGTGCGTGTGTGTGTGTGTGCGTCCGGAACTGTCCAAATTGTGGTTTTTCCAGAATGTTTGAAAAGTATATGAGCGATTAAACTTAAACTTGGTAAGGTTGTGCATGATGCCAATATGTCCAAGATGTATTATTTGTATGGTAAATCAAGTCAAATCTGCTGATTTTTTAGAAAAAAAAAACAATTTTGCTCCAAAATTTGTATTTCCAGCATATTGTGACAACTATTAGACCAATTAACTTAAATTTTTGTAAGTACTTACCTGAGAACACATTGTTCAACATAATATTACTGTAATGATAAATCCAGTGAAGTTTGCTAATTTTTGAGAAAAAAAAGTCAATTTTGCCCCAAAGTTTGTATTTCCAGCATATCTTGAGAACTATTAGACCAATTAACTTAAAGTTTTGTTAGGACTTACCTGAAAACACATTGTTCGACATAATATTACTGTAATGTTAAATCCAGGGAAATTTGCTGATTTTGGAGGAAAAATAGCCAATTTTGTCCGAAACGTGGTATTTCCAGCATATCGTGAGATGTATTTGAGGATTTAATGCAAAATTTTGCAAGGACTCACTTGAGAATGTAATATGGAAGGTATATTACTTTTGTATTAGAGAGAGTGAAATTTGCTGATTGTTTTAGAAAAAAGCCAAAATTTGTATTTCCACCATATCTTGATAGCCAATTAAGCATTATACGCAAAATTTTGCAAGGAAGTTCCTATGAACACAATAATGAAAATACAATATATCACTCTTACAGTAAACTGGTGAAATTGTATGATTGTTTGGTAAAAACCTTAGAGCTAGCATCTGGGTCAATAGACACCAAGTTTTTTACCTTAAGCCAAAACATCTTTAGCAGAACTGGCCCCTATGGATAATGTCTTTTATGAGAACATTACTTTTAAGTAAAACAATAATTTTAGCAGAACCAGGTCCTGCACAGGTAAATAGCAGGCTTATGTGAAAATACCCATAGAGGGATGTTCTTACATCCTGCTCCTAACTCTAACCACTAAGCCTAACCTACATGGAACAACCCAATGTTATAATTGTGTTATGTAGCATAATATGCACAAATACTTTTGAGCCATTACTGTAGTTATCGTTACTTCAGCCTAGTAGCACCGGGCTATAACCTTACGTTTGCTACCTTACAGTAGATATCAGTATTGAGATACCTACCACCATTTTATGCTTGAAGAATATTTGCCACTCATTTACAACCAGTTCCCCGAACTAGGTCTCTGTGAGATGTGGTTGCAGTAAACTATTCCAAATCCCATGTGTGCATGCCCTGTATTGAAATCAATGCATGTTGGCGATGAGATACGCAACTCCGTGGATTGCCTTTTTTTATGCTTTGTGAAAGTATCTGAATATACTTCGGCCATGAACATCGTACCCAAATACGACTGCAGTGTTAATAATATACTTGAGTCCATTTTGAGTGGTGTGCAATTGTTCGCTTGGTTGACGATCTATATTAGTGGTCTTTCATGTACGGCAACTTTCAGATAATAGTAAAATGACCTCATGTCAAGATCTCGAACTCTACAATGCATACCGAGAATATATTGTATTAGAAGGCTACAAATGATTGGAAACATGAATTAACGTATGTCTTGCACATTGGATTGGTATGACCTGAGAATGTCCCAAAGTGATCACTTAGAGAATGTGAGTATTGGTCGTTTGAAGGTAGTTCGCATTTCTTCTTGCCTCGATTTTTATTCATAAATCTTTGACCTTTAACCCCTCCCAGGATAACCAATTTCGCAGAAATATTTTCAGTACTTTACTTTGCCTGCGATACTCAAAAGACAATCCAAAATATGGACTATAAAATTTGTTACACGTAACTGAAATAATGAAAACTCCTTTATTTTCTATTTTTAGTGATGGATTTCCAGCTCCACAGGAGTGACAGTGTATTTTATTGCTACATGCAGTATTAGGGGGTCGAAGGTGAATTCAGTCACTATTTTTTATGTTATGCTCCGCCGAACACAAGTATAAAAAAAATAGAGGTTATTTAATGTATTATCTATATCACACACTACAGAGTTGTCACTGTCATAAAACGCATACCAGCAGGCAGGAGAAATATAGGAAACGTTGCTTCTGTAATGGCAGAAAAAGGGAAAAGTCGAGGTAATTATGCGGCAACATGAAATAGAACATAGGCACGAAAGATGTTAACAAGCAGGGATGTTGTTCACAATGATAGTGACAAGTAACGTCAGTGAAAACAGCTGTAATACTAACCACTGTCTTTGCATCGCCGAGAAAGAGAGAGAAACTAAATGAGCTAACAGAGAAAGAAATGAGATTGTCAGAGAAATTTGTGACATAACTACTTGACTTATAGGAGAAATATAATATGAAATTATTATAAAAGCGACAAAACAGTTGTATTCCCTACTCGACTTGAATCGATGATACATTTTAAATTTGTTTTTGTTTTTTTTCGAAGAGTGGTAGACGCCAAATTCTTAATTGAAGCTCGTAGAGGCTTTAAGACAAATGGCTTTTCTAACTTGAGGAACAACTGTTCCTAATGATATGTTAACATTCAGTGCCATTGGATATAAGAAGACTTGGGTTGGCCTGCTCTGACATTAAATGAAAGATGTTGCTGCAAGTGAATCATAACTGTTATTTTGTTGCAAAATGAAAACAGCGGAGACCATTCCAAAACATCGTACACTCGTTTTGTTCACTGAAAGAACTATTTAAACCACGCCATGGCAATGGCATTTCGATCCTCGAAGGCAATGCTCATCAATCGAGAAGACATCGTCTTTGTGGAAAACAAACAAACATAAACGTCTCGTCCATCAGATTCGGACCTGCATTCATAATACCCTGGATTTTCTGAGATCAGTTGAGGCCATCAAAAGTTACTATGACAGGTATTATTGGTACTCGTTCCTCTATACACCAACATTCCACAAGCGGACTGTATCACAGCCATCTGCGCAGCCTATCAAAAAGTGGTCATTTGTATACATATGTCTAACCTCAAAATTATCCTACAATGTGTTCTCACAAAAGACACCTTTTCCTTTCTGAACAAAGATTACTCTAAACATATGGAGTTTCCATTAGTATCAGGATGGCCCCTTTCTTAGCTGGTCTGCCTATTTTCAGGTCGGAAAGATATTCGTGTATCTCCCTGTCGTCTAAATCGATAATATATAGTCTTTGCCTTGACCAGTTATGAAGGATATTGTTTGTTCTCCTTCCTTACATGCAGTAATTAACTTAAAAACACCATCAAAT
This sequence comes from Stichopus chloronotus, assembly GCA_021234535.1. Taxonomy (NCBI): domain Eukaryota; kingdom Metazoa; phylum Echinodermata; class Holothuroidea; order Aspidochirotida; family Stichopodidae; genus Stichopus; species Stichopus chloronotus. The sequence goes on from CM037847.1 coordinate 10,467,284, forward strand.
TTACTTGTGAATATTCTCATTAAAGCAGGATGTGCTGTTTGAAGGAAACAAATAGCCTTTATCATTTATTCTCCAGCATTCTCTTCCATTCGATAGCAGTCTGGAAAATACCATCTACGATATGTTTCTTTCAGGAGAAATTCCATTCATTAGATTGTTAATTAGCAAGAAGAGTGATTCTTTCTTTTTCGGCTAAAAAGTTAGCGGAACTAGGCCCTGTAGTAAATATGCGGCGCTTCCGTGCGAAGACCCCACTACGAAAACGCATTGTTTCAGGACATTAGGCTTTATTTGGACATAGAAACCACTGCACGGTAGTTTGTACAGCTTTTTACAACTATAGAAAATATAGCCAGTTTTTTGGTGCGCTTTTGACAAGTGCAGGAATAACAGCACATCCTGCTTTAAGCATGCCAACATTCTTGATGTGACCATTCGCAATGAATGACACATCCTTACCAATGATTAAACTAATTGTCTATATGTATCTACTACTATCTACACGTCTGTTGCAGGCAACGACTTCCACTGCATCATATATTGCACTGATGAACTGCGTACGTTCGTGCACTTCGTCTCATCTTTCCCATTTGCTCGAACGAGTCCTTCTCGCCTCTCACCTTTAATTAAGCGAAACGTGCCTGACAAACCTAAAAGACTACTGCAAGCAACCTAAGGTGCTTGGTGGTGTTTTGATTGTCCCCCTTTTTTTGTCAGCCAAATGCCCAGTATTCAGTCAGCTACTTTCCAATGTGACGGTCTCTGGGAGGCCATTGTCAAGATCCGCCACATGTTAGAATCTCTATATCTTCATCACCATACCATCCAATTCACACAGAAATCGAATGGCCATGGGCTGATCTGAGAGGTCGCAGCCCATGGCCATTCCAACGACCTTGCATGGGTTCTGGATGAGGCCGCTTCATCCATGTTGGTCACCATCGTGTTAATGTAGCTTTTAATATCGCAAATTCAATTCACGCCATATCTCCAAGAGTCTCTCGCATCCATTTTGCATAATTTCTTCCCTCTTGGCAGAAGCGGATCAACAGGCAAACACAATGAAGAATGAAATGACTAGTGTTGCAGAACACTGTTAAACTTCCTAGATACACTATTAACGGTATGCTCTTAGACGGAATCTTCTCCCTTATCCACCTCACCACAGAGCGGCTGTAGAGGCAACACCTACATAACATTTAAGGCCATTAGGATCAACATTAAGGATATAACCGAGAAACCTTCGACTTATTCTTATACAAACACCTCTGACCGTTTCTTGCCATTACTGTTTACATTGAGAATTTTCGTTTGTAGGTCTAGCGATTTATCTATGGAGTTCGGTGCCAGTTTATTGCATTTCCAGAATCATTAAGTTAGTTTGAACGACACAACTTTGCTGGCACCATGTAGCTATATATGCAAGGAGAAATAAAACTAAATGAAATTAGTATAGTCTAATTATCGAATCCGAGCTATTGAAAATTTTCCACTCCTTCAATTTATTCCAGTGCTCTTTAATATATTTCTGCGCCAGCAAATAGCAGTTATTAAAGCAACTAAAATCCATGGCTGGCATATGTTAATGAAAATGGTAGCATTATACTCAATATTAAGCAGACTGGTCTAACCAACCAGTTTACAACTGGACTCATCATACATATCGAAAAGGGGCATATCAATTTTGAACGTTAAGTGATCTTTTACCCATATATGCAGGTACAAATATATTCAAGAGGCTCAACCGTCGCAGTGGAAGGACGATTATATAATTAATGCGTTTACTGTTTCGACAGACCGAAATCTCATTACCTTGAGAGTATGGTATTCATGTTCAAGTATCATGTCAACACAAATCAAATTACTCATGTACTGCAGGGGAAATTATAAATTGACCTTAAAGGGAAAACATCGATTAGGCATGAGTTATTAAATAGCGGCCATGCCAATACGATTCCCTGACAATGGAATTGAGTCGATATACTTGTGGAATGTACTGGTCGAAAATACAATATCAAAGATTTTTATGCACTTATTGTCACTTTGGGTTAATGTTGTTTGGAAGAGGAGAGGCTACACAATGTCGCCATATGGTAATGTGGCGATATGGCGAACTTACTAACTTTCAGGCTCCTCGAGAACGCCGTTGCAGCAGGTGTATTGTAATTATTCTGGATTTGCAAACTCTTCCCTAACTTATAAGGCAGTGAGTCGTCGCCTGGATCGCTTACCTCGTCACGCCTTAACGTGGAAGGGCACAGTAAACAGACGCTTGCGTCAAACTGAGACGCTCCCCGGTTGCCTTTTTGGTTGCTTTGACATAGGCATAGACAGCATGGGAGGGGGACAGGGGTGGCATTCCCCACTTTTATACACAGGGAGAAGATATGTTTGCCCTCATCTTGTTGGGTGAAATTAAACGACTATCCCACATCTGAATATAAAGACAGCATCTTGCAACCCATAGTGGGTCAGTAATTTAACCAGCTGTACATGGCCATTTTGAATATCATTAATTTTTCCACCAAAATCTCAGTCAACCAGCTATCAGTGTTAAAAATTTTAGACGTCTTGAGCGATCCGCTGATCCCAGAGTTTTCTCATGAACAAGCCTCTAGAGTAACCTCGCTGTTCAAGACTGCAATACTGCAGCAGAAAATCGAATCAATGTTTTGGAATCATGAAGTATCTGAGGAAATTTATCAAACAGTGTTAACGTCCACATGAAAATAGTGGAAATATCATCGGTTGCCGTAATCGACGTTTATAGCAGAGTTTTGTTTTGTCATTCCTTCAATTTGAGTTCAAAGTTTTCTGTCAAAAATGCTTGACAGCCTTGCACCGAACATCTTCGTTTTCCTTCTTTCAGTCTTCAGGGTATTATCTCCTTTTCAACTCAAAAGATCTGAGATGTATTACATACCACTTTTTACAGATTGATTTTTTTGTCTCATTAAGTGAGAAATTGCAGACATAAGATCCTTCTTTAAAGTTTTGGGCATGTATCTTAGAAATACAGTGCAAGTGCCGTTTCCAGCCCTCAAGGCTGTTTGCAATTCAAAAGCGTTCCTTTACCTTCCACAATAAATGATAGTAACGCTCCGTCTCGATAGCCCTGGGGCACCCACCCCGACGCCCCTCCCTTATCTTTTATCTTTCCCGGTGCAACGCCGGAGAGGTGTTAAGGGTAAAAATGGTGGAAATAGAAGGAAAATGGTATGACAAAAACAAATTGCTCATTAAATATTGTCTTGCATGGATGAGGAGAACTTGATTGTTATTGAATTGATAGAATGCAACACGGATCATGTATACAGACATCTTATTTGGCTAGGTAACGCCAGCGGTAAAATACTAAGTGAATTTAGTTCAAATAAAGTAGAAGGAACCTTTTCATAAAAATAAAATGTAAAGGATAAAGCTAGATTTCCATAAACACGGGTACGCATACGAAAGAGGCCAAAATCGCTCGCACGGAGTTTCAACAGGTTTCCGTATGTACAATACGGATGTCGATGCCTGGTAGGCATGCGATAAACCACCGTCGTCACTTGTAGCGATCGACCCGGGAATTTGTTGATGTTATTCGCTTCCAGTAAACAGTTGATATGACACCTACTTAGGTGTGCTTACGTTGCGACTTTTTTCAATTCAAAAGTAACCGCTCGATTTGTATGTTTTAGATTAGAAATCGAAAAGCTAGTCGTACTGCTTAGAAAGCATCGATCTCTATAGAGACCATGATGTACAACTTGTGTAGCAAAGGAAAAACGCAAAATGCCTGTTAAAGCGTTGAAAATGTGGAGAAGATAGGGGAAAATGGGGGTACGGCTATTTTTCTCCAGGACGAATTAGGGCAAATTGGTTGTTCAAAATCTTTAAATAGTGTCTAAATCAGCGTTACGGTTATTTGGCCTGTTTTTCAATAATAGTCTGTCGAAATTACAAAAAGTAAAAAAAAAGGATCCTCTCATTTTGAAATTAGGGGTGTGGGCTTATTCCAAGAAGCTGATTCTTTCATGATTGGAATGATTATTCACCCTGGGAAAAAAATGCTCTGGAGGTACTTGTGTAGCCTAACGCTATCTTAGGTATTGCTGTATGGATGTTTAGTATTATCATTTACCACAACTTAGGTCTTACGTTTCGTCTACCTCTAACCGATAGTCTTTCAAATTAAAAAAAGGGGGTTGACCTGATTCTTTGAATATCTCGGAACTGGATGGCTTAACAAATAATAGGTCTCTAAGTTTTAATAAGGATGGCTCTTCAAATAGGTCAGACTATGTATGACCTACAGGGTTTAGGCTAGAAATATGAAACTTTGTCCTAGGTTAGCGTCAATCATCGATTAGGCAGACGGTATCAGTTTTTATCCGCATGGTCGAAATTTCAAATTCCCTTTATAATAGCTTGCAATGTCAACTTTGAATATTTCCTTATCATTGCCATCTAAATTAATACCAATATCTTCTACCTGCCTCAAGACATATTTTGAAAAAGACGTAAGTTGCAATTACATGACACTTGAAGGTACTTATTAAAGCATCAGATTTATTCTCCATGTATGCATATATATGTAGAAAATACTTTAAATAGGGTTGACTAAAGCTGTAATGAAAATGTCCACCAAGAGTTTTTTGTATTTCTGTTGCGGCAACACTCTGTAATATTGACATTTTGGCACTTTCAAATTATAGTTCAAGGACGTTGGATGATCACCCACACACTAATACTCTCTATAATAATTTATTTACTTAAAAATGAACTTTTGCCCAAATAAACACTAAAAAATGACTGATTTGGATTCGATCCCCTCAAGTTTTACAAAATTCGAAAGACAAATCCATATATTTTTCACCGTCACCAACATCGTATCCGATAATATAGATAATCTCAAAACAGGCACACACAGATGCACACACAAGACCCCCCACCCACACACACACGCACACCCACACACAACTTTGTTTTCCATTCATTCCGAGGACCTCATTGTGCTTTCACACACACACACACACATACCCGTTAAGGGCGCCTATTGGGGACATGGACTTTTCCTCACGTAAACGGTGATATCCCCACTTTGCACATGATGTCCCCACTTAACTGATGTAAGACTTGTATGTATCCCCGATTTACGCCATAATGGAATTGTATGTATAATTTTCTTACAAACATACACCTCTATACACAGGAGTAAATCCATATAACAGGTAATTGGGGAAAACGTCAGATTGAGCTATAAATATGAGGGCGCATATCTGAAACCCCAATTTGCATTATCTTAAAATATCTAGAAACGGGGATATCCCCGTTTTTTAGCATATCCCCTTTTGCAAGCCTAATTTCTCGTGTGTGTCCCAAATCGGCGCCCATTACAAACCCACGCACACACACACCCACGCACCCACACACACGCACACACACACAAGTTGTTCTTACAGCGAAACTTAAAGAAGAAAAGTTCATTTTCCCTTGAAAAGCTTGTTTCAAGTGATGACTATAAACGATACACTATTAGACAAATCAAAGCATGAAAAATATCTGATATACTCTGCTAATCGGTGTGAGATTGCCATTAATGTTTATGTAGAGACATAGTTATTTCTATTGGTGTTTTTTTTTTTTTTCTTCAGGATGATTTTCGAAGTATAAGTTTACCAACAGAGACTGTGGAACTTCTTTTAAACTTTGAAGATAATGATTGCAAATTAAATTATCAAACAAATGTAGTAACAATACAACCATCCTTCAGCATCTGAAGCAGATGATCATTTCGTTGGCATGCGCAATACTAACTTCCATTGTGTACTCATTGTGATTCATTAGCTCATCCTTTACACTAAGTTGTCATCTAATTTCGTATTTAGAGAAAAGAAAACACCGCATTACTACATGTATTATTCGATTCCATTCGTTCTTACCGTAGAGTGCTTTTTTGCTCACTTTCCCTGACGTCATCGTCAATGGCCAGTGTTTTTCTTTTTTTTTTTTTGTTCACTTATTCATTGTATTTACAAGGACATTAACGTGGAATCTTAAACAATGGTCGGTACTCTTTGTTTTCATTATGAATGGTGTCGTCATAGCAAAGCTTGAAGGTGCGAGTAGTAAGAATAACTATACGGATAGTTTATACAAACATCTGGTGACCTTTTATGAAAACAATCATCGTGTTAATTGGGCAGGCATTTTGTCAGAAACATTTGCCGCTTGTGAGTTTACACTATCGATGTAAAATTGCCTCCTAATCAGCTGTTATTGATTTAACACATTGTTATCATCTTTACATAACAACGTTCACACACATGAAATCCACGCGCATTCACAAACTCACAGTGAACGTCCTTTTTACCTGTTGTTCGTTGTGGGTAGGATACATTTGACCAACGCACTTCTACGGCAGTCATATCTTGGGCGACATCCAAGAAAATCGTAATTGAATTACTTGAATTACAAGTGTCCAGTGCGCGCAATGTCACAATTTGAGGTTCAAGTTAAATATGCGGCCTAATTTTAAAAAAAAAATCACTTTCTCTTCTTCTTATATGAGTCTCGTAGAACTTTTTGTTTCTTTTTAGAATTTGAGTTGGTGCAAAATTTTTCGGGTTCATAGCACTTTCGTCAGTAATAATAAAGGCTATAGATATCATTAACAATTCACCGTTATGATCAGCCAAGGTGACTTCTTCTGTGATGAACAGCTGTTCGTTCGTTCATCCTTCAAAATTTTCCAAAAAAAAAGTCATCTTTTATCATTCTCGTCGGTCAATATGTTTTCACGTTCCTCATCCTGCATAGTCCGATCGTGCGTGTACACTACCCCAACACAGGACGTCATTATCAGTATTGATGAAACGTAGGTAGTCCAACGGATAGGGTAGCTGAAAAACAGGTAAGACCCCATGTACGTCATCAGTACTTCTGACGTCAGAATCACGGACACAGCTGCGGGTTTTTCTTTGTCGACCGCGTAAAACCTTAGTATCACGGCTAGAAAGAGGGCGAATCCTGCCGTGAACGTCAGCGCGAAGTCTCCCGCCTTTTCGGGGACACGCCAGACTTGGAAAATGGTACAAAACGTAGCCGACAGAGTAAAATATTGGATGGAATATGACAACGAAATGGTGGAGGTTCCAATGTTATTCTCGGTCACCTTCCTGGCGGCTACAAGGCCTCCTGCAGAGGTGACTGCCCCGGATAGAGCAAACCCCACCCCCTCCATGCGGAACTTGTAGTTGTTCTGATGTGTGGCCGCAGTTTCTGACTGGTCGAGAATTGTTGGAATGGATATGATTACGACTGCAGAGAAGGCGATGAATAGCAAAGATGACGTCTGTCCATCTGAAAATGTCTTTAAGGAATACTGCACTCAATAATATCGTAAAGATAGGCTCTGTATAAAAGATCAGTGTGGCGTTGCCAGGCCCGATTGAAAATATCGACAACGCGAATCCCAATGTGACCCATCGCACCTAAGAAACCGGCTAAAATAACGAGGACCCAATAGTCTGCGTCCGATATTAGTAATGGACTGTCTCATAATCAGCAATAACGCTATTACAAGTATCGTCTGGATGAAGGAACAGCACGAGACAATGAAGAATGGATGGGCGACCCGTCGAACGTTAAATAAAAGCAAGTTCTCCGCAGAGTAGCAAACAGCGGATAGCAACGCTGAGGCGCTACCAATAAAGTGCTCCAATAACTTCATTTCTGGGAAAATGGTGTGCCTTGGTTTCATCGATGAATACTCTTGCAGTTCGAGTGGCATCTTCTAGAGGAGCACTTATGTTGGCGAGGATGGTATTTTAAATATGACAATGTCCTTTTGGTTAAAAACAAATCATGAAAAGCTGAAACAAAATAAAAAAATATTAAGGTTGGGAATCTTATAACTTTGAAAACAGTAGTTAGTCAATGTACCGAAATCAAATGTAATACAAAAATGTTTACCCATACTGACATAAAATGTCAAACCTATTTCACTCTAGGACACATTGGGCCCAGGTAACACATGGTCCCCATATAGGTGAATCCATATGGAGCCCATATTATTTTGCCACCAAAAATCTGTAAAGGGCCCATATGGGCCAGCTCAGATAACCATATAGCCCATATGGGATAGTTATGATGCCCATATGGGACAATTGACCACGTATACCCCACTACTCAATTACCTTTCATGTGTTATCTAGGGCTGACCCATATGGGCCCCTCACAGATCTTGGGTGCAAAGACATATGGGTCCCATATGTTAGTCGATATGGGGTCCCTAAGGGGTCCATGTTGAAATGTTATCTATTTGTTACCATGGATAACAATTTATGCTTCCATTGGAAAATCTCGTTAGCAGCAAGGGCCCACTGTCAATTACATCTTTTATAACCTTAGGGAAGTGACCACTTCTGTGAACAAGATACAGGTTACAAGATATTTTCGTCTGCCCTTCACATTTAAACTAACCATTCGTTATGCTTTTCCTACATTACTATCAAAGCGAATTTACTACCCCACTGTCACATGTTTTATGACTTTTCAGATGAACCATGGGCCATGCATAGCTCTTCCCCGCCCTTGAAACAACTCCACTGGCGAACTGATGAACGTATATTTTAACTACCATTTGTAAGGCGAGATTCTCGTAAAACATTATAGAGAAGTGGGGGGGGGGGATCACGTTACAAATTATCAGCATAACTGCAACTCGCATGGAATGCTATTGCTAGTCACCTGTTCAAACGTGTAGAAATATGAATGAAAGATGAACAGCATCTTACATCACAGTATGTAACATTGGATGTCTACAAACTACCTTTCTTGCCACCAAAAAGAGAAGGGATAATCGATGATGGGGGAATTTCGAAGTGCCTCCACCGTCACAACTTTCCTTCTTAATTGCCCTTCGGTTCGAACAAATACCCTGATTCAGGATTCTAGAAGAAGAAAAAACTAGGGTCAAGTAAGGGAGGCGGCCCTATGATGGATTAGGATAAACTGGCTGTTAGGCCATGTTTAAGTCGTCTTAACATCCCAAGGGTCTTTGCACGTCCAGAGGACTAAAACAGGCACTTCACATCTTATTACAAAAGGAATTAATGATAGAACATGGCAAACGTTATCTGTAAAAATGTTTCTTCGAAAGAACTCTGGCACAAGGAAACTTCAATAGCATCTGAAAGCTATAACCACCCATGAAGGAATTAAAATATTAACCACTGAAGGCAATTGATATTCCATAAGAAAGAAAGCACATTTTGCTCCTTCTGGGGGTAAAAACTACATCTTAATAGCATGTTCGGATCGCAAGTTACGGATTCTTAAATAAATGTTTATTTCAAAATGGTAAACTGCGTTATGGGGAAACCGTGATGTAATTCAGGCTCAACTACTTGAATAGCCTTTGCATTTTTTTACACTTTTGTCTTTTTTTTAAAAATAGCACTGGCAATAGTTTAAGATAAGTGACCTTAATTTCCTATAATATTTAAGATAAATCTACAATATAATCGATCTATATTTTCACTAGTGTCAAATTTCAGGGTGAATGAGGACTTTAATTTCAAAGGAGAAAAAAATGAAATAATTTGGTACTGTTACATAGTATTTTCGTACTTAAGGCAACTGTAAATATTTCTTGACCAGAAAAGTCTTTCTGCAAACAGAAATATCTTGCGTAAGGAACAAGATGTTGGTATGGGGTTTAAACTATCTGCAGTGGAAAATTATTCTCTTTCATTTTATAACGTTTCAATAGTCAGTACAATATGCCTTTGATGTGTATTCATAGAGGAGTACACATCAAAGAAAAGGGCCACTCTACGATGGGCTAGGGGGTTCACCCCCCAAGAAAGAAATTGCTACACTCTCCCAAAAGTATTGAGCGAACTCTCTATAGAAACTATCATTCACCTTTAATTTTTGGAACATGAGATCTCAAAATGACCGAGAAGTGCCATTTCCACTTATCTTGTAGGCTCTATTGTAAAAGAAAAATTCTTCTAGGCGCCAACTAACGGCAGCGCCTGCTTAGATGGTAAAACGAGTGGGCCTGACAGTACGCCAGATGAAAGGCTAGTATTACTCTTCCCCCTTTCAATCGAAATGCAATAAGCCAGCAACGATATCCTACTGCTGACAACAAATAGACGGGAACGACAGGTATCATAAATCCGAACACTAAAGCGGTTTTGTGTAATTTACATGTAGGTCCCTATTGGTACTGTATTTACACATGGGATATTACTTTAGACCTGAGGGGAAATGTATACACACAATAAACGCAGAGGTGAAATCGACAGGCGAACGACTTGATACAAAAACATAAACGCACACACAGATTTCTCCTTGGCTTCCTGAGAAAAAGTGTTGTCTACAAAAGATGACGTACTTTGTTCTCAAGAAACTTTAATAACCTAAAGAAAAATAATAATAATAATTAAATAAAAAAGAGAAAGAAACTGACAAGCGATTTCCAGGGAGCTTCTATAACTACCTGCACACTCATACAGTCAACTACAGTTGTTTTTAAGATAAATATTTGGTGGGGACAAGTAATTGGTTGTCAGTGGCAGGTTCTATAAAGTTCATTTTCTGTTTTCAGAGACGACTTAGCTGTTTTCAAGGCATTCACAGTAAAATTAGTTAGGTTACTTTCAGGATATTTTCCTGAAGGTACTAATAGGTACATTCCCAACCCACCCCCGGTTTGTGTTTGGGTTCAGTATATGCGCCTACTACAGTTGTCGTAATGTAAGGTCTAAATGTAAGCTCTCTCTCGAAGTTGCAAAATAAATAACAGCCTTACCCTACACCACTTCCCGCTCCCTAGCTTCCTACAGTTTAAAACCCCATACTTAATAGCAACAACTATAGTTGGTATTGTGACAAACGAATAATTGCAACTGTAAAAGAGTACCATTAGTATAAAAAAAAAATCGAACTGGAAGTATAGAATTGACATTGAAACGCTCACCGAGATCACAGTTTTTACTAAGTATTGGAGCAATGGTAATTATTTCAATGACGTTTACGTATACCAGCCGCACTACACAGAACAACAAACCACACATATCAACCGATATGGGCTAACGACGGTACGTAGTGTATTGCAAAGTTCAATTTCAGCTTACGTGAACCTTTATACTTTAAAACTGTTTAGCTAAATGATTAATGAATAGGACAAGATGTTGTATTCGCACACTCTGATCTACGAAAAAATTGTATTTTCTACATTACCAAGCGATTCCAGTCAGCCAGTATTGTCAGTCCCTTGCTGAGGGAAACATACATCTATTAGCTAGCACAGCTCGTCGGTGAGTGGTGATAACCAAAACACTATCGCCAACACACGTTTTGTGCTGCTGCAATTTAAGGATGTTAATTGCCGTACAATTTTTTATGTGGTTCAAAATATTACAAGTGCCGGCAGTTGACTGATTGCTATCTCATATACATCGCTACCTGGCGGTTCTTATATTGACGTAATTTCTATTTCGCTGATCAAATTGCACCAGCTTACACTACATGGGTGGTCATACTCTGGTACAAAATAGTGAAAAGAGAGACAGCACATTACCAGGGGAAAAAAAATATTGAAGGAAAAACTTTGTTTTATGCCCAAAAGTAAAGTCAAATTGTTTGAATGACAGTTTGACACAATACGAAAGTCCTATTTAGCGGTAGAAACTCCCCCAAGAGAATCAGATTGGTTGATTTTAATGATTCACTAGGGAACAATGATTGGACTGCCAGTTAAATTAGGGAGGCTTTTTAATCTTTTATTGGTGGGAAACGAGTAAGTACTGACGGTCTGTTTGGAAGTAAGGGATTTTTAAAGAAAGATTCACCAGCGAACATAGATTGGACTGCAGTAAAATTAGGGAAGCTTTGTAATCTTTTGTTGGTAGAAACGAGTAGCACGGTCTGTTTGGAAGTAATGATTTCTACAGAGTTTTTTTTTCTTTCACAATGGTGCACTGTAATGCGGAAAATCTGCATGACACACTAACGGTACCAACTGTACCAACTGCACGTCCTTTATGTTTCATTATAGTTTTGTTCAAAGTAAAACAGTACGATACACTTTAAAGAATCGTGACCTCCTTTTGCACAAAACTTAGCCAAATCTACGATATTTTGCCACTCAGTCAAATTTCAAGGTTAAAATCTTTCGCACTTTCAGTTCAAAGAACAACCAAACCTTTTTTTTTTTTTTTTTTTTCTTTTCTTACAGTAATCTGCCGACATCACATAACATTTTGTAACCTTGTAGCAACTCTCCATCTTTCTTGCTCATGCAGTAACAAGCTCTTCCCTTGGGTAATATGTTGAGTTATGAACAATTGGTGCATTGCTTAAAGAGTCTGCAGTCAAAAACATTCTCTCACAGTGACGATGTCCTAAAATTTTCAATGCAAGGATATTTTTATAAGCCTGAAAAACTAAAAGGATGAAACTACAACAGCTATGTAAAGCCTATATCCGATACAAGAGATCAATTCTTTTTAACTGAAATCGATCTCGTAAAGTAGTTCAGGTGAGTCAATGCAATATCTAAGATATCCTGGGCTGCATGGCAATATAGGTGTCATGTCGATAGGCAAAACATGGAAACATGGAAGTGGGTCTGTTGAAAATTTAAGCACTGTCATAACATCATGTTGTTTTCTTGTTAGTTTGTTTGTTTGTTTGGGGGTAAGGTTGCTGCATCTGAGTATCTACTATACCTTGATATTGAAGCTGGCGATGACTAACTTTCTGCTTTTACGCATATAAACGACCAAAGTCATATCATGGACTGCAAACTGTCCAAAAAATACACAATTTCGGTTAAAGTAACTTTAATAACCCTATATCAAACTCTATCACAATTACTTTGACGAGAATTCTGGACGTTTATTATACAATGCCCTTGGTATTCTGTTCTCGAGATTAACTTTCCACATTGTATCATCTTTGTGGATGTTGCTGTAGGTCTTTTCATCTCACAAATGTAATACTTAACAATAAATGCAACACCCATTATAGACGTAATTATTTTTAACCATAAGCGCAATACCCACCATAAATGTAATAATTTGTAACAGTAAATGTAATAATGACGAATAGTGGGAGTGGGGAAAAGAATCTTGCCTTGAGGGAAGTTTCAAGTGTTCTAGACAATCAAAGGTCGGTAACTGAGTCACGATGTCACCAACCGAATGGGGTTGTCTGGTACAAATTTGGTGTTTATTGAACATTATCACCGTCAGGATGATCTGTCTCAGAGTGGCAATCATAGTGTAAAAGATTCATCTGTGGTGGATGGTTATGGTGTTAAGTCAGAATATGGCAGCAGTGCCAATTTTAAACATGGACGGGGGGAGGACACGTTTCTATGGAACCCCACTAAAACGACTTCTCACAAAATGACATCATTGTAATTATGATTTAAGGTGTGTCATCCTTGCAAGGTGGAATCAATCAGAAGGGACGTCCGCAACCAGGAGGTGTATGGGGCGTTTCAACCCCACCAATTTTTCAGAGTAAAAATAGTAGTCGGAAAATCTGAAATACTAGTTTGAATTTTTCGTATCTCTTTTAGCACAGTATTTTTTACTTCAAAACGCGCCAACTACTGCACTAGATTTTATCTAAGGTTACTTAGTAGAGGATTTTTTTTACGAAAGGTGATGGGGATACCTCCTCCATTACAACCATCTCCTAGGCCAACTATCACTCATCTCATGCTTTCCACCCACCCAGCAAAAGACCACTGTTTTACACTTTTTATCTCATAAAGTATTAACTCTACTTTGTCATGCAATCATCAACGTTTGTAGGAAACTAAGTAAGCAACTGTAATCGCCAGAAAGTAAAAATGTTCGACTGAATAACTTTTCTGGAACTAGAATTTTTTTTGGGAAAACAAATGTGACTGCAGTAGATGAAAATATTTCACCAGACTTTTTCAAGGTTACCTGGCAGTTGAAAATTACTAAAGAGAAAACAAAAATTGTTATTGTTAGAAAGTAAAAACTACTTACTTCTCTGGAAATAGCGATTTCTTCCGACGAAATATTACTTCAAGAGTCGCCGAAAGCGCAAAAGCGATGTAATAGGTAGAAATAGACTAGCAATAATTAGACTAGCAGATTAGCAATAATATCATTCAAATGAGGCCCATAATCTAAAGTATGATGTTTTCCTCGTTGATTGAAAAATTGCAGACATGAGGATACTATTCTAAGGCTCGGTACGTGCAGCTCAGGACACCATGAAAGTATCGTTTTCTACCATTAGGCAAAATTTCTCAATCAATGAGGAAAAGCTATATCAATCGTTGGCATATGGTTCTCAATTGAATAATATTATTGCTTAAGTGTCGTTTCCTGCCATACGGGTAGGGGAAGGGTGGTACTGTAAAGCCAAAATTGTCTGGTACTGTCCGCGGTAACTGAGAGTGGCGTTTACTTAGACACTATATGTAGGAGATCATAAGATATATATATATATATATATATATTTTTTTTTTTGGTATTGCCGCTCTGTAGATGTTTTAAAGGTATCTCGGGGTATCTTCCGAACACCTTAACTCGATTTAATAGAGATGAATATTCTGAAGAAAAGAACAATACAAATTATGTTTTCCACAGGATGATATTTCATTAATTGAGAAACTGCAGACATGAGATCTCTATTTCAAGGCTGGGTATAAGAAGCCATTACATCCGGAAAGTGCCGTTTCAGACTTAAAGACGTAAAGCCAAAACTTTTCTGTCAACGGTTCCCGTCAGCGGAAGGTGGTGCTCCGCTAAGATAGCAGTGGACGCAAAAGGACTAGACACCCTTTGATTAGACCAACACTACTTGCTGAAAAACCTGGATAGAGGCCTTATATGTCATATTAATGGTGCATAGGCAATATGTGTCCCCCACTCATTAGACCCTGAGCAGTGTCGTTCTTTCTTTTCTTTCTTTTAATTTCCCTGAGGATTCTAGACCACTCTCTGTGACACATTTCGCTGGAAATTTCCTTTATATATATATTACCATTTTTCAGAGATTGTTTTTCAAATTGTAGACATGATATTCCCATTCTCAGGGTGCGTACATGCAGCCAAGAACACTGTGGTAAGTGCCGTTTCTGGACATCTGAACGAGGAGTTGGTAAACCCTTATTTTTCTTGGATGCTATGCACTAACCGTAGTAGCGTTCCTCTTAGATAGAAGATGGTAACACACAAAATGTGGGAAGCTATATCTGCCACTCAAATTTTTAGGCCTGCGCACGCCTATATGTTTTCAGCCCAAAAATATTTGCCAAGTGCTCCAAGTAAACACAAGATTTATTAAGACTCTTGTAATTTATGTTGTAATTTATTATGACACTTGTATCTCAACCCCCCTGATACCCTGATAAGTATTACCACTTTTTCATAGATTGACTTTTTTTTATATGAATAGAGGAATTGCAGGTATGAGATTTCAAAGCAGAGTATATACAGCTCAAGTACACCCGAGAAGTGCTATTTCCCGCCATCTAGAGAAGTGCCATTTCCCTCCATCTGGAGGGTTGAAAAAGCCAACGTTTTCTTGTACGGCCACCGATGGTAGCGCTCCCCGTATATAGTCCTTCCGTTACTCCGGCATTTTCCGAGTATTCCTTAAACAAAATTCTGGATCCGCTCCTGATATTCGTGCTGTTCGACAATTGCCACCGTGGCATCCCCTCTGAGATGGAAAGAAACCATCCAGCCAGTCGGAATTTGGGACTTTCATAACCTAAAGATATGACCCTAGCTACGGCCCTGCATCAGTGTGATGCAGATAATGTTAGAGAGGGTAGAGGGATCATCTGATGTAATTTGCTTTGCTTTCATGTACGTAATAAATCTACTTCACTTCAAGAGTGTGAGTGAGGGGGGTGGGGGGTGGAAGGGTGACCATAACCCGGTTTACTTCCTTGCCTAACTTGAGCCACTGTAATCTTGTGGAGGATATCATATAGTTAAAGGGGCCCCTCATTAATTTCTGTCCTCTCCCTCAACAGGTATAGCCGGCCATGTATAGACGAGGGTACATATATGTTTAATGTTTGATTAGAAGGATGGATTAGCCACATACATAGCTTTGATTCGTTGAAGAGCAAGTAAATCTGACCATTGAAGTGAAACTTCCTTTCAATTTCCATGGGTGGTTCCCGAGATATGAACAGTTGAAGTTGCTACATTTGCTACGGAAAGTTAATTTGTAGCAAGCATTAATATCTGGTGCTATCATAATATGAATGTATGAGGGGTATTAGGGTTCTGTGACCTTCACATAACCAGTACTTAAGGTGACCACCTACTGATTTCAAGGTCAAAATAACAAATTCAATAATGAAGAAAAAGCAAAACTCTTCAGCAATGTGAGGAGATGATGCCACTCATGTTTGCTTCAAGTTCAAAGATGGAAGCTAAAGGGGTAACTTCAACTGATAATATCTCGTGACGTAATACCTGGAGTGGTTTTATCACCATTCTATAAAATCGTCACAAATTTTACAGGTATATTCTTATCTTTTCAGATATAAAGTAACCTTCACGGGGGCATTTCTCAATTCCTATCCCGGTTCCCGGTTTAATTCTTCCCCCGGTGAAAACGTCTTTTCAGGTTACTGAACATCGACAGGTACCACAATCAACATTTCGTCGTTCCGTTGTTTTTAACGATAGTGGTGAACATCGCCCAACGTCAGATACCATCATTGCTGGATGCCTAGATGATACTATTAAAGTATAATGGTTTGTTTGAGGATCCAAGGTGTAACTGCGGGATGGCCCTATCGTTTCGTTTACTACTATATTTACACCCATTCCAACAATAGGAGATAAAACATTGCGTAATTGCCTATACATCTGAACAAGCAGACTCAACGTTGATGTTAGTTGATGAAATGTGGGTCGGAGGTCAACCAGCTCTAATTCGGCGTTTTCAGAATTTAATACATTTATAATTAAAGATTATAACTATAAAAATTGACTATAAAATTGACTCTAAAAAGTATTATAAATTTATGCCATAAATTATTACATTTAAGGTTAGAACTTTACTGCATTTACGGTGGGTACTACATCTATGGTTGAAAATTATTACATTGATGGTGGGTGTTACTTTTATGGTTATTACATTTACGGGCTATACAGTCGCATTTAAATTTTTGTTACGTATGTTCGGTTTTTCAAAAGAACATATCATTATGGTAAGTGGTAGATATATCAAGCACCCGTATTTTTTTTCCAGTTTTGCATTTAATTAAAGTACTGTATTTTCCAACGTAAATTGGAATGAATTTCCTACGATTGATGAGTTTTGTTTCAAACTCAAATTTCAGTGCGAGACGCTTAATTTGTAGTTACTGATATAATGGTATAACTTACTTCGATTACAGGGAGGTGAGCAAGTGGGTGTACAAAGTGATTTAATCCTGTCGTGACCATTGCATATAGACTCTCATTTTTAGAAACATAAAATATATGTAAATACATTGTACACGTGGGTTCTGACTTTCACCAAACTTACCCAAGATTCTTGATATATTTTCCAACCGTAACTAGGTTGATGAGTTTCTATACTTGTTAGCTGTATATTTTAATACATTCACTGACACTAATGTTCACATTGTTTTCTTTGAAAATTTGCTGAAAAAAATTGAAACAAAAATTTGAAAAAAAAATTGTTTGGTAATTAACGTAGCTCTAACAAAAAGTCTATTAGTACCAGAATTATTAACAATAAAAATTAATTTCTTCACGTCATGGTAAAGTCTATTTCTCAACTACAGATTAAAATCAACAATAGTGCTTAAACTGATTTCCACCGGCCAAAGGTGCCATGGTCGGGAGTAGAAGGGTAGCCACACGGTCACCTTGAAGAGCGAGGCTGTACATCTCATTTGCTGTGTGTCACAATTCAACACACACACACACACACACACACACACACACACACACACATACATACATACATACATACATACATACATACATACATACATACATACATACATACATACATACATACATACATACATACATACATACATACATACATACATACATACATACATACATACATACATACATACATACATACATACATACATACATACATACATACATGTAGGCCTATTTAAACGCAGAATCAAATGAACAAAAGGAAAATAAAATGGCGACGTAATTTGAACTGATAGGCCTACGTCATGTTAAATAGTTGCTAATTTTGCATGGCACCGATAACAGGCGTGAGGAAAGAACCAACAGCATTGCAACTGATATCTCGAAACTACACCGAACGATCCCCTTGCTTTGTCACCGTGACCATGTAGTCTATTTCTACGTGCCCGTTATCAGATCTGGCGCCACCATGCATTAGCGAACAACCCGGTGTATGCGTTCCAATCTACCAGCATTTTTTTTCTACTAACCTACAAGTGTTGGGTCGACTAATAAGTAATACTTCTGTGCCTCCCTTACATAGTTCAATGCTACATATATACACTGATATGCCTGTCGCAAATTTTTATTTGAAATATGAAAAAAGAAAAATACACAATTATCTGGTATAATTCTGCATGAAACTGTATCGTACATATGCGTCTGAATGGCGGTCGTTTGGTCGTTTTGTGATTTTGTTTGCTTCCTTTTGCTTTTAATATTAAAGAAATAGTTGATTTTTTTTCTCTCCCTCTTGAAGTTTGTCATGAAACCTTTAGCAACACACCCTAACAGCAGGTTACCTCTACCACCAACCTTCCGAGTGATATCATTTTTGCTAGCACTGAAGGTGACTTCACTTCGTACATTTGTTTTCAGAACGCCTTATCTACAATTAAGAACGGTCAATCGGACGGTTAGGTTCGCGCAAGTTCGTTCCCCTTAAGTTTTAAATGTTCGACCAAAAATCTGGTCATAGTTTCAAATATCTCTTTGGACGTTTACTCTAAGAATAAGCAGCATCTTAGTAGGCCGATCGCGGAACTGGGTAGTAGGAACACGGAAAAGGATCCGCGCGCGTGCGCAATAAATATCCCACGAGGGTCGTTCCGCATTCCACTACCTGCCTGTATTTTAGAAGACATACCTAACTCTGTGGAAAGCATACTCGTATTAAAGCTGAGTTGAAAATTTGTCACTGAGAGTCAAATATGCCATAGCCACTACAAAACATTGTTTAAGATCCATTTCTGCATACATTATATCCATTCCCATTGTACTGCTTGATTTGAAGTAGCAGTGCTTGATGGTTAGGCTTTCTTGGAGGGTCTGAAATCTGCAGGGCCAACAAGAATGTCGAGAAACTTTTAAATTGAAATATCTTTTAATATTATGGACGCATAATTCTCTTTCAGATTTTGCAACAGGTGATCTTTTCCTCGACTTTTTCCTCCCTGAAACACCGACGAAGAACAAAGATAAATGATCAGATGGTTGCCAGTAAAAGTCATATTCCAGCTTTAATTTCGAAATGTTTTGAAAAGTTTCGGCCACACATCATATTTTTCTGAACACCTATTTGATCCAATTCACTCCACACAATCTAGAAGTATGAATTTGAAAAGCAAATCCAACGTAATCTCAGCGAAACCGAGGTGTTGGTAGTGTAATAGCAAACATCCTGAGGGAGAGGTAATGTATCCTTGTAAATATCACATTTTGAATATATATTTTTTTTTCCACTAGTTTCAATATTTTCTGCAGGTATCTTCACGTTCTTACGGGTAACTAACATGTCTGGACCTGATGTAGACGCTGAGATGGCAGCTGTCAAGCTAAGAAGCCTGTCAAAAATACTCAATTTGACATAACTTCCACCATTTAAAGCACATCAGTTTTCCATCATCTCCATAATTCCATTTTCTTGAATCAGATTTATGACAATCACATTCCAATTTAAGAGACAAGAATGAAGAATCTGATGATGATTTTACATCAAAATTTATTGCACTGTCATTTCAAATAATTTCTTTAATACACTTCTGTAAATGTCAAAGCAGATATGACCTAAAAACTGAAACAAGTCACTCCTAAATCGCAAATGGAGAGCAGGCTTTCTGAAGACAGAAAAGGAGAGGAAAAAAAATTGAAATTGGGACTGAAAATCTGTCACATTTGTGGATGTTTTCCATGAACCACTACGGGCAACATTTTTTGTCTGTCTGAATATAATGCAAGATTAATCCACTTGTTGTAAAAATGATAACATCCCCATCTATACCAGTATTCATTGGCCAATCATAGCACATGTTACAACATCACCAAGGCCTCCAGACAATTACCCCCCCCCCCCCCCCCAATTTGTTCTTGCACTTGAAAACATCCCTGACAACAGACTGACACATTTTCCTATCAGTGAGAATGGAAGGACATCAGTTTGTTTCACCGCTCCTGCTGTGCAAATCATTGCTCAAGTAATGGCCACATGCTGCATACTAGCTATCATTGTCATTGGCAGACCTGACATTCACTATCCGATCATGTTACGTGGTATAACGTAACCACCTGAAGCAGGAGATCTGGGTTACATTAATTGTCCAATCAAAGTACATAGTGTAACATTACCATTTGTACTATGAGAACTGGCATACATTCACTGTCCAATGGTGATACATTCTACAACATAACCACATGTACCAACAGAGGTATCTAACATTCATTGGCCAATCCTTGTACATGTTATAACATGATGGTCACTACCAGGAGACCTGGCTTACATTCATTGGCCAATCATTGTACATGTTATAACATCACCATCTGTACCAGGAAACCTGGCTTACATTCATTTTCTAATCATGGTACATATGAGAACATCACCATCTGTACCACACCTGGCTTACAGTCATTATCTTAACATGGTACATGTAACTACACCACCACCTGTATTGAGACACCTGGTTTTCATTCATTGCCCAATTACCTTAACATGCAACAACACCACCATTTGTACCAGCACACCTGGCTTACATTCATTGTCCAATCATGGCACATGTTATAACATCATCACGGTTCCTAGATAATTCCTCCCCCGGACAATTCCCTCCTGGCAAATCCCTAGCTCCTGTCCGATGTGGAATTCTCCTGATAAGTCAGACATAGACATTGCACTCTTCAGGAGCAGTTAGCTGCTCAATATTTACCATCAGCTTCCAACCTTAACATCCTTTAAGAACAACCAGCTGTTCAACATTTACCATATCGTTTTCAACCTGAAGACCCTCTGACCAGTCAGTTGCTCATAATTTGCCATTAGCTTAAAACCAGTCACCTGCTCTACATTAAAATTAGCTTACAAACATTTCACATCCTCTGAGCAGTTAAATGCTCCACATTTACAATTAGCAATCAACCAATAATAACCTCTGAGCAGTAAGCTGCTCAACAGTTATCTCAGGCCTTTAAGCCTGATGCACACTCTAAGAAAAGCTTTAAAACCTTCTATACTCTCTGAGTGGTTAACTGCTCATATGATGACCAATCATTCATCTGGAGGGCATTTGTGCACAGCAGAAGTTCCAATGAGCAATTGTAGTCACAAAAAGGGGGCAGTGTTTGAAATAAAGCAAAGGGCTACCATTGTGCAACAATAGTGTATGATAAGAGTATAAATTCTTGTCAGTGTTAGAGTTAAAGCTGAACAAAAGTTTCATTCAGAAGTATAAAAAAATCTAAAGAAGGAAGGACTAATGGTAAGGCAATAGCCAATAGAATTACGACAAATATTAAGATCTGACTGATATAGCATCTTCCAAACTGTTGCTACGTGTGTCCTTTGAGTATCCTACACCCGTCACAGACAGCGCTGGACAGAACATAGCAAAACACATCAAAATACTTGCATAATTAATTCTGAGAATACATTGACATAGGTGCAGGTCAGATGACGAACTAAATTGATCCAAATAACTCAATGCGTAGAGCATCGCAGTAAGCTACCAGAAAATATTTCATTAAACTCAACAAGAACAAAATGCCTAAGTCCACAGAGGAACTGAAAGAAACTTGAAAGCCGAGACGACAAAGTTCCATCGGTCGCGTTAATACTTTCCGCGTGCACTTTGAATTCCTTGTCGCCTCAAATAAAAAAAAAGTGAGCTTTGAAAATGCAAAGACAGAAGTACTACTGGCCTTCAAGGGCAGAGTCAGATAGCATGTACCTTCAGAGTGGGTGACCCACCAAACATTTGTCCCACCGGAAAGAAACGATCAAAACATCAGCTGCAGGGCATGCTGACTGACACTTCACATTGTTCGTACTGATTCTGATAAATAATACTCCATAAAGTACTGATTCAAAGAAAGAATATTACTAAGTTTCGTTTTGCTTTCCCACCTTCTTTACTTTGCTTTCACGTCACTCATTTTCCCAACTCTGTTTTTCGCCTCAGTTCGTTGTATCTGTATAGCAGTTCGTCCTTCTGTCTGTCTGAGGTGAGTAACTCCTCCTGCAGGTGTTCCAGGGTCGACATCAACGAGATTCTCTCGTGCTCTAGCACTTTCATGGCATCCTCCATCAGTTTTAGCTGCTGCTTCAATCGTTCGTTCTCTTTGTTCACATCCAGCTGCCTGCTGGTCAACGTTGCCATGTCACCTTCAGCACCTCTCTCTACGGTTTGGTCTGGGCTACCAATGCCTGTAACAAAACAAGTGCAACACTAGTGTTCAACTGTTTTACTACAAAGGAGAATGCTGCCTTACCAATGATTTGTCTTAACAATTTGGTAAAAAGATTCATCACGCCATCCTAGAAGAAAAAACTGAAAATAAAACACACAGTGAAAACCCAGTGATTGGTTCCTCTAGCTCATGCAAATTCTGATGGAATCAAAACGTTATTAACGTGGAACAGATTTGTGTCTTTACTGCATTTTATGCAACAAAAACTCATTTGATGCAATCACAGTTTTGCAATAATTTGGTCTGGTAAAGCAAGAACCTCCAGCGTCAACAAGAAAAAGTTACGACGGCATTTTCTTGAATGTGCTTCATATTTCCTCTGAAGCAACTACGGAGCTAAAAGAAAAAACATGGAATGGGATAGGGATAAGGAGGAAAAAGAAATGGGATGCCAACAAACGATGCAGTCTTTTTATTTTATGATTTTGCTCAGAACTAAAAGGAAATATTTTTAAGGTGGTCTTACTTTGCTCAACAACAAGAATCAGTTACTCTAAGTCAAACTTTCTGACTTATCGACGACTCTTGAGTTGAACATTGTGACTTACCTTCTAAATGAAAGACACCATCGGGGGAACGGAAGACACGTAGGGATGGAATCTGCACTGGGAGAGGATCGTTACCATCTTCGTTGGTGGGATACACCGGGGGTACATTGTCCTGGACGAGGAAAATATTTTTGTGCAGTTAATCCCTGTTCTGACCTCTTTGATAAGTTGATGAAACACACGAAATATCACAAAAAATGAAAAAACAAATACTCTGCTCAGTATTTCACACAAATCTCATCCTACAACATAAACATGGTTTAATTTTTTTTAAACAGAAAACACTGATATACTTACTACTAGTTTAAACTTAGAATTATGGACCCATATAGTGATGGGCATCGGAGGTGACTTCAATTCGTCTTGAACGATTCCACTAATGTGACTGAGTGTCGTCTGTAGAACGTCAATATCGATGTTCCTGGCCTGTTAAAAAAAAAGCAAGTAGAAAAAGACAACACTATTCATCAGATACACAGCAAAAATTAAGTACAATAATGAAAATTCTTTCATTTCTTTTCATCAATCCACTTACAACATTTTACTGGTTTCTATTTCGTATATCTTTTTTTTCTTTTTCCTGCACGAGCAGAGTGATGGCGTAAAGGTTCCATTTACAACAAGAAAAATGCTGGGAAATAAGACACAGAATCTGTGATGCAAAGTGTAGGTTTAGTCTGGTCCTCTTCGTTGGCCACCAGTAGTAGAGAGTCCCACCGACAGGCAGTTTGGACGTACATTCCTTCTTTTGGGAAGACGAGGATACAAAATTACGACTTACACAACCTTTGGGGTGCATGCTTCTTATTGAAAGGCATAATAATGTAATAAGGTACACACTATCTACCTGATGATCCTTCCAGCTGTTTCAAGAAGTAAGTTTGAAAAATACAATCATGTTTTCCCTGTGCTGATCAACTACATTTGCTATACAGGAAACAAAATAATATTCCAGGAGTAGACAAACTTATCTTGTTTCTGACCTTGAACTGAACATATCCTCTCTCATTTGCTGTCTCACAAAGCTCTTCGGCTGACGGACCGGCATCGAACCTCAGCAGTATTGCGGGGCCATCGGAAGATGGTGGAGGGGGTTCAATGATGCCCTTGACATCACCTGAGATAGAGATGTAAGGCATAAAGACAAAGCCGTTAACAATTGAGAACAAACCATGGAATAGGTCGATGATAACAAATGCACACCTTCATGTTGTCTCTACTTTTAACTGAGACCATGAAAATTCAGTTTCATTGGCAAATGCCAAAATCACGAATGCAATGGTTCATAACGATGCCTACATGGAGATTACAGGAATATGTGGAAAATATGTAAAAAAAATTAAAATTGATTATCATTTTCATATACATGGGTAAATACAAAGTTAGTTTAAAATCAAGTATGCAATCACAAATTCTCAAACCACTTTTTATCGCTATCAGTATACAACTTGACAGAACTGATTACTTTACATCTTATTCAGAGCCACTTGCTATTCATATCGGCCATAATTTGTAACTCGAATAACTTGATTATAAGCAACCTGGTCCTAATGTGCACCTCATCCTGAACCAGCTGATGTTCCTGTTAAAAGTCATACTTTTACCTCATCCAGAAATAATTGACACCTTTAAATCACTCACAATTCACGTACTGTTAGGCGTAATTCACAAAATCTCTCAATCTTCACTGCAGTTGTAATTCACAAATCAACCAGCATTGCTTCACGTTCATGTCAGTTGAAATTTATGCCTTATCTAGAATCAGTTGACAGTGAACTTGTCCTACAGTAAGTTAACCGTCATCAAGAATTCCTTCATATTGATATTTGTCGTTATTTAAATCTAATTAAGAATCAGTCTCATGTTGAGAAGTGTTGTTCGAACAGGTTTGAATACAAGAAAGGACCACAGAGTTGCAAGATTTGTCAGTTATCATACAAGTCATGTCTCAGGCAGATCCAAGAACCCCATCACCCAGCACATTTTTTCTGTTTTCAACAGAAGAATTGCACATACTTTTGTTTTAATGATTTAGTGCTTAGGTCCATGGACAATGCGCACAACTCCACCCTTTTGGCTTTTATACACACCGATGCACACTTTGGCTGAGACAATTTGGTGAAAGGAAAAATCTCCATTTAGGTTGAATACTAGGCCAAAAATGTTCAGAAATGAACAAGACTAATGTTCACATTTATGTACAAGTTATGTGCAGTTAAATGTATCTAGTCAAGTTGCCTGTGGCACAAGGCTTAACATATAAGTAAACAAAGAGTGAAATAGACATATCTAGGGCCAGTAGGGCAAAATGGCCCTCTGTATTCAGATGTTCCAAGTTAAAGGCAGCATTTCTGAAAAGTGGACAGTGGGGAATACGAAAGAATAATCTTAGAGGGTAATGCACCATTCGGAAACTTTTCAGTCTAACACTGCATTTCCTGTCGATTGGGAGAATTAATTACCGGTACCGTATCTTAGCTCTGTAGACAGTGTCCACACAACCTGTGCAGGGTGCATGGCTATGATCTTGGGAATGAAAAGTGCACAGAACGAGAATTTCGAGTCTTCCTACCAACTACAGTACCTATACCCTCCTTTATAAAGTTAGGTTGTTTCCTCATGAGAGTAACTGATAAACTTTCCTGTAATGTTCACATGAATTCTACGCATGTATCCGAAAACATGCTAACCATATCCCCACTAAATATAGAGTGTTACCATTGGCTAAAGGAGCAATTTTTTTTTTTTTGCTAATACATCACAAGTAGAGTCAGTACAAAAGTTTATCTTGGTTTGCAACTGATAAATGACTACCTGAAACATTCGAGTCATATCGCAAATAATAAACAAGTACTGTAATTTTCGAGCCAAATGCTCACCAGAGTCGAACTTTCCCATGAAGGTAGAAAATTCTGTGTTCCCTTCTTCAGACTTGGAGACAGACTGAACCTCTGCCTTCACTGAGAGATCCTTGCCGACCATTATGACACCAGCGCAGAGATCGTACAGACGGCCTCTTACCACCGATATCTAAGGGAAAAGGGGGCGACAATCAGAAAATCGATCTGTCAAATTACAAGATGAGAGGAAACAGCAATGAGTTTGGGGCACTTGTAGGTACAACCAGGGAGAAAAACCATAACATGATAGGAGAAATAAGCAATAATATGTACCTAACTGTTGTGCATCTATGAAACATCTGTCCCGTACCACAAAATACAACATTATGTGCACCTGTTTGCCGGCTGTGCAGCATCCGTTAGCCAACATACCTTCTTCAGCTTGTAACGATTATCAGAATAATCGACTTCTGGAACAATTGACCCTGAGACTTCCTTCTCCTCTTCATTAAGACCTACACAAATAACAAAAAGAGACCGAAGGATGAAATTTACATTGCGGATATTCACAAGCCTGGATTTTTAGGTCTGCAATAACGATAAGAACAGAAGAACGACAAACTTTTCGGATTGTCAAATGTTTATCCACAATAAGTGATGTATTACTGGGTCTACATAATGGACTGTGATTGTATTTAAATGATCAAAAAATGAACAGTAACCCGCCATTTGAATATATGATACAATGCTAGGATTCTAGCCAGCTTTTTCCTCTAATCGTGAGGATCAACTTCATCGAAGACAAAGCAGTGACGACTATGACATGGGGTCAAGGGGCCTTGTAACCATTAAAGACTAATCATAAAAATGTTTTCTTTACAAGGTCTGATTGCATTCTTGTTCCATCCAGGATCTTCCTAGCAAACAGTTAAAACCTGGCATTTTTCCTTTTTTTTTATTGTACAGCATTTTGCTCCCAGAGCAGCATTCAAAGAGGACGCTCAATTTTCAAACTTGGCCCAGACGAGGAAAATGAGGTCCAAACCTAGTGCACCACCCCAATTTAAAATGCCCCGGAGAATACTCTGCAGGGATGTAAGTGCAGGGTAAAAAAAAAATACTGAAAATAGGTTGTGCAGGTGAACGCCCTCCTGGGGGTGGTGTATAAGGGGAGAGGGTGTCAGGAGATAGCTGAGGTGCAAAATGGTGCACTGTAAATTCATTATGTGGAATACACTCATTCCCCAGAGAATTCCATTTTTATGGTATTTTTGGTTCATTTAGACTGTTATATGTACAGTAACATATAATTTTTTAAAATGTTGGAATACAAGGGAAATATGAAGGTATCAGCCAATTTTTAAAAAATATGGAATTCCGTATTAATACGGAAAACTTACATCCCTGACTCTGAGCGTAAGGACTAGTCCATATTGACCTGTATTGACATCTCATGATTATGAACTCTCTCTGCTATGACACTGATTAAGGTGACATAGGACAACGAGACTGGGAATTACAGCTTGACAGCAGGGGCTTTCGCACCGAGAACTACCATTGGATATACCTCAGTCTTTTACTTAAGTCTCTTATGTCTCCTGGAAATGAAATAGGCTAGCTATCAAACCACATGTGGCTCATCGAAAAAATTACTGTATCTTATACGTGACCAAAGTGCCGTAAATCAGACGTTGAAGAAATGAGTGCAAAACAAAAACAAAAACTGCCAGGATGTACGTTCTGTGCACGTCACGTAATCTCCATGCATCTCCTGATGACGTAAATCACAAACAGAAAAAAAAAAACAAACACGAAAAGCAAAAGCAAAAGTGCCAAAAGCGTAGATTGAAAAGCATAATGCGATGTTTATATGACAAACATAAATCACCAACAGGAAAAATGAATATGAACCTATACAAAAACTGTGGTGCACATACCTAGTCATTTATAATGCAGAATATTGCTGACATAAATCATGAATAAAAATGAATATAAATCAAGCAAAAGAAAAAACAGAGAAACAGCAACCCTTTGTAGTTTGCTGTTATGGAAAAATACAGTTCTTGTTTCAAAGTAAAGAGATCAGCCTCTCTGGAAATATTCACCTCATTAAGGTTATCACTTCTGGATATTAAACCATGTACCAAACAGTATGATCCAGCAACACCACACCAGTATAGTGCATGATGCTTACGACAGCAAAAAAAAAACAGAAACACATAAAACTAACAGGAAGTGTAGGTGAAGGTAATTCTGCGGAATTAACGCACATATGACAACTTTTAATCGACAAAGACAGGTTTGATCAAGGACTAACTCACCAGTCTGAGACTTATTGTCTTGCTGCCCCACTGTTAGCGTCTGAGAAAACTCACTACCTGCACAAGCAAAGAAAACAAGTTGCAAGTTTATTTTCCATTGTCCTTATGAATGTAACCAAGTGTACAATTATGAATATTGGTGGAAACCACAATTACACTTCAGCAATCTATAAAGGGGAATTCCAGGCAAGAAACACGTCTTCTGACATACTTAAACCTTTTCAAACCACTTCCATGCATTCTGGGTGGCCATCATGAATCAAGGCAGGTCGTCAACTACGTCACAAAGCCACAGGAGATAACAGTCTATTACATCATAATGGCCCCACCATTCCAGCATATTACACATTCTTAGAAACTCTGTTGAGCGGAAATTCTAAATATATCGTTTTGCCCATGAGGAGTTATTTTCAAAATGTCAAGAAATATGAATGCAAATGGTTTGAAGTGGCTTAAATAAGTCAGAGGATGTGCTCTTTGTCTGGAATTCCCCTTTGATACACTTTTTGTAGCTACACAGTCAGTCCAGACCCTTAGTGCAAAGCAAAACCTTGACTAAACTCGATGATAATGAAAATATTGAACAGTTGAGCCACAGAAACCGAAAGTGTGCTTCTGCTTCGAAGACCTTACTCATAATCTAGGGAGGTGCAGGGCTGACCAACTATGGTATCGTATCATAGTGAGCTGCCTTGAGAAACTACATTGGTTGCCATGATTAAGAGAACTGTCTCATACCCACACTGAAAACTGACACAAGTTACTGCATAATTGTGAAATTGCAATACCTGAGTAAAACAGAAAAGGGCTTTTCTACC
Source organism: Stichopus chloronotus (assembly GCA_021234535.1). Classification (NCBI taxonomy): domain Eukaryota; kingdom Metazoa; phylum Echinodermata; class Holothuroidea; order Aspidochirotida; family Stichopodidae; genus Stichopus; species Stichopus chloronotus. The sequence continues at coordinate 10,496,511 of CM037847.1, forward strand.
CAGGTACTGCAACTCTACAATGCATGAGGCAATGTGGCCAGTCTCTCTTCAACTGTTCTCCCAAGGTAACTGTCACACGGATTCAAGGGCTCATAATACCGCATCCTTTGATACATGTCGCATTCCTTCAGACGGGGAGTTTTAGCCACAATCATCATTTCGATTTTCTTTTTATTCTTTTCAAAACAAACAGATATATCGCCAACTCAGAGACTCACCAAAACCACTCTCAGAGGCAACGTCCTGCATTGAGCCTTTCTGGTCGTCCCTTCTGTTGACGAACGAAAATCCGTCGCTGGAGTCGCTATCTACTGATAGCAAATCCAACTCTTCCTTGGAGGTTGTCAGTTCATCCAGCGAGAGGGAAGAGTTCGATTTCAGTAGAGCGCTCAGTTGAACGCTGCTGGTCAACGAATTGAGAGAGGAACGGCTCTCAGATATACTCCCCGACAGGTCCTCCGCACTCGCCGCCTCTCCCTTCTTCTGGTCTTGTATCTGGAGGGATGGAGATGTGGACCTACGGGAGCGAGGAAGATCTTTGGCAGACAGGCTGGATGCTTCAGACATGGAACGATGTAACTCCGTGTCGATGACGTCTAAACTATTCCTACTGTTGGAGGTATTTTCTGTCACCACGGAGACCCCTGGAGGTCCATTTGTGACAGCGGGGAGCTCGTCGCTATCGTTTCCATTCTGCGAGACTTGATCTGTCGTCCCATTGGACTCCACCGAGTCTGCGTTACTGGCCTTTTCTTCCTGGCATTGTGAATTCAAGCTTCCTCTACTGGGGGACCCTTCACTGTCCTTTATGGGAGGGGCAGTGTCCGCCTTCTCTTTGTCCTCTGCCACTAGCGTGACATCACAAGACACCTCCACCTCCACCGCACCTGTCGACTGAGACTCCGAGTCCTTCTCGGGGGCCTCCTTCCCCTCTGGAGATGGTTCCTCCGGCAGCAGCAAGCTGACTTGAACCGACGGGCAGTCTACGGCTACTATCTGACTCGATGTGGCTGGCGCCTTCTCACTGAATAGCAGTTGGTCTTTTTCAAGATCTGCTGCCAATTCCTTCAGGGAGTTTTGAAGTCTCATGAGAAAGAGAAATTGGTAATGATTAATAACAACATGAACGGGATCTGATAACTCCAAGAGAGCATGAAGGTCTCCAAGTTCTTCATTATTTGATTCTCCATTCTGCAGTTTCCTGCCAGACCCCTCCGAACCTCCTGATTCACCTGGTACTGGTTTCGTAGGCCAGGTGACCCAGGCATGAAGAGGGATGGGTTCTACAAATGGCACCGGTCTGTCCAATGAGCATGGCACCCCCGTGAACTCGGCCCATATTTGGTCCACTTCTATGCCCCAAATATCATTGCACGCATCTTGCCTGAAACTGTTCGTCTCTAACTTTGGCATTGGAAGCATTGGACTGCCCGACTGAGCGGCGTTTGGTATCGCACCGTTGCCTACGACCCTGCCCTCCTTGTAAGCAGTTATCACTGCGGGTGTGAAAAAGTTTTGTTCGAATGCATGATTCCAAAACAGCTGAGGCGTGAGAATGGTATCGTTGATCATCCCAGGGAATGAAGCCTTGTCCATGACCAGTTTGTGCTTGTTCAAACTTTGCAGCAACTTAGAAAGCAACGGGCGGGTGAGGTTGGTACCTATTCGACAATTTGTGGTGGTCAGTTTGGATATTTGAATCTGAAGCTCCTGTGGCCTATCTGGTTGGTCAGGCCTCACAAATTCTGGTTCTGATGGAATGATAATCTAGAAAGCCAGGTGGGGTAAAGGAAAAATAATTGTGACAAAAACAAGTGGACATTTATCTTTGGCAACTCTGCTACAACTGCATGAGTCAAGTCAGATATTAAAGGAATTCTCCACAAACAAAATGACGTCACACAATATATGAGATTCTTTACTGTTCTATCAGTGAAACATAACTATTTTACCTTAGGTAGCTTCTTTCGATGTGATATAACGCTTTGAAAGTTGGGCTTCGGCACGAGCCTGAAAATGTGTGACGTGGAACTAACAAAAACCGTTTTCCGTTTTGTGCACTCATCCTGTTTCTGGCAAGGTCTTGGATGCAAAAACTCTTTGGTTCAGAGATTATGAAAACCCTATGAATGACTGCTTTCAGTAAGATACATTCCGTAAGATACTAATGTACTAAGCGCATGAAACTAGAGGAGCTGTTATTGTGATGGACATAAAATTCAAATTGCTGCTTATACTTTAAGACCCACCACACCAAGCGAAGGTAAGCTGTGTAATTAGCTCAATGGTATTTCTATCCTTTATTCATTGGCACCAGTTCAATATCATTCACAGACCAACATCATTTAAGTCAACTAATCCTTAAGCAATAAGGTACAGTAGCTCCGAACAATGCTTTCAAAGGTAGGTCACTCACTGGTGAAACGAAGGTTTTCACAAATAAGAGATCAGAACAGTACTGTAAACCACAGCTTGAGCTAAAAACCGAGGGCAATGTTCAATCTAGATTTGCCGGTACTACGTACGTCACAACCGATTGATTTCTAGCAACAGGCTCGTACCTCAGATATTTACTAAAATAATTCATTTTGCGAATTCTTTGAGATATTTCCTGAAAATGAGAACAATGACTTGTCTACAATAATGTTTGCATCTTTTTAAGAGACATAAGAGGCGATGGTGGAGAATTCCTTTAAAGGGAAAAAGGGGGTTAAGAATATACCAGCATGCCATGTAGAGAAAATAGTTTTAATTATTATTAAATCATTCAGTCTCATCAATTAAACATCTGTAAAAGCCTCATCTCCTCAAAACAATTATGTATGTGATGAGTAACGGAAGATGCATCATTTGAATTTTGAAAAGCTTGGGTGAACCAATTAGTGTTGAGCAAAAAATAACTGAATTTCTATCTGCGAGAAGCTCATTTCTCGACAAGAAGGCTACTGTCCTTCCTTATTTTGAATGATCTATCATTCTATGTCTGCAAACATTGGTTTTAAAAATATGGTTGTTTTCTCTAAAACAAGCACCTTATTCCTCTTTAAAGCATACCTCGGCACTCTTCCACATATTTTCCATCCTAATGGACCTGCCCACAGAAAAGGAACATCAATTTGCAATGCTACGGCATGTCATAGCATCCATGCTAAGAACAGCAAACTTTTTAGCTTACTTGCTCTTCAAAGTCTAATTGTTGAATCCACTTGAATGAGGCACAGTTAAGGGGGTTATTGGGGCACCAGTTTGATAGATTAATAGCAGTGGTGGTGATTCCTTCATAGGATTTGGCTCATAAAAGTCTTGTCACTAGAAACAATGTTTTCAAGAAGCACATATTACAATGTTCATTTGGCTGCCTTCACACAACACTATTTATTTAGATTTAAATCACAACTGCCTAACTCTCTGCTAAGAGGAGCTGACCTTTGGCATCAGTGCATCTAGTCTGATGTCTGTGTGATCTTCACCCTCCTCGTCCGTAGCTGGTGCAAACTCTTCCAGGTCGGGCTGATGGAGGGATAAAGATAGGATAATTATGTGACTGTCTGTCCATTTGAGAATCGATCTGAATGTCAGAACATCATCAATCTGCTTCTTAGGTCAAAGTGACAGGCTTCCAGGTAAACCGACAAGTACAAAAAAACATCCAAAACTCTGCCCACTACAACGGATTACTGTATGTAAATAGTCTAATCATTCAAAAGTGTTGGTGAGAAAAAAAAATGGAAAAGAAATGTTGGAATGTAATTTGGGAAACTTCCAACAGCATTCTCATCAGAGTAAATTAGTTTTTGGAAAAGGCCGGCTTTCAAAACTATGCTTTCTAGTAATCGTCTTTTTCATGACCTCTTCCACTCACTTTCTAATCGTTGGAGCAGACAAGAGGACTACAAACATTACTCTTTTTTTCTTTGAGTGATCAAATTCTGCAAAGCACATCATCTTGCAGAAAGCAGAGAAGTTTAACATTGGTCCTGGCATCGGCAATGCCCCAAACTTCCTGCAGTAAACTCGCTGACATAATTTATCTGATATGGTTGTCTGTCAGATAGTTGAGGCTTTAATCAAATACAGACTTTACTTAGAATATTTGCAGGATTAATAATAACAATGAATGTTCCATCAGATTAAAATTCTTATTACAAACAGTAAAATGGGACTGTTTCCATGGAAACCCACAACCACCTGGAAGATTACGTGAATAAATTGCAATCCTCACATCATTTTCTTGGACAGACAACGTAACTACAGTATATTGAAAGGTTCAAGCAACCTCTCCATGATTGGTGTTGCCTACAGGAAAACCAAATGGAAACGCTCCACGTCAAAACGTTAGATGAATATGGGCCGAAGGCCATTTACAGTAACTCAGAAAGACGTGTGATGAAAGCCTTAGGAGTGAGATAAAAGAGGATATTCACCAATGTCTGTAGTATATTGAAACAAAACTGGTTGAGCCACAGGACAGTCATAAAATCCAGATAAAAAACCAGAGGATTACACTGGATGTACATAATTGGAGAAGGCACTGCAAAAGAACAGCAATACACACATGATACATACGATAAAAGATGCGTTAATTTTTTGACATTTTCAACTTGCTCCTTAGCTCTTTTGATTAAAATGGGTTTGGATCATTCAGTGAAAAAGGGAAGCCTCACAAATCTTACCCAAGATCATCTTTAGAGTGAGCTGTTGCTGTCCATTTGTAATAAGGATGGCAACCGGGTAGTAATGAGTCATGGATCCAGTGCATACATTCCGTACCTGTGTGTACTCAGCCAGTGTGTACTCAAAGCATGTGGGATATGCAAAATGCATAATGAAAAATAGTGTGAAGTTTTGTTTACCTCCGATCATCTTAGGTTAGATTTATGAGGCTTCCCTAAAGCAGTTGCAATAACAGGAACAGCATTCCATAAGTATCCCCTGAGAAATCATTTAATGTATGGGGGACATCAGCTTTATGGGAATAAAGTACAATGAACTGAAATAAAATACATCGTTTTTTGTTGCTTGTACAGAGGCAAAGTTTTAACTTCTGGTACATTCAGTTAATAAAAAAGATGAGGGAAATACAATTGCAAAAGCCTAAATTTGTCACATGGGGAGCATCTACAATAGTTGGGTAAATTCATAGTTATAGGAGGATTACCTGTTGGTATTGCTTACATGTTTCATTAAGATTTTCAAACTGCATATGGCATGGATCCAACCATCAAAATGGTTAAGAAAATTAATACTTTTTCATGAAAAATTTATTTCTAATCTCCTTACAGCAATTACTGCCATACTTTAAAAATGTTATTTAGTCTTGAGCATCACTAAGATAAAATATTAGCTAAAATTTATGACATTTTCAAAGAAGAAAGTCTCTGGTATTCAAAGCAAAGGCCAACAGACTTTTCAACACTTCAAAAGAGAGATACAGTCCACTCACTTTTTTACTTTTAAATAAGTGAAATCATACCAGGAACTTTAATTTGAGGTAACATCAATTTAAAACAATAAAGATCATCTGTGCAAATTACATTCACTTTGATATTGCATGCTGTCTACTAAACTTGCAGGTCAAAACAATTGGTTTTCAGAAGCATGTATTGGCTTAAATTGCAATGGCTATCAATCACTGGAGAATATTTCAAAGGACCCCCAAAATTTTGAAATGACGAAAAGAAAAGATCTCTTCACTTTCTGTCTACATCATTCTGTAGAAACAGCAACATGAAGTTGCAAAATATCCAGTAACAACAGGTGAGCAAGTCATTTAGAGCATCCATATCGAGTCTGTATTGTCAAAGCCCATGAGTTAAGCTTTGATGATGCAAGCTGTCAATTACACTTTAAAGTGGTTGATAATTTTTGTGGTGGATATTTATTGCTACAGTTATTCTGTGGTGGAGTGGAAGGTTGCCTTGGTTGTGCTACAATTTGAAGGCGTGGTGGTGTGGGAGGTAGGGGGGGTAAGAAGTTGAAGACAACAGGGACATAGCTACTATTGAGTTAAAGAAATGTCTTATTTTCATTGTTTCTTTCTCAACTTTTCCTCTTCCCTTTCCTTGTAATTTGCCCTGCTGTGAGCAAATAATCTCATAGCAAGTCCTCTGGTGTGCTGGTCTCTGACTTCCTTCACATCAACATGCTTGCATTTGCATTGTTTATTAACAACCTGTGCATCATTTTCTTGCTTGTGGTGTCAAAGACAAAAGAGATGAAACATGGTTGCCTTTGATCAGGTTTGCTTTGTCTACCCTCGATACAATTGTTCCCATAATTCTGTAATCTCCAAGTCATGCGGATAAAAAAGTTCACCTCACTTTATGTACTCACCAGGGAAATCTAACTCATTTGGGAAATAGAATGATGTGTATTCGACATGTATGGAGGGCACATCATCCGGTAAACAAAACGTTTTCTTGTCAGACTTTAGGAGACAGTGGACCTCCTCCTGGTCGTTGCGCTGCATCTTGGCTGCCGTGGCGACCGACGAGAACTTGAAATCCAGCACCCGGATGATCATACAATGTGACATCAACTTGACTTGCTTCCTCTGTTGAATCCCAACAGTCTGCTGCGGCGTGGTCGCTGGAGATTTGGTAGACTGCTGACCTTTGACCTCTGCAGGTTTGCTCTTTGACTGAACCACTGGCTTACTGGACACGGGCTGCGCATGAGACGGAGACGCCCTGTCGACGGACGCCTTGGTCGGAGATTGCTTGATGTCTCTCTGAAGTTTATCGATTTCCCTTCTGGCAGCCGAATATTGCTGCTTAAAATGAGCTAGCAAGGAATGCATCCACTTCTCTGAAATTTCGAAGGCTTCGTCATAGAAATTCCAGTGTGCTCTTGAACTTCCTGGAAGAGTCAAAAGACAAAACAAAGGCAACTTCAGTGACAACTGAATCTAGAAGAACCAGTTTTCTCACTAATCCACAAACAAACCCAGTCTTAAAGACGAAAATTCAAATCTTCACACTAATATGTTCCATTTTGAACAAGCTCAAAATCTGAACTGAAAACAAGAATGTAGCCCACACTTTTGACAAGATGTATCAACTGTGTTGTCAATATAAAGTAGAGGTTACTTTCAGGTGAGGTTGCAAATTTGTAAGATGAAAAATGAGAACAAAGCATTTCAAGGCTAGTACAGTATTGATTACTTACGTCTTTCTTGCACTTACAAATTCTAAAATCTGGTTTCTCAAGACTGCTTACCAGGTCTAGCCTTTACAGCCAAGCAGGTCACAACCTGTCAACATGCACCTCCCTCTCCTGGGGGGGGGCATTTTTATTCAATCACTAAAAAGCACTTACTTTAATACCAAAACAGAATGATGGTAATCATACAATACACATACAATACAGCATTTACTGGAAACAATCTTGCAACATTTTACTCTTAAAAACTCATGGAACAATTACATATCAGCACATTGTTACTTACCGGCGCTGTGAAAAGGGTAATAATCTACTGAGAATCCAGTCAGAGACACTTGCATCGAACCGCCCTCTATCCTCTTACCAGGGGGTGTCTGATGGAAAATGAGAACCAACAAGAAAAAAGAAGAATAAGAGTTTATTCATACTGTAGTGGCGCTATTGTGTTTTGTATCTGGTTATAGTCAGCAGCAGTTTTCCCCACATGACTATATGTAAATTATCTGCAGAATTTGAGTGGACATTGTTAGTTAAATTTTTTTGCCTGTACATAGCTTTTTTCAGTAGTTCTAGAAGCATGTTGTTCGCTGTGCAGCAGAGCCACACACAGTCTTTGCAGGGAGAAGACGACAACTTTAGAGACGCACGTAGGTTGCCAGTGTTTGAGCTGCAGTGGTAATACAGCCACCCAGACCGGACCCCAGAGTTAAGTAATTTTGCTTGTATATAATGTGCACGTGCATGCACCGGCCATAGGCAACATTAGTTTCATTTACTGTATTCACATAGATACTGCTAGGGAGCTCCTACAATTTTAGGTATATTGACACGTAACAAAAATTATTAACTGAACGGATGGAGAGCTAGGGAGAGCAGACTGGACCAACCAGGCCCGCCTCAGCTCAGGAAGGATTGGTAGCGACTTCTGTGGGTGAGTCTCAAGTCCTGTTTATTATCATCAATATTAAGCCCTCACTACCATCAATCACATTTTGCAGGTAGAGGAAAAAAGGGAATTTTGGATTGTCACCTGAATAAATTGCCTCCTCTTCTTTTTACATACGTACATACAAAAAAATAAGACTGAGAGACCAATCTGAAAGACGGTGTGCCAGCTAAAAATCCACGAAGGTGATTCTTTCACTAAGTTTTCTTTTCAAAAATTTGCATATATTCTTTGTAGCCTAAAGACCACAGAGTAACAGAATGTTACCTCCTAACAAGCTCAACAATAACATTTCTACTTCAAATGGTTTGGAAAGACGAAATGTCTCCTTGGAACAGTCGTGTCAAGTAACGATTTATTAGTAACTGGTGATGAACAAATGCTGACTATTTCATTTAGAACGCTCATATTGTACTGCTGGTTTCACTTTATCTTCCCTCTGTAATACCAGAGATAAATGGTTACAGAAAAAGTAGGACTTAACAAACCATCAATCAAAAAGCAGCAAAGAGAGTCTTCTGCTTTTAAATGTTCTTATTTTGACATAATTATTTTGATAAAGGGGTTAATTTGTGACATTTTCTTGTTTATCTTCACATCAGTCACTTTCCCTGTTGGCCTCTGGTTCTGCTGTTTCTTGGATAAATGCAAAGCATTTTGTTGCTGTTTTTCAGTGAGCATTGCTTCCCAATTGTAAGATTCAAGTAGAGAACATGGTCAAAACAAAGAACTACATGAGTTCACTCTAAGTTTGCCCGCACAACGGACATGTACAGGTATTACTCATGCATCAGCTCTGAATGCATTCGTAATACTGACATCTGCAAACTGTTGCTTGCATTCAGACTGAATGTGCATACAGAGTGTAAGCTATTAAAATTCATGTATGCTGATGTAATCAATTACAAACAGTAGCACTCAATGCTTCTTTTCCTTAGGCTATGGTTATTCATGTTCCTTTAAGCCAATCATCAAAGACTTAACAAAGACATATAGACATCTTAGATCAAATCCCTACCCATTCACTGGTCTTTAGATTTGCCCACCTATGTTAAACGGCTGTACATATCAACACCTGCAAGGAAGGTTAACTCTAAGTACTTTCTTTGTACAGTGGAACACCAAAGGTCATGTACAATTGGAACCTATATCAAAAATGATTTACCTACTGGTCAGTTTATCAATTTTTACTTTAATAGCTTCAAATTAGCTGATACCATCTCATATCCACAACGCAAATCAAAATGTAATTTTCTCTGTTTCATTCACTTCACAAATACACTATGAAGACAGCAGGCACCACTTAACACCGAGGGATTAAAGCCGCATCATTTGCTGTACAAGTCGTTCCAGTGCAGCATTCATATAGCATTTTGAGGAATCACTATACATCCAGTACAATCAGCTGGCTAAGTGTTATGTAGTGAATAACAACTGACCGCTGACAGTCTCTATGAAGGTCTTTTACAAGAATCTGTATTCTTTTGCAAAATGGATGACAACACTTAAAGTCTACTTATCCTTCACACTTTACTTCACTATACCAGCAAACTTGCAAAACATGCTCAGAATGGACCCTTGACATCTCATAAAGCACTTTGTATGTCAATTGGCACACTGTATGGACATTGGTCTGCTCACAGACCAATATAATCATCAGTAAGGCCATGTTCAGGCACATGCTAACTTGACGGTAATGCCTTTAATATTGCTGCTCAGACACTGTAATCTCTCCACTGCTCACAAATCAGACTACTGTACATGTACAGGTATATCTAGGGGTTGTTTGACTTGAAGCTGGTTGTCGTTCTCAATGATCAATCATACACTTTGGTGTTAGAGATGAAAGGAGACTTCCACAGAAACTGAACGGCAAAGCGACCGATGTGTATGCTGCATGAATTTCACAAAATGGAGAAATAGTCAGACAAATGCAAACTGTACTTTAGGCTAGATCTTGTAGACCTTCAGTGCCAGTGTGTGTGACATAACTGCATCGCACAACAAAAATGCAAATATGCAATGAATTGTCGTAGTATTGATCTACAAAGGGTTTAAAGTTACTGTACTTGAGATATCACGCCAAAATTAAGATCAAGAAAATGAAGTTTTTGGTACAAATATTAATATTTGATGTAAAACTTGAAGAAACAAAAAAAAATGCAAATTATGCAAAAATATATGGTGCCCTGTCTTCTGTTTGGTATCAACTTGTGTCTGTCTTCTTCTACAGTACTCCTTCCTCCCCTAAGTCTGCTCCTCTCTCCTCCCTTCCTCTATTTTTCTCCCTAAAAAATGCAATTTTTTTTTTTATCTGTGGCTTTATCAAAACTGGATGGAAGAAGAGTGGCTGCTATAGCAGAAGCGAAAGGAGCTGGAAGTGGCCCATGCATACCGAAGTGTGTGTGCACTGAAATATTGTTGTGTACAATATAAGGCTAGTGTTAGGAAAAAAAAGAAACAGCTGACACAATACCCCATTGTAGTAAAAATCATGAAATCAAAGTGATGAGGAAGTGAAAAAAAAGATGTCTGGACAGTATGTAACAATAGAAAAGTTTAAGTTTGAATTAGAGCAAAAGGGAAACTTCACTGGCATGACACAATGACTAACTGATACATCTGTTACTAAAATAAATCAGAGGGCAGAAGGTGTGCTGCGACAGGTAAGTGAGGAGAAATGTCCATGGATAAAATAACTGCATTATTTCTTTCTTTCGAAGTGACTTTGTTTTCATTCTGTGTGCATATTCGTGACAATAATGTTTCTTAATAACTGCAGTATAAGGTGTTACTCTGCAAGCCTGATAAGGCCTGAAGTTCACACTGCACACTTGGTGAGCAGGGACAAATCAAGGGGGGGGGGGAGAAGGGGGAGGAGTGGGGAGAGGGATGGGGTGACGTGGCTGGTCTGAAAGTTTGCTATGTGTTGTCTTCCTTATCGTTACACGCATTCTCAAGTATTTGAATTTAGAAGCTTTCCATACAACCAAAACATCAACGTGTATGATCAGTGCACATATGATGATAACATGAGAACAAGGACACACACTGACTGTTCTTGCTTGTTAGAGGTCAAGACAAAATTAAAAAATACAGATATTACAAGGAAACATGCCAAGGGAGCTAACCTACTACTGGGGGCAATAAAGTCACGATACAAAGGGATGGGCATGATCACAGTTTGACATAGGATGGTTTCTACTGTACGTCACGCTGTACAAAACAGTTGTTGTTAGGATGCATGGGTGTATGCTCAAACCGATAATTCAGGTTACAAAGTAGCAGAATTCATTCATCAAATTGGAAAGGAAAGAAAACAGGTTACCATCATCAAGACGATGCAAGTGAAGGAAAAAAAAAAGGTCGACTTTCTCAACTACAGCAATAAGGACAATTGGAATGATTGTCTCTACCTTGAGGTAGTTAATTAAAGATGGTCACAAGTAAACGGGCAACACGTTCCTCACGATCGATTGTGCCACCACCACTCTCCCAATTTAGTCGTTTGTCGGACAAGAAACCCTTCAAGTTTTAATTTTACATGGTTATTTAAATTGCCATCAAGTGTGCGTGCATTCAATATGCAGATCCTGTCATACCTGTGTGAGCATCTCTAGACCACAGCAGGTTTAATTACGTTTGTATGAGCAACGGTACGGACGTACCATTAACTTCAACTTTGAAAATAAAAAGAACCTTCTGCAATTACACAATCAGCTATCAAAGACATGGATCTATAATGTTTGTAATACAAGGATATGTCAGACAATATCCACTTCACTCTCACTAACAGTAAAACTTAGGAACACCACATACAGGGGAGATGGTTTAAGAATGTACTCTACAGTGCATCTGCAACAACCAACAAATGCCCAAGGGATCCGATTAAACAATTTACCCAAAACACGATGACAGATAATCCGTCCCTACAGTACATATTGATCCGTGATACTGTGAAACGCCAACTGGGGATCTTGCAGAACAGCACTGAGAACAGAAATTCATGGCCAGAATTTGAGAATTGTTTCAGGTATTCAAAAGAAACTTTGCTTTCAAGCCCTATATGATTTGGCAGTCTGATCAAGAACTGCAGAAGAGAACTCATTGCCTATCAAAAAACTTGGGGCATACATACAGTAGTAGACAATAGGACTGCCAGGAAACTTCTTCACTGGGTGTCTAATGATGACAGGCAAAGACTACTAATAAAGAATTAGGGAAACGAGTTGGGTCCACCAAGTGAGCATATGTTCACTGCTAATAGCCTTAGAGGCACTCGAGCGAAAGGCAAACTGGGTGGGCTAGACTTTAGAGGGTGCGGTACTGGAACTGGTTTTGAGGACGATTTGAGTATGGGGTCAAATGTATGCATTAGTTAGGCAAAGGGGTAAGCATATGTCTACCATGTGAATTGAATTACAAACAACTCCACATGTAAGACACACCGTGCCAATTTCAGCTAGCGAATGATCACATGTGGTACTGTATGGCACCTTGAAACAACCCTTTTACTTGTGGGATAAGAAACTGAACTGTTACTGGCAAACAGGAGCAAAGAGTATGTACAACTGGGAATATAGACGAACATTGTAAAAGTGACTGCTTGTTACAGTTGTTTATGGATGGATACAATTAGATCTATGCTGGCTAAATGACTGCCTTCCTAAAGCATTTAAAAAAAAGTGAAGAGTTACTTAGGATGCTGGGAGTAGGCGAGCTGTTCACCGCAAGCAATTGAATGTACGAAGAGTAACCAAAAGGAGAATGTGTCCGGTTTTTGAGAGACAGCAATGACAAATGACTTTGAACTTGCTTTATCTTGAGTCTTGCTATTAATCAAAGGAAAAGCCACTTACGTAAATGGTAAGTAATTAATTTATATAATTAGGAAATTCACAGATGAAACCCAACACGGGACTGACAAAGCTTAACTCCCATCACAGCCTGCAAGCACACCGGAATTCTGCAAATAATACATCAGTGAGAGGACGGGGTAAGTATATGTCAACAATGCGAATCCAGACCTTCTGCGAATACAGGACAACAAAGAATCCCTTGAGGGGAACAGGATCTCCAATAAATTACAATCAGGGTGAGTAGACAAACAGCTGGCTAGGCACTTTACCTTTCGGCTGTTGTTTCTCTCAGCTCTCTCTCCACCTTTCTCTCTCTCTCTCTCCCTCAAAAGTGACACTCTACACTCCCTCAAAACAACATGATAAATGACACCCAGCAAAGTGTCTATCCAGCATATCTCTATTTTCTCCTCTCTGTGAACATTTTCTTGGCGAGTACTAAGTCTCGTGTTAAACTTGGTACCAGACGCCAGACACGTAAACACGTGAAGCTCATGCATCAATAATTAACAGCAATGACAAGGCGGTGACAATATTGCATTGATCTACTGATGCAAACCCGAAAACCTAGAAATACTCTCTCTAACTTGTCATGTCCTACAACTTTCTTCCTTTTTCTTTTTCACAGACTGTGACATGTGAACAGACACACATCTAACATCTATGGAACTTACATATACATCCCTGCTACGATGGTGTACAGCTTTACACTAGCCATAGTATGGAAGAAGCGAGTGCGGCTTCCACCCTTTCAGTTCGAATCAAATTCAAAGAAAATTTAAATCATGATGCCTTAAAAAATGAGGCCAGCATTTTGAGATTCCCTTTTCAATAGTTGAAGAGTTTTTCCAATTAATGAGTTTTCTAGTCCTGTCCTTACTTGCTAAACTGTTACCATATTTTCACAAAGAGATTTTCAACAAAAGATGACTTGGAAATTATTAAATCAATGTTAAAAAATTATCCATAATTATCTATAGATCTAAAAGATCTATAAATTATAGATCTTTGTTAATTGTAACTGATAAAGCTTACTCTTGAATATTTGCACAAATCACAAGAGTTTTTTTTTTTTTGACACCTTTTTTTGGACACCGGTAAATTCTGCTCAAAGGCATTTCGCAGTAACTTGAAGAGTGTCTTAGTCTGTTTGTTTTTTTTTTTTTTCTCCTTTTTGTGTTATTTCATGCACATTCGTTACCCAAACAGGAAAGTAAAATCTCGGTACAAACATGAACGACATGAAGTCACGCATGACCTCGTGGCTTTATGACTTCACCAAAATCACTTCTATGGGCATTGACAGGAATTGCGATGAGAGAACAAGTTCAAATCGTGGATATTTAATGTAATGAATAATTCAGTTGTTTTTCTCCCTATCTCTCTCTTTGAAGAACGAAGTGAGAATAATTACGTCCAACTGGTTAAAGGTAATGTCACAAAAATAAACAAGAGAAAAATGTGATGGAGTTGATTATGCTTTGCCATCAGTTTCTGAGTGAGGTTACATAAGCAAGGGGCAGAGGAGAGACAAATAAGGATATCCCTTTGAAGGATGATGAAAGAGGTGTAAGACTTTAAAGTGACGAAAGGACTGTAAACGACATTGAGCAGTGGATCATGATTGCAAGTTTGATTGGTTAGATATAATACAACTTTGAGCTTTGAAGGGCGGTTATTGTACAATGCTAGGCAATCCACACAAGTGTGGAAAAGCCTGTGGCTTATATATCGCAGTTTCGCATTAGGGAAGTTAACGTAGGGTGACAACCAATTGAACGATTGTAGATCAAATTTTGATTGAATCTCCAGGCTGCAAAGCATACAGTAACTGCTCCAAATGCCGCCACCTTTATCCACTCTGCGAGAGCACCAGTTCAATGTAAAAAGAACGTTAACTTCTCCACCAAAAAAATTCAGCAACAACCGATTTTCACCATGTTCCTTTTTTTGAGTGCAAAATACATATGAGAAGTACTGTGTAAATTGTGTGAAGAGCTATTATCCACCACATATTTTTCCAGTTCATTTTGTTTGCCCTGATTTATTTTGCTTGCTTTTAAGTGCTGTAACTAATCAGCAGAATAGTCAAGCCCATTTCCATGCGATATGCCTGTGCAAAAGTATGTGTCACTTGTGACCTGTGTGCTTACGTGAAGAAATACTGCGGTGTGGGATCCGGACTAGATGAGTCAATTCTGACTTAAATGCACCTTGTGAATGAGCAAAAGGCACTGGCTGGCAGCCACTTGCTTTCCAGATTTCTCTCATCATATTCCACTAGGGAGAAACATTTTACACATAAACAGGATATTGTGTTGTGATAGAAGTGCACTAGGCCTCCAAGGTAGGAGATAATCGTAGGCCCTTGGGAAGACAGCGATTTGATTTTCAGGTTTTCTCTCATCATACTACACTAGGTAAGAAAGATTTAACACAACAACAGCACACTGTGCTAGTAATGAAATGCACCAGACCCTCAAATCTAAACCGAGAATCATAGGTGGTGAAATGCAAGAAAATAGATAGGGGGGGGAGGTGGGATACTACAGCATAAGTACATTAAATTCATGTTCGAGCATTTTGAGAAGGTCAAAAAAAGAAGGAATTCTAGAAAATTTAATAAGAATTCTCAACAATCGAGCTTTGTGATGCATGTTAGTAATCTCTCTATCACCGTATCAAGGACATCACGATACCAAAGGCGGGAACAACAAGCACCATGGGAACAGCTGGAAAAGCAATGAATATTTATATGGAAAGGAACTAGAGTACTCAGACACAGAGATTTCTTACAGCCGTCGTATCCAATCTCCAAATTTCCAATGTTAAGTCTCCTGCCCTGAGAGCGACTGTTTGGATGAATTTTGAGAGAGGACATAATGCAGGGAGGGAAAACGGAATTCCAATAAAAATAACAAAGCATGCCAATTAAAACAAAAGCAATTACTAAAAACAAAGGAAATGAGATGTTTAAACAAAAACATGAAAAGAAAAGAAACAAAGAAATACAAAGAGAAACAAAATGCTTCAAAATGGCTCATGAAGAAAAGCTATTTGGCATGCACTTGGGAATCATACCTGCTCTTTTAATGAATGCTTGAAAATGAAAGGAAAATAGTTCAAACTAATTAAGGACGAGACAGCGAGAAAATAACAAACGTCACAAATAAAGGATTCATTTACGACTGAAATGTCAGACGGTGACTACAGTATAGGATCTTAATCACAGCGCTACGTCCTTTTAAGATCGATTGATTCAGTACGGCTGCTACCAGCAGGTAAAGCAAGGTCAACAGGCAGCCTTTGGGTCCCGCACAAAAAGGTTTTCTGACCGAAAAGAAAAGCTGACGCTGATTGGTTTCGGTATGACGGACACGTCTGCTACGTAATCTTAGACACTCTCATCAAAGTGCTTGGTGAGGATTGGTACACAGCAGAGACTTTCTTTGAAAATCAAGAAGGATGTGAAGATGTGAGGAAGGGGACGCCAAATTTTTTATCTGGTCTCCCTAACTGGAGTATATCCAAACAATAACTGGTCACATGTGATTTTACGATGGGACAAATGATTCCTTTTCAGCGATTACCTGCTCGTATTGTTTCTCTCTTTTCCTAATTTGAGTATGGGAGGGACACAGTGAGGGGAAACTTGAATTTAGAAAAGTTTGAAATTTGAACTTATTTCCAGTCAAAACTAGGGGATTTTTTATTTAATCTCAAATTTCAGCCGGTATAAAGTCAGAGTGGATGGTTTTATATGGCTCATGTGGTGGAGACCCTGCACAGATAAACTAACTACTGTATCCCTCCTTTAAATTACAATGTTAAGTTGGAGGAGCTTGAAATTACTACTGATCAGCTACCGTATCGAATTCAAAGACCAAACTCTTTGCAAACCCCACCGATCGCCCAAAGGCTTGCTTCACGCCAGACGATCGGCTCCAGGAGCCTCCTGGCCAGATTATCTGCGTCAGAAGTCAGCTCGCAAAGCCAACTGTGACAGTTTGGCACAAAAAGACTTCACCGAAAAGCAACAACCACCCTCCGCCAACCGACATTAATAATTCAGAAGTTAATTTATAAGATGATGAAGGATTGTCCAGTGTGAAATTAAAAGGTAGATCACTGGAATAGGTCAGAAGAATGATGATTCACCTTTTTCGAAGTTTTAACCTGGTTAAGTTACTGTCTTTGTGACATAAAAGATGATTTTTTTTTTTTCTTCGTGAAGATAGTTAACTAAATATCTTTCTGTAACATTACATGGAGACTATTGCTAAGTTACTCTCTTTGTGATGCATACAATCAGACACGGCTGAACATTTAACTGGAAAAGTAACTTGCACAGTTGCATAGTTAAGGGCAGCAGTCAACTAATTGGAGAGAAGAGAGGAGGGTGGGGTGCTCATGGTTGAGGAGGGAGTTAGCACACCCAATCAGCTCCATCCTGGCCAAGCACTCAACTTTGAGAGTAATTTTGTGCAGTAAGTGTGCTGATGATTTCTTATTTTTTCTTAATGTTAAGCCCTGTAATGACCACTTTTTCTTCAAGAATCTAACTTACTGCCTTTGTGATATAAAATTGACGACCATTTGCCTTTCAGAAGCTGGCAAAGTTAATGTCTTTGTGACATTTAAAATCAACAAAAATTTATCCACAATGCTTCCCTACTTCTCCTAAGTTACTGTCTCTCTGATGTGAAAGTATGATTATTATTTTTCCAGAAACTGGTTAAGTTTCTGTCTTAACTTGAAGGAAAAAAATTTATAAAATGAAGACCATTTCTTTAAAATATCAATTGCTGTAGTATTATAACAAAACAAGCTGTGACAACATCAGAAAACAACCACAAAAACCCAAGAGGCACCGTAAATCCTTCCGGCGAGTGACCATTTTAGCTATTTCCCTGACTTGACATGAATGGAAGGACAGCACTTTAAACATTTAACTGAACTTAATTGAGGGAATGTCATTCATACAACATTTCTAGCATCAAGTATCTATTTCATCTAAGGGTGAAGAAGTTTTCCTACCACCAGAGGCTTAAACTTGTCAATCTTGAATGTACTCTCATCACTTCAGAGACTGTACCAAACGACAAAAACGGGGACTCAGCAACGAGGACTTTGCCTACCTGTATCTTTCCGATTTAACTCGTCACACAAGTGGAGGTCGACGTGGCGAGTCAGAAAGTGGTAGGACGTCTCCACCACGTCGTGTTTCTTCACTATCTGCAAAAACTGGTACTCCGAGTCATTCCGGTTGGCCTGGTTTGCTCTGTTGGTGATGTCTTGAGCCGACTTCGACGAAGCTGGGGCCTGTTATAAATTCAATCAGACTTTGATTCAGTCGAAGTTGCGATGGGTTGCACAGCTACTCTGGGGTCGATACGATCCTGGGATTGAATGTGAGTGGTTATTTTGTGAATAAGTTTTCAGAAACTCAAAGGTTGGTAGGATATCTTAGAATGGCTTGAGAGCCAAAGAAATTCACAACTACCTAGATTGTGGTGGAAACATTTGAAGCAGATTTGAGGAAAGATAACTTTTCCGAATCAAATAAACAAGGTGATTAGTCGCCATTACACACTGTGCAAGCTAATGCCTTTGAACTTGAATGAGAATGTCATACTCTGAGCAAAGTTCTGGAAGTTCGGAAAAACAAAAATTTTGACCAAAACTGATGGAGCAGCATTAAAGCAGACACCTGCGATGATCGATGTACATCACAATTTAACTGTGATCGCACTCTTAGAAAGACTACGATGCACAATAACAATCACTGGGATGTTTCTCCGCCATAAGAATCATGGCTAAACAGTCCCTATGAGGAGACCACCAGAAGTACATCTTAAAATGGAAAGTTTTTTTTTTGTTCTGAAATTACAAAAAAAAATTCAAATAAACAAACTTGAGATGGCAAGATCATCACTTTCACATAATTTCCAAGTGTATTAAAATGCCCAAGATGCAACCTTCAAGTAACTGAGTAGGTGATAAGCACACTTTTGATTAACAATAACCGCATGGTAAAAACCAATGTCTTGGTTGACATGAAAGTTTCTATTTTATGGTCCAATAACCAAATCAGAGATGAAGTTTGTGACATTTTTGATTGCCTCTTCTTTTCAAATGAGCATGGAATGTTTACATCTGAAAAAAAAAACTTCCTAAAGAAGGCCAACTGTCATTAAAATTGAAATCCTTTTTTTTTTCAGACTAGAAATGAAGTTATCCTTAAGAATGAGAGAAAAGTCTGGTGGGCAAAGGATGAAAAAGTTACTTCAATTTTGAATATTGCAATGAGTATCTTTTTTAAAACATTTGGAGCCAGAACTTAAGTTAATTATATTAACATACTAAGATAATGTCTCTTTTTTTTTGTACTTCTGTCATGTATACATTATTTAGTTTCTTGATACCGTTCTGGTAGACAAAATGAAACTAATCTGAACTTCAACATGAATTCATACTGTGTTGGCTAATCTCTGAAATGTTTAAAAATATTTGACCAACTTTCTGCAAAAGTAAAAGAATCTGTAATTCTTGACGAGCCCAAAAGATGCAGATCCGATATATCAACAGCAATGGATCAAGTTTGATTGGTTTCACCACAAGAATGGCACTAGTTCTGTGTCACATAGCATACTAAAGCATCAGAGCTTTGACTTTTTAGCACTATTCCAAGGATGAAGATAAAGAAAATGGTCACTATATATGATTGGGTCAGTTTCAGATCAAACAATCATGGCTACACAGTACTTTCCTTCTGCCCCTGCACCATTAAACACCATTCCTTGATTCACCACATCGACTGAAACCCACCACCACTCTCTCCCACGTCTCCATCCCCTGGTCCCAGAGTTCAAGAAAACTGAAGCTTTGACCGATGTCGACAATTAACTGTTTTCCCCTGCGTCTTCTAAGTGTGAAGGTTTTCTGATATTTCATTCTTCCTTCTTTTACCTGTCCTTTTTCAGCTGCTCTCGCCTTGCTTTGAGCTGTTGCTTTCTGTATGACCGGACTCAGGCTTCTGAAGTGGAGTATAACGGCCTTCAACTGGGAATCCGTCAGTACCAGCAGTATGTCGTCTAGGAGCACTCGTAACTTTGAAGCCACTAGCCCACAGTCAAGGATCCTTTTCTTAATTGCTATTCTGACCTTTTTAAGTGGAAAGAATATTTAACAAAACAGAAAAAGTGTGTGAGATATGGGGCAGACTATCTTCATTACAAAAACAAGGGAGTGGTACTGAGTCTAAACTGACGCTCTGCACAATTTGCCAGTGTTAACACTTTGGGGTTTCTCTAGCCAAGAATTGAATATAATATTTATTATATCGTGGTCAAGGGGGGAGGGGAATGTTTTAAAACCAAGGTCAGAAAAAAAGCAAATGAATTTTAATAGGGTCAAAGCAGGTACTGTACATGGATGACAACAATTGGTATAGAAACAATTACGAGACCAAAAGAGAGCATACTAATTATTGGTAAGATGCAGACTGTGTTCACATGTGAATTGACGCACATATTATCAGATCAGAAAGTCATTAATCAGAACACAATCTAATCCTGCTTACGATCACTAAAACACTCTTACTAGATTTTGCTCCAGGGAGTTGAAGACAAATTATCAAACTGACAGTGACAGGTAAAGCTGGTACAAAGTCACTGTTTATTGATATGGAATTAGCATAGCTGGTACAAAGTCACTGTTTATTGATAGATTTGCAAATATACCAGTCTGGTTGTCCAAGAATTCATTTGCTTCAGAGCATGCTTCCAAATATGTTCATACTTCACAAAATGGCCATGGTTTTGCAAATTTAAGTAGTTATCAAATGCAGAAACATGGCTTCAGGCAAACCTACCGACACTGACGAGATGATTTCCACTCTATGTCCAACCACTGCCTTTGTGTAGTGGAGGATGAGTGTGCATTAATTATAACACATGCTCCTATGGGCTTTGCTGAGGGAGACTTACGTGACCCTGGTTGGTGATGAGTCTTATCGGCGTTGACCCGGTGCCGGTAAGTTTGGTGTCTATCGCGTCTATGATTATCCTGACGGTGGACCATTCCACTTGCTTGAAGGTGATGACTTCTCCTTCCTCCTGCAGGGGCAGACGTGTCAATCGTAAATTACTATTGGCTGGTCTCCAGTCTGGCGTTGTGCTCTGCAGTAACAGCTGAGATATCTGCAGAGGAAGAGAAGGAATATTTGAACCTTCCATTTGAAGAAAAAAGGCCAAGTTTTCATCAACTTCTGAGACTGTCAGGCTGACATAATTACACACACAAAACTAACAACTTAATCTGGTTACAGCTAATTAGTAACTTGGTAATGCACATATTATGATCATTACTGTAGTTAATGATAAAGTCATAAAACAAAGCAATGATAAAGAAAATGTGATAAGCTTTGTCTTTTCTGGTTACAAAACTGTTTGTTAATATATCCCTTTCTATCTTGGTGCAATATTTGCTCAATGGAAATAACAAGACATTTCTTTTTTTTTGTTAAAAAATCAATTATCTTGCATTGAAGACAAGTTGCCAGAGAGAATGTACACTGATGTTCAGCTCAGGAAAAAAAGGGAACTGTTCCACAAGTTGAACTTAGGGAATGAATGACTTAGGAATGACTGACGGGCCCATGTAATATTTACAGACAGGAAAAAACCCTAATGTATTACAAGGTATTGCATTGGCACTTGATATAACAGAGTTGAAGATCCATGATATGGTAACTATGTAAGTCACTCAAGATATGTACAGAAGTATGGTACACCAGAGTGCATTCATTGTGCATAGCAGGCTTTTTGATTTGTTTTTATTTTTAAAAAAACTTAAACCAGTGATTTGAATCAAATAAATCAATTTTAATAAAATAAAATCAATTTAAATCACATAAAATAATATTTAAACCATATAAAAATCATGATTTCAATCAGCTTGATTTAAATCAAACAACCCTGGGGTGCAGAGGCAGACTATTTTGACAGAAGTGTCAGATGGGGAAAATGGAAAACCTAATCCAAAAAGGGTGCAATTTAGCAAGGTTTCAGCTAAAGAACAATCCCAGTTCTAACTGGATGGTCTGACCATAATCAAATTACAATTTAATCATCATTTACACTGCAATACAGTATGCTGTACTATAATTATTAAATTATTGCATTTTTGAATCCAAGCTTTTTTGACTACACATTGCAATAAGTTAAAAACACTTCTAAGATGAAAATTAAGAGAAACCTTACGTATAACACTACCAATTATACAAAGAAACATGATTTCATGTGTGAATCAAAAGAAACTTGAGGCCAAGTTCTGTCTGTTAATTTCTGTGCAGTTCCCCCAAAATTCCCTCTTCTCTGACATTTTGCCAATCATTGGCCTTTTAAAAACCAGAAAGCCAAAAGGCTTTGTGATTCCTTGCCACATGGTTATATTATAACAAGCATGAATTATTCACATGACAAGTATGAGATCAACTGCAGTTACTGGTCTTGAAACACCACATTAATAAGCCTTTAACCCAAATAACCTTTATTTTGGTGACCTCAAATGACATTTGACGTCCACTAAAAGCAATAGGGATCACCTACCCAGTATGGGGAACCTACACATCAAGTATGACATCAGTCAACATTACTCTTCTGGAGATAATGTGCTAGAAAATTTTCACCTCGGGGGACCTCAAACGACCTTTGACCTCCACAAAAACAATAGGAGTCATCTACTCAATATGACTAACCCACACACCAAGTATGACATCAGTCACACTTACCCTTCTAGAGATACTGTGTTTACAATGTGTTTACAGTTTGACTCAGGGTGACCTCAAGTGACCTTTATCTCCACCAAAAACAATAGGGATCATCTACTCAATATGACCAACAAACACACCAAGTATGTCATCAGTCCCAGTTACCGTTCTTGAGATATCATGTTTACAAGGTTTTCACATTTTGACCTCTGGTGACCTCAAATGACCTTTGACCTCCACCAAAAGCAATAGGGATCATCTACTTAGTATGACCAACCCACACAGTAAGTATGACATCAGTCACAGTTACTCTTCTGCAGATACTGTGTTTACAAGGTTTTTCCAGTTTGACCTCCATTGACCTCAAATGACCTTTGACCGCCACCAAAAACGATAGGGATCATCTACTTAATATGTCTAACCCACACACCAGGTATAACATCAGACACAGTTACCGTTCTTGAGATATCGTGTTTACAAGGTTTTCACATTTTGACCTCTGGTGACCTCAAATGACCTTTGACCTCCACCAAAAGCAATAGGGATCATCTACTTAATATGATCAACCCACACAGTAAGTATGACATCAGTCACAGTTACCCTTCTGAAGATATTGTGTTTACAAGGTTTTTCCATTTTGACCTCCGTCGACCTCAAATGACCTTTGACCGCCACCAAAAACAATAAGGATCATCTACTCAATATGACTAACCCACACACCAGGTATGACATCAGACACAGTTACCGTTCTTGAGATATCGTGTTTGCAAGGTTTTCACATTTTGACCTCAAATGACCTTTGACCTCCACCAAAAACAATAGGGATCATCTACTTGATATGACCAACTCACACACCAAGTACGACATCAGTCACAGTTACCGTTCTTGAGATATCGTGTTTACAAGGTTTTCACATTTTGACCTCTGGTGACCTCAAATAACCTTTGACCTCCACAAAAAGCAACAGGGATCATCTACTTCATATGACCAACCCACACAGTAAATATGACATCAGTCACAGTTACCCTTCTGGAGATATTATGTTTACAAGGTTTTTCCAGTTTGATCTCCGTTGACCTCAAATGACCTTTGACCGCCACTAAAAACAATAGGGATCATCTACTCAATATGACTAACCCACACACCAGGTATGACATCAGACACAGTTACCGTTCTTGAGATATCGTGTTTACAAGGTTTTCACGTTTTGACCTTTGGTGACCTCAAATGACCTTTGACCTCCACTAAAAACAATAGGGATCATCTACTCAATATGAACAACCCACACACTAAGTATGACATCAGTCACAGTTACCGTTCTTGAGATATCGTGTTTACAAGGTTTTCACATTTTGACCTCTGGTGACCCCAAATCACCTTTGACCTCCACCAAAAACAATAGGGATCATCTACTTCATATGACCAACCCACACACCAAGTATGACATCAGTCATGGTTACCCTTCTTGAGATATCGTGTTTACAAGAAGTGTCACATACACACATTTACACACGCTCACACACACACACATACACACACACCCTATCACCATCGCATAGATTCCTTCTGCCTTCGGCAAGGAATCAAAAAATGTGTCAACTTTTACAAAGAAATGCAGAACTTTGCTGCCAATTTCTGACAAAGGAAGAGAGGATGGTTGCCAGGTCATTCATTACCAATTGAATGTAATTGTACATGGTAAATTTTCTTTCTGGCAACAGGCCTGATCTCAACGAGTCCATGAAAAAACTCTGTAATGTACAGTATCACATTCATACTGTTGGATGGGTACTTCGGGAACAGTATATAAGAACAGTACTGCAGGTGAACCATTACACTTAAGCAGCATACAGCAGTTTCATAACTTAATACTAAGTGAGTTAACACAATTTTCTGTGCAATCCTTCTTCCTGCAACATGCTCATTCCACCAAGACTATTAAATTGAAACTCACTTGAAGTTAAAAGCTTTGCTGGTCAACAAAATGTTCCTTCTGTTATAGAAAAAGAAAACCCTTGGCATGCAATACAGTAACTTATGAAAGTTTGAAATATGCTGTAAATTTTGCATTTTTCTTCACTTTACAGCAGGACTCTAAAAAAAAAAACTCTCCACATTTGCAGCTGTCAAAATTACCTGCTACTCTAAATTTACAGGAGACATTGTTTAATGTATGAAAGATTTTGAGAAGAATTTCACAGAAAATAGGGTACTATACCATCATTACCCTTACTAAACCAGCTACTGTACCTGTACTCCTCCTGAATGAAAAGCAAAAGACATCAATACTCTTGAGTCAAGGAAAAGATAACTGGTCTACAGTGAACCATCGTGCAGAACTCAGAGCAAGTATGTTGCTATGACAATCAATATTGTATAAACTGTACGTACAGTAACTGTCGCCAAGGAACATACATGCTGCAGGTTCGATAACGAGCACTTCCTTTCATTGATGTGCCACTGGTGATAACCTGTCCCAATATACATCAATTGTTCCTCTAATTGGTTGTTCCACAACAGCCACAGGCATTACTAATTCAATGTCACAGAATAATAAAGAAAAAGCAATAATGGTACAGTAGCATACTATATACAGTTTTCTTTTTTTTATTCAATTCCCCCTTAGGACCTTCTGGTTTTGTCTATTCCTGATTCCACTTCATTAATTTTCGTCGCATTTTGTTTTAGATTCCCGTAGGTATGCAATGAACGATGCAACCTCATCTACACAAATTCTTACTATGTTGTTGAATCATTGCTTACGTTTATGGCATCAGGAGCAAAATCTCAAACTGATATACTAAAAGATTGAAATTTTTCAGCAACGCTATTACACTAAAAATCTCTTCTGTTTCATAAAAATCCTTTAATACAAGATGAGCCTGAGTCTGCAGCAGCTTTTAACAGCTTAATTTTATTTGCTTCTAAGGTTTTCTTGCCTCCTTTTGAATTATACCTGTAATCTTAAATTTTGCTCAACATGAAATCAAAAGTGCATGATGGCAACATACCTTTGCACGTGATTTTTGCATATGCTATAATTTCATGGGGACAGGTACAGTAAATGAGGTACACAAATAGGATAACCTAAATCAACGTTGCCTTTCCTTCAGTTTTAATATTATAGAAGAAAAATTTGGCAGAGTGTTCCTTCTTTTTTGTTCAGAGTGATGCATCATTTGGGAGCCAGTATTATTTGACAAACACTAACAGGTTTACACCCAGAGCTTTACACCTGTTATCTCTGTACAGCGTTAAATATGTAGCAGTTTATGTAAACTATTACTTTACAGTATACCTGACATTCATTAACATCCAAACAAGTAATTTATGACTAACGCGTGTACTTAAACGAGTCCATTACTGACTAGAGTCCTCATTATTCTTGCGATACAATCTACCTCACAAGATAAAGATTAGAGTTTCCATAGTATCCAGAGTAACGAAACTTTCAACTCACACCAACGATTGGGTAAAATGTTATTCAAAGGTAAAATACCACTTCTCCCCAGAAAAAGTGATATACTGCTAATCCATGCACTAAAAGTAAAGGTACAGTATACCTAATCTTCCAGACAAGAACTCAACCCTCTCTATCAAATCAACTGTGAATGACAAATCTTGGAAAAGCCAGCTGGCCAGCCAGACATTCTTCATCTACAGGTAAAAGTCTACTCCAACGCAGCTTTAGTATATCGCTTTGATCAATACAGTCTGACAATCTGCGATTGCCACTGGCCATCAAAACAAAGCGACCAATCTTTTAGAGCCTCAGATAGTCGTGAAACCTTTACCTTTATGTAAATGAGGCAAATGGAATGAACTTGGAAGATCTAAAGGATAGACTTAAGTGGAAAAGGGGGATCAGAGATACAGTACTAGTATATATGCCCTAGCAGTACCATTGTAAGTCAATGTGGCTGTATCTTCAAAAGGAACAAATAGGTTCAACTCAGGATGAGAGCTACAAACACATCTCATGAGATTTAATTGTATCAGACTTTTCCAATCTATCTCAGTGCTAAAGACTGAGTGGATTATATCACCACATGCACACAAGTAAAAACAAATTTGTTGTTTTGATGCACTGCAATCACGAAATCACAAAATACTCTTCCATGAGAATATCGAGAGATGAAAAAAACTTGAGATTCTGATGGACGGACAGAGGAGGCAACATGCTGCGTAGAGTTTCAATTGAATAGCAGAATGAGAAGGGGCGATGTAGTCCTGAATTAAGGAGTGAAGTTGAGGGTGGAGGTAAAAAAGGTTCACAGTGCTCTGGGTAAATAAATGATGGTTCAGATGTTGTGCTGAGACATGTGTGCAAAGAGTAAAGAAAAGTATGCCATACTAAAAGCAACTGTAAGATCAACACACAAATTTACAACACTCTCTTGCTTTGACACAGGTGTTATAGCAACATGATTTTGAGGGGGGGAGGCAAACATTGGATGACAAGCAAATTTATGCCCTGAAAAAAGCAATTGATCACAAAGGGGGAGGAATTTGGCATGGGGTAATGATAGAAAATTACAGTCAGATTTAGGCAAATTTTTTGGAGGGGTTATGGCCCCATCTGCAGTACTGGGGGTATTGCTCCCTTGCACCCAGCTGTCCCTACGCCTATGCTTTGACACAAGTGTGCTGTACCATATATTTATTACCATTCCAGACTTACTGGAATGGCAATAAATATATGGTGCAGTGTAAAAGCGCAAATCACTAAAACCAAATTTGACAGACATCCTCTCTCTCTCTGCCTCTTCCTCATCAGTATTACCTGTATGTCTCCTCTGAAAGTATCTGAGAGGAAAGTTCCTGAGATGTTGTTCACATGGACGTACATGCCATCGATCACCTTCTCAACGTAGCCGTACTTACTCGGACCAGAGGGCCTGGAAAGGAAATAAAAAGAAACTTCGATTTCATTTAATAGAAACCTCTGCTGACTCTCTGTACTCCGGACTTGTAGTGAGAGTACAAAATCAAGAGTACGAATACAAGGCCCCTCGTACGAGTATGGGTACAAGTACAAAAACATGAGTATGAGTACAAGTACTAGATTTTCAAATCCTCTGAGTACGAGTACGAATACAAAGTCATGAGTACCAGTACAGAAAACTGCCTACTGAGCCAGGTTTGTTAATGTTTTCTTTTTAATTTTTTAAAAAAAAATCATGATGTGAGTGCTTTAAATCGATTTGCTTGAATTTTAACAATCAATAAATGAATGTATAAAATTCTCTTTTTTCTACTACATACCTCAGCACAACTACTGTGCTCTTTCTCCCATACAACCATTTGACAAGTAAAATTTGACCTTCCCTCTAGCCTAACAAGTAACCCAGCAAGGAGCACTGCCTCCACAGCCTACTGACTGGAGATGATAGTTGTTACAAATATGTTGGAGAAGTCACAGTCAAGATTTCAGAGATGAGTGATTACAGCGTGGAGGAGAAAATTATGTTCCTCAAAACCTCTATATCCTCCTTTACTATTTACAAAGACTAACTAATAGGCCAAACTTGTAGAGAAGTTTGATCTGCCTGTTTGTTCAGTTCGAAAGACACATGCCAGGCTTTTTCAAAGCAATGCACAGACACACACAATGCAACGTGGAGGAGTAGCCTTGAGCAGGGTTGGCATAGTTTGAATAGGAGGGCGTATGTTGGGGCAGAAGAATAGAGGACTTCACCAGGACAGAGGAATGACACACTAACAACTCCAGGGGGAGATGCGGTGAAGTGGTGCTCTGACAACTTATTATACTTCCAACAATACGGTTAAGAATCTAAGGCACTACTCAGGACAACCACCAATCCAAGACAGACAAGAAAATACACTACTGCAAATGAAACACACAGTAACATAAAAAAAAAAATAGTAATTCAAAGACTGTAGCAGCTGAAAACAAAAGGTACACTACAGCAACTCAACCATTCTTACAATAATAGTGAACCTGTTAAAAAAAAATGAGTTAGAACGTAGACTAGTTGGAATCAGTGTCAAAGATGTTACAAATTTTTGTTACATGCCAAGTAGGCAATGTGTAAATGGTGTAGTACATGATATGGAAACAGAGAGATACAAGAATTTAAATGAGCCAAAATCGGCAAAAACGACTTAGGCTGCTCTAGGCTTCTGAGTGATAGATTAAACTAATTAAATGTGGACCACTGTATTGAACATGCAAGCAAGCACGACAGTCTGAAGTATATGAAGAAATAAACAAATGTACACCAAAATAAATTTACAGCCCT
The DNA here is from genome assembly GCA_021234535.1 of Stichopus chloronotus. Taxonomy (NCBI): domain Eukaryota; kingdom Metazoa; phylum Echinodermata; class Holothuroidea; order Aspidochirotida; family Stichopodidae; genus Stichopus; species Stichopus chloronotus. The sequence goes on from CM037847.1 coordinate 10,525,512, forward strand.
AATGTTTCTTACAGTTGTTGCTGAGCTTTCCCTGTCGGGATAGTCGGACTGCGCAACTCGCGGCATGTTCTCATTTCAACGACGACTTCATCTAGATACTGAAACATAAAAAGGGATAGAGTCAATATTAATGTACTGCATATGTCTATGAGGGTCACATAATACCATACAGTAGATCTATGTGGCATAAGTACTGCACAGCAGGCGACAAAAGAGATCAATTCAGTGAAAAAAAAAAATTATGAACTCGATCTTGCCGATACCTGCAGAGCTAACAACACACTAAATGCATACAGACATACAGTACTTGCATAAATCATATTTTTCAGCTATAGACATACATCCATAACACATGACTGATTGTAGAGTATCGTGACTTTGGCAGCAAATTCTAAGTAGCAAATCTACTGCACTCTACTTTGCTGTAAATACTGCACTATGCTAGACTATGCTAAATCATAGCATGATACCAAACTGTTGTAAATTGTACTGTCGCACTGTACAATCACAGCCTTTGCTATGCTATACTGTATGCTGCGCTATACTGTATGCTGCACTATACTGCATTGTAGGTCTTGCAACACCTAATTAATTCGGCTACATCTGATTGGAGGATTAGTGGTCACATGCCATGCCTGATTTGGCACTAGACTGTGATACTTCACGATGGGTAAGTATATACCCACCATTGTGGGTTAGTGTGTATGTATCCCATCGCAATGAGCCAGCGATCATTGCATTGTGGTACTGCACGTGCAAGTGTGCTGCGACTCAATGTATCAGTTAACACTTAAGTATCTGTTAACAGTAAAGGTGTTGTGTGAAACAAATGTTTTCCACCTTTTCTTTTCAACTCAGCTTCTCATTACACAGGTCGTCCATTTTTTCAATGAATGAAATTATTCATACTATTGCACTCATAAATATTCATTAACTGTATTCTATACCACACTCTACAGAACAGCATAGTACAGTAGCACGGTACAACATACTGTACTACAGTATACTGTAGAGTATGATAGCACAGTTCAACATACTACATAGGGCCACCGATTTTCCGTGAAAAAAATATTCAATTTCCGTTTTAGCATTTCCAAATTCCATGAAAATCCGATCAAGCAAATTGTCAAATCCCTGATTTTCTGTTTTGTACTGACTTATGTGTTAGGATAGTGAAGCCTAACCAACCCACAAATCCAACCACCAGCTTAAGGTCAACACAAGCATTTAATGAACAAAAAGACCAAAAGTTTACCAACGACTGTTTGACTGAAGGTCCCTCAATTAATTTTTGAGTATCTTCTATGCCGGTAGTAAATGATCCACACGAAACTAAAAATAACCAAATACGTAGTGTAAACTAATCCGATAATTATTCCACAAGTGAAAGTGAAGTCACAACGTTATGATCGTTCGATCATGGACACCAAAACAAAACTTGAAAGTATGGTATGTCGTGTCCAAAGAACTAGATAGTTCTTTGGTCGTGTCACATGCACTCACAGTATAACACAGTAGAGAAATGGGCATCGGCTTAGGCTTGGCTGGTACTAACATATAGTAGCCTAAATGCGCAACTCCTACTTAGTCCCACAAACATCGGAGGGGTGATGTTTTAACAGTTTTTTGATTGGATTGTAGGCAGCTAGAGACTTCAGGGTTGTGATACACGAATTTTTAATTTCTTTTTTTCATTTTTCCATTTTGATTGCGAACTTCTATAGCATTGTAAATGATTTTTGAAGTTCTGTGATTTTACGTGAAAAATCAAAATTCCGCAATTCCGTGACAACTTCCGTGATCGCGGAAAATCGGTGGCCCTAACTACAGTGTATAAACATACTGTAGTACAGTAATACTGAACAGAGTACATGTTCAAACTGCATGTACAGGTAGGGCTACATTCACTTTTTGAAGCCAGTGTACAGTATCCTTACATCCCTGGATGATAGCCAGTTTGACATAAATTGCAGCAATAGAATTATAACATATACACACTAGCACATACTGTACAAGACTGCATATTCTTTGTTTTACTTACTATGCTTATTGGGTGCGTTTTCAGCTTTGTCCATGGGATCTAAAAGATAAAACAAACATTGAAAAACAAAAATTACAAATGCAAATTTTAGTGTGAATTTTGCCTACTGTAAGTGATGGGTGCTTGTTGTAATAACATACATGTATGAAAATCCATGCTATCAATACAGACAACACCTGTCTGAAGAATACAAAGAAAAATATACAGTCTTTCTGCTGGAGACATGAAATAATAGCAATTCATTTGAGATCCCACATCTAACACACCTGCAATAATTATTGTGTAATTAATCCCTGTTTCCAATTACCTGTGCCTCTGTGTACCTTCAGAGCAACTGCCTCCATTCTGCAAACTTTTTCTATGCCACAAAAAAATAAGGTGAAACATTGTTCAAGGATGGTTCAATTTTCAGTACCACAGATTTTGCAAATTACCTCCCATGACTGTGAAATATCCCCACCCCCCGGGCTCTAGATTGTGATGTGCGTTGTACAGTACGTGTTTGAAGGAAAACTTGCAATCAGACGCAGCGATCAATATCACATACATAATGAGCACAGAGCACACATCTCATGCAGTTGCTCCAGGAACGTCATTTGCATGTTCATGATGAATATATGTACAGCATTACATTCAGCTGCCGGTACAGTATCCTGTTAACAGGAATCGTGGAACCCCAGAGTAAATGTTTTTCACAAACCAAATCAACTGCAGGTGATTTAATGTGCATACAGTACTGTACATGTACCCTAGATGCATTGCAACAAACAATATAAATCGAACGCATGCACAGCGAGAATAACAATGAGTCTTTCAGTCAGTCTCTACATGTTGTAGAGGTAGTAGTGTTAAAGCTCGGGTTGAATCCACACAAGGTGGGTCATTTTTTGTCAAATTCTAAGAATTTTCCTTTCTGCCACCTAAAGGTTAATATATTTTGTGATCCAGCTATTCCATTCAATTATCTAAACCTAACATGGATCAATTATATAGTCTGCTTTGAAAGCTGACGTCTACGGTACCTTTGGGGAAAAAGCATTGAAATTATGCTTTGAGTCAAGTCCGGTGGGTGTTTGATATAGTTTGAACTCATAAAGATGACATTTAAATGGCATTTACATGACATCAATAGTGCATTAATAGCGAATATGGCCACAAAACCATGCAAACTGTGGTCAAAACAGGACATCAGAGTAACTTACTGTAACTCAAACACTTTTGAGTTACACTACAGTAGTACAGTATTAGTATACAGTACACTGTATACAGTGCAGAACATACTGTATGTAGTAGAGTGCACTAATAAATACGCAGAGAGTAATGTACCTCGAGGCTACTAACTGATGCTCTGCCAGCAACATTCAATCTTGAACTCAACCTTTCCAGAATTCCTTACCATAATAAATACTGGATCCAAATATGAAAGAAAGTGGTCCTGAAGGCAAAATTGAGCGATAAATATTTTATGGAATATTTTTGTCGACCAGATCAGCCAAAGGGTAGCAAAAACAGAGCGTCAGCCTCTAACTACTTACAGTACTACTGTCTTAAAAAAAAAATAGAAAGATCATCCTGGTCTGCTTTTTTACTTCTTTTTGGAACCTTCAAATGTCTTTGGTCTGTGTTTCCCCACTGGTTCGTCTAGAATGTTTAATTTTCATCACCTAAGTCAAAGTGACAAACAATTGAATGTAGATGCATGCATGAATGTACCACAGTGTAGTCCTGGCTGCAATGCACAGTACACATACATACTGTATAGTGTATCAACAGAAAGTACTCTATCACAAAATGTTATAGTGCAGAGTACTTTTCTCTACATGACATACAGTGCTGCACATGGAAGATTGCCTTGCAGGTACACCTACAAACCACTGAACACGTACCTCTAGTAAGTACTGCACCAAGGGATACATTTCTGGTGGACAAAGAAGGTCGCACACTGTAGAATGTCATGTATGTACTGTAGACGATGACCCAATAAGCAATTTCACAAATTTATGCAAAACTTTACCTCAGCTGCACATGTGAATGTTAACCACAAGGTCTGTTGTTATTATTTACTCAGCTTTTTCTTGTCAACATGATCAAGGACGGAGCAAAGCGTATGCGTGTTTGGATCATTAGGCTGACTCAAGTCATTTATTGGAAGCACACCACACTACCAGCAAATGATAAATCACCGAATGGTGTACATGCAGTAAACATACAGTACCTTCACATTACAATAATCAACAGATACAGTTAGGCATTATTTGCTGAATTCAGATGTCGGCATATTTGTTGTCCGTAGTACATGCAATGACTTCACATTAACTGATCTGTGAGCAAGCGCACGGCGAACATGGAATTTGCACCACGCAAGCTTGGTGCTTAACCATCTCGATCCTTGTGGTCAGTTGCTATTAAAGATGCATGCTCATCTGATACTTAGATCATACAGCATACTATAGTATCCCACTTACAGTACATGTGTACACATACAGTACACATGTACAAACATGCACGACAATATAGAGTAAAATTACTTTAAGAACAAGTACAGTGAATGAACAATACAGTATACATCCTTTCTTTCCATTACTAATTTAATTTTTTTTAAATACATATATAAAGTCTGCAAAATTTGCACGTACTGTAACATACAGTATGTTTGGATTTTCTGTAAGCAAGAGGTTTATACTTTTCTTTCAGTTTGTCCGTTTCAAGTATACTACACACACATTAAACTTTATTTGCACGTTCACACAGTAAAGGGACATGCATGTATTGCACTCACCTCAACTTTACTCTGAAGCATCAGTTAAATCAGATCTCCTCTTTCACATCCAGTACAAGTATCTTTCAGAATATTTTCATACATATATTGCATATTCAAAGTAAACAAATGACTAATCCAGTGACACAATATATTGTCACTTGATGCAGAAGAGCCATCCACAAGTTACTGTAGGATTGGTGATACAAGAGGTCCCCTTTAAGTCAATACTTTAGCAGGTCTTTCACCCACGAGGAGTCCGCACTACGGACGTGTGTTACTCATGCATCAGCTCTAACTGTATGTCGTAATTACCAAAAAACAGCGTCAATGAGGTGCTACAGTATGTAATAACCCATTTCACCTAAGCAGTCCTCCAGGAATACAGTATGATCCATGTGAAAGGATGAAAAATGCATTAAAAATCAGCTATTTGGAAACACCTAATCCCCAGACACATCGTTGGCAGTAAAAACGCTCAGGTTGTGTTTCATTAAATTGTGATTATTCATTTGATTAAAGAATATTTGTTTACCATCATGGTTCTCTATTTTGGTGACATTGACACATTGTTGTAAAAACTGTAAGATCAAGGAGAATCACTTTCCATCAAGGAAGTGCTTCTCTCAATTTGATAACTTTACTCAGACATGGGGAAGTAAAGAAATCAACTTCAAAATACATACTGTACAGTTAAACCTTCCCATTTACAAAATATGGTGGTTGTGACAGTGAAGGGATTGGGGGAGGGAGAAGGGATTGGGTGGGGTGTAGGACATGCCCTGAATACCACATGGTAATGGGCTATTCACAAACATACTCTTAACCATGTATGCCTATTTGTTTCACTTCTTTCACATGTTACAACTGTGGATGAGCAAAACTTTCCCAAAAGATGTGGGCCAACATGGCAAGAGTGTTTGAAAGAGCTGGCTAATTACAGCACATTAGTGCAGTGAAACCAGTTTACTTTTTTTGAGACAGAGGTAGAGCACATACCACGCACATACAGTACATTAGTGAATGTTACAGGACCTTACAATGCAACAGTCGAGTCGAACTTTTGGTAAATTTTAAGCCTACAGTACTGCATACATCTGCAGGGTGCTACTGTACGATACAGTAGCCAGTTTTGCCTCTAAAGCAGCAGATCATCGTTGAGGATGATTCTAATCCATCCCTCACATGGGGACAGACATCAATGTTTGAAACTGCGACTCTCCAAGAATACTTTATTAAAATGCAATTTGCAGTTGCGTTAATAATATTTTCAGTCACACTGTCTAAACTGAGAACAATTTACAATTCACCTGTGTAAAAAAAAAATAAATATTGGGTCAAATTAATAAGTCACAGTTCCTGCACATCAATTTTTCAACAGAGAAAGTTGGATATCAAAAAAAGAAAAAAAAAATTGGTATTGTTCAACATTTTGTGAAATTTGTTTGAAACTAGATATGACATATACTTCAAATTAATAAAGCAAATACTGTATGAATGAGCAATGGCAAACTCTAAGTACTGTATGAACAAGGACTTTATCACACTCATGTGACTGACTGGAGGGCCCAGGACATGCACATACAGGACGGACAACATGTGACTAAATTGTGAGTCAGCGAAATCATTCAAATTTCATTTTTTGAAGTTTTAGGTTAATTCATTTGGGTGTTATGGAAGGAAATTCATGTATGACAAGATTTTTTGTGACATTTTCTAGTTTTATTGACATCGTGAGGGATGGGCATTTCAACAAAATTCAATGGCGTCGGCAATGGACAGTGTCTGCTCCTCACAATTTCAAAGTCCCATATTGCCTTCTAAATTCATTTGACAATGTTTTTTTTTCATTTCTAGAGGATTTATCATTACAGACATGGTACCTTCTAGAGAGTTTTACCTGATAATTTGCCAATAAAAAACACTTTTCAGATTTTTTTCAGTGACAGATGGAACACACAAGTAAAATTCATCTATATTTTAGAAATTTTGTACCCTTCCATCCTTTTCTTTCTAGGGGAACATACAGAACCACCTTTGGAAAACATAATTGGATTTTCTTCTGTGACTTACCCATTCCTCCCTCATGCATGACATTGAGTCCTATCAATTAAAAATGGCTGAAATGTCCCTTAAAATTCCATTCCTTACACACTTTCCTTTCTGGGTGGGGAACTTTGAAACCTTAGCTACCCTGTATCATTTTCAACCATAATGACAGGAACGTACCACCAAATTTCAAAGTACTGCTCGAATGTTACCTCTTTATGGATCACACTCCTTTATCAATACACTGACCAAAATCACTGTTGTGCCTTAAGCCAATTTAACATTCCTGGTATGGCACATTGACAGAGCTCACAAATTTTGCAGTATCGGAGAACATCACGATGCATTTGTTAAATCTGGAATACACTGATTTGAATTTATATGAATGAGATTGTAGCTAGACAGAATGGAGTGGTGGTTGTTTCCAAAAATGGTAAATTTGTGGGACCATGGCAAACAAAGTGAGCCGATTAAGGATTTTTATTCTTCTTTTCTACTACGATGACAGTAGTGGTCCTTGATACAGCAGCAATGTTCTAATCGTGGTCAATATCAATAGTTTTGTCGCTGTCTTGGTCGGATAAGGTGAGAAATGGCTAAAGCCGTCCGACGCCAGCCACCGCATGACCGCAGCGGCAACCCTGTACACATGCATGTACCCCATTCAGTGCGGTATAGTGTCATACATTGTAGATATAATGCACAGCACATCTCCACATGGTGCTGGCCAAGTGACGTGTACTGTGCAACTGTTTGACACAAGATCTGTTCTGGACTCCAGATCTGTTCTGGACTCCGGAATTGAGGAAATTATGTGTGAAAATATATCTCCTCCACCTTTCATCTGTGTGACATTAAGAATCGGCTAATGAGCGGGAGGAATGTTATTATCATCGTGACATGCTGCAGTACCGTACTTAAAACCTGGCATTCAAACCTAAGAATAACAGTACTGTAAAATGCTACTGATGTGAAGTGACATTAAGAACAGAAACAAAAACCTTAAAATTCCAAAGTCTGAGCGGCAGTCAAATGGTGATGAACGGAAGGTGTACCATTCCAAAGTGACAGGCATAAATTTGAAAAGGGAATGAGAGTTAAATGAATACACTTGAATTCATACCGTACAGGTCTCGGAATAGTGACACAACTTTTTGACCTGAGCAGTGGATGAGTAAGTACTGTATTCTGAATTACAGCAGACCTGGAAGCTGTACTGTAGGATACAAGTCTGTGTACATACCATATTACTATCACTGTTCACATGACTGCACAACTGCACTTTTAACATCATACTGTAAGCCTACATATTATGCTGTAAGTTCTACACTGCATACCTGTAGATTCACGACCTTCCTTAGAGACATGTACTGTACTACAGTATTGCAACTACAGAAGTCAGGACTTTATCCTTAAAGGTTGCCTGATGTGCAGTTCAGAGCTGACTTTACTCAAAAGTTGCAGAGAGAAACCCTGCATGCACTTTTCATGTCACACAACCTTTAACAGTAATTTGTCATTCCCTTTGTTCCATGTCCTCTATCTCTTTCACCTCCTCCACCTCCCCATCCACCTCCTCTTCCTCCACCTCCACCTCTGCCTCCACCTCCGCCTCCACCACCTCCACCACCTCCTCCACCTTCTTTACCTCCTATATAATGAGGTACTGCTGTACCCAGGCTATAATGCGAGAGCATCGCAGGTGGACCATATACTGTATATGCACTGGCCAGTCTCAACACATTTCAATTCACCGTTTCATGACAATGTTCAACTGATCAATATCACTCAAGGCATAAAAGCCAAAACCTGACAACGACAGATCTACTGTAGTACTGTACATGGTTAGTGTAGGTTCAGCCCTGTCCTGTCCTGGTCTCTCTTTTGTGTGATACTGACTTCTACCTGTACATAGTTCTCTATCAGCTACTTCACTTACCCAATCACGCATGGGTACTTACTGTACTATGTTGTAAAAATTCCCACCCACATTCATTTAGGGGTTCTCAATTCCTCTCAGTGTTACTAACTCATTACTTGAATTACCACGTCACTTGTTTTTAAAAGCAAATTTCAAAACGTCAACCATACACGATAATCATCACTGTCTAAAATATACAGTACACAGTGTACACTGTACCAGTCAGGACTCCAATGTACCTGTACAGTACAAAACAAAAAAATTCCATACAGTACCCACCTGCACAACACAGCATTAATCTTACTTTTCAATTTTCTGTGACTCGGGGGAATTTCAAAATGTCATTTTGCAGTGGACCACATTACCTTACACTCATCGTTGCTTCCTGTTCCATTTATTTCGTCGCTGTGCGGCAGACTCTCAATTACTACACACTTGAGCGCACATATATGGCTATTGCACCTACAATCCATACTGTAATTATGTGCAGATGACACAGCAAACTTACTACACGTGTGACACACAACATCAGCTGTGAAACTGCAATATTTCTCACCCTGTTCATTTGTACTTTAACGTAAAACCACGTGCATGTAATGTATGAGTGTGTGTGTGCTAGTGTGCTCAAGATTGCGGTACAGTAGATCCTAGTGGGTATGGGAACCACATAGTAAACGATAAGTGTCGAAGTTACATCGACGACACATTGTTGCATTATTCTGAGTAAGTGTTGACTAAAGACAATGTATCTGTCATAAATTCAGCAGAAGAATCTCAAGAGTTTAGACAGCTCTTATCTCTAAATTTTGGACGGCTGGAATGCACACTCAGTATTAAATATTGACTGTAAGTACTGCATGAATATACTGATAGATTTTACCCTATAGATGATTTAATATTGAAACACTAACTAGCATTTAAAGTCTGCATCAATCACACAATGCATACGTTACAAAAAACAAAAATGAGCACAACGCAACCAAATAGCACAAGAACAGCACTTTTGAGTCTTTGGGAGGAATTATTTACAGTCCATGGCAATATTCACACTGCAGTTTGAAAAACAATAACAGTGGACAGTTTCACATCTTCAGTACCGTAGATGAGCTCGCTATGAAGTTGTTCTTAAATCAATGGCTTCAAACAATCAAGAGTCAATTGATGGCACATGGCAGCCTTGAAGAAAGCCATCAAAGAGTGATTCTTGAGCACTGTAAATTGCAAATTTGGGGTAAGTACTGTCGATTGCAAACTGTGCATGTGCACATGTATGAGTTCTATACTGTGTGCAATGAATTCACTTACTACTGTATACTGTACAGTATGCTACAAAAACTATGCCATCCACAGCACAATAAGATCCACAACAAAATGCTTAAACAGTTACGACTTGTGTACTGTAGACGTTTCACAGTAGACAATACAGGAAAGCACTGGAAGGGGCTTACAGGGTAGCCTTAGTCTAAAAGATTAAATTTATTGCATGCAATTGACGAGACATAAGTACAGCACATCTAGTCCTGCAGGGATCATGAAGCTACCATAACGAATCCAACAGTCTACGGACCTCACTGAGGGATTGATTTGATTCTTACATGTAGCCTTATCTACAAGTATACAAACGTGACTAATCCCCCTTTTTTTTTATCCTTATCCATCCATTCTGCCTTCCTTGGATGATAGAGTGGTTACCGAGGTTACTGGGCAATACTGACACAGACGGCACAATCTTTAGTATACAGTAGCACAGCCACTCTTGTCACCAGCACTCTTGGTTTTAGTTTACCAGCACTCTTGGCACAGTTGATGGAAGTGCAGTTGCTGTGTTAGGACAGGCAAGTGACTTCAAGTAAATTATACAAAACATAACTAAATGCTACTGCCCTCCCACTCTGTGCCATCTTTGGAGGAAAGCAGAGCATTCATGAGTTTTGTGGAAATTTCCCACGACTGTATGTACAGTAGGCTGTTTAAACCACGGTTGTTCAGAAACCATCTGGTCTTCCATTCAGAACGCAAGAGGAGCTTTGAACCATAGCTATTCACTACTGTATGCACTATGCCCAGTGCAATGCCAGTTGTTTAAAGTAGATTGTACTGTAAGACCATAGTAAGTATTTCGTAACTAGTGCAACAGCGCCCACACAGAAAGGAAAGGACCGTCATAGAAAATAAAGTATGTGAGTACTGTATCACATCACATCTTCATCGATAGTTTCACTGGATTTTTTCTTCCCTTTGAAATTATACATTCTGAAGATGGGCAGAATGCCAAGGACCAAAACTGTGAGTTGAGATGTCAAACAGCTCACTAAATCCCAAATCTTACAGCACTACATGAAGTTACACCTGTTCAAATTCCCCAAGTAAAACAATCTTGCAAGTTGAGGTTCCCTGCCCAATTAGTGACGAAAAAAGGTCGGTATGTATAATTTGTGGCAACTCATGAGTAGCTCTGAATAGATTGCCTGTTTTCTTTTTTTCTTTTAATTGTACAACACACACTGTCTGGGCTTGTAAACTGTACTGGACAAAGTGGACATGGCCCATGCAACACAGCTTGGCCCACAGTACCTTGGTTCTTGCTATGGTATTGCAAGTTGGTATACTCAGAGATGTGTCCCTGCTCTGACATTATGTGAGTAATGTCCATGGATGTTAAAATTTCTTTTCTCACACTGCATTAATTAACACTGCACCGATAGTGGAATATGACATTGACTACTGGATGCTGAACACCCAATTGTGCAACTGAGACAAAGCTTTGATGTCTACAACAGAGTTGTAATTTTAATCGTGGAGAACCACATCAATTCACTGCAAAGCACAACACACTTTGACATACAAATTGTGCAACTTTCCTGCCACAACAATTAATCAATAAACAAGGTGAGGTAGAATAATCGATGACAATTGATCACAGCTGATGAAGTTTGACAGAAGTAGACCTACTTTTGAAGAGCATGTAAACTGTGCTTTATTGCATTGTCTGTTCTACAGTCTCTAATAGTGCTGCAATTTTGGAACAGGAACACTGGGAATCCAGGTCACAAAACCCCATCATGGCCCACAATCACTTCTCTTCAGTGGTTGAGTCATGCATTCACAGCTTCACACAATTAAAACTACTGTACTGTACAGTATGTTAGTGATTGTCCAGTAATATGATCCTACAGTATTAGGTACATAAAAACTTTACAGCACTGTGGGTTACATGGTTCCTGGTTCTGTAACTGGTACCATGTACACAACTTCCTCTTACAAGTCTGCAAATTAAAAACTATTTCGACTTAAAAAATATTACAAAGTCAGATAAAGTGAGCTCTAGAGCTCGACTGTTATCAGATTACTCTACAGTAGTACAGTAGGTGGCCTTACAGTACAACCCTTACGACTACAGTACTGTACATGCAACTTGTGTCAAAACACTGCAGATACTGTACACAGTACTGTACGTATACTGTACTGTACCTACTACTGTAGCTGTACAGCATTCTGCAATCTCACAACTACACGAAGAAGCGGCGCAAACAAGACCACATCTTTGGGAAATGGAATTTCCCTTGCCATTCTTGTAAAATCAACATTCATGTGCGGTAGTATAGTGCTTAAAGACCAGCTGTCATGCGTGCACCTATGCAGGAAGGAGCTGGGATGGCTTCATTCAGAAGATGCTAGGTGAACCCCTGATAACCCGTTGGAATTCTGTTCTTATCTATGGCCGTTAAATCCGAGACATGCCTTTCAAAAGTTTATTTGCAAAACAGATGACACAGATGACACAGAAGTGTTGCACAGTGTCAGTATTTCTTTTGCTAACTCTATATATTGTATTTTAATAACTGTACTTCTTTACTGGGTTTCACACTGGTAACTGATATGATATTTTGGAGAAAAAAATGCTTAAAAAATAACCCCTCCCCATAACATTCTCAAAGCTTACATCCATTGTTTGGATTACACATGTGTAAGAATTTTAGACAGGCTGAGGAAGGAACTAGAGGTAAGAATTGAAACTGTCTGGGGTGATGAGTTTTTGTCTTTAATCTCATGGACTCCATTCAGTAACTGTACTGTACAGGTTAGAGTCAGAAAACGAAAACTACGGAACTTTGCTGAGGATGTTTAGTAAATCCAAAACCTGTTTTAAGCAAGGTGGACTAGGAAAACCATGGAGTTGTAAACAACAGAGAAAGAAGAGAAAACTACCAGAAAACTCACTTTACTAGATAGCAAATATGGCAGAATCAGAAGGGGGTGTGGACAGAACTGTGTTGGAGGCTGTGTTTAAAGATTACCAGCACTCTTGATAGATTGGACAGTAGTGCAGTTGTTGTGTTAAGACAGGTTTAAATGATAAAAACACAGCAAATCAGTGGGACCTTTCTTTTTTAGACAAGATACAGAGATGCAATTTATTTGGAAATCCAAATTCCAAAACAAACCATTTCATGTGAATTAATTTCCAACATACTGTACTTTGAGGCAATATTTAAATTTTCACGTGTGTCAATTTCAAGGTATAAAAAAGAGCACTTAAATTTCAAAGAAAAGCAGAGACCTCTTGTAAAAATTTGCTGCTGTTACAGTACATGGCATTTTTGTAACCTTGAGGTACGGTCACTGAAAATCTTTCTTGACAAGAGAACTCTTTCTAAGAACAGACTTACAGTACCTTGAGTGTTACTGTACTGTAGGCACAAGACATTGGCATGGGGTTTGAGATGTCTGCAGAGCAAAAAGTCTGCAGGGAAAAATTATGTTCTTTCATCAAAGAACCCCTTCACCTGTCTGAGTATGCAATACAGATACCGGGATGAGAAGAATTACTTCCTGAGCATGTTTTAGCCGTATACAGTACAGTACTGTACATGTATGCACACAGCAGATTTACAACTTTCCTGTGAAACTTGTGAAATTGCTTCCTCTCGGAAAACCAGGTACCAGTGCTACAGGTATGGGCATACAGGTATTGTACAGCAGCAGAGCCACAACTCAGTAATATACTGTACTGTACTTGCAGATAATACACATTTTGTACAGTGCAGTACAACGCGTGTAAACTAAACCGAGGCCAATTGCAAGCAAGGAATAATTTCAATAGGGTATTGCAAGTTGCAATAGAAACAGGCCAAACTGTTAGGGCACTACAGTATGGTTCCTTGAATGAAGATTATTATAACTCAGCTGTAGTCATTTTTTAGGACTTCCGACCCAAATTTAATCCACAATTTATCACATCCCAAAAAAGTTCAGCCCCAGTATGCCCATTAGAATGCTGATTAGCCAAAGGTACTGAACTACCATAGTACTAATCTGAAAAACCCTCAACACTGCAACATGTATGGTTTTCACATGATGTACATGTAATAATTTATGGTCAATATGGCCCAACCTCAAGTTCAACCCACATATTCTGAGCACTACTGTACAAAAGGTTCCACTACTGTACCACAATGCTTTGTACTTTGACAATACTTCCACATTGCAATGCAAAATATATGCAGAAAAGAAACATTTTGCAATTACTTCACAAAATGGTCCATATATGGCCCATATGGGACCAATTATTCTGAACAACCAGAAGGAACTACTGACACTTAGTATCATGACACAATGTAAAATCTGACCCATTTGGACCTTGGACCCAAAAATCTTAAACACCCTGAATGCACCATTACCATAATGCAGCCTACATACCAGGTACAAACTTTGTCCAAACTCTACAACTTGAGATATTGTGTCAAAAGGGTTTTCAGAGTTTTTTCCCCAAAATGCAGCTAGATGACCCTTTCACCTCCACCAAAAACAATAGGGCCCACCTTATCAATATGGCAAAGCTACGGTACATACCAAGTTTGAGTTTCATTGGACTATCCCCTACTGAGTTAGAGCGTACCTAAGCAACCAGTGTCCCCAGACGACCTTTGACATCCAACAAAAACAATAGAGCACACCTTCTCAATATGGCAAACCTATGCATGCTTTTGACATATTTCCCCTACTGAGTTAGAGCATACCTACAGTAAGCAAGTGTTACAGACACACAGACAGATAAACACACATATGCCAACCTAACAGCCTAGCTTCCTTTGCTGATGCAATCATGCAAGCAGGGAGTTGCTAAAGTACTGAGAAGGAGATTGGACAGAACATTTAATTACTGCTAATACCTTAAGATCCACCAAATTGAGGGAAGATGAGTTGTGTCGTTGGCTCATACAGTAGGTATTTCACTCCTTTCTTCGGTGATGCCAGTTCAATACCATTCACCTAGCAACCTCATTCAAGTCAACTAATCCTTATACAATTTGCTCACTCAAAACAATGCTTTGAAACACACTGTAGGTTTAAGCGGACGTTTACAGAGCAGGTTGTGTGAAACTGGAAAAGACCATGTAACTAACTTAAACAAAGACATTTAGGCTTTCATGTTCAACAGATAGTATGGAAATGAGTGAGGCGGGGCAGTAGCCTACTTTTTGACAAACTAGAAAAGTATTTGCCAAAACTTTCCTAAAATAGCCAATTATGCGTTCCTTTTTTTTCTTAAACGTACAACTGAAAGGTTATTTTACCATTTTATCCTTATGAAAAGCCTAAATGCCCTCATTGAACTTAGCTAAAGGTCTTTTCCAGCTTCGCACCACCTGCTCTGAAAACATCTGCATAAACTTACAATGCATTTCAAAGCATTATTTTGAGTGAGCTTATTGTGTAAGGATTAGTTGACTTGGTTGACAATTATGCATTCCTTCTTTTTTTTAAACGTATAAAAGGTTATACTGTTATATGCATCACCGAGCGCCGAAAGAACAAATTTTACTTTGTCCCTGACAACTGGCAATGTTGGTGCAGTGTAGAACAGACTTTTCAAGTCTAACTGTGACTGCAGCAGATGACAACTGTCACATTGTATTTACTCTCTAATCCTGTTTAAGCCCTACAGAAATACTTCAAGAACAATACAAGAGACAGATCACTGCATTACCTTGGCTGCATAGGCCTTAGTTCAGGGTAACATACACATCTCTTTTCAGTAGCAACTCCCTGAAGCAAAGAACCAAAAATGTGTGTAACCAATGTATGCAAACCTTGCACTTTCAGCAACAGTTTCCAACTGAAGACCTAAAAATTCCCCCAAACCACTACAATAACTTTCAAACCCTAGTTTATTCCCTAGATGCAAGCACCCTTCACTAAATGCACAGGTAAAGTACAGTATGTCTGCAACCTGAACCAGGCAGAACAAGACTGGTGGAAAGAGGAAGTTAAACACATCCCAAAGCAACTTGTTTCACAGTAGCCAGCAGTATGTTATTAACTAGTATGAAATCTTGGAAGTGTGTACTGTGCACTACACCTGCAGGTTGATACATGTGTAAATACCATACAGTACTGCACATACAGCTATGCATCTACAGTACTGTCCAAGTATAATGTCAGTGCAGTACTTAACACTGTGGTATTTTGAACCTCGGCATTGCACTTTGGTTAATGAAGATGGATTAAACAAACACTCATACCTGTAGGTACAGTATGTTGTGCATCTATGTGAATTTTGCACACTGACTTAAAACCTTTTTAAGAATTTTAATTGTTTACCAAACCCACTTGGTACCAAGCACTGTGCATTACAGTATAACACATTAACACACCAAGTACCCAATATCAGTTCTGCTGGTACACTACTGTTTCATGGGATTGAATAAATTGTTCCATCTTCCCAACAGCAAGATCAATTAACACTTAAAAGATTGATCAACAAAATGGGTCAATGTGACCAAACTGCAACTTTCTTTACCAATCTGGTGGCTTCATGTACTGTACATGCAATCAAATATTGTACAGTATTATTTCAAATGATAAAGAAGCAATTTATTTTTACTATTGATATGTCTACAGAATCAAGCATACAGAATTACACCAATGATGACTCCACTGTAAACAGCATAGTAGATCACATTTTGAAATGGCATGGCTTCCAAGGTTCTAACAGTGTCTGTTGAAATTTATAATTTCAGCTGGAAGGCCTATCAGCTACTCCAATTACATGTGAAATGTGCTTCTCCTTTGTCCAAGGAGTACTTAATAACATAAATTTGTTTTCTATGGTGCTATAGATGCGATATACCTACAGTACTGTGCAGTAATTGCAACGGGTTGTTTGCAAAACGACTTTGTTGGCCAGACCATTCTAACATTACTTCTCAGAAAATCTACACTGGTGTAAGGCCCCGACTCAGGGACTTGTTTGATGTAAACCAAGCAGACTAAAATCATGATTAAATCATCATTTCAATTTTAAAAACACAATCTTAATTGATTTGCTTGATTAAAATCAAGCAAAATGATTTAAATCACAAACCCTGCTAAACCTGATATGCTGTCTCAACCATACGAGGCACCACTTGACAATTTCACTGTGTGTTCTAAATTATATCAATATAATGACATTATATGTTATACAAAATTCTTTCATGTGTGATATATGATACAATACAACTGCTATACAGTATAACGAATTACATACATGTGTCATACAGTATTTCTTTCGTTTCTATCACATACAGTATAATGTGCTTTTGTTTCATTATGCAGTATACATGTATAAGGTTGGGTGGTATTCCGGTACTCAAGTTGGTACAGTACCAGTTGGGAACCTGATATACTCAATACCAATTTAAATTTTCAATTACTATTACCGGTAGTACCCAGTACCTTTACAAATCCATCCGGTACCAACTTGATTGATCGGAAGCGGTACTATTTTCAAGAAATTAACAAAAATTGTTCTTGCAATGTCCTGCTAATTCTAACATTCCTCATCTTGAAAATTGTCTAAACATATGATACAGCCAACAAGTACTAGAAAATCCTAAAAGGCATAGTGTACAGTAGCCTGTAACCATTCTCTTAGCCTAACACAAATAACTGTGATCGAAACAAGCATGGTATGTACAAGATAAGCCCATTAGTAAAAGTCATACGGCAGTATGCCAAAATGATATATTTTGAAAACATTTAAATGGTCTTGGTTCTTCAGTATATGCACTGCCCATGTTGGTCACGTTGTATGCAGCACTAAATTCCAACGTGATTTTACGTATGTACTGCGCCTTGGTGTCTGTTTAGAGCTGACACTCACAAGTTCACATTTTTTGGTTACAACCCGCTAACACAACTGTGGCCTCTTTGTAAGTTGGTTCGATATACTGAGATATCTGGGTATGGAATACAGTAGTCCCTGATTGGGGGTTACACAAAATTTGAAGCCACATGCTGCAAGTGTTGTACACAAAAGCTACATAATTTGCAGGGCATATACTGTAGTTCACATGCATTCTAGTAAAAAGAGAAAAGTTGGCGACAATGAAACATTCAACGAAACATTAAAATTAAGTTATAGTATTTGAAAGATGTGAAAACAAAGCGAGAGAATGAGGAACATTCCAAAATACCGTATACCTAACCAGATAAACTAGTTGTAAGGCACACATGGCTAATAATACATGTCCATGCCATCACACAAGGTAAGTAATCACAACAAAAAGATCCTGTTCAAAGAAGATTACATCTACTTTTTCATATCAGAAATGTGCTTGTTGGTAGAAAAATAAAGTTACCTCATTAATCAAAGGCAGTTAAAAGTTAGCTAAATAAGGCTTTTATCTACAGTTTTGAGCCCATCCACCTACAGTATACATTCTGACTCTGAGCTGTGTTCTCCAAACCATCCCGCACACGTGTCATGCTAATGTTGCAAAGTTCTGCTGCAAGTACTGTACATACTGAACAAGCGCTTTGCCTATGGAAGTACTGTATGCACAAGACGCTGATTGGTGTAGTGTTCTGACTTTTCAATGATTGTTGAAGGCATAAACAGCAGGTGAAAACATTTTAGGGCACTGTAAAAGGGATTTTTCTATTATTTAGTCTTTTGTAGAATTTTCACAGGGAGGAAGTAAGAGTGCCTTTTTTTTTCACGATTGTATTTTTTTTCACTGTCCCATGGATCTCCTACGAGACGCAAAATTTCGCGTGGAGGACCGTTCCAGCTTCCCGCCTTTTCCCAGCCCTGGGTGAGATATCAGCAAATAGCAATCATAGTTCTCAAGCGGGAACTGACAGTTCACGATACCATGGGAACACAGAACTGAAAAACTTTCAAACTCATTGCTAAGAAAAATAAAATCAAAATGGCGTTGAAAGTTGACAGGTAGCACATACTGCAACACCAAGACCAAATTCAGATGAGGACAATACATTACGCTGACCCATGAAGTTCCCACATATTTTAAAGCTGACGATTACTGATCTCTATACATACCTTTGAAATACTGTCACTGTCAAGAAACCAGAGCAAACACTAGCGAGCCATCCACTAAAAATGGGGGAACTGATACAGCAAAAACGAAGCACATATAGAGGGATTCACTACCAATTACTGTACCTCTATATGGCCTTGAGTTACAGACTTTCCAAGTAGGCCTATAGTAAAAACCACTCATCAGGACATTACAGTAAGAAGTGAGGTAGATGTTCTGTCAGTGACCCTTGATGATTTATCAGAGTTCCCGCTGTTCTTCTTGTCTGCTAAAAATCGCCCTCTTCACAGTGATTTGAGGGGAGCAGTGGTGTGTGAAAGCACTTCTAACACACCTCAATACTCAAGGCCTGTGTACATACGGTAATACATCATTCGATATTCAGTTTTTCTCATATCAGACAAACTGTGGGCCTACAGTACATACAACTTACGATGACACTGTTAGGGAAAAGGAACATCGATTAAACGAACACTCACTTTTACACTAACTCTGTTACACACTGCTTTTGTGATGACAATCCAGGAAGGCAGGTCTAAGACTTCCATCAAAACATCTTCATCAAGCTCCAAGTTGGTGAGCGTACCTTCCCCTTTGAGAGTACTCAGACCAATTTTATCTTGAGATAAATTCTTGGTGAATCTACCACAGAAAAAGAAACCAGAAAGACATACTTTGACATTAAGACGGAGAGTTACATGTACTGTAGCAGTCTATGAAGTCGGTCCTCCAAGGGGGCAGGTTCAATTTAGCGATACTGTTGAAGTTAAAATGTACACCCACAGTACTGTAGAGTGAACAGAACATTGAGGTACTTGATCACTTCAAGCACACATCCTGTGTCATGTCTACGCACAACCATCGCATTAACTGTGCTAGAAACGGATGGAAGTTCCTCTGACATCGCCTCTACTGTTCCTTTGCCCTTACCAAAAGTGGACCAGCCCCTCCTTGCCAAACTTAGGGCGAAGGAAGAGGCCATACAAGTAAAAACTTTACCATCTATTTCTTGCAAAGTTGTGGGAAGTGCAATAGTTGTGTGGAGACAGGTAAGGGAGGACCAAAGTAAATACAAAGAGGACAATCATGAACAAGTTCTGTGCAGGGCATGTGTTTGCACTGTAGTATTATTGTACTGGTTTCGCAAACAAATTGCCTCCAAAAATTTACATACTGTATGTGCAAGCTGTTGCACACACACATGTGTAACGTGATCAGATAGGAATAAGCATGTATTGTGCTGATCGATACTAAAGTTACACAAACACATAGTAAAATTTGAAGTTTTCTTCTTTTGGACTTTAGAAAAATGTAATTTTTGGAAATGGAAGTTCAATGAGGAAATTAGTAAAATGACTGCTAATAAACAAATTATGCACAATGAAAAAAGATTGCAATGGTCTGCTTATTGACTGTGGCTACCAGTATCAATAGGTTTTGTTCTTGGATCCTTTTCAAGTTATGACAGGCCTAGATGTTGCTTTGAAAATATCTCCACATAATCACATATCTGTAAAACTTGAGATAAAAAATATGGCATTTGAAAAATTTTTGTTCTGAAAACAATCTGTCAAAACTTTTACCTTAAACTTATCAGCTATCCAGCCATATCACAGATTGAAATGTTTGCAAATGTACAGGGGATATTTTTTTGCATTTCAAAATAGCCCAGATTATAAACCTACTGTAACTTCTATCATGAATTTGTGCAGGAGAATATTGTTGGTCACTTTGGAAATCTATCATCAGCACTTAGGAGAGGAAAACTAATGTAATTCACAGTGCTATAGATTGCGCAGATGATGTAAATTTTGTCTACAGTAGTTTGCGAGCATGACAAATTTTCTATTTGCACAGATACAGTATTTGTTCCTATTTCTGCAGTGCACGGGGGATTTCTGCAAACTTTTTAATCTGAGCCATATCTCATACCTGTATGACTATGTCTTGATGTCATATTTTGAAGGAAATGTGCCATTTCCCTTGACCCTGTCCAAGGAACATAGACTGATGATAAGTCATTCTCAATCTGAGATTACCTATATAGATCTACAGAATCTCGACTGCGTATCCTTGAAGCTCCTACACTTGGGACTTGAATTTTCACAAGGCCTCATGTAGCCTAGTACAGGTATTGCAGGATGAGTCCTACTGTACATCATTCCCATTTTGACATTGCCACAGCCTGTTAAAGGTTGCGTGACATGCTTCTAAAAACATGCACCGTTCATGCAGAAGTCACAAAGTAAAACCCGGAGTGAAAATCAGTTGAAATTTTGTTCTATCACTGTTTCTGAGTTTGAGAAAAATGCCTTACAAATAACATGGAGTGTTGCACAGTGTCAATATTTCTTTAGTTAAGCATATTGCCTCTTAATTACTGAGTTTCAAATTGGTAAGTGATACCATTATTTTTGAGAAAAAAAATCCTTCCAAAATAAAACCCTCTGGGCATATAAAATTCTCAAATGTCCTTGAAATAAAGGTTACATTAAAGGATTAACATAAGATATATCATAGGAGTTCATCTCCAGACATACTGTACATGATACGATGTACAGCTGTGAGGCACTAATCTGATCGTAAATTTGTAAATCTCTGACAGACGTTGATGGAATTTGTGGCTATTTTTAGCATTTCAATGCTTAATGCACCCAATACTCCAAAATGTCATTGTCATTTCACACGACCTTCAAAAGCATGGCATGAAGACTGAGTATCCATGTACTGAACTTTGTAGCAACCTGTAGTTTTTCAATATGTACTGTACTTTGATTCAGACAGGGTAGCCTTGAAGCAGTTTCATGGGTAATTATTTTTTTTTTCTTTTATGGGTACGAATTTAGAGTCTGTGACCGTAAGTGACATCACTGTTCAAGGGTATCAGACAATGTAAACAGTCTACTTTCTTATCTTTGATATTTTTGCGGTTGTTTCTTCCTTAAAATAGGCATTCTGTGAAACGAACAACTGTGAAAACCTGTGGAAGAAACAAGAGAAGTAAAACCTGCAAAGGAAAGAGCTTAGAAGAGAACTTAAAAAGGATATTGAAATAACAGTCCCATTAAAAGTCCCAAGCATAACCCACTCTGCTAACAGAGTCAATTTGGTTGTTGGGTGTTAGAAGATAAATACATGTATCACTGCTCCCCTAACCCATTAAATACACACTAACCCTATAATATTGGCTATTTCTAGCAGTACTATTAGTGCTCATTCAAGCAATGAAACATATCATTGTCTATTGTGTGGGTAGGATCTAGGTACACTTCTTTTTTTTTCCCTTTGCCCTACAATTAATCTCACTGAAATTAAAGGATGTACAGTCTAGGCTATTTGGCATACATTACCAGTATGGGAACTTCTATTGGCTTTCACCTTGTGCGTCAGCCTAGAATTAGGCCTACTTCCAATGCCGAGGCAATAGATGATTTTATGTGCAGACTGCAGTACCGTAAGCTGATAGTGTCACTGCATTCTGGCATTGCGTGCACTTTTCCCAGCATAGTTTTGGCATGATGTACGCCTAGGGCAATCTATCCTGCAATAACATGCCTCTTCCATTACTAGGTACTGTTACTGTTATTTAGCCTAGTGTTAGTGCGTATTACTTTGTGTTAGGACTAAGACCCTAGGCAGGCTATGGTCAAGGTCACTAGCTACTTCCGCCCTAGGCTAGGCCCCTAATCTGAAGGCGCAGCCTGTAATTAATATGTACAAAACTTAATATTACTTAGTGCACCATGATTCATTGCGATTCATTTCCCATTGACTGCATGAAGACGTTCAGACCATACACTGGCATCTTTCTTCTTAATATGCCTGTATGTATATATGCAGGCCTATCTATGAACGAAATACATGAAACGAAACTAGCTTATACTAACTAGGGCCCTACAGACTCGCCAGTATAGCCTAATATTGTAATAAGTATTAAGTACTAATACTCAGGCCTGAGGCTATAGGCCGATGCGAGAACACAGAAGTTTAGCTTTCGTGTGTTGCTTACTGGTTAGGGCTAGGCCTGTGGGCTTAACTGTGTCGCCTAACGTAGGCCTAGGCCCTACTTTTAGTAGTACTGGTGCTTACTTGGAAATGTGCTTTATGATTTGATTTTTGATGATAGATGCCATTGCGAATTTGCTTTATCCGAGCAGGTTTGTGATCCCACATTGAGAAACTCGCTGAGTTTCCTCAGCAGTGAATATACGTCCAAATCCTGCTTCTACGTCAACTGTGTCATTATCATGTCATACCGGTGCGCTTGCAATTATTACAATAGCCAGTGTGCCACCTGAAATTAAACGAGCACATTGCACCTTAAAGTTCACAGTGAGAGTAGTACAGTTTGTGCACTCGATGAACAGATTCGGATGCGAAATGACGGTTGTACCAGGACGCATCGACTTCTCCAAAGTCTTTGAATATGTAAATCAATTGGAGAACCGTTAAGAAAACATACTGTAATTATCATTCACGCAAACGTTTCATTTAAATATCTTGATAACGTCATGTAACTTTTGAGCTGTTTCATTTGGCCCTTGTGGCAAATATACTTGCCATTGTCACTGTGGTCCCGTTGAGAATGCATACAATCACACTCCTACTAAGTTCGAGAAGACGGTAACTGATACTTTGATTGTGTTGGGAAATGTCCGGGTTCTAAGGGTTTGTACAAAATTCATTTTGTTTGAAGCCTAGAGCCAACTTAATGCAGAAACCACGGAATGATAGGAACGTATTATGTGTACTAGGCAACAGGCAACATGATGATGGTCTTAAACTTGCAACATGATGGTGAAGGAATGTCAGGCCATTTGAAAAGGGATTTCGATCCCTTCGGGCTCACTAATTTGAGTCTGTTCGTTAAAGTCAAAGTTACTGATTCCATTTTTTCATTCTTTTGGCCTCTCAGTTAGCCAACACTATCATTTGCCAGGGGACCTGTACATGAGGAAGGCAACTTTCATATGCAGTTAATTGTGGGTCCGGACATCCTGTTCCCATTTGGTCAACTTTGCTGGTTATGTGGACGGTTACAGACAACTCGGCCCCTAGAACAACTCGATCAGCCCAGAGACAATTCTGCCCAGAGGCAACGAGGCCGATGGAAATTTCGGCCCCGATCGGGACAGCTCGGTCTTAGGACTTCTAATTGGTCCCAATTGGAATAATTCTAGGTAGAAGTGACGCTTGTTACTGTCAATTGACAAATAAAAAGGAGGTCTGCACAACCTTCAGTTCAAAAGCCTGTTATATTGACATTTCTTGGTTGGCTATTTTTGTAGTTGTAATTCGGGCTACGTAACATTTGGGCTGCTTTAATTTCATGTGGTCCGCAAAGTTGCTAAGTACAGTATATGTGGTTACAGTGCCGGAAAGATCTAGGGCGTTACATCTTCAGCTCCATCAGTTCTTCCACTTAAGCTTGTTTTTTTTTTTTTTTTTTCGCATAACGAGGGGTTAAGTTAGGACTATGTCTCGAATCATATACACTAAGTGTAGTCAGGGGGCCAACTTAAATTGCTTAAATTGAAGAATCTCAGTGACCGCAATCATGCGCTGTATCAGTCGCGGCTTAGCGTAGCTTTTCAAGATTAATTGTAACAGCCTCAGTGTTTACCATCGATTGGACAGTCATTTGTAGAGTTATGAGACAAAAAAGACTGCCACGACAAAGCAATAGGCCTATAAGACGGTTATTTTTTGCATTCCTCTTTCAATTTTAACATCAATGATTGTGTAATATCATTTTAAAAAACACGCACACTGCAGCCAGGGGCGTAGCGAGGATTTAATGTTAGGGGGTTGGTCCATGAGGAGGGGTCTAAGGAGAGGGGGTGTTTCCCTCTGGAAAATTTTTGCTCACAGAGGGTGTGATAGATGCAAAATGGTGCAACATTTGAAGCTGAATTTGAATTTACTATATCTCCAGGAATCCCTATACTTTTTAAAGAAATGATTTAAATTTTTCGTCGATTTTGAATCTTCCTGTCCCCCACCCATCCTCCAACCCTCACACGGGAGTAGCGTTTTGACTAAAGCATCTTTCAGTTGTCATATAAAAGAGCAGCTGGAGTATTCGGTTTCCGGAAACGTCATGACAGCCAGCATTCCAGAAAAATAAAAGTATGCACATTTTATGTCTACGCCAGGAATAGGATCTGAAATGGCACAAAGCAAAAATAAGGGTCCAGGCCACCCCCCCCCCCCCGCCCCATCCGAAAATTCCTGCATAGGCCACTCGTCAGGGGGCCTACGGTGAGTGCCCTGTGACGCATCCGTCTCCGTCTAATTTGTAGTAGCGTTTATCGAGCTTAACCTTTAGCTGCCCGTCATGAAATCAAATCATCATGATAAATTAAAAAGTAGGGTCACATCGATTTGGACAGGATTCTAGTCAATCTAGTGTTCGAATTACCACTATAGGACCTAGGGGAAAATTGGGTAGAAATATCAACCACATTCACTCCACACTACAAAAACATATAAGCTCAAGTGTAAATCGATCGCTACCCTCTTACATAATCCTGTCCTCGATTCCTTCCTCTCTTGTCCTCCTCCTTCCCATTCTTTCTCTTTTATTTTTTTCGCCTTAATTTTTCTCTCATTTTTTGGGGAGGGGCGATCCACCCCCCCCCGGCTACCCCCCTGACACCATGGCTGTTCCATTAAAATACTCTATGTAGGCTATCTACTGAAAGAACAATAGAGTATATTAGCAGACTGATGCCAAATATCGTGCGTTGTACCCTACCTGTCTTACATTCAATCCCAAATCAAAATTTCTCCAATATTTGACTAGTATATCCCAACAAACAAGAAGTACATCGTCAATACCTCGTTAGTGTTTAACACATTATGCACCTCTTTCATTTCATTACACTGATTTCATTACGTTGTTTTTGCAATTGGGGCCGAAACGTCTTGGAGGCCGAGATGTCCTAGGGCTGAGATGTCTTGGGGATGAGATGTCGTTGGGCTTGGTTGTTCCAGGGCCAAGTTATCTTTACTGCTGAGTTGTCTGGGCCGAGTTGTCTCTGGGGTCGAGTTGTCCGAGCACCATGTGGACAGCATGGCTATGCATTTAGTGAGTGGACAATCTACAGTCCATTTACAGTAAAAGTTGTTTGCGTAGTTTTCTTTGTCTTTCGTTTTTCTTGCATTCAAGTGTAACGAGTGACAGCCAAAACAAAAGACTGATTGAAAAGATCTGTTCACGAAACGATATTTTCTCATTTTAGACCCAAATTTTTAAACTGTTCCCCTAAAAGTATAAGCTTAATCGGTTATAGTTCGAAACACAAGGTGTAAACGACTCATGAAAGGCCATGGCAGACTGCAACAGTGTCATACTGTGCGGCGGCATGCTGCGTCATACGGCGCTGTACTGCGAACATTCGCCGACAAGCGCAGTACGAAGAACATCTTTGACCTCCCTCAAAACTGGTCCAAACGCCGCCTGCGTGCAAATGTGCTGCGAACGTACTGCGAACATGAGCAACACGACGCAGCAGCTACTGCAAACTAGTATTCTCCCGTTCCCCTAACGTATTCTTTACCGCGCTCGATTGAAACCGGCTGCAAACAAGTCTCACCACGTTTGCGGTACGACGCAGCACGGCGACTGCACACACGGATTACAACTATTCATACAACAGCCACCATTTATTGGCTGCTTCCAGCAGCGGTGAGGTTTTTATACACTTGTGGGTATGTTTGACTGCAAGCATGCGCCGATAGTAGCAGTACATCGCAAAACGATCACAGCAGATCGCCGAACAGTCTGCATACGTTGCATGCCCCGCCGCAGCTCAGGCTTCGATCGTGTTGCGCGCATTCACCGTCGTTCACCGATCGACGCAACACAAGCGCAGCACGTTTTGCAAATAGTTGCACGTTATGGCTTTGCAGACCATTCGCAGGTACAACGCAGAACGACGCAGCCAAGTTGCAGTACTGTCTGCGTCACACTCCGCCCCGGCCCGATTGTAGACAGGCACTAGTTGCAAGCAGTTCCATGCCATTTGCAATTCCTATGAGTTGCAGTACAGTCGCAGACACGTTTTTTCGTAGTGTGACCGGAGGCATAAGAAGCTGGAATTGCAGGTGTCGAATTGACTGCGTAGTGGCAGGAAGTACTGAATATATTAGTGATCAAGCACTACAGCAGTTCACCGCATATGCGTCAAACGGCAAAAAGTACATGCATGGGCGTGTACATGTGCTTATAATTTAAGTGTGCACTAAATGTGTTCGCAGAAATACGTGCTCGCCAAAGTGTTCCTCAATTCCGCTGCCATTCTGGACTTTTTTAATGCTCTGTAGAGTTACTGTGTGCGTGTGACAATACTATCAGCCACAGTGCGTAATTCATTATTTCGAGTCTAGTTCTTGTACAACTAGACTGTGTAGTAGATCTGTATATACGCTGTAACAGTATGCTGAGTAAAGGTACTTCGAATGCATGAAAAATGGCAATGCTACCAAACATAACGACTCAGCTCAAAACATGGTTGCATAGGTTGAAATACCCCGAGTCGCATTCATGGAAGGGAAAAGATGTAAAAAGTCATGTTGACGCTATAAACCACCAGCACCTAACACATACGCTATACTAACAGTGACCTTGACCTATGACGTCATCGGTCGAACGGACACTATGTCTCGAACCAAGGCAC
This sequence comes from Stichopus chloronotus, assembly GCA_021234535.1. NCBI lineage: Eukaryota > Metazoa > Echinodermata > Holothuroidea > Aspidochirotida > Stichopodidae > Stichopus > Stichopus chloronotus. Next base: position 10,553,290 of record CM037847.1, read on the forward strand.
CTACTCACCAAGTTTGAAGTTCATCGTCTTACCGTGTAAGAGGATATCGTGACACACGTTTTTAGAACACTTTTGCCGACTTGGCTTTGACCACGTGACCTTCAATCTCGTAACGTCATCAATATTTTTAACAGATTCCTTAATTGTATCATCTACTTTAGCGAAAATGGTAGTTTTGTAACTATAGGATATTCACACATCTGAGATTACTTGCAATTCGTATTAATACTTCTTCAATGGTAACAGGATTAGCGCGAAATGAAACAAAAAAAAAAAAAATCACAATATTCCGATGACATTATTCATTGATAGGACATACGGTAATCTAGTGTAATTGTTCAGATTTCACAAAGTCTTGAAAGCTCATCTGGTTTAAAGATCAATTTTGATAAGACTAATATTTCCCGTTTGGTGTCCTTTAGCATAATAAGCCCTACTAGACCTCCAATTTAAATGAATTTCCTTTTAACTGGACGTTGGGTCCAGTCACACTTTTATAGGTATCCTTTTAGGAGTAGCCTATTTCGTCTTATTCTTACTACTAGTTTATTTGTTTCAATTAAAGGGAAATAGGGCGTTTGTTTTACAGAAAACATCCATACGTTTAAAACCAATGCTTGTGGATGCAGAATGATAGATTGTTCAAAATAAGGAAAGGACAGTAGTCTTTTTTCTTCAAGAAATAAGTTTCTCACAGATAGAAACTAAGTTATTTCTTGCTCAACATTAATTTGTTCACCCAAACTTTCTAAAATCCAAATGATGCATCTTCCGTTACTCATCTCATGCATAATGTTTTAGGAGATGAAGCTTTGGCAGACGTTTATTGATGAGATGGAATAGGTTTAATAATGACTAAAGCTATTTCTTTAGAATGTCATGTTGGTGTATTCTAAACGCCCTATTTCCCTTTAAATGTTACACTATAACACTTAATTTAGTGTAACACTCAATTAAGTATACTGTAATACTCAATTACTGTAACACTCAATTAAGTGTTACACCTGTAACACGTAATTGAAACAAAGGGTAACAGGACCCCTTGACTGTCATATTAAGGAAGTCGAGACACGCTTTTTTCGTTTCAAAATTTGGAATGAAAAACAGGATAAAATAAGTCGTAAGACTCTCATTGGCACTGTTGAATAAGGTGGCTTGTACGCCACCCATCTAAAGTCTTTCATCTATTGATTAAAATGCACTTGGATTAAGCGATATACTGACAACAAATATTGAAAAACGTTCTTTGATTTTTAGGTGAAAAATTATGGACAACGTCTTCTGTTCAATTGCAATTTCCAGATCAATGACCCTGACATAGAAAATGCATCCAATTACGAATGTGTGTAGAGCAATTTCAGAGAGTTGTTTGATGATTTGGGGAACGAGATTATTTGGAATAACTAAGTAATATTTACAAATCTATGTATGACAGTGAAACAAAAGAGAGTGTGTCAGTCCAGAATTACAGACACCGCGCTTGTGATACGACAAGTGGCAACTATAGAGAACTTGTAACAATTTTGTTTACATTAGCGACCAATAAACAGCAACAACAGCACAAAAAAAAAAAAAAAACAGATCAAAGCATATCAAAATGTAGCACTTCCCATGCAATTGCAAGTTGCAAAGCGAATCCTAGTAATATCAACTGTATAGTGTCTCAGTTTAAAAGTACTGTTTAGGTCATCCTTTTCATAATTCCAACTGATTGTATTGTATGAACTATAAAATGGCCACACTGGTATGCCATAATTGATCAGTATCAGAATTGACAATTTTGATTGAACTGTTCACTGAACCTCATCGTGATGTGATTGATGTCTGCGAGCAATTTATTCATTTATCTTTTCTTAAACAAAGGCACATGAATGATGCCACTGAAATACTCCCGTCCTGCCACATAATGTTCAGTCTTATAGTCACACACAAGCACAAAATGCACACGAGGACAGTCGATACAGAACTAGTTTAAAAATTGCATTGACAGTTTCAAGTTTTGTGGTGCAATATTGTTACTTAAAACAATGTACAGCACACATATAACAATATGTAAAACAGGTAGCATTCAGAAGTTGGGCTGCTCTACGATATCAGTATGTTTGCCGATATACTATCTGTCTTCTGAACACGCAGATTTTTTTTTTTTAGAAATGGTGGCGGTATACTAATTCAGGTTCTTCCCGTTGTGTCTACAACTGGCCTACATTGTGCCTTTAACGGTTTTGCTATCTTGAAAATTGTTTTTGCTGTCGTGAGAATTGTAAGGTGAAAATTGTAATTAAAACTATCAAAACGGCATTAGACGCCACTCAGTTTATGGGGACTAACTGGTAGGCAGTTCCAGGAATCCGTGGGTACTTAGGGGCAATGCGACCTCAAATTTAGGGTTAACTTGCAAGGGGATGAAACGATCGGACAATACTGGTTTGGGGTGGGGCATTTCAAGAGGTCGAAATCGGACTGTAATCCATTAAGATCATCCCCTATCCATATGTGCCTCCACTCTGAGTGTAATCCACACTGCTCTATTACTGTTCCAGCTCTCTCGTCAGTAAGTGTACTCTCTAGTAGCAGGGCTTATTTCATAATTTTATGTGTCTGCAGCAGTGTTGGACTTCATAGGCAGGTATGTTTGGATAATGACAATGTCTTCACGCTTATTTGATAAACATATGATTAGCTAGATCAGTGGAAAACATGAGTGGAAAACTTTAATTTGGATACAAATGAAGATCAACACATATATACTCACACGTATAATTTGTCATGAAATTATGTTCTAATAGTTTGTAATTCAAATACCCAACGGATATATACTGTTTACTTTAATTCCACTGTTTGTGTGTGTAACAATGGTTATTCTTCTTCTTTTTTTAAAGATTACTAGAGAAGTGGGGCAAAAATGTTCTTTTAGTCCCTGCCTCTTTGAACTTCTTTCCTTGCGCATTACTTCAACCATGGATATTACACTCAAAAAACGTAACGGTAAAATTAAAACTCCATAACTTTTAGGTAAAATTTTACACACAGTTATTGTAAAATTTACCAAAATTATGTAAAATTTACATATGTAAATTCTACATAATTTTGGTAAATTTTACAATAACTGTGTGTAAAATTTTACCTAAAAGTTATGGAGTTCTTATTTTACCGTTACGTTTTGTGAGTGTACCGTCTTCCTAGGGCATGAGACTGAAATGTATAATTTAGTGTGCGGATGGTACTTGTACCTTTCTTGATGAATCTCGTTCGTCACTTCAAGAGGTAGTCAATATTTTTCATGATTTTCAGATTTCTTGTGGATTAAAAGTAGATTTTGATAAGTCAAGTATTTTAACTTTGCGGACCCCTTGAGTGTAAAATAAGCCCCGTTGCCTTAGTAGTTTTAACTTTACCTGGTTCCTCGGTCCACTCACCCCCCTGGTCCCTCGGTTATGCACTCGGCATAACGTTTGATCACTGTAAAGATAATCTATGTCTCTCAAATTATAGGCCTACACTTTACGTCTTAAGAATACTTTAAAACTTTGGTCAGAACGTGACCTTACCCCTATAGGCAGAATCACTCTTGGTAAGCCCTCTGAAATTTCAAAGTTAGTGAATCTTTTTCAGATCTCGCAAAACAGATCTAAAAGCTTCATGAAAGAACTGGAAAGTTTCATTTTCAATTTTATTTGGTCGAGAAAAACTGATAGAATCGAACCTAATAGCATAATTTCGTCTTTTTCAGAAGGTGGACTTAATTAATGCAATGCATGCTCCTAGTTTCATATTCCTTTTATTTGGAGGTAAAAAGTTACAAAAATGGTAACACTGTACTTTTGGATTTTTAATTTACTTTCATCTCAAAAATACGTGAAATACTTTTTATGTCAGTATAACTTTATGGAGTCAGATATTAATGTTAATTATAAATTTATTAGTTGCTTGCAAAGCGTGGGTGTCAGTTGCGTATAAGGAAACTGATTGCAACTTTGATAATGAAATAATGTTGAATTATTAAAAAATAAGAGTCAATAATACAATGATCTTTTACAAACATATGTATGACAAGGTTGTTATTCACTTGAAGGATATATTTGATGAGCATAACAAACCGCTTCACTAAAATACTTGAAAAAGAAAACTTAGCATTACGAAATGTCCTTTCACTGTATATTAAGGTATTACTACATCAATTCCCAATATGTGAGGATAGAATTACGAGTGTTATGATGAGATCATTACTTAAAGTACTCTCGTTATTGTACGTAAGCAAAATGAGTCTCGCGCACTTAACAACTTACCAGTATTTCTCATACTAATAAAAGCAAAGCCTCACTGGATAAAGTGGAACACACAATATATGATTAAGCGGACCATCGGAATGTAATTCAGATTGCTTTTAATTCTGTTAGTGAGTTGAAAATTCAGTATTTTTAATTCAATTTTCTTCACAGACTGCTGGCCTCAAACGACTTTCTCAATCGTCGTAACATCAAACAGGATTCATTATGTACCGTACTTTTTGTAGCGAGCGGGAAGATTAAATTAATCATCTTTTCTGGGAATGTATACAGTTATCGTTTAGACGATGAACAAACAACTGTTGGGAGGCGTTTGGTGTTTTTTTTTTTTTAAAAAAAAGTTTTTACTTTGTACACAAGTTGCTTTTGAATCATCCCTGCAATGCCCTTCATTTTTATCACAAGTATTTTATTTACAATAAAAAAACTTGACTCTAAGATTCCAAGAGTAAATTAATTTTTTGTTTAGGTTTAAATTCACTACCCAGGCAAAAAAATAAATTAGCAGACAAAAACAAAAATGAACCTATTCCTTTTGATAAGCTCATATCTTTTTTTTACAGTTGTCCATTATTGTTTACTTAAAAGTTACCTTATTATTTTCATTTATATATACTACATTACTATCTTTTTTCATTTCTGTTAAGTAAGCGTATGAAAGGCAAAACATTTATGTGTAAATATATGTTCATGACAAAATCAAGTAAGTAAAGATGGAGTAAAATGTTTGTATTCAAACAGAATAGGAGACAGTCAAATATTTGCAACAAGGCCTTTATAGACTAATAATTGTAGTGATTGATGACGACTGCTGTACGTGTTCGCCACCTACATTCTACTAATTGAAGCTGGAATATGAGTTGCACTGGTAATTGCCTGGTCATCTACCTTTGTTCTTCGTCAGGGATTCAGGGAAGAGTAAGTGTAGGAAAAGATCACATGTCACCAAACCTGAAAGAGAACTGTATGCACTCATCGTCCAGTTTCGCGGCATTTTCGTTGGCCCTACAAAATTCAGACTCTCTAAGAAAGCAAAGCAGTCAATCACCGTTACTTGAAATCCAACAGATTAATTCGAAACGAATATCAATTCATCAATGCTAAAATCGAGCTAAAAATTTGACTTTTATTGACAATTTTTCAACTTACATTCCAGCTTTAAGTTCTCTTCGCCACCGTTGATGCCCCTGATGGACTTGCGCAACTCTGACAGTCGAGAACCTACAAAAAAAACAAAGAAATAAACAATAAATAAATAAAGAAAGAAAGAAAGAAAGAAAGAAAGAAAGAAAGAAAGAAAGAAGTGGAGAAAGAAGTGGAGAAAGAAGAGGAGAAAGAAAGAAAAAGAACCAAAGGGCAAAAAGAGTGCCTCAGACGGTTGATGCGAAGATAGACAAAACTAACATCTAGCAAACACGAACATAAATGGTCATGAATGAACATGATCATTGAATAAATACAAGGTAAATATAAGGTTCGCCATTACGAGTGTTGGGTTCGGTAGATGTGTAGCAGTAGGCTACAGTACGAATTTAGGTAGAGGCAGAAGGATATACCTATCAGAATGATGTAAAGGAACAAAAAGTGAAGCCAAAGCTTTGTTAGGCAAAAGGCGTTCTCATGGAACCGCGTAACACAAATCAAATAGTCCGGGAGCTAGCGAAGATTTAATTCACATCTCGAGTACAAAAGGTTTGATCACCGTTTGGAAAGGAGGTGGTATGGGAACATCGGAATGGGTATTCTTAAGTTTTGAAAATGGTGCGTCTGTGGGTGGGGGTGGGTTGAATGACCCCCCAAAATACGTTTAAATTACATCTTTGAGTACATCCACGAAAATAGTGCCGTCTGGTCGATTTCATGCCGCTGATTACAAATCTGATGTTCTTAAGGGCACAAAATGGTGCAAAAGGCACTTAAGAACGCCCTCAATGAGCTTGGTTTTCACATTTAAATCACATATTGAATACATCAATGAAACTTCACAGGTTCATTCTTTGCATGCCCCTGAATAACAGATCAGCAATTCTTAAGTGTTCAAATTGGTGCAAAAGGCACTAAAAAAACCCTCAAAGAGAATACTGTTTGTACATTAAAGCACATATTGAGTGCAAAGATGAAACGTCACAGGTACATTGCTTGTGATTACGATAACAGATCAGCAATTCTGAAGCAAAGTTCCTGCCAAATGCACTGCAGATTGCGCCAACATTGACAATGATTTTATTACATTTAAAAACCATACTAGGTACATTGATGAAACTTACCATGCCGATGATAACGAATCAATGTTTCTTAAAGACAGATACATCGTCACCCGTTATGTGACTTTTACTCGGTAAGCAAGATTCTTTATTGGTACCTGATTTTAGATTGACATCTAGACTCTGTAGAGTCTGCTTGGACTGGAAAGTTTCTGTTCCTAATCTTGGAACCGCCACCTCTGAAGGAACATCCATATATTTACAGTACTGCTTTTCCTGAAGAGTGTTTACTCCCCTCATTGATCGCTTCCCTCGCACACTCATGGACTCTCGTTTTAATTATGCACACAACTTTTAACTAAAACCATTGTTTTTCGTTTCCAAATTCGGTAGAAGCCAATCACGGCCATCGTGAGAAATGATGAGAAAGATGATGGGGAAAGGAATTACGACTGATTAGTTACGTAACGATCATGGTAATATTTTACTCTTCTTCAACTGTTTTAGGTTTCTCTTAGCGATATCAAATCTGGTGATAGGGTGAAAGTTAGCCCAGGTACCGTTATTTTCTCTCATTGTTCGATCGCTGCTATTGGCTCATTTCATGAGACCAACGCGTAGTATTTTAATATGTATTGGACTGTAACTTCAAACGTGACTACTCATTTGTACATAATTATATCGAGTGTCCAAAGTCTTTCCGGCGGACCGCGGTCACATGGAAACGCGATTACTAGATGAGTACATATCCGCGGTTAGGTATAAGTAGGCTGCAGCTCAAATGTGAGGAATATACCAAAGGAGGAGAATTCATTTGCCGAGAAAGACTTTGCAAAGTCTAATTGACATGAGATTAACAAAATTCAAAAGATGTGGGCTGCCTCATACCTTCATAATGCATCATGCACAGAGAGTAGTTTCAATATTCACCATACTTTTCAAGCGTTAGGCCCTAGAGTTTGGATCCGCACACACAGAAAGCTATACAGATCTGACTTGTTCTTTGCAACATCTCATGTTAACTACTCACGCTAGTTGACAAAATATAAACTGGATTTGCTGAACATACGTGATTCACATGGCAGGACTCACAGGAGATTCTTGACAAAGGTACATTCATAGTAAGGAGATCTGGTCATCATTTCAGCAGATGCCCGGTAGATTTGACATTGGAGCAAACCGTCAATGCTGATGCTGCGTCTCGATTCACTGGAATAACTTCGTTCACAAATGAAAACTCCACTCGCCTACGTTGGATGATGACAAAGACCACAAGAGCATCATTCATTGGCCTTCTAAAAGGGATGACCGGTTTGATTAGCAAAGAAGACATCACAGCAGAACTTAGGCCAAAGCGAATTCAATGTGACAACAACTACCTGCACAAGATAATCTCTCAAATAATGGAAACAAACAATCCATTCGTTGAGACTATTGGTTCTGTGAAGGATGTGCTACTCAACATAAGCACGGGAAAGGGGGACGAGTGAAGAAATTCGGCAAAGTCTGCTCAATGTGAAAGTCAGGGGGAAGAGAGCGGCATCAAGAATTCATCGAATCTGGTACAGAAGATCCGAAAATGTTTGAAAGTCTGCTGAAAAAAGAAAAAATCGAGACCTTTGAATATGGCTGTGCGACTAGTCGGCGCACCAAAGACAAGCGAATAGCTGCACGTAAGGGAACACGTGATCTGATGGGGCGTCTTCTTGTTCTTGCAACAAAGAAAAGACTTGATTTGTAGTTCATTTTTCAGTATCCATTGACCCCAGTGCCACTTTCTATGACAACTACGGATGAAAGGTAATAGTCCAAGACCAACAAAAGTGCTCTGTTTGAGATCTTAGAAAACAAGACAAAAGATGAAACTGGGAAGCCAAACATAGTGAGAGCCTATGTGATAGATGGATAGGTTCTCTTGCACAGTCTTTCTCCTAACTTTCCACCCACGTATACTGGTTAGACAAAAGTATCCTTATGCAAAGCCTTACTACATCAGCAACTCGTGTCCATATCGTTTTCGACGACTATCCATAACCTTCAATCAAAGACACAGAAAGGGATCGACGTGGAATCGACGATATGACCTTCCATATAACTGGACTATGTACAGCAAGTTCGTGTCCCAAGGAACTTCAATGATGCGCTGAAATCCGTCTGAAACAATTACCTTAGTTTCTTGCATCAGAATGGCAGAGTCCCAGTTACGCGCATATCACTGGAGTTCATGAAGTCATTCTGGATGTACCAGGGGGATGCCATAGGTTTCGCGTTGAAAAGGGTGAAGTGAAACGAGAGGAATTGGCTCAGTTAAGGAACAATCATGAACAGGTCGACACAAAAGTTTGCCTTCATTCTCTTTGGGCTGATAGCGGGAATTGGAGCATATTCAGGGCATCCGACACCGACATAGCTGTAATTTCGTTATATCATTGCCATAAGTTTCAGTCCAATTTGTGGATGGATGTCGGCACTGCATCAAGGAATATTCCGTCGCTTCATCAACATATCTGAAGTACACAGGAGGCTTAGGACAAGATCTTTGTGCGGCATTACCATCATTTCATGCCTTCACTGGTTCAGATTACACGTCATCATTCGTGCAAAAAGGGAAAGCCAGACCTTTCAAAATTTTGGAAGACCAAATTATCTACCAGGATACCTTCAGACAAATGGCAGCAAACCTTACTATCACTTCTAGCATACTATCATCAATGCAGAAGTTTATCACAACCTTGTACGGCTGCACGAACAGAGAATACAACACAAGTCTCAACACGTTCCGATATCGGAAGTTTCTAAAGGCATATGGAAATAGTACAGGCAAGAGAAATGCGCTGTCGAAGCTCAAGGGGATTGACGCCAGTAGGGATACCACCTTGCGTGGCAGAAATCGAAACTCATGCACAGCGCTCTACATCTGTGGCCAATATGTGGGCTAAAGCAGACCAACAGTTTTGGATCAGTTTTTGGATCAGCATCCATCTGAAGAAAACGGATGGGAATTGATAGATGATTGTTACAAACCCACATGGATCGAAGGCGAGGAACTGCCAGAAACCCTTGTACCAGAGAAAGAAGACAAGTCGAAGAAGAGGAGGAAGAGGAGGAGGACCTACAAGAGGATTCTATCTGATGATGATGGTGGTAGTTCTGATGACGAATAGATATTGCAGGAGAGGGTTCATTTTTTTCACACTATTTAACACAAAAATCACAACTGAGCATTTTTAATGGACCCAGTATCCAAGAACCAAAACAAAACTGGTTTGAAAATACAGTTAAATTTCAAAATTAGGCTAGTCACAAAAAGTCAACTTTAATAAATGTAATTTTCATGATTCTGAGAAAATTATGCTCTTGCACAATCCATGTCTACACTTCTTGTAAGTCAGTAAATCATTTATATTCTTGTGAAAAGATAATCCTGCTTTTTGGGCTTTCTGATCATCATTTATAAACAGTCGATCATAGTATGAAGAAAGACATTCGTAGGACATTGCTTAGTTGATATTGATGTGATTTTCTTTCACTCAGATTTTAAAGTTGCCTAACCTGCTGATTATTATTATTATTTTTTTTTGAATAAGATTTCTTAAGTTCTTTTTATCCTGCCATGAATTTTAAAAATTAAAAGATGTTTGCTAATAAATAAAGTCGTTTTTGTCCTAATGCACTGCAAATTGACTATTCAGATCATCATCTGGTTATTTGTCATGTTAACGTATTCTGTTAGTGTTGCTTCATTTTGTGTCGACTTCGTCTTTGAGCGGTATATCATGACAAAATGCGTTGAAGAGAAAATAAAAGTTGTTTGTAATTATCTGTATTTCCAATGATTCTTTGTCTTTTTATTCAAAACTTTATTCCGTAACATATTGTATCTTAATTGTCGATGGTTAAACAGAGTATCGGGGGGGGGGGGAGGGGGATAGAAAATTATGTTGTTCGAGGGAACCACAGTCAGTGATGAAGTTTCATACTATAGCTCACAGAAGAGTAGTTCAGTGTAAAATTGGAATATATGGTGGCTGAATATGTGGAATCCACCCCTTTGAAATATTCTTGCTCTATCACTTGCCAGTCTACCATCTAAGAAGTTTTACATGTATACATTTGTAAGAGGATTTTAAGGGGAATGCTAAGATTGCAACAGCCGGAGTTCCATCGATTAACGCAATATTTGTTCTAGATGTGCCACATAATATGAAGGTAGAATTCAAAGTCTATGAGGAAAATTGGAATTGTTTGTAACAAGAGTGAATCGAGGGTATGTCAGGTGACATGCGTTGGATATTCAGACATAAAGCTGCCACGGTCATTCTTATCAACGAAGTGGGGCGTATCAGCATGAAATTATTTACTTTCAATTTCGGTGGAACAGTAGGAAATGTCTAGATTATATAAAGAAATTATCATATGGGTTACTTGTGACGGCACAAAAAAAAATAGTTTGTGTTTTAATGGGGATATGCAATAGTTTGTAGTCTCCCTTTAATACTTCTGTGAAATTACGTAAGCGCCATTTGTGGGGCCTCTTAATTTAGTGCATTTCTCACTAATTTAAAGACTTAAGAAATGCTTATCAATTATTATGGGGATACAAACAATGCACTTTAATTCGAAGTTTCATCTTTGCACTCAAAACGTGCTTTCAGTGAACGAACTGCGCCCTCTTTCAGAGTTTTGCACCAATTTGAACACATAAGAAATGTTGATCTTTTATCAGGAGCATGTTAGGAATGTACATGTGAAGTTTCATCGATGTACTCAATATGTGATTTAAATATGCCCAAAACAACGCCCTTTTGAGGGGGTTCTTAAGTGCCTTTTGCACCAATTTGAACACTTAAGAATTGCTGATCTGCCAACAAGGGCATGCAAAGAATGTACCTGTGAAGTTTCATTGATGTACTCAATATGTGATTTAAATATGCTTAAAACAACACCCTCTTTCGGGGGTTCTTAAGTGCCTTTTGCACCAATTTGAACACTTAAGAATTTGCTGGTCGGTTATCAGGGGCATGCAAAGAACGTACCTGTGAAGTTTCATCGATGTACTCAGTATGTGATTTGAATATGCCCAAGACAGCGCCCTCTTTCGGAGGTTCTTAAGTGCCTTTTGCACCAATTGGAACACTTAAGAATTGCTGATCTGTTATCAGGGGCTGCAAAGAATGTACCTGTAAAGATTCATCGATGTACTCAATATGTGATTTAAATGTGAAAACCAAGCCCATTGACTGCGTTCTTAAGTGCCTTTTGCACCATTTTGAGCACTTAAGAACGTCAGATTTGTTATCGGCATGAAATTGACCCGACGGCACTATTTTCGTGGATGTACTCAAAGATGTAATTTAAACGTATTTTTGGGGGGTCATTCAACCCACCCCCACCCTTAAACACACTATTTTCAAAACTTAAGAATACCCATTCCTATGTTCCCATACCACCTCCTTTCCAAACGGTGATCAAACCTTTTGTACTCGAGATATGAATTAAATCTTCGCTAGCTCCCGGACTAAAACGGGAAATGCGAGGATAATACTCGCAAATAGTTAAACGTTGGGACGTTATTTTTCCATATTATCAGGCTATCTAAGGAAATCAAACGTATACCATCCCATTTACATCTGTTTTCCCTCAAAGACAAAGATGTAGTTAGGCTACATATGCGACAAACAAGAACTCCGGTACGTGCATTACATGTGCATTATACGTGCATTACATTTGCAAATGTTGATAACAGAGTTGTTATGTCATACAGACCAAGGACGGCGCCTGTAACATTCTTCTTCTTTTCAAACGTTCTGACGCCATTGTTAATATTATTAACTGAATACGATACGCAACAAGGTACACAATATGACTGCCTGCAAACCTGTCTATTCAAATGTGACACGGTGTGGTGCGCTGTACATGTCACGAACAACACAAACGGGCAGAATGGAAAATTATGTGTATGTGCGTATACCCAAGTTACATATCGATGTAAAGGCCTGTCCACACAGGATGCGTTCCGTTCCGGATACGACACGTTTTTGGGTTTTTTTTTTTTCCGCATCCTTCCGGATACGTCAAGACGCATGCCTGTCTGTACAGGATGCGTTCACACTACGTCAATTAGTACGATGTGTCACCTTGAGATGCAGTGTGTAGTTTCCAATGGCAATGCATGCTGATTGACAAAAAAGTGTATTTAAATCGTAGGATACGAAGAAAATTTGAGAATTAAATACATCCTAGCTAGCCGCCCTTGCATTGGTCATGCTTTACAGAAGTCATCGACACAAGATGTGCAAGTTTGTGAAAAAAAAAAAAAAAATGTAAAATTTGATTTGATTTTATTGTTAACCACATTCAGTTTGTCATAATCTATCCGAATTTGTGCAAAATTATTCAAAGTGGGTTTATCTCGATGGATTTCAATCAGGATTTCTCTCATGGAAGTGTAGGGACATGCAGTATGTTGCGTGATCGCCGGCGTGGGGGAGGTGTCCTAGCGGAGGGGGTGTCCCCTTCTTCCTTTGAAGCCGTTTGAAACATTAGGTGTCCTTGCATGCAATCTGGTGCCACATTAGCTACCTTTTGAAGTAAAATTTGTGTTAAAATGTTTGGGTACTTTTAGGAACAAAAGCAAATCGGCATCAGTGGATTGATTAGAATGGAAATATTCTACAGTCAGAGTCTATCATTATTAAGTTGAGTGGCCCAATCGAGTGAAGTTTTTTTTGGCCCAGATCGCTTGTGGAGGCGCGTGGAGCCCAACGATTGAGAAAAAGGGCTCGAATCCTATAAGCCCCCGAAGCTATGCCACTGATTTTATACACTACATTGTATATTTGTATTTTCTCGTGTGCCGGGAAATGCCCATGTGCAGCCACGTCTAGTGTCCAGACTTCCCCTGCCTACCGTCCCAACAATGAATACAACTGTTTTTCCACTACCGAAGTCAATAATATCGCAAAGGTATAGTGGGTACCCAAAGAATCATAGGCCTTCGTATGCATTCCCAATGTTGTGAAAACAAAATGCCAACAAAAAAATGACCTTTTCTACTTATTTTAGTTATTCTACGTTTCATTGTGATTTTAAGCTCAAACATAGTACCATTTTGCCTCCATATCCCGTTAAATTGCATTTCGTTACATAAATTCCTGCATGCCACGTGGAGCCACAACATGATACTGATACGAAAAGTTTACCATACGGTTTGACCTGCTTGACACAATTCTCGTAGTTTTTAACGCGTTGAAAATGGATCATCCATCCGGCCATCTGGGCGGTATGAAAAGCCTCTCTCCAACCGATGTGGTGCTCCGCTTTCATAGTCCTGTCACATATGCCAGCCATCAGGCCAGCCTGAGTCCGCAGTTAAAACCCATGGACACGAGCCCTTGAATTGTCCTTTTGTGGACTTTGACAAATATGTGTGCGGCTCCAAAGACGAGACCCTGGTGATCATTTGTCTTAATATAGGCCTATGCAATATCTGACCAGTCTTGCCCCGGTGCCACTCGAAGATACAGAATTCTTCATTAGAATGCTCACAATTCTGCGAATACCTCAAAGATTCATGGCTTTCTCTTCTGATCACGTTAACGGATGTTACCGCCCAGACACCAGGCTAAACCCTATTGGACCTGTCCAATATACAAAAAGGTATCAAAAAGTGCAGTGCGTAGACCCCTGCTGGGGCAGCTTTGATCGTTCATACCTGTCTGTCAACTTACACATGTTCCCCCCCCCCCCCTACATTTCGATTTAGATCACGCCCCTGTGTATACAAATACGTTTGTTATGTATATGGATCTATTGCATATTCTCTTTACAGAAAAAAAAAAAAACGTGAACCATGATGTGGCTCTGTGGGAATTTTTGGCTAAAAGAAAGTAGGCCTCTCTTTTTACCCCTTTATGCTCTTCTTCGTGCAACTGACCTGAGCTTACTGATTTTTTTTTCAAGGGTTATCTTTTGTATTGAAACTACACTTATAGAAAACTAAGAACAAACACCTATTGTTTTCTATAATGCTTTTGATCAAGCGCGCAAAACAACAACAAAAAAAAAAAAAAAGATTTGATTTTAAGATAAAACGAGTTATTCAAACAATATTTCACAAAAGCGTAGCCCCCTGATGAAGCTTTGAGTGTTACTTTTATATGACCTAGCAGTGTTCCGTAACAGTATAGAGACGGTCGGTATTTATATTATGGTGTAATAGCCAAATGGATTGTGGTCAACGATATACGCTATGCTGATGATTGTGGAACTAATTAGAAACAGCCATTTTGTTCATTCAGTGCTTTGTGAGTAGGGGTTGCATCTTCTCACTCAAAGCGACACATTATCTCCAATGGCTACCGACCAGTCCCCCCCCCCCCTCATTCCACATGCAGAGGGGAGACAGGTAAAAAAAAGCCAGTGAAGCTGGTTCAAAAACAACAGTTTTCTCTCACAATTTGTGTCGGTTCCGTTCACAATTAAAAATGATGTTATATCTGTACAACACAAATAATTGACATCAGCGTTTCTCCCCGCCATCCCTGCCCCCCCCCCCCCCCCCAAATATGTGTTTGGCAGCTCGCTTTAGCAAGAAAGCTATCGATTAAGAGATTTCTCCCAGCTATAACCATACACTTTGATCACAATTGATGTTTTGTCATATTTAATGCATGTTTGATTTTTCAACGTATCCGGTATTTAAAAAAAGATATGTTAGATTGAACTATGATAATGTAAAACATTGTAAATGCAAACTTTTTCAATGACTTTTTTACACTTAATTGTCAACATAATTGCATTCGCTTTCAAAATGTAGTGTAAAAGTAGATCTAGTCTATATTATGCATGTATGGAGATACATGAGTGATACTAAAAGATGTTTTTAAGGGTACTGATCCTAACATAGCATTTACTAAGTTTAAAGATATTTTTATTCATCATTATAACAGTTGCTTCCCTCTCGTCCCAAGTAAGGTAAGGACGACTCGCTCTAGTGAGGAGTGGATATCAGCAGTGGATATATTTTGAATTCATGTAAGACAAAGAAATGCTTGTATAAAAAAATATCTACGGAATTGTACTGCACAAAATTTAAATGTACAGCTTACTTATTCATAACTCTAGTAACGATTCCAAAGGTACATGGCGCTCTGTTAATCGTCTTCTAAGTCGACAGAGTGATGAAAATTCCATTGATCAAATTTCCTACGATGGTAATATAGATTCTGATCCTAAGGCAATTAACGATCACTTTATTAAAGTTGGTCCAGCTACACAACAAAATATCCCCACTGTTTGCTCAGTTACCTTCGATCCCTATCTCAAGTCATCCGAATTGCTGACTCTATGTTCATTGCCCTCCCCCTCCCCGTACCTCTGACAAATTTCTGAAGGTAATTTTGCATCTTAAAGACTCTTCTGCTGGGCCAGATGGCATTTTACCTTGTGTTGCTAAACGTGTAGCTTACAATATTTGTGTACCCCTCAGGTTTGTACTTCATGTTTTTTTCCCTAAATCGAGGGGTTGTTCCCTATAAGTCACTTAAATCTGCACGTGTAGTTCCAGTTTTTAAAAATGGTGACAGTAATAATTTTACCAACTATAGACCCATTTCTGTTCTTCCCTGCTTCTCTAAGATTTTAGAAAACCTCATGTTCTCTAGAATTTATAACTTTTTAAGGGAACATAATTCTATTTATGACTATCAGTTTGAATTTCCCGCGGACATTCAACTTCACATGCTCTTGTTCGTTTATCTAATTTGATTACTAATTCATTTGAGAAAGATCAGTACGTATCTGGAACTTTTCTCGATCTTTCTAGTCAGGCATTTGATACTGTAGATCACAACATTTTACTTAGTAAACTAGAATATTATGGAATAAGAGGTGATGCCCTTGGTTGGTTTCGTAGCTACCTCTCTTACCGAGAGCAATTTGCTGCAATTAGAAACATCATCTCTAATTTGAAGCCTACACACTGTGGCGTCCCACAAGGTTCTATTCTAGGTCCTTTATTATTCATCATATATGTCGATGATCTGCATAAAATCAGCACTAGGTTTACACGTAATTTCTTATGCTGATGACACAAACCTTTTCTTCTCAAATAGTGACCAGAAAGTCTTGATAGAAACTATTCAGGCTGAATTTGACAATGTACGAATATGGTTTTATGTAAATAAGTTATCTTTAAATGTAAAAAAAAACTGCAACTGATCTGTCTAAACTAAACTAAACTGTCTTCAGATCATCGGATAAACCATTTAATGAAAATATTCAGTATATCGACTTGTGCGATGTAAAATTAGAATTTCTACTAGACTTGTCAAGTTTCCAGGAGTTATTATTGATCAACATCTAAGCTGGTCAGAGGACATCATGTACATAAGCAATAAAATTGCTAAGGTAACGGGTATTCTTACCCACCTACGCAATATACTACCACGTCAAATTCTTCTATTGCTTTACAATACCATTCTATTTCCCTGTTTGTCCTGTTGTAATGTTGTCTGGGGCAGTGCTCTCCCAACAAGAATCCAACCTTTGTTTCTTCTCCAAAAAAGATGTACCGGTATGCGTCTCATCACGAGCAATCCCGTTATTACAACAGCACGCCCCTCTTTGCGAAATTAATTGTCTTAACATTGTATAATATTAACCGTCAAAGTATTGCAATTTTCATCTATAATTGGTTACATAATAATTGTCCTTCAATTTTCAGACATTATTTTAGATTTCATGTGGATGTTAATTCCTACCAAACTCGCTCGTCACACAAAATGTGCACTCCTTTTTTAGACTAAAGTTCTCCCAAATCACTATTCGCTACCGAGGTGAAAATATTTGGAATTCCCTCCCTGATTACGTGAAACACAGCAAATGTT
This sequence comes from Stichopus chloronotus, assembly GCA_021234535.1. NCBI lineage: Eukaryota > Metazoa > Echinodermata > Holothuroidea > Aspidochirotida > Stichopodidae > Stichopus > Stichopus chloronotus. Next base: position 10,570,672 of record CM037847.1, read on the forward strand.
TAAACACTTTAAAAGAAACGCTTAAAACCCATTCAGTTTTAAACAGGATTTCAGGGTTTTTTTTTTACATTTCACCTGTTACTCATTTTTCTTCGTTTTTCCTTGTTTTTTTTTTCTCTTTGTTTTCCTTGCTGTCTGTTCTCTTTCCCCCCTTTTTTTTTGTATATTTAGCTAGTTTATTTCTTTCTTTTTCAGGGGTGAGTACCTCGACAAGCTTTTATAAGCAATTGTAATCATTCCTCAGTCTCTTTAACAGCATATTTTATTGTAAAGTTTCTTTTTATCTATTCATATCGTGACTGAAATACAGTTACACCTGTGGTGTAAGAGTCATTGTGTAATTCACAGACATGCTGTACATGGACAACACGCATGTACAGGGCTATGTGTCAAACTATACTTTCGTATACATAGTTCAAAATTTGTTTGTTGTATACTGCATGCGGGCTGTTGCGAGGCAGGTTGAGGCCAATCGGTACACATCACAGAAAATAAAAAGTGAGTCACTGTCCTAAAACTGAGCCAATTTGTCCCCATAGTGAGTCACTATAGGGACAAATTGACCCAGTTTTAGGACAGTGACTCACTTTTTATTTTCGGTGAATTGTTCAACTTAAAGTATTAATGATATGTTACTATCAATGCTTCAAAGGCGCTCTTGGAACGGTTTTGTGAAATTTATTTTTTTTTCCAACACTGTCACGTTCCCTTCATAAAAAAAGAAGAAGAAATGGTCAGACTTTATGAGGATTGAAATGTGTGTCATGAACATTTAGTGAGTGAGCACTCAGAAAGGAGGGAAATTTGTCACGTAACGATCTGTCTTGCGGCATTATTGAGCAATTCACTTCAGACATATACTGACCATTTCAAAACCCTCATTCGAGAAAACGAAATAGCATCCCAATAAACTTTGTAGGTCATTGCTTGTTACATCAAACTACCTGTAATGACTTAGAATACAACTCTAACTGTGACACTGCCAATGAGACGGTTTCCTGGGAGTTTAGTAATTGCCTGAAAGCACATTAAGGAGAATTGTTGCTCGATCTTCACACACAATTGCAAAAGGTGCATTAACCAGCTACTGCTGATCATTGGCGCACAAGTATAGCTTAGGTAACAACATCCTGCTTGGAGTATTTTGTCTCCGATAACCTAGTTGCTTATAATTAAACAATTAAACATCTCCCCGTGATAGTTTAGCTATTATGGCTAGTTAAAGGCTTTAAGAAGTCCCAGATCAAGAGGTTTCGTTCTCTACCAATTAGCATAATAAATTTTCTGTCACTGGTACTTCGGTGATTCCTAAGCCATACACCTCATGTGACAAAAGCAAGTGTAAATGTATGGTTTTATAAGAATAAACGAAATATTAACCATGATTACCCCCCCCCCCCCCCACACACACACACACACCTTTCTTCTGTCTGGCTCAATGTACAAGTATGGTTTACTGTCATTTGCATTCTTGTGGTCCCCAGGATGCACTCTTTCAAACACACACACACACACACACACACACAAAAGTACCCATGTATCTATTACTTTTCCAACTAAAAACAGAAACACGTTATGGACCAAGGACCCACTTCGAGCTACTGCCTGGGCCTATGTTCAAGATAAAGTTACCGTCATCGGTATTTCTGTGATGCCTAAGATGTACTCTTTCAAGTACAAAAAGAATTATCCATCTACCTAATTAGCAACAAAGTCGTTATGAGCCATGGACCCCTTTTGGGGCTACTATCTGGAACCACGTTAAGGATAAATTTGCCGTCATTGGTGTTTTTGTGATCCCTAAGATGTGCTCTGTCACGTACAAAAAAAATCATCCATGTACCTTTTCAGCTAAACAAAGTCGTTATGGGCCATTGGCCATCTAGGGACTTCTGTCTGGGCCTATGTACAGGATAAAGTTACCGTCATCGGTATTTTGTGATTCCTAAGATGTACTCTTTCAAATAAAGAGATAACTATCCACTTACCTTTTCAGCTGAACAAAGATTTCATGGGTCATGTTCCCCTTTCCGGGATACTTCTGGCCCATGCACAGGATAAAATGGCTGTGATCGGTGTTGTTGTGGTCCGTAAGATGTGCTCTCTCAAGTACAAAAGAAAACACCTGAACAAAGTCGTTTGGGGTCATGGGTCACTTTGAGCATACTGTGTGGAACCATGTACAGGATAAACAAGCTGTCATTGGCATTTGTTGTAATCCTTAAGATATACTCTTTCAAATACAAAAAGAATCAAACATGTGCCATTTAAGCTTTTTAGCTTAAAACTATCAAATTTTGGGAGTCCTTTAAGGTTACTGTCTGAGGCCCCTTTCAGAATAAGTTGGAGTCACGTCCATTGTGACTATTAGTGAGCCTTAGGGGATATTTTCGAGTGAAAATTAACCCATGCACCTTTTCAGCTTAATGAATACATTTCGCCTTTGGATCCTCTAGGCCAAATGCACAGGATGCACTCCGACAGAAGTCCAATTCCTTGCCTCCTGGGCCCTAACCTACATGATGGGACTATCATAATTTGGGTACCCTTTCAGTTAAATAAATCATTTTTATCACAGGGCTGTACGGTTAATACCACATGGTAAAATGTGTATGGTCACAATATTTCAATAAGTGATTTTGATCGTTATAACTAGTAATATCACTATCATTGTTGCTTCGGTTGTGTGTCAATTGTTCAGAATCTCTTAGTCTGACAAAATATGAGTAATACTGTTTCAATATTCTTCATATGTAAGTAATATTTTTAACGATTACTTTACCAGTATTGTTCCAGAGACCGAGCATGATATTCCAGACGTCTCTCCTAATTTCAAGACATACTTACCTGCAACATTTGGCGGAGGTTTTAAGATTATTCTTTCTTTTAAATCTTCGGCTGCTGGTTTTGATGGTTGTCAAACATGTTGCCCCTTTTCTGCGTACTTCTTTGACATACCTTTGTAATATTTCTATTGACTAAGGTAATGTTCCCACATCCTTGTTTCTCGAAGATTCTTGAAAAGTTAATGTTCTCAAGACTATATACTTTCCTCATTGAGCACAGTTTACTGTATGAACGCCAGTGTGGCTTTCCTCTTGTTCGCTCAACAACACATGATATCGTTCACTTTACTAGTCAAATTGTGGATGCTTTCGAAAGAAATGTCTTTGCATGTGGAACTTTTCTTCATCTGTCGAAGGCATGCGACACACTTGAACACTTCATCTCACTGGATACTTCGGAATCAGGGGTACCGCCTTGCAACGGTTTAAAGTTACACTACCTTGGGGGGTCGTCGGCGGTATGTTTCAATCAATAATGTAAACTCATGTAAGCCTTTTACCTGTGGTGTCCTTCAAGGTTAAATTTTGGGTCCTTAAGTTTTTGTAATCTATGCCAATGAGCTCAACAGGACGAGTAACAAACTCTACATCATTTCCAACACCAACCTGTTTCTTTCAAGTCCTGACATATAATGTTCTGCTAAATACAAATCAAAATGGTTTCTATCAGTATTCATCACTCAATGTCAAGAAAATTTAATACATTACATTCAGATCCTCTCCCAAGAAGCTTATTGCAAAATGTGAATAGTATTTATTTCTGTGGAGAGAAAATCATGCTTTCCAACCTCAACACGTTCCTTGGAGTTTTTATTGACGAACATCTCACTTGGAGTGACCATATCAATTATATCTGCAATAAAGCCTCGAAAGGTTTAGATATTCTTAACTCCGTTATATCCTCTCCTGGAGCATTATGATTACTTCTGCACAGTGTCCTTTTTCTCTCTTTCTTTACCCTCTGTAATGTTTTTCGGAGCAGTACTTATCCCAATAGAATTCAACCTCTCTTTTATTTTACAAGAAAGAGCAATGTGCTATTTTTGTAATAAAGATTACCTTTATCATTCTGCTCCCTTAACAGTATAAATATGTTTACTATTTATGATCTGAATCAAACTAGCATTGACTTATTCTGCTGTCTTTTGTATAATTTTTTAATCTGTTTCATTACTATTTAACTGTCGTAACCTTTATTTTTTTATTACTTTGCATTTAGGTGTGGCGACATACATAGGCTCCATTCCGCTTCTTGTTGTCACTTCCCAATCTCTTTTAATCTATTTACATCTATTCATTTAATTCTGTATTCTTGTTCAACTGAAGAGATTGAAAGTTCAAGATATATTCTCAACAAATGTGACAAATTATCGAATTTTGTGAGCCAACTTAATGAGTCCTTTTAACGATCATTTTGTTTTTTCTCTTCTTTTTTTTTGTATTTCCTGACCAGGCAGTTCGTTTTTTCCACAGTTGTAGTAAGTCACATGCTCACGGCCAGGACAGGCCTAGGTCAGAAATTAAAAACAAGATGGACAGTTGTCATAACTATTGGATGTGATTAGTTGATTAATCTCCCTTATTATACGCCTACGGGGCTTTGTCATGCGGTTAATACCCTTCAAAACCCTCTTAAATTTATCGATATCTTCTCATTTGCCGCTTTCAATACAACTACATGCGTGACGTCCTTGTTGCTGTATATAGACGTAGACAAAACAGAATAAATACGTCTTTATCAGTTCTGTGGTAGGCAACCAGTGTGTGATGTATCCGGCAGCCATTCACTGCATGAACATTCTTTGCCACCGTCACCTTGCATTGACAAAAATAAGCTCTTACAGCGAGTCATTTGAATCAGGTTGATGTTCTACGCCTACGTTAACGTTCTATCGTATAGCAACACAATGAACTTTTGAACAATTTGCTTGTTTCCTTAAAACCGTTGTAAAATTAACTCTAATACTCTCGGATAAACATGTCATCATGATGTATTAGTTAACTGTATAAGGTGAATACTGCAATCAATTTTGATCAATAGAAAAGCAGTGTATACTCCCATCTACCCCCCCCCCCCCCCGTCCACCACACACACAACCCCAACACGGTCACAAATGGGTCAACTACGGTAACCAAAAACATCGTTACGTATTGACATTTCGAAAAGATTATAAGCTGTCCTACAAATTGCTCGCAAAATGATGCAAGTTTTGATACAATCTTCCCTATCAACTGATCGTCTCAACGTCGAGTCTACGGACGTATCATTACTGTAGGAGCACCAAGTATACTCAGTGCGCCCCCTCCCCCCCCCCCCCCCCGCCTCACAGAGTATATCGTTTCGTTGGTCGTGCCTCTTTCTTTAAATTGATGTTGTTTCCTAACCTCTCTAACATCGATAGTGTATCAACAACTGTATCATGATGCACCCCCTATTCCAACGCTGGGTCATTGCAACATAGATTTGGAGGTACCTCTGTCCTGACACACTCCACACAGAACACGGTGCAACTTCATGTCGAACTGTCACGAACTCGGTCCCAAATGTACTGCATAATCAGCGAAGGGACCCCTACCTCTACCAAGACAGATGTTTCCGTCAGGACAGAAAGTCCAGAGCGGAACAGGCTCTATGCATACACTGAGTAAATCGGTATTATTATTATTATTGTTTTGAATTAATTACTACTCAGTTTGTTTACATAGATGCTTTTTTCTAACGCCACTAACACTGATGGTATATCAACAATTGTGTCATGGTACATCCTGTATTTCAACTCAGGGTCATCGCAACATAGTTTTTGAGGTACCTCTTTCCTATTGAGGATCTCCTTCTGTTTGTCTTTACTCTGCTTTTGGATTATTCGAAAGAAATTCACTGCCTTCCTCGACATCACAGACGCTGATTTATTCGTATTTCTCCACGCGATGTAATCGATGTCCATTCCAGGTAGCGAGACCATGGTCTTGTACGGTGTGTGGTATGCTGGATTTATGGCGTACGGGAATATCTCCAACAGGACAGAGTATCGCGGTAAAAACATGCCGAAAATCAACATTGCTCCGTGTACTCCCATCGCTAAGTTAGCACATGACAAGGTTTCTATTATTTTGTTCATTGGAGTTCGCTCTAAACTGATCTCAACTACAGGTATGTTGAATTTGTCGGATACGGCAGCGGAAAGCTTTTCTCCGTTAATCAGCTTTCGATTTGATTCCCTACTAAACAAAACTCCGTATTTCCTTCTCGAATCACAACGAATGTCAATGTTCAATTTATCGATGATATAGCTGCTTGAAGTTCCGTAAATGTCCTTGCGGTGACGTTCAAATTTGTCAACGGAGACTCCGGTACCCCGTCCAGTCCCCATTGATACCATAATTTACTCCTCGGCAAACCAACTGTTACATCCTCAAAGCAGAACAAACTCTCTCTCGGTTCCATATCAAAGTCGCTCTCAAGAATGGGATAATTCTTGGAGAAGAGTCGATATAAAGGTTCCGATTCAGCGAGCGGTGCATCTCGAAATAAGCCCACAAGGGTACGTGAAGGTCCCTCTTGGACTTCGGATGGGGTGAACGTCTGAAAGACTGGTAGTAGAACGTCGTGAATATCATGTGCGGTATTACTTGGCGTGATTCTTGAGATAATACGATACTTCCCCTTCCTGTAGTATTTGTAATCCCATCGTGTTCTATTTCTGAGAAACCTGTACAGCAATTGGTAGTAATGAAACCAGAGTTTGGCACCTGCCGCTGTGGTTAGAGATACCCATGGGGTTTGCACCCGTCGTATCGCATCCTCGGACTTCTCATTCGGTGCTGTCGTTTCGTGGTGGAAAATGATAAAATGTTTGAAAAAACCTGAGTAACAGAGGTTATGAAAATTGCACATTTCTGTATCCACCCCTACCGTTTTGTTGCACCAGTTTAATCGTCCTGCAGGTACGGTATCAATTTCGGTCCCTGACCATGGTAATTCCTTTTTATTGTTTTCTTTTCCTCCGTTGGTCATGTAGGATATAAGCTGATTTAATCCTCCAGCCATCAACAAAACTTTAATTGCGAATAGGATCTTTGCCATCTTACCTGTTCTTTACACTGTAACTTGATTTAAACATTGTGAGCCCGTATGTGCAGACAGTGTCCAGGTTACCAGAATAAGAATGAGGTGGTTTCGTAGACAAGTTGACTCTTTTCTATGCTTTTATAGAGCAATTGCTAGTGCGCAATGAAGCATCAACTGATTGGTAACGAAATAAGGGAACAGTAGTTGGATGTATAACACAAAAATATTGTAATAGGCATATATGTAATACCCACCATAAATGTAATATCTTCTTTAGCATAACCGTAATAATCTGAACCAATCATCAATGTGCTAAGTTTTAACCATAAATGTAATAAATTATAAAAACGCCGATGTGGATCTTGGTGACCTCTGACCCAGATTCGACTACAAAAACTACGATGACTCAATTTATGCACAGAAAGAAAAGGGTTACGGTCATGGTGTGTGTGTGCGTGTGTGTGTGTGTGTTTGTGTATGTCTTTGTTTTCGCCTGGGATCGAGGACCGAAACAATATATTTTAGGTCCTCTGTAGAAAATTCAATAGATTTCTCCGGTCCTCTCAAGGTTAACAGTAGACAGTCTATTGTTAAGGTTAGGGTTGAGGAAGGTAAAACAAAAGAAAGCGCAATGAGGTCCTCGGAATGAATGGAAAACAAAGCTGTGTGGGTGTCTCCGTGTGTGTGTTGCGTGTGTACTGAACGCCTTGACTCAGGCTACTAATCAAGGTACTTCAAGATGCGTAAATTGCTTGCCCACAACTGTCCTAAGGACATAATACGGACTTATTTTCAGGGATTTCCTTAGAAATTGTGGCAAACCAAAATTGTGATCATATTAAGATCAAGGTTATGTTGATCGAAAACAGTGGGATCGTCACATTTATCCTAAGAACAGACTCACGCCTGTGCAGGTGCTTCAAAAAATGCGCACTGCCAAGGAGAGGGCGTCAGTCCGGAATTTCGGATAAGATCTAGTAAAACATTTAGCGAGAGGCCGCGAGTTGCAGTGGTCATATAGCAGGTTAAGATTCGACTAGGAGATACCGGCTTTGGAGCAAAAATGAACTCTGGCATATGTTCAAAAACTCCGACAAACGACAAGTAAACAGTTTGTTTAGCAGCTGCTGTACCTTGTACTCTCGATTGAACATTTGGAGCAAAAACGCATGAATATTCGCTGTAGCAAAACTTGATCTATAGTTAATTACGAAATATTATTGTCTCCCAAGAAACTGTTTATCTTAAAAAAGAAAGTGTCCTCTCGATCAAATTCATTGAAAAACTGAGTTATCAGAAAAGTGTTTATCATTTGAATAAAGTTAGTTAATCTAGCTCATTTTCCCTTGTAGAACTAAGCTGAGTATAATCCCCACCCTTCCAAAAAGAAAACGAAACCTTTTGCTTGAGAAATATAACATCATCGAAACTGTGCTTTGATCTTTGTCGTTGAATCATGACGGATCTATCAGATACACGTAGTAGTGATTGCACATTGCTCTAACCACGTGACTGCACATAACAATCGTGAACATTTCCCATAGAACAATATCTTGCGGACGGGACCGCCAGTGGCCAAGTGACCGACGGAAGGCCACCGGAGGTCCGCTGTCGAAACAAAATCTGGCATGATAAGGCACGGACTCTTAACTAATCAGCATCATCGCCGTCGACGGATTGTCGTCAAGCCACCGGACATTTCTATGGTGGACTGACGGCGTAGTCGCCCGAGATCCACCGTCGGGGCCGACCAAATTTTGCTATCAGGGAGAGGCACGATGCATATGTAGATATAACGAGGAACGAATTCAGTGAAGAAATGAATGTTTCATAATCCACATGCAGAACTCAGTTTAAATGAAATAAAGTGTCCATATGTTTCCTACAAGGTCCATTGTTTCACGACTACAATTCCACTCCCCCCCCCCCTCTTTCTCTCGTCACTCATATCCAGTCTACCATGAAAAATACCCACCAAATGATTTACATTTAAAAAAAGCTAAAATAATCCTTTTGAGCAACAATTCAATGTGATTTACAATTCTGGAACGTTCTGTTCAATTTGATATTCTTTCCTGTCAATCTTGTCTTTTCTTTTTTTGTTATTTATTTTATTTTGTATCTTTTAGAACGGGACCAAACTTGAAAAGTGTTGCTTTTTTCTGCTTACTCTGTTTCCATTTAAATTCGTTATTCTTGTGTTCTCCAATTTTTTTCTCATCTGCAATGGAATCTGTTCATCATTTACTACACTGCTAATTTTGAAATGGATTATAGTAAAGATACTTCAACTTGAAATAATTCTCTATTAAGTAAGAGAGGACATTGGAAATTACAGAGCATTTAAAAATGTCAACGTTGTAATGATAGACGGGTCTCAGACGGGGGAATTTATTAAACCAAATTTTAATCATTACAATTTCATGCCATGTTCATTTATATTCATAGATCAAACGTAAATAAGTACTTGACAAAATGACGTCATCATGAACATTCGATTATTTTATTTTAAATATACTAATGAATTTTGTTTAATTAATAACTGTCAAATTATACGAGGAAGATAATAGAACAATCGATTATACTACAGTCGACAATCCTGCTATGAAGATATTAGAATCACTCGCATATTGCCTATCAGGATACAATCTTCGGTAACTTGCGCATGCGTGGAGATGTTTCAAGATTAGACACTAAATTCTTAGCTTGTTCTGACATAGGCCTAAACGAAAGGGGGAAACGGTCACATTCGGCCAGTTGAGTACATAAGCCTGAAAGGCCAGACATAATATAGAGCGATCGACAGTTAAAGGTATTAGATGGTAGCAGACGACGAGCTTTGCTGCCTAGCAGCCTTGGGTTGTCCGTCTACTAATATGCATTATTCGAAGTGGTGCGTGAGAAACGAAACATGCGGCCGTCAGTTTGCAAAGAAAAAAACAGTTGTGTTATTTCTTTACATGTTTATCAACTCCAAAGAAGATCATGTTAGGATTGAAACGTCAGGCCATCTTAACTTCACGTACCTTAATTACAGCTCGCCGATTGTTATACGAAGTGATTACAATATCGTGCAGCGATATTTTTGCTTTCATGCTATATACGACCTTTTGTTGACCCTCGGCGATTTGCCTTTATTGTATTTTGAATCGTGTGATTTTATGGCGGGCAAGTCACAGGGATCACAGTTTTTTTTTCATCATCACTCCGTCATCACTCCATCACACCATCATCACTTCGTCTCTTTGCTTCGCGTAGCATCTTGTCGTGCCTTGCATGAAATTCCGATACGATATAATACAATACGACGCGATAAAATGAAGTTGAAAAGAAATTCAAGTTTCATTGCTTATCCCGGGATATTCTTCTCGTGACCAATCGTTGTCCTCTGTAAAGTCACATGATTAACAGGACAATGAAGGAATCAGCCAAAGGATAAAGGCAAAGCGGTACTATTGCCTCAAATTTATTTTCATCGCATCGCTTCATATCGCATCGCGTCGCACCGGCTGAGAAACGGCCTTATATGTAATAGGTCTGTACAGAGTTGCAAATGTTTGCTATAGGGCCTATAGGGCTATATAAGCTATAGGTACTATCCGGGCCTATAGCCTACATTGAGACCACAGTGCAGTATATTAGAAAACAAGAGGCCAGCCCACACTTTCGACAAAGAGTATTTACCCCTCACCCACCAACATGTAGTCAAAAACAAACGTATGGCCATTTATTAAAATTTTCAACAATTTAGTCTTCGTATTGATTCACTCATTCTTGAGGTAATTTGATTTTCTCTAATGATGCAACACATTCTGGTGGCCTGAAGGCCATTGCCATTGATTCCTTAATTACAAAATGGTGACAGTCTTAACAACAACAGTTTTTTTTTTTTTTTATACTTGAACAACCGACATAGTAATTATCGCATCATTTTCATCCCTGTGTTTTAGTCTATAATACAGTGTGATAAAATCACACTTGTCACCTCTGCTTGGGCAGTTAAACCTCTGTTAATGATTAGAATACCGTATGACATTGTTTTTATCATTCTATTTGGAAACAATGACATTTCACATTTTGCAAACTCATTGTATGTAACCATTTTACTTCTGCCAAACCAATATAACTTACGAAACCTCCAAACCGGTACACTGTGCAACTTCACGTCGCACTGCCCTAACCAATCGGTCTCAAAGTGGAGTCCACACTGAAGAGACCCGTACCTTTAGACCCCATTTCGACCCTAGACAGAAAGTCCAGAACCGAACGAGCTCTTTATGCGTACACTGAGTAAATCGCTACCATAATTGTTCTCAGTTAATTTCTACTCAATTTCTTTAAATAGATGCTGTTTTCTAGCGCCTTTAACACTGATGGTATATCAACAATTGTATCATGGTACAGCCTGTATTTCCACTCAGGGTCATTACAACATAGTTTTTGAGGTACCTCTTTCCTATTGAGGATCTCCTTCTGTTCGTCCTCACTCAGCTTTCCAATTCCAAACTATGGCCTCTATTTTCTCAGACATCACAGACGCTGATTTATTCGTATTTCTCCACGCGATGTAATCGATGTCCATTCCAGGTAGCGAGACCATGGTCTTGTACGGTGTGTGGTATGCTGGATTTATGGCGTACGGGAATATCTCCAACAGGACAGAGTATCGCGGTAAAAACATGCCGAAAATCAACATTGCTCCGTGTACTCCCATCGCTAAGTTAGCACATGACAAGGTTTCTATTATTTTGTTCATTGGAGTTCGCTCTAAACTGATCTCAACTACAGGTATGTTGAATTTGTCGGATACGGCAGCGAAAAGCTTTTCTCCGTTAATCAGCTTTCGATTTGATTCCCTACTAAACAAAACTCCGTATTTCCTTCTCGAATCACAACGAATGTTAATGTTCAATTTATCGATGATATAGCTGTTAAAGTTCCGTAAATGTCCTGCGGTGACGTTCAAATTTGTCAACGGAGACTCCGGTACCCCGTCCAGTCCCCATTGATACCATAACTTGCTCCTCGGCAAACCAACGGTTACATCCTCAAAGCAGAACAAACTCTCTCTCGGTTCCATATCAAAGTCGCTCTCAAGAATGGGATAATTCTTGGAGAAGAGTCGAAATAAAGGTTCCGATTTAGCGAGCGGTGTATCGCGAAATAAGCCCACAAGGGTACGTGACGGTCCCTCTTGGACTTCGGATGGGGTGAACGTCTGAAAGACTGGTAGTAGAACGTCGTGAATATCATGTGCAGGTATTACTTGCGGTGATTTTTGAAAGGAGACGATACTTCCCTTTGTTGTAATATTTGTAAATGAACCGCTTTTCATCATGGAGAAATCTGTACGGAAGTTCGAAGTAGTAAAACCAGTAATAGACGCCCACTGCTGTGGTGAGAGGTACCACGTGATAGTGCGGTACCACATCTAGCTCTTTTTTCGGTTTCGTTCCGTGGTAGAAAATGTTGAAATTTTTCGTAAATGCCGAATAGCAGAGGTTGTGAAAATTACACATTAATGTATCTCCTTCCGTGTTGTTGCACCAGTTTAACCCCCCAGCAGGGACGGTGTCCACCTCGGCCCGGGCTGACCACGGTGCGTTCTTCGTGTTTCCACCTTTGCGTCCATTCGTCACGTAGGATAAAAACTGATGAAATCCCGCTGCCATTAAAACTACTTTAATCGAAAATACGATCTTTGCCATCACTCTTAGGAGACACGCCTGGTATAAAGGCCATACACAAAACGCTGAAGTTACCTTATACCTATCTCATTTCAGAAGTTCGTCCACCACGACCACGTTATCGTCTGCGTGTCATGATGATACGTATTTCAGGACGCTGTAGTCACTCTTCCGCTTCAAGCATGAAACAGAAATCGAATACGCAGGCAAAGCAGTATAGCGTCCCGAAATATGAATCATTTGCACAGTGCTCAATACATAGCTCTAGTTACCAAAGGTAGTAGGCCTATATGACCTATATGTTTATGAATTACTTTACCCTCCACGGATTATCTCAGTCTCCTTCGGTGGTCACAACGATTCCTCAGAGTAGTTTGTCCGTGCGATTTTGCAAAACTTCTCCAACTGCAATATAGGTGGAGATCATTCTTCTGACCTCAGGCTTCCCAAGTTGAGTAGGGATGAGCTCCGTTAATGCGATCAACCATACTACACACTCCCAGGCCGGCCAACAAAGTGGGAAACCTGTTCCTAATCCAGCCGGGTCTCCTGCGTGATGAAGTATACTTGTAATCGTATCACATAGGCTTATCAAATATTCTCCTCAGTAACTGCAACTACGCAAACGTGTTGCTGTATTCTGTTTAAAACAAATATTAAGATTTGATTCAAAGTCGTCTAATTATGGTGTTCCCAACTAGTCACCACTTAGGTCTATAGAAGTTACAGTATCATGCGCTCCTGGCAATTTTAATGTTGAATACATGAACAATTTGAACAAAATGTTTGCTTGGAGTTAATTGAACTAGATTTTAAAAGTAGGCCATACACTCGTGTAATGGAAGTGTAATAGTTTAATTGCATAGTTGTGGTATTTCGAAACCACTGGACCGTTGCATGTGACCTCGTCGAGGCACCGCTATTCGGACACAAAAACTGATCACTGCAAGAATATGAGGCGATAGAATTACGATATCAAATTCTACTAACAGTATCTTGCATGGAAAGATAATATCATTTGTATCAGTACGAAAATTTCCTGGAGGGGGTTGGGGCTTGTTATAAGTAAATATCTTCGTATATATATATATATATATATATATATATATATATATATAGATATATATATATATATATATATATATATATATATATATATATATATATATATATATATATATATATATATATATATATATATATATATATATATATATATATATATAATATGTGAAAATCCACGTATGCTCCATTTGATATAAATATAAATATATTAACAAATATGACAATTTTGAAGCACAAAAATTTTTACAAGAAAAGGTGTATATTTCGGACAAGGTGTATATTTTGTGCTGAAGAAGGACACAGGCGTGTCGGAAATATACACCTTTTCTTGTAAAACTTTTTGTTTGTTAACATATTTACATATTTGTTAACATATTTATATTTATATATATATATATATAAATAAATATATATATATACAGTTTCAGCTGTTATTTAAGTGCATTGACTTATACTTTCAATCAGTTTGCTTTCCGCCTTGACAATGTTGTACGGCGTATTCTTACGAAGTATTGGCGTCATAGATTTTACTCATCATGAAGTTAGTAAGTAATACCATATTAGAATAGTTGGAGATTAAAACTCTGGACTATTTATGTTTGGTTGTAAATCCTTGAAAAAGAGACTCAATCTTAAGTTTGTACCAGGAATTCTCTACGTGGGAAACTTTAATATCACATGGGCTTGGAAGTTTATAGGACGCCGTTTTACAGTGATCGTGTATGGACCTATTTTTTTTTAAAAAGTCAGCATTCACATGCTTTTTAAATCTGTCACAAAGCCTGAGTTTGCATATATATATATATACACGAAGATATTTACTTATAACAAGCCCCAACCCCTCCAGGAAATTTTCGTACTGATACAAATGATATTATCTTTCCATGCAAGGTACTGTTAGTAGAATTTGATATCGTATTTCTATCGCCTCGAAGTTTTATTTATATCTTATTTATCTTATTTTACCAGGGTAGCCCAATCAACATAAAGTTGCTCTTCCCTGAGGCCCTGGGTTAAACAATAACATATAAGAGAAAGAAAAACAAAGAAACAAATTATAAAAGTTAAAAGCCTAAAATATAAAAAATTAAACATAACACAGAAACAAGCGAACTAACATAAAAACAATAAAAGTACAATAGCTAAACAACGGATAGAAATTTTAAACTTTACCAGTCGTGTGTTATATGAATGTGCATTTTAAAGAAGGGTAGAGTTACGCTTTAGATAAGGTGGGGATATGTCATTCAAAATTTTACACATCATCCTCCTATTAAAGAAAAATTGCTCATCTTTTGGTATCCAAGGTAATTCATTTAAAATTACAGCAGTAGGATTGTCCCAATTGGCACCACTAATAATCCTCGCACATCGTCTTTGTATTGATGATAATTTACTTGTATCCCCTTCGTGTTTATCAGTCCACACAATATTACAAAAAAATTAGGTGTGGAAGTATGAAAGCATTGTATAGCATTGATAAATGGTGGGTATCTAACAAGCTACTGGATTTTTTAAGCAAGCCGATTTTCTTTAAACCATTGCTAGACTCACCAGAGACATGTTCATGGAAAAGTAAGTATTTGTCTAACACGACACCTAAGCATTTAACTTTATCTACACATTCAATTTTCGTATTATTAATTTTAGTACGTAAATCCCCTCCTCTGTTTAGAAATCGTCGTCTCTGACTACTTGTCAATTTCATACATTTGGTTTTGGAAATATACTAAGTGCCAGTTTGTTTTTATTAATCCTCCATATCAATCGTTAATTACGTTCAATATCTTTGATATTACAACTGCTAACGGAAAATGTTGTGTCATCTGCATACATGTCAATCCGACCATATTTAAGCACATTCGGAAGGTCATTTATATAAAGCATGAATAATAGTGGTCCTAAGATTGAGCCTTGTGGGACACCAACTTTAAATTCTGTCTGACAAGTATGACGCAAACCAACTTAATGCATGGCTTGAACAGCTATACACCTTGGGCTTTTTAGGTAGAATGTCGTGGTTTACTGTGTCGAATGCTTTGCTAAGGTCTGTAAGTATAATTCCAGTATATTAATCATTGTCAATATTTTCCAACCAAGTATCGACCATATTTATCAAGGCAGTTTCATAGGAATGAAAAGGTCTAAAGCCTGACTGGTTATCACACAAAAGATTACTGCTGCTTAGGTATTCATACAAAGCTTTATACACTGCTATTTCAATTATATTTGACACTGGAGGTGGGGCAGAAATGGATCTATAATTACAAATATCTTGTATATCACCCTTTTTAAATATTGGAGTAACCTTGGCATGTTTCCATTCTTGTGGAAAAACCCCTTCTTTGAGTGATAGGTTAATAATATAAGCAAGACTACTAAGAATTACGGGTTAGGCAGTTTTCACCCCTATTTTACACCCTATTTCATCACGGCCTGTTGACTCACTAGGTGACATTGATAATACTTCTTTCATCGCAAACTTCTCAGAGACACGGAGCAAGAAAACCATTTGAGTTGGTACACTTGATAGTGTAAAATCTAAATATACATTTTCATCATTATGATTTCTTCTTTGCAAAATATTCGTTAAAAGCATTGGCTATATCATTACTTGACTCAAACGTTTCTGTATCATAATTTATACTGGCAGGGAGTACTTTATTATTCGACGGGATTACAACAGTTTTAAGCAATTCTAAATGTTTTCACAATTTTTATTTTTGGCGATCATTTTTTTTTATTTTTGGCGATCTTGATTTTTATTTTTGGCGAAGTTGAATATCATGAACATCAATACGAAGCCGTAGATTTAAAAAGGGATCTGAATATAATAAATAGAGAAACTTCTCTTAACGTTGAGAAATAACTGTTAGCGCAAAACCAGTGGCGGAGCCAACAGTTTTGGTCAGAGGGAACGCAAGTACTTTCTAAGGGCGCTGCGTTATAGATGTCCAGTATCCCTGCGCTGCGCCAATGCTCTTCAACCTAATTATAAACAGGAGGTGCGAAACGAAAAAGACATTATAGATGGGGGCTGACTGCTGGCAGGATTATCTGTCCAGAACGCCGTTCTTGTCTCCCCTCTGATTAAGTGCAACACCATCATCACATCGTGGAGGCAAAGGCCGACTCTAAAAGTAGTCAAGCTTGCATTTTCTATAATGTAGATTCGGAAGCGACATAGCGGATTGGCGCTAGAGTCATGCGAAGATCCGTTGCCCGTACCGTACCTCAACATTTTGTTTAAAAATAGGCCTATACGATAAAGCGCCTTGCGAGGTAAGTGTTCGGCATACTGCTCCTTCTGCTCAGGGTAAAACGTCGACAATGACAGCGTTTGAGCATTTTTTAAACCTAATTATGACAAAAAATAAGGTTGAATATAACCTATTGCTAACGAAGACTGGGCTAGCTAAAGAGTAAAATCGCAGCTGAAAATGGCGCCCGTACGTCATTTGAGTCTGTCTGGGAGGGGGGGGGGGGGTGTGGGTGTGGGTTGAGATGGTTCACACTCCTGACTGTATGACAGTTCTTCCACTGCACAAAACCAATTGCTAACACTTTCGACTTCCTTCTGCACCGTTTGTAACTGTATACAAACACCTCAGTGAGAGTAAAACACATTGGTATCATCTGTGTGTAAGATAATGTGTAGTGTATTGCTTTAGCCTTGTGCAAGTCATTGACATACATTTACACACACACAAAAAAAAGCAAAAGGCAGTGGGACAGAGAATATACACTCCTGGAGACCCCCCCCCCCCGCCCCCGGTCCTTCAATTGACGCACGTGTTTCAAGTCAGCATGAGAGACCGTATCATAAACACTTACAAACTGATATCGATCAGAAAAATAGGTATTAAAAAAGCAATTATAAGTGCAGTACCACGTTCACAATAATGTTCTGCAAGTTGGAAAGTAACCTAGGTCTGGGGTAACAAAGGCTTTTGATAGATTCAGGAAAGTAAACACAATGATTTTAAGCAATGGTTACATCATCAGTAAAATGATGCAACAGTGTATCGTCAGTGGAACGACCTGTCATAAATCCAAATTGATAGTCATAAAATGCATTGTTTTTGTTCACGAAATTACACAATCCAGAAAACATAAGCTAGTCAAGTATTTTAGAAATGCTTCGAAGCACAGATAATGGCCTATTTATCATTGGCATTTTCCGTATCACTGGAACTGGAACGACAAGCGCTATATACTTTAAACATGTTAGGAACAATGTCCCGAGCAAATGGCAGATCGAAGGGATTTAAGTGGCAGCAGTGGAGGGTGTACAGGAGGTACATTAATAACTTTGGACGAAATCCCACAGAAACCAGTAGCAGAAGGGGTAATCGACATGTTTCTTAGAACTTCATCACAGCTCGTAGGAACGGTGAATCAGCATGCACTGTGTTCATTTTCTAAGTAATCATGGAAACTTAAGATGCAGTTTGGTATATTTCTTGGACTGACGGGCCCATAATATTTGCGAAATAATCGTTGAAAGCATCACTGACTTTTGGGCATAGTTTATCGTTACTTTTTACACGATCACAAGAGGCTACATGTCAGTATCACGTACAATGCGATTTATGGCACGCCAGGTATTCTGAATGTCTTTCTTTGGACTTCTTGGCATAACGTATACACTACTGGAGTATATAGGAGGTTGCGATACCGTTCATACTCGTTCAAGTTACAATAGCAGTGTGAGTGGCGTCTTAAATATTTTTAATGCTAATGTAATAATGTACTAAAAGAATGATGGCGTCCTTTACTTTGACAAGAATTCAACGTAGCTGTTGTCCTCTACTCCCCAGTAACGTTTTATTGTTCATAGTCACTGCAAGTTGGATAAAAGAGAAATTACTGTTGAAATAATTACAAAAGATATCATTGAATTTATTAAATGCGCTTCATCAGTCTCCTGGCAGTCACGCACCACTTGCCAAGCCTCATTTTGTAGAGTATATTTGTAGAAAATTATTAAGGTCACTAGATAATATTTTCCAAAACCTTGACGTTTTGACAAAATTACACGTATGAATATTAAGCTTACTGAGCGTAATATAGGAAACTCAGAAATATGATCCATTATGATTTTCGAAGTACATTTTTCTTTTGAGTTATTAGAGGGGTATAGCTGTGTTAGCAGTAACCCTGGCAGTACAATACCGGACAATTTGATACTGGTTGATTAAATACGTGTAAATATTACCTTTAATATTTTATCTAAAGCTTGTATAAATTCGATTTAGTGCATATATCGATTTAATACGCGTATATATTCAATTTTGTACGTGTGTATATTTGGTTTAATACGCATACACGATTTAATACGTGCATATATATGAATTAATATAACCATGTAAATCAACCTTCTGATTGGCTCATAATATGTAATGTAAAAATATGATAAAATATAATGTATACATTTGATTTAATTCACCCATAAATTCGATATAATGCGCGCATATCATATATAGGACTATGAAGATATTTGTCCCACAGCGCCTATACCCAGTAGCCCATGAAATCTGTTCTATTTTATGACCATCATTATTGTAAAGAGAAACTGTATTACATCTACCATGAAACCAGGTTTCAGTTACACCAATACTGCAGAAAAGTTGTGATTTAAAGACTAAAGTGAAAGCTTGAGAGCATCAAAATATCTCTTGCATATAGGTATGGTTAAGTGTGAATGTGTATTATTCCGGTCATCAGTCGAAATATTCCTCAGAAAGTTGTAATCGTAGTGGCTACAATGACCATCGACAGATGGCCCACATTTAGGAAATGTACATCGTGATCGATTTGAGGCGAAGGTGCAATCGTCAGGAATGTCAATGGTGTTTTTACAATTGAAGCCCGAAATACTAGCACGTCGAAATCCTAGCGGGATTTCGGACTGCTAGTATTGCTACCAATTATGCCATTTATAGGGAAATAGAGCGTTTGTTTTACAGAAAACATCCATATTTTTAAAACCAATGTTTGTGGATGCACAATGATAGATTATTCAAAATAAGGAACGACAGTGGTCTTTTTCCGAGAAATAAGTTTCTCACAGATAGAGACTCAGTTATTTGGTGCTCAATACTAATTTGTTAACCCAAACTTTTCTAAATTCAAATGATGCATCTGCTGTTACTTATCACATGCATAACGTTTTTGGGAGATAAGGCGTTGGCAGACGTTTATTGATGAAACTGAATGGTTTAATAATGAATAAGCTATTTCTTTAGAATGTCATGTTGGTGTATCTAAACGCCCTATTTCCCTTTAACACTAGAGAATCATTTTTATAGCAATAAGGCCTACCAATACTCGACACCTAGTCCTGACAGAATTTCCATAATGTGCTAAAATCATGTCGGCTCGAGAAGACCTTTTCCACACGATAGAACACGACGTGGTAACCAGATACACCATAATGGTTAGGATGTGTCCTCTCGAGAAGGGACAGACATGTATGATATCATGTGAGGATTAAATGAATGGACAATGCCACTCACTATAACTAGGATACCACTTGTCTTGACCGTGTTTTTTTTTTTTTGTTGTCATTTTTTCATTCTTTGTTTTCAGTTTTCAGTGATGGCTGCCAACTTTGCTTTGTCTGCGACTGGGCCCGGTGATTTTGGCCTTCATGTCACACATTCTCTGAACTTCTAAGTTAGGGTCACATGAGGGTTAGGTTGGTGTCCGTTTTGCAATCACTAGGTCAGCGAATCAAATTCCGTTTTAACCACTCGGAAATTTTCTTGTCCACGGTATACACTTGTTGCTGAGGGGGTAATTTGGTGATTTTGATTTGGGTTCCTGTTGTCCGATTCAGGTATCGTCCACTTCAGGTTGCTCGGTACAGCTAGTGGGCTGTGGGCCGAGCAGGTGATCCAGCCCTCCCCGCCTTTGGTAAAGCGGCTGGAACTGGGGGGATACACTCTCGTTCGTCGGATGGGGACGTTAAATGGCGGTACCGGGGGAAGGTTTGGGTTTGTATGGGATTGTTGGTTCACCCACCTCGTTACCATCTAAACACTGATCGAAAAGAGTAAGCCAATTTCGCAGGTGTTTCATCCACGATCAACATGGTGTACGATCATCGATAAGTCTTCAGACGTTCTGATCCTCAAATTCTAAACTAAAGTCGCAGGTCATTCTATTTTTTTTTCTTTCTTATGGATACCAGCACAACTTTCTCTTGTTTGACCTCATAAACATGCGTGTGAAATAGCAAATGTTCATGGAAACGATAGGAATGAGATAGGCAACTCTGCAGATTGCTTACTTGTTCACATATACTGATTCAGTTAAATTCTTGTTCTCATTAATTGAGAAATTGAAGACACGCGTTCTTATTTCAAGGCTGGGTACATGTGACTTATACAAAACTCGGGAAGTCACGCTGTTTCTGGCCATATGGGACGGTTTGTAAAGCAAAACAAATTTCTTGTTCCTCGACCGCCAACTGATGGTGGCGCTTCGCTTAGATAGTCCTGCTGACCGTACTCATCTCAAAGACTTTCAAGTGCTTCCGAGTCGAATGCTCTCCATGATCACCCGCCTCCCTCCACAAAGTGAAAACAAAAGTTAAAGTGCCTTGGGTCACATACTATGGTCACAAGTACTCATATTTTTTCACATGGAATGGTTCGTCAAGTAAGTAAGTTCGAAACGTTTTCCGGAAGTTACTGACTGGAAATTAATTGGCATTATTGAGTAAAGATTTATTGCAGTAATTTAGTTAAATGCCGTGCTAGACCTGTTTACTTTATTCTTAAAGTGATTGCGTGTGTGCTGAAAAACCAAAAAGATAAGATCATGTTTGATCTTAACTTTTTCTTCATTTTTGAATGTACACGCGAGGTTGTACATGAACGGACTGTCTTTCAATGAAGGAAAATAACAGTAACTATACTTCGAGAAGCGACGGAATTGGCATAAAAACAGTAAAAAACAGAAATCATATTTGAAAATTAACGGTTCTTACCGTAACCGTTGAAATTTCAATGTTTTTATTTTTTGCCTAGGCACGTAATCACTTTAAGTGTTATTAAGATGAATTTTGAAGGCAATAACCCAAATCACACAAGTCAAGCCAGATTTCAAAGGTGGTGGAATACCACGAAACTTAGTTCCAGTCCAATTAACCCATGATAACTTTCCCCTCCCCTGACAATCCCTCTAACCCTTTCCTTAACGCTATCAATTTCCCGAAAGGAATTGTCTGCCGGGGGGGGGGGGGGGTTGTCCAGGGGAAATTTCTCCGACCGGCCACTGTTTCGGTTACAAGACAACATCTGCAATAACGTTCGAGTTCAGTGCGGGCTTGCTTGTACACTGAACTATTTAATTTTTTTCTATGACAGCGTCCTCTATTTACTGCGTTTCCGGGAGGGAATTCCTCTGACATGCTTGAAGCAAGTCGCGTACACTTTCCCATCCGATCGGGTGGAAGTAATCCCAAACAGTTTGGAGAAGATACTGTTACCATTTTTAAGGGTTTCTTCTTTGTAAAAAAATGATACCATAGGAATCTTTCTCTAGCAATGGGGAAAGAAAATGAATTGTTGGAGGCAGCCCGTGTCGGAAATTCCACTGTCATTGAAAGGTTGTTATCTACGAAACAGAAAAATGTTTTATCACAGGCGTTGAGGTGAGTAAACTTTATCGAAGCTTACTTCCACGAAGTAGTTGTACACACTTCACAGGCAGGACACCGAGTTTCACACTATTTACAATGTGGGATGGGATCTTTACTGTATCTACCCAGTACCCTATTGTGTTCCTTGTGAGTTGTGATGTTTATGTGTCAATTGGTATTTGTTCCATCTTTTATTTTAATCTCACCCTTGTTACTTACCGAACAGTTTCAGCAATATGCAGGGTCAGTTGCTTAGTTATCCGAAATTAAAAAAAAGAAAAGAAAATGAACCTTTGCACTACGTCGCCTTACTAAGAATAGATATAATTATGAAATAGGGCCTATACACCCATGTACAGTACTGTACCAGTGTATCGTTGTGCCAAACTTACGCCCCAAACGAAATATTCAACTTCACGAATGCTTGTTTCAGGTAAATTATTGATTACAAGGAAGGATGCATCATGTCAAAACTGGCTTCTAGGCTGAGCCTTAAACTTCATGTTCATCCACCTGCACCCTGTCTGGAGGCTGTACTAAAACGGTCAATGGATATTTAACGTAGGAGGATAGGGATTGATCGCATCCAAGATAAAAGCATCAAGGGGGTCTGTATAAGCCAGAGATGGCTGACTGCCCAAGTGCTTACGAACCCATCAACATTTACAATATTGCTAGTGGGCTCCAGTAAATCGGTAAATTAATCAGTTTGTGTTTTGGAGTGACTTGAATACCCTAGCCGCAGTGAAAGTCACTTTTTCAAATCCTGGATACGGATTCCTGTAGTCGATATAGCCTAATCTTTTCAGACTAGCCTAATTGAGAATGATGCTGTGTGATGTTCAAGTTGGTGCATCTTCTGAAGAAACACTGGACAGTGCATATGTTACATAGATGCACATGCTAGTACTGATTCCAGTGCCACCCAGCCTTCATTGTATCCATCTCCCAGAGTTTGCTCCTGTTCTTTGGTACAGTACTTGTGGGAGAGACACCCCCCTTGCACAAATAAAAACAAACATGGGCTATCAGCACAACTTAATCCACAAAGTGATGACCACCTGCTCAAGTTTTCCAAATAATCTTGCTATGTCATCTGCGCGATAAACTCGGTCAACAGTACTGACGAACATTTCCTATATCATATATCCAATTTCCGATGTGACTGGTCAACATTCCCCCTGCACAAGTTCATGGAAAAAGAAACATTTTATCTGCACACTCTTTGAACTTCCATGAAATATCCCTGCCTGTGCAGTTTGCAATATTCTAATCTGGCCATCTCAAAAAAGTTTGCTGTTGCTCTGTTGTACATGTAGCTGCAGTGTTTGAAAATGTAATGATTTGATTCCCATTGCTAACTTAGAAACTAAATGTAACTGTACTTGTTGTAACCATCGTCTGTCTGACACCAAAACTAAACTCAGATCAGTTACAGTGCTGGCCAGCTGTTTGCCTGGATAAACTAAGTTTCTGTTAATTTAGCAATTTAGCATCTTCACTGACCAATTGTAAAACTTCATATCACATAGTTCTGCCTGCGTGTATACAGCATTATTTACCGAATCTGTTAAATCTTTGGACTGATTATAGTCATTTAATAGAGTTTTTGTAAACAATAGAATGCTACATGTTTCAGCATTAAAGGGAAATTTATACAGGACAAAATTTGTAATTTTGTTTACCCACAATACCTTGTGACATACTTTCAAAAAAGTTTAATAAGTGCCATTATATTTGACTAACCCAATCTTTCAGGTTGTATGCTCACTAAAAATCTTTGTGGCAGATGTGCAGTAAATGGATGGACTTTTGTAATATTTGAATCAACAATAATAGGTCTTTCATCCTTCCCCATCAGTCTGCATGCAACACTCTCTGTCTAATTCACTAAGTTGGCCTATTTCAAATCTGTAAAGCATGATCCAGAAGAAGATAGACCTTTCTGTGTTGCAACTGAAATTTAATCTGCCATTTACTATTTGGAAGTAGTCCTATGGTGATCACTAAATCTTTAAGCAGCTTACTTATTTGTCCAGCTCTTTGTTTAGTTGTATGGGACCAAGTTTTGAATAGAACTGTGTTACAAAGCTGCCTCAGTAGGAAGTATATAACTGTAGGCACATTCCAGTAACTCGACAGGCAAAGCCAGGCCCTACTGAACCTACCTGTACTGTATGTTAAACAAATGTCAACATCAATAGGAAAACAAAATTAAGCATAAGTTGTGTTTGGAGTATTGTGACACATTTTCTGCAAAGCAGGGTGACCTTCATAGTGTGCAGTTAGCAGCACACTGTAATCATCTACAGTGCTGTATTTTGCATGAATGAGGCCACATGGCTTTATTATTAGTGCACAGTACATGTACATACAAGAACAACATCTTTTTTTTTTTTTTTTTATGACGATTGTTGTGGTAAGTGTAAAAATAACCTTTGTTATTGCCAATATAAGTTGCACAGTACTGAGCTCTTCTTTTGCTTTGAATGCAGTCATTGCAGTGTGAAATAGAATCTTACAGTAAACTTCAGTACAGTCAGTACTGTGTGCAATCTGTTTTTAGTACTCATCACTACTGAAAGGCATTATACTGACAATTTAAGTGTTACTTAAATTATGATGGAAGGGAACTATTTTCCACTGCAGGCATTTTAAACCCCATGCTACTGTATGTAATATACTTAAGATATTGCTGTTTGAAGAAGGACTTTTCTTGTAAGGAAAGTTTTCCTTTCAGGTGCCTCATTACCAAAATGCAATGTAACGGTGGCAAATAATTGGAAGAATACTTTGTTTTTCCTTGAAAAGTGAAGCCCCCATTCAACCTTGAAGTTTAGTTAAAGTGAAAATGTAGATCGGGTTTAGTGTAGTTATGTTTGGCGGAAATTAATTTCACATCTTTTATGTATACTTCAGTATTTTAATGTTTCTTTTTAGACAGCCAACATTGTTAAGAAATAGGATATTCACGTACATTGTGCCTGGATGACATCACTGGTTCCCGATTATGCAACGCACAATTTGATGACTATAATTTCCTTTAGAAAAATTCATGAGGACACATTCTAAGGTTTTCACCCACAAAGTACTTTATGTCGTTACATTTTTTAATGAAATATCAGTAAATTTCCTTCAGTGGCCAGTCCATTACAATGAACAACTTTGGCCCTACGGTTTGGGTGTACTGTACATACTGTACATTGCTGTGGTTGTTACAGCATGACTCATGGAAGGACAGGTGTCGCTTTGTCTAGTCTAAGGATTGGTTGCCCCTCTTGCATGGAGAAAATCAGACAATGTAAATGAAGCTAAGTACAGTACAGTAGAATCAGACAGAACCAGCTAAGTACTGTACACATACGGTCCTGCTGAACCAAGCTAAACTCGTGATCAATTCTTTTGTTCAAGGTAACTGTATTGTGTGATACCGTAGTCCTATAACAGATCTATCCTTTTGAATGCAAGACATGGTTTTTGTGTTTCATCTGGCATTTTAACAGATGGGTATCCCCAGGATATCAGGTAATGATAAATAATGACCTCATATTTAGTTATGTCTGGAACTTGATATTAATTTCAAAATTTGCCAATTTTCACAGTCTACAGTACGTTTTTCGTCATCTTTGTTTACAAATATTGCTACGGTAGGCTACACATGGCATTGAGAATGGAGATAAACCTGTAGGCACTCTGATGTTATTCTGACACTTTGGTCATTGATACCAGCAAAATTGTAACACTACACGGTAAATGTGTGGGGTGGAATTGGTAGTGCAAGAATGTGCTGTCCACTCCATAGTAAGGGAATGTTGGACAGGTTTACGTGCAATATTCTGCTGATTCGAAAATGTGCGGTCTTTAGTTGGTTAATGCATGTTGATTTTAATATAAATTTGAAAAAATCAAGTGATCACTTGATTGTAAAGCAATCTTTCACCAAAGGATGAGAAGATGGATAATGGAAACCTTAAAATGACTGCTTTGCCTATGGAACACTGTGTGTGCTGAAGACAGTTGGTGCTCAATACAGTGCCCAGCAATTAATGGATAACCCTTCACACCTCAGTTACTTGTCTCAGCACGATAACTGCACTCCGATCATGCCCAGATTGCTGGTATTTACTAGTGACCGAAACTGGCTGATTGTTTCCTTCAATTTTGCGATCCCTTTGTGCTTGGCTTGAAGAAGTTTGTGGTAACTTTTCTTGTACCTGGCCCAGTATGTAAATTTGGTCCATACATGCATACCATACGCAAAGTTCCTCAGACTCTTACATGCAGTTTTCTATTTTTCTGCAAGAATTAATGAAGTGACGGATAACATCATGCTGTGATTTTAATAAATTTATACAAACTTGGGCCTGGTAAGAGCTAATTTATAGTGCCACATGTAATAGGAGCTACGAATCAGTTTTTGCCCAACTGACTTTTCAGGAAATCCTTTGTGGGTTTTTGCTAAGCAGTAGCGGTATATCGATATTATCGATAATATGTATATCCCGTTTTCAGGAATATTATCGATATCCACCTTGGAACTATATCGATATATAGAAAATACTATAATATAGAAAAATATCGATAATATAGACTGCTACATCTATAACTATATATCGTTACTTCTATATTCATGGAAACCCTGTTTCAAGATTTACCGCAAAGTTCACGCGAAGTCAGTCAAAGCACATCCAGATAATTTATTCCTGTGTCAAACTGCCCCGTTTCACGCCATCTAAAACAGCTGTTGTGTAGTGAATGACTGGGGTATGCGTGTTCACAGCACTGATTGGATATACTCTGGAAAAGCCCCGCCTCCGATCCTGTAACTCTCCTTGTGTGACACAGGCCCTTCCCGCATTATGTAACGTACACACATTTTACTCACTGAAAACCTATATTTTCATTGCACCGATATTTTTCTACGAGACTATATTTACAGAAAAAGTCTATATATCGTTTTAACACGCCGCCCAGTAGTACAGCATCCTGCATGACCAGCAGTTACAAGCCACACAAATCCCGCATATAATCACACATTTCACTCCCCCAAAACCTATATTTTCATTGCCCCGATATTTATCCACAGACTATATTTACAGAAAAGTCTATATTTTATCGTTTTATAACACGATGCGCTGCACTAGAAAATCTGTATTTTCATCGCGCCGACATGTATCGACGAGACTATATTATAGAAAAGATTGTATTTTATCGTGTTTGATACACGGCGATAATACAGAGAAACTACTGTAACGTCTGTATATTTATGGTTATCTGTATTTTCACTGCGCCGATATTTATCGGGGAAGCTGTATTATAGAAAAGTCTGTATTTTATCGTGTTTGATAAACGGCGATAATACAGAGAAACTACTATAATATCTGTAGTCATGCGATTGCACGTGGTCAGTACTGAAGGCAAGCGGCGGCCTGCTCACGCTCACATCCATATATGGCTCTTGCCCCAGCTTTCCCAGCCCACAACACCTGTTGGTAGCTCGCGATGAGCGATCTGATTGGACAGTCGGTTTCCAAAACAACACACCAGTGTATGAGAATATCTAGTATCTCACCAAAATACCCCTTGCGTAGCACGATGAGCATACGATGCATAGCATTTTTTTTTTTACTGAATGTACAAGGTGCTTCTGTTGAAAGACAAAAATAGCTGCCACTTTTGTTTTTATGTAGTAGTTACGGAGTGTAGGTTCACAAGTTACGCTATTCAGGTAAGGCGTTCGGGATAGGGGTAAAAACGGGTTCAAGTAGGCAAACATACGCCTCAAACAATTCACATGGGGAAAGGAACCTTTGGGAATACGAGCATGGGGTGAAAATAAAGAAGAAAAAAATAAGTTTTAATACACTTTGTGTCAGTCAAACTGCCCTTTTTGTAAAGTATCGGAAAACGTGTTAAGCCCACAGTTTGGGTCCATATGTGCAGTAGTACATTGTGTTTACCTGTTCTGCGAAATTATCGATAATATCGATATTATGTATATTTTGTTGCCGATATATCGATATTTTCTTTTTGGGATATCGCTACTGCTTAGTTTTTGCACTATGTACTGTGTGACAAAATGGAAGGTACTGCCTGTCTTTTTTTTGTTTTTTGTTTTTTTGTTCTCTAGCAAATGAATTTTGAAACTTCTAGTGCTCAGATTTAGTTTCATTTTGAGACCAATTGATCTCAAGCACTATGGCACTCTGTATGCTTACTATGATGATGACTGGTCATATAGTTGAATTGAGTAGCAATGCAATGTTTCATGTGTGTTGTCAGTGTGGACAGTAACTCTTCCAGAATTTTAGTCAGATGTTACATAACAGTACATCAGTTGGTTACAGTACTTAGTATGTAGCACTGATGAAACTAGCAAGGGACCAGCAGGTACTTAGACTAACAGAGAATTTGCCCATCATTACGGTCTACCTGCAGGGGTAACTGTATCATGTAGCTACAGTACATATTCCATGCTGTTTATGATTGTACATTGCACAAACATGGGTGTTACTCATTACCTGTTGCCATGCTTGCATGTTGGGGAGAGGCATATTTCCCCCTACCTTCCTCATACCTGTGGTTGTTGTGGTTTTATACACTTACAGAGTGTGCAAACCAAGTACAGTATGAACATTTACACTGTAGACAACATGTGATTTGTTATGCCCTTCCAATTTGAATTGGAACCATGTGGCCATTCACTTCCTCCAAGCTAAAAAATTAAACTTCCTCAGTGGGTAGACCATATTTGTGGCACAGGATTTAAACCTGACCTTAATTCCAAACTGTATGGGGGTAAGAGAAAGGTGATTGTTCAGTGTGTACACAAACACAGTAAATAAATTTGATCTGTAATTGTGGTGAAGGAGTGTAGGTTCCACTTGGGTTTACTTTTCGCAGATGTAGGCATACCGCTACAGTATGTTGTTCCTGAGTAAACTATTCAAATGATGAATTTGAAAAGTCGGCTTCTTGGAATAATTAACATTCTTGCCCACCCAGTAATGGTTCGTGAAAAGTCACATAAAAGTGTCACTCCTGTTGCCAGTGTGAGGTTGTTAGTATCAATGATGTATGTATACAGTATTTTCGTAGTGTACATACAGTAATCATATATGTATACAGTAATGTATGCAGTTAGTGTGTACAGTAGTGTCCAACATACATGTACGGTGTGCATGTTTACACTGGGTCCAAATTTCTGTTTTGACTTCATACCAGAAAAGGGAACTTCCGTTTTCAAGACTAGGAGTTCATCATGAAGTCAAAATATAACAATTTTGTTTGCATGTTTATTTTGTGTACGTGCAGGCATGACAACATTAAGTGTTCATAGTAGGGCACACTGAGCATGCTAAATGTTATGTGCAATGTACGTTGGTAGAAACTTTGGCTGTTGCAATCAGATTTAGGTCACACCTAACATCCTCGGCCAGGTACTCAGGTTCCTTGTTAATAATGTTATAATACTTTAATGAATTTCTGAGGAATGAACAAATTGCCTAAATAAATTTAAATGTGTTCATTTATCTTAAAAGTATCTTGCAAGTTACGGTTTGAAAGTGTACAGTACATGCTTGAAACTGCCATCGTCAGTGATGTGTTGAAAAGGAAGTTTGTTCAGTGAACAGTTTAGCTAATTAATGTGACTGTTTTTTTTTTTGAAACTTAAAAAATTATCTTTGTCCTTTGAATTACAAAGACATAAGGTCTTGATGTGGTATACAGTACTTTTTTACATTTTTTCTGCGTATGTATGGGTTTAAGTAACAAAAATATGTACTGAACAAATTATTATGCTTTATCGAACGCTAGTTAGCTGCAACTTTCTGGAGAGATATCATTGAAAGTTTCACCTAATATTATTAAAACCAATGCTTATTAAGCCCAAATATTTTTGTGTATCATGCAGATTCTTTTTCTTAACTTACACTGCTTTTGTTTGATTCATTGGCTTAATTTGTAAGTGAGGTAGGTCTAGGCATCCTGCGAGTCCTAACGATAGGCTATAGTTTGTGTTTGAAGGTTTAAGTTTTAATGAAAACATCTTTGATTCAAAACAGAATAACGACATTGGTAGCGTGGCACTACGTGTTTGCATGGTAATATTTAACGAAGTCTGCTTGGTCGTTGCTGAACTTTTCGATCTTAACTGGATGTAAACACTTTGGTAACTCAAAAGAAGTTGAGGGTCCGGAGTGGAGACAATTATTGATCAGCCCATTGTTTGGTACTTTTCCTTGCTTCATCAACTCATTGTCTCTTTGAAGTATTTAAACTTTGACTCGCAAATCTACCTCATGTTATGGTTCAACGCAATCGCACTTGTTCATGCTGCCGTTCACTGAATGGTTTCACTCCTGGTGGAATATCATGGTCCCCCCAAAACTTTAGAAATCCCCCCAAATTTATACATAGGGGGACATTCCCCCCCCAGATTTGAATTCCCAGCACCAACACTGCTAGTGCAGTACATACACTTGCCCACACCGTCTCATGAATAGGACCACCAGATCTTCCTTGAGAAAAAGAAGAGAAGTTCTATTTTGAGCTATTTGCTGCACAGGTATGGTAAGGTGAAATCAGACAATCTGACACAGTGTGTTCACACAGAACTGGTGTCGTTTTTCGTTTCACCTTTCTAATAAAATGTCAGTTGGGTACCTGGGTTAGCAGTGAAAATGCTGTGCTGATATTAAATCTATGTGGTGCAGTATGTGTACTACGTGGCTATAATTCAGATGGATCTGCCATGTTAATTTCAAAGTGAAGGCGTTGTAAAATTGATGTTAATGTAAATTGTCAGCATATTTCCAAACAAGTAGATGATTCATCGACGACACACTTGAGGATGTTACGACTGTGGGAGCAAATTACTCCATTTTCAGCATGTTCGATTGCATCGTAAGTGTGCTTCAGCGTACACACCACAGTTTCGTTAGTGAGGCCACGTAGGCTATGTGGTAATTCCCTGGTCGTCATGCATGCAGCAGCTTACAGTTTTCACATTTTTACAACAATAAAGGAAGGTGTCGGAAGAATGTCAGGAAGTTGTGTGGTGTTAGGTTCCTTCCACATTTTGTTTTTTGTTTATGTTTTGATAACTTTTTTGTATGTCCATCTACTGCCAGACCCCAGTAAATCAGTCCAGGAACTTTGATGAAAAGCGAGACCTTTCCGCTTTAGAATGTAGAACTCCAATCAAACTGAAAATAATTACATGAACAATGGGAGCCACATAAATGTTGAAGTTACAGTTTGAAAAAAAGACGAAAAGGGTAGTTATGAGTTACTGACTGCAATGTAAACACTAACTCACCACAAACTCACACAGTACAGTATTAGAAAATGTTGGAATGATTAAAACTGAGTAGTATTGCATTCTGGACAGATACATTACAAGGAAAGTAAGGCTGAAGTGTAACGAGTAAGCCTATTTTTATAATCATATTGAAAATCATGTTGAAACACAGTAAGGAATGCTCTAACAGTACTCGGGTAAATCAGTGTCGAGATATGAACTGCAGAGGTTGATATTGACCTTTTCCCTTTTCTTTCCCCATCCCTGCCCTCCCTCCTTCACCCACATTATACTGTATGTTTGAACTTGTTCAGCTGGTACTGTACTGTAGGTTATCATGACTGTATCATCCGGAGTGAATATGAAACTATCCATCAGTTAGGGATGCTTAAGTAGCATAAAACCGACTTCTTTCCTTACTTACCTGTCTCAGCATAACAAATGCACTCCCATCTAATGTGTCAAGAGACCTGATGATAAGCACCACTATTGACATTGTCTGTCCCACATGCACCAGAAAAGCTCTGCTCAAGTAGCATACATATAAAGAAAAATACTGAATATACAGTACAGTACATTAGACCTGCAGGGTACTCCACTTACTGTATGTACTGTATGGCACATTGGCAGCAGTGTGCAGTTCTCATTAAAGGACCAGGGTCATGAAATTTTCTTGTTTGGGAGACACATTGTCTTGATTGGTAGAGTATACTCAGTGCATTGAACAGATTACTAAACTTGTTCGGGACTATGACATCAGCACAGTACATAGCAGCTTACTATTTCTGTACTGAAGGTAGTTGTACAGTATCTGTACATGGCATGTACATTTTGTTCAAGATTTTTCTTGGATGTACTGTCCAGAGATATTACTATCAGACCATGTTGTACATGTGCAGTAGTGATTGTATAAATGGAAGCAGCTACCTCCAATCTTGAAACTTGAAGAATAGATCTCAAGTACTGTGGTGAGTGTGATGGCCCGTTCAGTACAGTAGGCCTAATGTCGTAATCATTCTTCTTGGCTGTGACTCAAGGTCGTCTTTTTGTTTTCCGGAGTTTGGATTGTCGTCATTTGTGCAAACTTTTGGGATTGATCATGTCTGATGTGTTGAAAGTGACAATCGTGAACAAGAGGATATTGGGGCAATTGTACTTACAGTTTGGTGAATACTATACTTGGAAAAGAAAACATCCTCTGGGGTGTACTGACGTCATCACTGGAAAGAATTGATAGACCAGAACTTTTCAAGTTCCTGTGTCATGTACGTGTGCACTGTATTGACGTATTTTGATCGCAACATTTTTTATGTTTGCACATGCGGTGAACAAATTCTCCAATTGTCTGTACTGCATTAAAAAATGTTGCTGTCCGTCTCTGTGGGAAGCTAAATGGTTAAATTTTTCTTTTTCGTGTTCAGTGTGCATTAGGTACAAATGAAGAGGTTTGGAAAATTTGATGTACCTGCATGAATTTTTTTAATTGATTTTTTCATTAAAAACACTATCTTCCTGCTGTTGATGATATTATTCTGGTAAATTGTTCACAATTTTCAGTTGTTTACAGACTTACATACCACTCAAAATTTGCAAACGTGTGTAAGGCATGAATTACTGTTTGCACTGGGTCTATAAGGTGGTTCAAATGGTAGGACGTACAGTACCCAAAATCTAACTTCTTGTGTTCGTTGTGAAATCAGAACAGTTTGCTTCGCAGGTAAATACACAATGAGCAGTGCTTTTTGGAATAGTTCCAATCTACTGTATTAATATTATTACTTTCATTAATATTATTACTATTTTTACATACTTTACTGTACGTACAGTCCCAACAGTGTTCTTCAGTAAAAGCTTTATGCATGAAAACCCCAACTTTTTTGTCCCACATACTGTACAGTACAAGAAAGAGTAACATTTGCGGTTGGGTATTCATTGGGACCCACTGCAATGGATGACTGCAGTCTGATAGTGTACCACATTATGGTGAAAACGTTTGAACAGATTCTAATTTAACTTTTGATCATGGCGCATTACCCAGAACTTTGGCATACAGAATTCCTGTAGTTTACTAAGTTAAAATCATATTCAGTGGCCAAGGATTTACAGAAATTTTACCTTTTAGACAGACTATAGACCTGTGTCTGATTTGTCACCACCTCATAAACATTGCTAAAGTAATCCTTTATTCTCTAAGTACTATGGTGCATCTGTATTGAATAAACGTCTCACTGCTTGAATGCAAATTCACCAACCCCTGAATTTGTTGAAACTGAAAGTGCAGCATAACACTTTATTTAATACTCACATCCCTTTTTGAAATGAAGTTAACTTCTGTAGTTGTATATACCTTGTATCAAGGGAAATAGACCTTCTTCTAATTAACATTCTTGGTAAGCACAGCCACAGCTCTCTAGATGGGTAGTTACCACTAATTATCGTGAACTATAGGACAACTTGCAAGTAAAAATTAGCGGTGTGTTTAATACTGATTTTGGTGATGTTGGTTTGTCAAGCAGAGTTTGATCTATCAGCTGCAAACAGTACAGTGCATCTGCACAACGAGGGCGGGCTAGGCCTTAGAGGGCGTGGTGCTTGAATTAGTTTGGAGGACAATTTGAGCAAGGTCAAATGATTAGTGAGGCAAGGGGTAAAGTATGGTCACTCTTGAATAACCACACCAGGAACTGGTGGGGATTCCAAGGCGCTAAGGCACAGGATTGCCTGAATCTCGCATTTGTCGGACTGAATCCTGCACAGTCACGCTTTTCCACAGCTGAGGTTGCAGCTACAATTATAAATACTGTATATCACCATAAACTGATTTATTGATTCCTTGATTTTGAAAATCCCACCCAAAATGTTTTAAGAGAGGGCACTTTTATGTAGTCTGTCTTGCAGTACTACTGTAAGTCGAATGAAATGAAACTGACATGTGACTGTACATGTGTTCTGTACTGTACATATTGTTCTCGAATACTGGTCAACGCCTATTAAAGAGGCTCATTGAGTTGATTTGTGAAATTCACTTAATTTTTCTGAACCTGTCAAGTTTCCTTTTCCTCACTAATGACAAATGGTCAAATAGAGAGGATTCCAATGTTTCACATACAATGGAACATTGATGAGTAAGTACAGTACAGTAGTTAAAAATTTAACTTTGTTTTTGAAAATTCGGGACCAGACACTTTTCGTATAAGAATTCACATGCACACAAATAGTACAAGCAGCAGTCAAAAATTTGAAAACTTTGACAGTTTCCATAACTATTGGATGTGAAACTTGACTAATTATGCTAATTGTAAGTATTGTTATGTTTTTGTACTGTACTCTTCAAACTCACTACAATGTTTATTGATATCAACTCAATGGGCCTCTTTAAGCCTTTTCAAGTGACTGAAATATCAATATGGTGGAGAACAAGACTGCTTTTACTTTGTGTTGCACCATACGGTACCTGTCCCAAATCAACAATTGCACTTCTCTGGTGATCACACTTGCTGGTCAGATTTGAGCCTGGGATCATGTCAACATCCATAGCAAACATAGACCAGAATTTTTATCCAAAACTATACACCACACTAGTGTAGATACCCATGAAGGTGTGTTGCACAATGAGCAACATACTGTACATTATGACTGTACAGAAAAATGCAACATAGCAGTTCGAGAAGCATTACAAACATTGGACATGATAGAAAATGCTGTAATGCTAAACAGAAAGGGCATGTACTGTACATGTGAGGAAGACGTGTTCCTGGAAAGAAAACATGTTGATTATGTACATTGATTACACTGCCGTGTGATGTTGTCACACATGTGACATGCTATGTCAGTTGCGTTGCATTTTGCCCATACTGTTAGGTGAATAGGTTTCAGGTAGGTCCCACACCTTTCATATGTATAGATCTATGAAGGGTCAAATGTATGTCTAATACTTCTGATGAATTAATGGGCAGCTCTTAAATCTTTTTGACCCTCAAACTGTCAAGAATTTCTCAGTCATATGTTTGTTCAACATTAATTGCATTCTGTAGCATTTTTTGATGGTGCTAATAGCTTTTCCAACTTCCCTGGGAATGTACTGTACACTCTATCTACCTGTTGTTTTAATGGAATTAAGATCATACCACATGGTTTTCAACACATGTGGTACTGTTTCTGTGGCTGGCAATTCCCAAGACCTCTATCTGTGCTAATACTTACTATTTGAATGTTCATCTACAGTAGATGAGAATTCAACTTTTGTGTTACCAGAAGATTGTAAATTATCACTTAGCTGCACCTGGCGATCGTATAGAGGGCGCTGTCATACCAAATCCTTGGGAAATATGCTTGTTAATTGGCAAACTGCACTTACTGCCTACAGGGCTGCAACTCTCAAAAACATTGATTCAAAGTCAATGAATATTTTTATGTGGTGTTCCACAAGTCTCTATTATGTCTCTAAAAAGTGTTCCACTATCAGTTCTTTTGAAAGTAGAACATTCCTTACCTAAGGAAGTTCTTTGTTCATTGTACTTTATGCCTAATTACCCACACCTCACGTATTGTATGAACGTATGGTCTGGTACAACAAATGCTAATATTATAAGGAAACTACTGACTATTCAAAAGAAAGCAATTTGTCATATTTCATATGGCAAATTTAACGATCATTCTATTAAATTATTTACCTCAC
Organism: Stichopus chloronotus; assembly: GCA_021234535.1. Taxonomy (NCBI): domain Eukaryota; kingdom Metazoa; phylum Echinodermata; class Holothuroidea; order Aspidochirotida; family Stichopodidae; genus Stichopus; species Stichopus chloronotus. The sequence continues at coordinate 10,606,971 of CM037847.1, forward strand.
TGAATGTCCTTAAACTTCCTGATTAAATCAATGTTAGCATTACAACTTTTTCGTATATCTCTATAAATAATCTTAACCCCCTCTGCCTTTGCAGATTTCTTTACACGCAGCTCAGAGACATATACAACAATACACAGGGTTTCCCCTGGTGCTTAATTGTGGAGGCGGCTGCCTCGCAACTTTTTAAGACAGCCTCACCAAAAAATGCCGTAATTACCGCCTCACACGTTTATATCCAGGGCTGGAAAAAGTTGGGAAGCCAGAGGCTCCTTCCCCGGGGAAATTTTGCGTCTCGTGGGAAACCCGCTTCTGTACTTCTGGCCGTGTTTGTCTTGCACATACCATGCTTGTTTCGAACTTTGGATCACGGAATGGTAGAGATCACACATGTGGTTTCCTAAATAGTTACGTCCGAACTGGTAAATAAATCCATTCAAATTTGTATCCCAGATGCCCCATCCACTTTCAATTTTCAACAAAAATTGAAGTAAATTACTATTCCTATAATAGAATGCCCTTATTTTTTACTCATGATCAATATTTTTCATATATGTGAAAAAGCAATGTTGGCAAATATTTCCATGATTCTATGTATACCTCCTTTACTACATTCAATGTCATTTAAAAAGCATAAGTGTAGGCCTGCCTTCGGCCTGCCTGCATGTGCAAATTATCTGCAGAATGACAGCTAGCGGACATATCGCAACCCACAGAAATACAAAAATGAACGCATATTTCTATGTCCCAAACCCTCCATGAAACCAATAGTCTGCTTCTTCAAACCTTTAGTCTAAACATTTTAAAGTGACTACTAGGATCAATGAACAAAACAATAAAGAAATCTCTGAAACCTGCAACTTACAAAATGTCGGTTGTTCCCTGTAATATGGAAACATGAATTGCCAAGGTGGTTAGGCCATTCGATATACATCCAATGCGTTAGGATATCATTACTTAAAATTTTCGGAAGGCTGCACTCGATCTTACATGATTCTTTTCAAGAAACTTTTAGAGACATTTCAACTTCAAAATGTATGTAATACAGTTTACTCTACATGACGTGTGCAGCATTTCATAGAACGTTTTGATTTTGAAGCAATATAATTTTTTTCTGATCGAAGTATCGTACGTGAATTCACCCGATACAGTCACATTTTTCAACTGAAAGAGTTGTAATTTAGCATGGATTTTAAATGATTTGGACAGGTCTAAAAATGCTAAAATCGCTGAGTTTCCAGGCGCTTTGCATCCTGATCCATGAGCTCCTCAAGGGGCCCTGTGGTGGGCCCATTGACCCCACGCTGGTATGACAATTGCTTCGCTATCGAATGATGCCTACGGCGCCATGTTATAGTCTGGGGGGAAACTCTGACTATATTGTAATTAGTCTCCTGGGAAATTTACACTTTTTCCGGCCCTGTTTATATCATGGTCTTCGAGAACCTACGGTACTACTGTAAGTATGGGTCTGAACCCAAAATTCATGGCGGCGTCAAGTAATTCGCCCTCGCCGCCTCATACTCTGAAAAACCCAGGGGAAACCCTGATGCAACACAAGACAGGCAGAACACATGCACAAACCACCTTGTCATACTAACATTGCTAAACAAAGCTTACGCTACAGAGCTACTTCTTGCTGGGATTCCTTGCCAATACAGTCAAAATTTGTTCGAGAGGAATCTATACTTGCATCATGAGTACCCATTAATTTTGACTCTTATTCTGTGCCTGCTTTGCATATTTCCTACGTAACATATAAATGTGTACGTACAGGCATAAACATAGTCTTTCTTCTTTATCTCTGTTTTTCTATTTCTTTGCTTTCCAGTTAAGCCTGTTAAGGTTTATTAGAGCACTTCCTCTCTTTTTGTACTGTATTCAATTTATTGTACTACTGTATTAAAATACTAAGTTTTAACATGCAGTGTGCATATATTGAGAAGAACCAAATAAAGGAATGGATAAACAAAAGAAAGTTTTGTCAGTGTGTGAAACAAATGTTTTCCAGTAAATGGTATCATTTTCTTTTGCACACCGATGTGAATGACATGTATGCAGATGACTGGGTAATAGCTAAGTATGGTAATACTACAATACTGTAATCCAAAGTCACTGGTAAAAGGAACTTAAAGCCACTCTGAAAATTATGTTATTACTTCATGTTTTGCTATCAGTGTTCACTTCGTGTGTCTGGCATTAAGTTGTAAAAGTTACTGAAAAAACTGATTTGTTCAACTAATCTTACATACTGTACCTGTCATGAGACAGCAACTGCACTCTATTTGACACTCTCTAGTACTTTGACTCTACCTAAATTGTGGGTTATTCATAGAGTTTGGCAATTTGCTAGCTTTCATGAAAAGTTACATTAATGTTGTACACTTATTAGCATGATGAAACATTGCAGCTCATACTGTTTATTTTGTCATTGATGAATAATGTTCAAATATATGAAAGTATCAATTTGAGTCTGCTGTTTTAAGAAATTTTAATTTACCCGTTTAGTACTTCGGGAGTGTCTCATCCGTGTGAAGTTATAAAACTATTATATCTGGCCATGTACTGTACTTTTGCTCTCAGGTTGCAAAGAAGAATTAGGCCTATTGTGCTCTTGCAGTACAGCATTTATACAAAGTCATATATCAGTTTCAGATGTTGCCTATACAGTAGCCTGCATTTCTTAAGGGTAAAACAGTATACATGCAGTCGATTAACCTTTTTCTCATTTCACTTTCCTTCCATGCTGCGTTTACAATGCTGCTTCATTAAAATAAAAAGATTCCGGTAAGTGTTAGATTCTTTTGTTTTACTTTCACCATTTCTGTGTATTCTTCTTTCTTTGTTTTGTGTGAATGACACTCTATCCTTCTTGAGCTTACTCAGCTACAACAGGGCCCTCTCTTCATAGCAGGTACCCCCCAGTGAAGGAGTACTAGAGGGAACACTCCAGTCATCCACTGGGACTGCACCCATGTGCTGTAGCACTGGTTGGTTTGTTTACTGTAACTTCTCTCCTTCACAGCCTTGTTGGTAACTGGTCTATGTATATATTGCCTTCTTGGTTGGTCTAACTATGTATGTATTGTACTGACATCTGGACTGATCAGTAATACATGAATAGCACTGGATGCTATCTCACACATCAAACAGTTACTGTTTGTGTACAAAATTTGTCCTCTCTCTTATTGTAATTGTATACAGGTCTGCTAACCCTTTTCTGATTCACAAGAGACATTAAAGGCTGTATTGCATCACTCTAAGCTATATTTTTACCTCCCTGAAAGGAAAATTCTCAACTGGTTCTAAGTTACAGTACTCTTAGATTGCCAGCAAATTCGAAAGATGCAGAGCAGCTCGTATTACACAGCATACACAGGGATCCATTGTTTTGATTACACATGTGGAGGAATGTAAGACAGGCTGAGGGAGGGACTAGAGGTACTGTAGGTTTTTGGGAGAATTGAAACTGTCTGGGGTGATGCATTACAGCCTTTAAAGTCATCACCCCCCTCCACCCCCTTATTCTACTCAATTTCAGAGAGATCTCTAAAGTTAAAGTGGCACAAACAGAGCTGCACTCACCGTTTGTTTCAGGAACTAAAAAAGATATTGTGATGAAAAGGATCATCTGTTGTGAAGCAAAAAGGGAGGAAAAAGGAGAAAGAAAATTGTGAGAACTTTTTGCAGCTGCATTTCCCACTTACAGCTTATTTGAGTTAATTGCCTCTTTGATCTAAGCAATTCTAGTGAGCTACAGTAAATACTCTTTTGTGTCTGAACTTCTTTTGCTGAACTTTGGCATTTCATGTCAGTGACTTAAAAACACTGATTGTGTAAATTATGCAGAAACACTACGGTATGGCTCAGCAAGTAATATATTTGTTTTTAAAAACAGTTGGCAATCCAGAAAATAGCTGAAATGTAGCTAAAACTAAGGTACAGTCTGTTAGATAATCTAGCAAATGTTAACAAATACTGTACTAGTGGTGACCCTCAACTAATGTTGCCATTTGGGTGGACGGAAATAGAAAGTAATGTAATAAGATATTGTGCAGTTGTTTTTTTGGCAAGAATTATAAATGCAGAATATTGTGTCATTTGTTGTGATCAAGATAGACAGATCGCTCTTGCTTAGCCTCATACTTTACTGCAGCAATAAAAATTGTGGTTAAAGGAATGTCACAAATAATGGAAGTCTCTGCACTTTACAACATCCATTGTTTTAAAAATTGTTCAACATACTGTAGTTTTTGTAGTTATTGACGTATAAATTTGAAATTACAGACTAACAAAAAAGGTTTTGTTTGTTTTCAGTTTAGGTGTGAAGACTTTGATAAGTAGGTACTGATCATTAAATGCAGCACAGTGTCATTAGCACACTTTGAAGAACATATTAGCTGAAATGTGTGGGAGTGTTGGTTGATGAAGGTTAATTAGGTCTGTTCTTTTCATCCCAATTAACAAATAGACAATGAATACATGTCTAAGAGGGGAATGAAAGGTTGACAGGTATTATGAGAGATCAACTTATCAGCAATAAGTATAGCTCTGCACATTTTTAGTCTAATGCTGCACATTTTATGTAGCCTATAAAAACTGGTAAAATATGGTATCTTCCCATTGTACAATTTGTGCACTTACTGTAGTAACTGGACAACTGTAAGAAAAAGTTTGAAAATAAAGGGCCAAAAAACTTTGGTTTATCAGATCTCAAGTTGCAAGCAACTAAATTACTGCTCTGAAAATGTCCTTTTGTTTAAAGTTACTTTTTTATCCTTTTGTTTAACCACTGCTTTGTCTTTTTGTTTAACTACTGTTTACGTGTGGGTGATGAAGTGAAGAGTTAGGTCGCGTAGGAAATGGGAAAAGATCACAGAAAATCATAGTGCACTATGGAAAACAGAAAAATTGGGAAAATAATTACTGTAATTATGTGAAAAATTGAACATGTCCAATTTTATGATAATTTCATTATTTTAGTATAAATTGTTTTCGAACTACAGTCATTTTAAGTGTGTTTTAAGAAAATACACTGAAAAATGGAAACAGTTGCTCTGTCTTTGTGTTGCATAGGATTAAGTTATGGAATTCTATCAAAATGGAAAATTTCTTGCACAAAGTCAAAATCAGGGCAAGTTTGGAAAATGGAAGACAAAATGGAAGTTGGCAATTTGGCGTTTACACGATCTTCACAGTCTTTAGATTGTAAAGTCACTTTGCATGCATATTCAACACTTTTCCAATAGTCTGTCAATAATTTTCTTGTATCCTGATCTGATCTATAATGACTTGGGCTTATGTCGAGGGGTTACTAATTGCGTTTGACCTCTGACAAAACACTGAATGTATGTAATCTGGCCTACACAGAACTTCCAACTAACTGAATTCTCAATTTTCTTGCATGATCGAATGATTTTGGTGGTTCTTCTGTACTCACTGCATTTTCTCACCTTAAAATGTTTGAAAGTGTGGATTTAATTCTGCAATCAATTTTCAGGAATTCATTTTATGCAGTAGGTTTTAAATTGATGGTGAAACTTTTCAAAATTTTGGCTAGGACTTACAGTATAACATGCAGAAGAATATTAGCAAGTTAATTCTTCAGTAATTAAGCTAGTACCATGATTTGCTATGAGCCTCGATCTTGCTGTCTCCTTGTTTTCTTCAAATTTATTTAATTCTTGTATGTTTGACAAAATGTGAACAAGGAAAAAACAAGAAATATTACCAACACACTACTGTACTGTACCTCTACAGTGTGTGGCTGTTCACATACATGTGTTTTCTTGTGGGGACATGCATGCACGAAAGGTCCCCACTCTTCACCATTGTGTGTTTGGTCTCCTTGTTTTGTACACTCTGAACTTGCTAATTCTTTTGTGCAAGTTAAATACAAGGTCAAACAAAATTAAGTTTTGGGAAAGTGTTAGAACTGTATTCAAGGGAAGATGTACTGTAATAGAAAGCTTAAAAGAGTCAGTACCAGCTGTACTGTAGTCTTGAAAGAGGTTGTTGTATGTTAGAGGGACTTTTTTTTGTTTCCCCAGTCATTGAACAATTTCCTATCATTTTCAAAGTTAAATGTTGTAACAATGACATTGAATATTCCACTGTGGAATAACTTTATGTGAAAATGCATAAGTTGTACAGTAGCTTTAATTCAGTGGTGAAAATGGTCCTACTGGAAATTACAAATACTGAAGATTTTGTGTACATACTGTATGTGTCAGTCAATATTCGGAAGAGGGTTAGGTCTTAATGTACCCACTTGCCTAAATCCCTCATGCACCTGTATGCACAGACCTGTACACAGAAATCGGTTCTGGAACAACTGTGGACAATTCCTCGTGGACAATTTCCATGGACAAGTCCCACCAGGACAACTTCCCCACAGACAAGGGATTCCCTCGGACAATCCTCATCCACAGTAAATTTTCCCCCTCCTTACCGGCAGGAATTCGTTAGAGGGGAGTTGTCTGAAGAGGAATTTTTCCAAGTCGTGAATTGTCTGAGTGGGAATTGCCTGAGAGGGGGCTGAACTTCTGAGGGGGTAATTTTTTAGGGGGCATTGTCAGGGTGGAAATTGTCAGGGGGGGATGAAGTTTTCTGGTCAGGACAGACATCACTGCACATGATGTCTTTACGTTTGTCTTTCTCTCCTCCAAAAATTGTTTTTGCATTCCTTACCAGTATATTTTGACTCACAAATTAGCATCTATAGTAAATCTAGCAATGGTTACAGCACTGACGGTGTAAGTGCTGACTTTTCTGCCAAAATAGAGCCTGGATAATTTCGGGGTCTCAATAATCTCACATACAATTCTGTTCATGAGTAGAGTAATGTCACCAAAGAAATTTGAGTCATGTGTACAAATATCCCAAATGAAAATGGAGACTCTCGTGACAAGTTTGCGCATCAGACTCCTGCTCCTTGTGCCTAGACGCAAATTAACAAATTCTAAATATTTGGCATGTCTGTAACATAGTTCATGAATAAATGAAATGGCAATGAATTTGTCAAGGCTACAGGAGTGTGTCAATGCGACGGTAGAGCAACCAACCAGTGAAATTAAGTTACAGTATAGTAAACACGTTTTGGTGAAACCTTTGTGGATTTTGAGCACTTACCAGCCATACATCTGAAACATCCTTGCGTAATTAGGAAACATTTCTTTGACAAGAATTTTTAAATTATGTAATTTTACATGAATACAGATATACAGTATGTGTGTTAATGGGTGATCATTGATAGAGCATTGGTTCTGCATAAAGTTATTTCATCACCAGACACTGTATGGCCATGAGACAATTAATTAAAAATTTACATGCATACATGAATAGTACTGCACTCCATCTCTGGTGCCTGCTCTGGGGTAGAATTCTTCCTTGGAAACATTTTGAAAAGCTTGAAAATGCTGGAGTGGCAGGCACGCCTTGAAGTTACTGTACCTACCGTAAATTAAACGTAGCGAAGGGCAACAGCACCAGGGACGCATGTACAATTTTCGTCTTTTGGCAGCAAAAGCCAGACAAATAGAGTTATCGTAAGTGTGTGTGTGTGTGTGTGATATGTTGGAACATAAAATGTTACAACCTTGTTGCATTAATTGTTTGGAATACAAAATAATGACATGATTGTCGGAGGGTATTGCAGGGTATGGTGTTCAGTAATTGTCCTCACTTTGCTGTCTCAGTATAGCACTGTCCAAACAATATGTCATTGGCAGAATGATGAAGGAGAGGCAAAACTGAAAGATCGTTTGACGCAGCGTTAACCACCCCAGAGCGATGGGGTTGGGAGTGGGAGTATGGTGAGGTACAGTACATGCTTCTCAAAAAAGTGTAGTGCAAGAATCCATTTTGTAATGCAACATGTAACAGAAAAAGAAAAAAAATCACATGTACTGTAGTTAAAAATATGGTACTATATAGCTGCATTTTGCTTCTGGAGCCCCTTTGCAATGTGCAAATTTTTTTCCAAAGTTTAGGGAAACAGCACTAGTCCCTCTCCTACAGTAGGACGGCGATTGAAAACTTTGATGTCTCCCCAAAATACAGCAACTCCGGCTGTGATCCTTAGCATTATAGTGTTACTATACTGACACCAGACAAGTAAAATGAAGATGGCATGTGGTTTGAGAGGGACAAGTTTCATTGCTTGTAAATTGTTCATTGAACGAAGGTCCCGTAAGTTTAATTTCGATCTTCATTTTATAGTGAGTGTAGATTCACATTGGCCGTCTCCTATTTGAATGAGTGTGGTGGATCTTCCTCTACCACATATCAAGCTCAAATTGGAACATGGTTTTAGCAACACTCAAGATCAAGATCTACCAATTTTGATCCACCCACCGGAGTAGATCAAGATGCACAGTGCTGGGTCAACCTTTACAATGTGAACATAATCGGTGGATCAAGTGACCCTGATGTGGTACCAATACCACATGTGCAGTGCATGGAGAAATGGTAAGCTGACTTGCTAACGTTGGTGACCTCTTTTCACCCTCGTGTGTTGTGTTCGTGTATAGCACGTTTTTCTACCGTTGTCATTCAAATGTGGACGCAGCTCTGGATCAAGTCAGCTAACACCCACGAAGTTATAAGAGTACAATCCACTATAGTCTCTCAAATGGGAACAGGGCCCATCATTATGGAGGTTCTACAAATGACCTTGCTGCCCCAAGACGTCAGAGCACCCCTGTCAGCATCAAAATAGAAACTATAAGTATCTGAAGGCCTACAAACCGATATGACAACCAAAGGAACTGTAAGCAAGTTAAGACTTACACTAGGCTCCCCAAATTTTCAAGACACTGAAGTGCATCAGCCGAAGCTGTGTCGGTCATGTATGATCTACTTTTAAACATAAGAAGTCTATATCTGATGAAAGTGAAAACACAAACTCGGCAGATACAGTAGCATTGTACAACACATTCAGCTTACACTCTCCTAAGGGGATACAGCAAGCCATACTGCCTACACTTGAGTGTATGAACTGTGATGCAAATGAGTGATTACATACTGTACATTTTACGTACTTAAAACTGTTTTGAGGAGTGCCATGTCGAGGTCACTTGACAAAGCTTTGAACAGTTTCTAAATTGCATTGCAACTTCATTTTATGGGTGCTAATAATTTAGAATCAAATCTTGTTTAATCGGTGTACTTTGTTTTCAGTCATTTCTTCTGTCATTTTATGTTAGAATCGACCATAAGGGATCTGCACCTGTAGGTTTATGTTTCTGTAGTTCACCCAATTGTAAAGTTCGAAGGAATGTAAAGTTTAATAGAGGGAAGTGCTTCTAAAAAAGAGCACCCTTCATTCAGAAGCTGCACGGTGAAACCCTGAGTAAAAATTCGTTGGAATTTTGGTAATATCTTTTGCCGCTTTTGATCTGTCCAAACAGATGATGTGGAGAGTTACACAGTGTCAGTATTTCTTTTGTTGAGCCTATATATTTTCCCTCTTAAGTACTTAATTACTGAGTTTCAAGTCGATGAGTGATATCAATATTTTTGAAGAAAATACATGCTTCCAAAGTAAAGCCCTCCAGGCGTATAAATTTTCAAATGTCCTTGAAATAAAGGTTACATAAACAAAGTATTAACATAAGACGTCATAGGAATCTCTTGCCATCACAAATTTGCATACTTAGCCAATTGGTGTTTGTTCATGGATACAGCTGTGAGACAGTAATTTGCTGTAAATTGGTCAATCTTTGATGGATTTTGATGGAATTTGTGGCTATTTTTTAATATCTTCAATGCTGAATGCATCCAATGCTCCAAAATGTGAGTTCATGTCACACTACCTTTAATCTCTTTACAGTTGGAACTCATGGCAAACAGGAGGCATATTTTCATAAACCTCAGTTTATGACCCGGCAGGGAAATAAATTCTTTCAGATACTGTAGTGGAGCTAAGTGGACTGAGTGAAAGTTACACTTCAGTGAGTCACACTACAGTATCTGTACTTAAGAAGAACATTAGTGTACTATACCAGCTATTGTACTTCTGTGTTCTAGTGCAATACCCTTGCATTTGTGGGCAAACTTCAGTTAAGTGCTGTACAGTATTAGGTTTGGGAATAGTTTGTTGTGCTCTTTGCCTTTTGTGAGTGTACTATTCAAACCAACCTAGTTACAATACTATCCTCTGGGAAATGACTGGAACCTTGATGAGTTGACAGATATCCAGTTTAAAATTTTTAATGGAGTAGTTGGCATTTATAATGCATGTATTTGCATTTTGCATGAATAGACCATATCACTTTAACACAGTGCAATCTTGTGTCAGACCGTGGAACACCTATGAAGCATTAGTACTAGGAATTCAATACTCTATAGCATGTGCTTTTGTAGACAACTTCCAAAAGAAAGTAGGGAACTTGAAAACACATGTCAGCCAGCTTGGGGTTATTTAAATTGCATTGCTCTGAAAATCCTTTCAAAACTGCCTCATCTTAGACTGATTCTTGTGTTTCAGTGTACATTTCGCTGTGATTGTGCTTTTCATGCATTGCATGGTTAAATTTTGATGGTTCAATACAGGTTTCACAGTAAGAGCTAATAGATGATCTATGTATATTTAACAAGCTCATAAACCAGTCTTGTCCATCTCATAAACCAGTCATTGCTGTGAATGCACCATTGCACCTTGAAGCCTGTTAATCAGGCAAGGTTGACATGCACTAGCACCAAACTATGCATGTAACTGTTACTCCCAGTAATTCTGGGGGTGTATTTAGGAGTGACACTATCTGTCCCACAGGGCTAATAAATGCCCTCCGATATGCCAGTGTAATCAGCTAACTTCTGAACACGGATTACTGGAGCTGTTATTGTGTGGTTTGTATTGTCACTGTCATTCAACAAGGAGGGCTACTGTGCGATGGTTATTGCACAAAGAAGTACTACTGTACTTTTCAGTGAGAGGGAAGGAGAAATACAATGAACTGAATCAAAAAGAGTTGAGGAGAGTAAGAAGTGAGGGGAGCAAATTCAAAGAAGTCTGGACATAGCTCCAGATTGTAATGTAAATAATGTACATGCTGAATGTGTAATGTGTTTACTTTTCTTTGTTGTGGCATATGAACGGTAGCTTAACAACTCTCACAGAACTTTTGTATCGAAATGATAACTTGAGAAAACTTTTCCTGTAGGTCTTATACTTTTCCTACATGTGATAACATAACATGATAGAAACCAGACGTACCCTAATTGTCAGGGAATTCGTCTCGACAGGACATCAACATGCATGTGGGGACTTGCATAGTGGCAGATTGAATTAGGGTGCAACGTTTCGATTTTGTCCTTCAAAATTTGAAAAAAAAAAGTGCAGAGTTGAATTGATTCACTCAGACTCATCCATCAATCTGTACCAGAACAGACTGCATATGACACACATTCAACTGATCGTCACAGCTAGATTTTTTTGTGGTATCGCTGGGATCTTGAAAGGAGCGTAATGGATGGGGTAGTCTAAAAGTCAGTTTATACTAGCCTTATATTCATTCATTCGTTAGGTCGGTGGGTCGTTCGTTCATTCGTACGTTCGTTTGTTCGTTCACTCATCCATTCTTCCATTTATTCATTCATTTTTTCAGTCAGTCAGTCAGTCAGTCAGTCAGTCAGTCAGTCAGTCAGTCAGTCAGTCAGTCAGTCAGTCAGTCAGTCAGTCAGTCAGTCAGTCAGTCAGTCAGTCAGTCAGTCAGTCAGTCAGTCAGTCAGTCAGTCAGTCAGTCAGTCAGTCAGTCAGTCAGTCAGTCAGTCAGTCAGTCAGTCAGTCAGTCAGTCAGTCAGTCAGTCAGTCAGTCAGTCAGTCAGTACGTACTTTAGGCCTATAGCAGGGTCCCTGTAGGTTTGTTAACATTCTTTTCAGTTCAGAATACTCTCAGTTGTGTCTGTTCAGAAGTCTCGTTTCTGTGGAATTCAATTTGTCGCACAATAACACCCTACACAGTCACAGTGCTTTGCAGTTACACAGTTACATGCCACACTGATGAAAGAAAGTGCAGCCATGACACTAATTGAAGAACAGGTTCAGAATTAACTGATTCAGTATTGCACAAATTGTAGGTAATTTACATGAATGTCTAGCTTTGTATGGATACTTTGGGTACATACAAACTGAGATCACTACTCGCTATTGCATGCGTATGGTTCATAACCATGCCAAGGAGATTTAATGTCACATGAGGTCTTTTCTTGAATACCTCATCTACGGCATGCATTTAGTTTTCAGGGTACCTTGCAGAGTAAAGGTTCATCTGCACAGGGCTGCATCATGCATTTTATGTCACCCATGGAATTCCTAAGTTGACACTTCATGGTCTCAAGAATGTTTATCCTGTCTTAAAACTTAGCAGTACTGTTATAAATTAGCTTATGTAACTAGCTGTCAGAGGCTGACTAGTCTGCACAGTAAGCTTACACATACCCATACTCTTAGTACATGAGTATCTTCATGATGTAGATCATGTGTGATTCTACAGTAAGTGCACGTACGCCTCTTTTTGTCATTCTGAAGTGTCTGTAGGTAGCACATTACTGGGTATTGCAGCTGCTTGGCTTAGTACTTCGTAAAGTAAATACATACAGTTAATAATAACACAGGGACTCGTTCCTGAATGGCTTTTTGAGTGTTAGAAGGTATATCCCACTGTACTTTATACAGTGGGTATTATGCATTAGTGGTTATCACTAGGCATTCAGAAGAAATGTGTTATCATATATGTGGATTCTCAGTATCGCTTAACTTTTGTGACACAATGAATTTCTGCATCTGCTATTGGCTCAGTATTTTCTGCATGTCATATTTGACTGCAAGCAGTCCTACAGTAACTACTGTGTAGTGCTGTACATTGATTAACTTGCTACAGTCCTCCTATGTTACACTTCAATCCAGTATTTACAGTTGTGGAAAACTACACATTTCTGGTCAACATCAGTCAGATGCTCACCAGTGTCAGAAGAAACTTGCCCATTAAATACTTCCCATTAGATTTCTTTTGAAATAAAAGAACAAAAAAAAACAAAAAAATGTTTAAACAAGTGTAATTGTATGATAACCAATCTGGCTTGCAGAGTGTAAAACATAATTGCCAAAACATCTTGTATTGCATCTCCAGTTTCAGAGAAGTTTGGAAGTCTTCCACTGAATGATTGCTTAGGCTTTTCTCCCTGCCATTGACTAGCGAAGAGCAGTAGGCCTACCTTTCTCCCTTGTTAACATCTGACCCTGTGATATACCACTGCCCTCTTAGGAATGTAACAACCAGTTTGCCTCCATGTGATGATTGCTGGAACCCCTACAGAGGCACTGCATTACACACTTCTCAACTGCGGACCAGCCAGTCAGGTAGTCACTCAGTCTTTAGGAGTTCTCCAAGTACAGTGTCAATGTTACAATCAAATCTGGAATGTAATGGGGCTTGTTTACCACTGAAACCTACACATGTAGGTCATTACTTTGTTTTCTAAAATGGAATGGGTCTCTACAAACTGCAACTTGCACAGAATGAACTTCATGGTGACCTTGGGAGTGTAACGAGTTGCCAACCTCAAAAATTTCAAACCTTGAGGTTTTTTGCAAGAAAACCTGGAAATCACATTTCAAACCTGGAGATTTTGAAAAGCTGCAACCTACCCTCTTATGTTTTCTAATCCAGGAAGATTCGTGAGACCTTTTTCTCTCTTTTTAACCCCTTTAACACACATCTAAATCAGTCACTGACTTCTCTGACACAGATACATAGATCTGCTATACAGTAGAGTGATAACAAACCAGTGATTGAAAGCGTTAATCTTGGTCTAAAGGAGGAAAGGTCATGCATTGCATCTAAGTGATATTCACCGTGAGATCTGGAATTTGAATTGTTAGGCAATGCCTGAAATAGTGAAACTGCCTGGTGAAACTCTGAGTGAGAACTGGCAAGTCTGGTGTAATGATTTTAAGTAAGCGCTAGGAAATTTGAATCTTTGTATTCCTATTTATTTCAATATTCAGATTGTTAGAGCATCGAAGGAACTGGCACATTTTTCCAGTGGAGATTTGGTCGTCCGTCAACCCGTAATTTTTTTTTGCAGTGCACATGCATAGGCAATTGCTTTTTGTATCATGATATGTCACAAGAAAATTTGTGTAATATATCTCAACACTGTACTCTCAGCACTTAACAATGCCAGTCAATCTCAGTATTGAGTAATGGTGTGTTACAACAACTGATTCATACAGTATGTCACTCACTGGTAGATGTGATATTGTGCAGGAAAAAGTTTGATGAAGCATAAAATAAATAGATTCAGATATATATTGAGAGCAAATTGATGTCCGACTAATTGTCTTTATCATTGATCAGTGACAGCATGTCTCTTCTTGGTAACAAGAGGAGCAGCATCTACATCCTTCTTATCCTGGCTTCCTGCATCTTTTGCAGAAAAAGTGCTTTTCAAAATTGCAAAAACAGATCGCAAATTTTAAACTGCAGCAGCAGCAATTGAATGATCATGCCCTCTTTCATTGATCCCTCTTTTTCTCATATCTTACCCAAAATGATGAACATTAGCACCCAAGTGTCATTCACAGATTTTTCAACAGAGGAAGGGGTTGGGTTGTGGCGATGTTTAAACCATATGCATGATCACAAAGCAATTAGCTGGAACTCAACAAGGTGTTCTTATAGATTGAGATGCCAAAATGATGCCATTTTAGAGACGATTTCTTCGCTCCTTTGAGATGGCGGCATCGACAGCGTACTGTATAGTCAGCCTTGTTCGATTGAGCGAAGCTTTTGTCCTTTTGTGGGGCACGGAGGTTTTTCCAAGGGGCGGTTGCTATTTCAGACGGGTGGCAATTTTCACTGGGTTGTTCGGCTGGCTGCGTGAAACCCTATCCTGTACATATTCACTGCATCCTACAAGTATGCATTGCTGCAAAGTGTGCTGTCAGCTGGTTTCAAAGATATCAGATAATGTCCATCGTATACTCTGTCACAGTGCTCAGGTACTGTATATGTAAAACAACACTGTACCGTGGTGTGAAAAGGTACAGTACTGTAGCAATCACTGTCTCAGATCCATAAAAGATATATGATAAGTATCGTAGTATCTCTCTAGGGTAGAGAGATAGCTTGGTGGTTAGAGTTTCCGTCTTGCAATCAAAGAGTCTGCGGATCAAATCCCGGTGGAACCACTTGGAAAATTTCTGGGGATTCAAATTGGACTTGTTCAGTAAAGCTGTTTACAGTGGTGCTGTTGGTTACGGTGGTTCCTGTTGTCTGATTTAGGTCTTGTCCGCTTCAGGTTGCTTGGCACAGCTGATGGGCTGCTGAGCTGGGCAGGCTCTCCACCCCTCCCAGCCTTTGGGAAAGTGGCTAAAGACTGGGGGATACACTCTCGTCTGTCGGATGGGGACGTTAAATGGCTGTCCCGGGAGCAGGTTTGGGTTTGCATGGTTTGGAATGGCAATTGTCTGGTTTCACCCCTGCCTTGATATCCTCTGGACACTTATGGAAAAGAGTCGGCGAATCTCGCCGGTGTTCATCCACGATCAACTTGGTATAGGGTCCTTGATGAGCCCATACGGGCTTCCTGATCCTCAACTTTCAAATTCAAGTGTAATGCAATGGTCAGTTCAAAGTTTAATATGATTTGAGTACATGCCATCTGTCCAGATTAATCGTTCAGTCAGGATTACTGCCTTTTTGAAAGGAAAAGTGAGGATCTTGGATGTGAAACAGATTGCACAGATCTTTTAAGTTCTAGCTAATTGCATTCTCATTTGTAGTAAAAACTCATTCGCTTTGCCACTGTTACCATATCTGCATCACATGTTGAGAACTCTACTGAACTGCAACAAAAACACAAGTCCCGCTAACTATTTCCGGGACTTAACAGAGGTGACCCTTCCCCAGGTGAGTCTCGAAAAGTCATGTCCCAGCTTAATCCCACTTTCAGCTTAGGGAAATATCTTAACCCAATAAAAATGTTCTACTTCACATGATGGATGCAGAATTTTTAGTGAAATATGTTTGAAAATTCAGTGCTTGTAGATTCCCCATGTGGTACTGCTGTTGATTTCTTCAAACTGCGCAGGACCTCTCCATGTATCCACCATTGTACCCACCATTAGCCCTCTGCAGCCCTCTTAACTATACTTCAGCACCATTTCTCACTGTTTCGAATCTCAACTAAATGGCAGTTCTCTAGGAATTAAAGATTATAGAGGAAGTGTCTTAGTTTGATCGATTCGCTGGAATAAATCGCTTCTTGTTTGCAACGAGCTTTAATACTTCTGCCGTTAATTGTCCGTTGATCCTTATGCCATAGGACATTAAACTGCTGCAGTGTTTTCAAAAATTCGGCCGCTCAAATGCCAATAAACGATTAGTTATGTCCTGATTGGCTTTTAATAAAGATCTTCCCAGCAGTTTATTCTCATCCGGTGTCTGCCGTTTTGTAATTCAATATGTGGCAGTATACAGACTCTTTCTGTGATGTACAGTATGACTCAATGTGATTTTATCAGGAATGTGAAAATTGTCACTGTATTAAATTACGATGGGAGAAAATAGACCAAAAAGAAAAAAAAGGGGAAAAAAAAAATGAGTAGGAAATGTGAAGTTCAGTTACTGCCAGGTTAAGTGAATTAGCAAGGATCGCAGCAGGAAGTTATCTTCATTTACAATTACATGGTTGCTGTTTTAGCAATTAATTAGAAATGAATAAATGAGGAATAAATGTGTAGGTAAACTGCAGTTCTGCAACTTGCAGAATTGAATGGTTACCAATCTGTCTGCTAATTGTCCAAGGGACAAAGGACTTGCAAAACTGTCGGTTTTCCTTTCAGAGTTTGAACTGCTTAAGTTTTTACTCAGTGAATGATTTATAAACGTGGCTTTTCCTCTGAGGTTGTTGAACCTCCAAAGACACTGCTTCATGTTGTGCAATTCTCATAATGGGCAAATTTATTGCTCTTTTTAAAATCTTAAGTTGTCATGAGGTTTTATCTTTCGAGAAGTTCTGAATGAAATTTGTGACTGGCGTAGTGAGAATCTGCCTGAATTACTACAAGTGGCAGTGTGGGTGCATCATTCTTGGGGGGCGGGGGAAGAGAGGAGGCAAGGCTCAAGTGGAACCAGACATCCCATACAATGCATGACTGGTAAAGTTGTAGGAAGACTGTAGAAGTCGAGGGCCATTATAGCTTGGTGCAGGGTGTACCAAAAAGTTTTGGATAAAATATCCCCAATTCACATCGAAAGGCAAACAAGGGTGGGCTAGACCTTAGAGGGCGTGGTGTTAGAATTGATTTTGATGACGTATAGAGCAGGGCTTAATGTATGCATTAGTGAAGCAAGGAGTTAATAGTCATTTGTGAATAACCCACACTAGTGAGTTGTGGGGAGATTGCTGGAAATTGCCCTTCCAGGCCTCGCACTGGGCACCCTTTCACTTGTGTGATGCCCCCTGAAAATCTGCTGCCACACTTTCCTCAACTTTTTTCTTCCACAACTCCCTATTTACTTACTGTAGCTATTTATCGCTACTGTACTGTACGTACAGTACAGTAGTTCAGCCTAAACTGCAATTATCATTGGACAGCTTAACCTATCTGACTGGTCTGAAGCAAATCAATAAACAAATTCTGTAGAGAATAATAACTTAGAGCTTATTTTGCACTAAATCTTTCATTTGTATGAAAGTTTAGTTAAATCAAGGGAAAAAAAAGAAAAGAAAGGGAAGTTGTACTCTGGTGATCCAATATTCCATCCACACTTTTGCATCCAGCGCACATTTTGATAATAGTTACTGTAGTGGCTACCTGAATGTTGGTGTGCAGCTGCAGGTCCTTGTAGCCACAATTTCTTCAGACTTACATCCATCATGGTAATTTAAGCTCAGACATTCTTTGTCCTTTATGCTTTGTTCCCATGTTGCTAGACTTTGCAGACTTAATTAAGCATTTGCTTTTCCTAGCAATCAATTTACTTAACCCGGTTGCCAAGTATTGGCAGATTGTTAAGTACGATTGCAGAATTGCAACCGCACTAACAAATCACTTGCATGAAAGCCGGTACCATCCCGTAGCTGTGTCCTGTGTCTTCAATTTTCAACGAACGTGTTAATACGTTGAGTGGTCTCGAAGTATTGACCAGTCCTCTTTACTTAATGGAGTTGCTGTATATATATCTATGTCTGGCATGCTAGGCGTGGGGAGAAAGACAATAAATAACAGGACGAGAGTTAATGTTTTTTGCCGATTGCCGGCATCTGATAATCAGGCTGAGCTAGATTTCGATTTACTTCACAGCTGTGTGTTTGTCTATTATTAGTGTAGACCTGCATACATACAGTGTTTGTCATTGCAATTAAACATGCACAGTTCAACAACTTTGTGTGGGTATGTAATTATTAAAGAGGTTCCTATACCCTGTTGTATGTTGAATGTGTCAACGCATGTTTTAAAGTTCTTGGACTGTTTAATATCAAAGACACCTGCGGCTGAATCTTCTACATTGAGAGTTAGAGTTGAAGCAATGTGATTGTAGGTGAGATTTATAATTTTTCATGCTGATTGCATACATCATGTGACTGATTGTCATTAAGTGGTTTCAAACAATGGAAATACTCATGATGTAAAAGCTGGTCACTAGGTAAGACTGATTCATTTACTACCTGAGTAAAAATTAAGTAGAAAAAAAAAGAACATTGTGACCCTGCTCTCCACCATTTTGCTATGACAGTCCATTCGGAAACTGCTAATAACTGGAAGAAAGTGGAAGTACTCTGCCAATTTTCCAACTTATCTTAAATCTCTAATGTTCAGTCATTTCTGTACATGCTGGGTCTCCTCAGTGCAATTGCCTCATTTATTTTTGTCACATCCTCAATCTCTAGGATGAGTCATCTATGTTCAATGAAGTGAAGATAGCAGGTTGGCAGCGAGCGGTTCAATTATTTTATTAAAGATATATTGCAGTGGCTGTGCTAGTGTGCAGAGGATCGCCTTTTATCGCGACTGCATCATGGATCCAGTACTGAAATATTTTTTTGCCACCTGTGCAGGTGTTGGATGCAAGAAGTAATGTGCAACAATTAAAACACATTATATCAGATGTTACTGCACATATCCTTTGCAGGATACCATTGTAGCTTTATTGATTACCTGGGGGGTACCCCAATCCCGTAAGGCTTATGAATTCACAGTGCGTACAGTACTCCCTCACCTCATATTACCTATGCATTACCGTATTGACCATGGTCTAGCATCTGGAATTTGTGTGAATGTGTGTGTGTGTGTATCTGGTCACCGCCCTTCTGTAATTGCCAGCATTTGGTCTTGAGGCGAAGTTCACCCTCATGCATCTGCATCCACCCAAATCTACCCCCTCCTTCGTCCTTTTGGAATTTTCACAACACGCCTGCTTGGATTTCATCCTTATCACCTTTTGAGGGCCTGTTTGGATGAGTATCCTTTCTCTTTTGCGTGTAAAATGTGTTTTTTGCATGTGTGTGGCTTGTGTGATGTAGCATAGTACTGTTGTTATTCACATAATGTTCATTAGGCCTCAATGCTAGGGCTTGTGGGCATCTTAACTTTGTCTAGGAATTTTTAGATTTGGGGCATGTTCCCCTCTCCCGGAGTGCCCTGGCCTGGTTCCTGTGTTGTGATGGCCAGGAAACCTTGTGTGGGGATTTATTCCTATCACTCTGGATTCAGTCCTATGAGGTTGGTACATCACTAGATAATTCCCTAAGGAGTTTTGGGGATTATACATCAGAGTAGGGGTGATAATGATACCCAATTGGTAACTTTTCAATGTTCTCCCATATTTGACACAAAAATGTTGTATAGCTCAGGGAGATACTAGGGAGATACATCCCCTAGTAACCCTGATGATCAATGTAACTCATGATGGTGCACTTCCTATGATAACTCCTAACAGCAGGTTGTGTTCTGAATACTACTGTGACTCTTGATTCTTTTTTCTTCTCCTACCCCACCCCTACCCTCCAGTCCCTTTTCCTCGCTGGTTAGCACATTTTTCATGTTCCACGTCAAGATGCTCAGGAAATATTGAAGGATCACAGAACTACAAATCAGCTTGTATGAAACATAGTCAGAAACAGAAGAATACATTTAGCCTCAGTCAGTCCCATGGAGGGCAGGCCAGACTTCAGAGGGCACAGTGCTCGAATTGATTTGGAAGACATTAGGAGCAAGGTTAAATGTACATGCTAAGTGGAGCAAGGGGTATCACCAGTGAGTCGTGGCGAATCAGAGAGATAGTCAGATTACTGTACATGACACATACAAACAGTATACATAGTGCATGCCCTGTCATTCCCATTTTTCTTTCGCCTTGTTTCCATGCAGCGTACATGCATACATGTCTGTGTACATGCTGTACTGTAAATCTGTCTGGTCGTATGTGCGAGATTTTGATCGGCCCTTTTACATCGTAGTAAATGTCACATGTAGAATCCCTCAACGATCATGAAGTAACTTGTGACATCGAATATGCAGTAACTTGTGACATCCAGTAATAGCAGCAAAGATGCCGTTAACGATTCACAGAACCTGAAGTCATTAGTAGTAATAAGTAAGCCTATGACAGCACTACCCTGATCTCACATGCTTCGTAAGTCTGCATTAGACACATAGACTGTTGGTACACTACAAGAAAATCCAGCCCTGCAGTTATAATCCATGTGTTATTTGTGGCCATGATCATATTGAACCAGTATCATCGTGCTCAATTGACATTCTAGGTCCTTAATTCTCACAGTATTTTGCAAATTACAGGATAGTCCATGGTGCTTTGCTGCTAGATTACGTCCTAAGGAAATTTGCTAGTAAAATTGTAGATTCTGTTGTTTTTTTTATTTCCTCTTCCAAGTAACCTTATTTCCATAATTTTGTGATGGATGTTTAAGAGGATAGATCTGTACTTGTAGGATTTCGGCTAATTATGAGAGTCAAAACTGTTGGTCACAGGTCACCAAAGTTGAACCCACTGAAGAATTTGTCAGGCATGTGTGACCATATTTGAAGGGAAATAGGGCGTTTGTTTTAGAGAAAACATCCATATTTTTGAAACCAATGTTTGTGGATGTAGAATGATAGATTATTCCAAAATAAGGAAGGACAGTAGCCTTCTTTTCAGGGAATAAGCTTCTTACAGATATAAATTCAATTATTTCTTACTCAACACTAATTTGTTCACCCAAACTTTTCAAATTTCAAATGATGCATCTTCCATTACTCATCACATGCATAATGTTTTGAGGAGATGAAGCTTTGGTAGATGTTTACTGATGACACTGAATGGTTTAACAATAATTGCTGCTATTTTCTTTGGTATGTCATGTTGGTGTATTCTAAATGCCCTATTTCCCTTTAAGAGGTATCAGTTGATCACTTGGAAGCTTTCCTAAAATACTCCAAAATCATAAGGTGAACCAGTGTAACTACTCAGATGTAAACAGAGTTCAGTAGAACTGCTCTACTGATAGAGGTAGGAATAAAATGTATAAACAAAGATTTAATTGGAATATGTAGTCCAAGCTGACCCCTGGTTCAGGGAAAAGTGATTGCAGTTCCTTGCAGAACAGATTGGCCAGAGAACATACTGTACCTTATTATTCCTTCAGGACATTATAACTGTTAAATGTGACAAAAGTAAAGCAGATGAAATTGTCCCAATACCCTTTTAGTGGGTAATCTGAATATCCATAAAGTGGAACAAGGAACAAGAAAAAAACAAGAAAAAACCACTGTCTAGCTTGCAACCTAACCTATCCAACTGTGGTGAGGAACCTAACCCACCTGAATGACTGCATACTGTACAGTACCTGTACATTGTTACAATGAGCACTTGAACCTGTTGTAAATTGCCTAGTTCATGCCATTTTACGTTTAATCACTTTTTTTTCTGGTTGTTAATCAAGTTGTAACAGTATGTTGCTCAATAACATAGATCTGGATTCGAGTTCTGTGTAAAAAGCATGTATACAGTGGATAGTAGACACAGCTTCACTGGGAACATTGTGATACAGCTTTACAGTTTGTGTGTAAGTAAAAGACTGGCTTTACTATCCATGTTTTTATGGCTTTTACAGTAGTCAGTTCTCCTACAGGTGGAAAGCTCCATTGTTGTGATTTGCATTCCACAGACATAAGTTCAAGTAATTAGTGTGACCATCATTATGTAGCTGCTGTTTTCTTTTTAGTTTATCCAGTTATTTGGGTGACTGACCCAATGAATTCTAAGCAATGTACAGCATGTATTTTGCTTAATCAGGCCAGGGAGTTGATCAGGCAGTGCAGGTTTTTGAGGACATAGGCCCTATGGCAAGAATCATACCAGACAAGTCTGGCTGGATCAGTTTATGTCCTCATGCACTTCAGTGGTGATGTGTGTATTGATCACTGACTTTTTATTAGTAAGGTGGGCAACACCCAGTAAAAGAAAAGTCAGTTGGTGTTTTTACCTACTGGAAACAAGACTCTAGCATCCCCTCCTGGGCGTGCTGTCAGTGCTAGGTGGTGGACTTTAAAGGGCAATTACAAGCCTTATTGCAATTTACAAAATCCCTCGTTTAGGCTTTATATGAAAGATTCACAGCTGTTTGTGCTTTAAAAATGAATGGGATAAATGAAACATAAGTTATAACATTGGAGACAGCCTCCTGAATTATGATGTTAAAAGTGGCACAGTATAGTCTTGTCGTCTCTTTGACTGAGTGACTTCAATATCATAGGCTCCATCCACCTTTTCCAAAATTTTGGCAGTTGCAAACGAGCCATATCTATACACAGAATTCTTCAGCAGATTGACAGTTTTGACATGTAGTTTTATAATAAGAATAATATAATATCATACAAAGAATAATATAATCAGGGCAGATTTTTATGGAAGAATGGCATCATTCTAGCAATTGAAATGAATAACCCATCTCTCCTCCCCCAGCATGCATCATCTACCATGATCAGTATTCTACCACAGTTCAATGTGCCAACAACTGCATCATCCACAAATCAAGAAGTTTGTAGGAAAATCTACTGTGGGTCTCTCAAGGGAGTTGCACTGGTACACCCAATAAAGTACGTTGGTGTCAAGCACACTTAACAGATAAGGGCTACCATGCACATGGTCATAGAAGCCACTAGTGTACACATACAGTGCTGAACAGTGTTGACATGCCACCTTACATTACTGTCAATTTAGTGTTTGACTTGTGGAATGTTTGTAGCATTGAATGAAAGGCTCATCTTCTCTGTTGTCCTTCTACAAGTATGCATTAGCCTGGACGCTTTCACAGTGTCACTGAATGGGTTACATTCCAGCTGTTTCCATCAGAGAAAGGCAGTGCAGTGCAGTGTACACACTTAACCTCGGCACCTAATTTTATCTTGAGTACCATCGGTCCAGTTTGTTTGTATGTGATACCAAAACAGGCTTCACTATCACAGTCAATGCACAGTCAGTGATTGCCCACTGAGTTACCCAGTGCAATGCTTTGGGTACAGTCACCAATGTGCGCTGAAATGATCAAAACTGTGTGCTATGTCTGTACATGGTATAGCAACTGCATGCAGCTGTGTATTTATACATAAGATACCATCAACGGGGCATTCCACGGTAATTTGGACATGAATGTGTAAATTTCAAATGCAAAGTATCCACCTGTGATTAGTCAATTATCCAAGTGCACAAGTCATAGTTCCTGGTGGTAAACTTTTTTTCTCGAAAAAAATCACTCTTATGGTAATTAATTAATAAACAGAGTAAACGAACCTGGGAACAGCGTCGAGGACGGGACATTACCCTTTCTAGTAATACAGAATGGGACAGAACAGGAATGGTATAGAAGTAGTCAGGACATATTGAGCATGTTATAGGTTACATCATGAATCAATTTCAAAGTTTCTGCTGTACTGCTAATTAATTAGTAAAAATTGAATTGTCCCGTCCGCGACAATTTCAACACGATTTTTAACATTACTCAGCAATTATTGGTTCAATTTTTTCTTTTTTGAGAATTCTCTTACCTGCCTCAATACAATACCCCCCTTTGTCTTCCCTTTGTCCCCTGCATTCATTTAACCGGGGTAATTAATAAATGAAAAACTGTCGCGGACGGGACATTTTGTCACGGACGGGACATTTTTCAGTAACATTGTACACATTGCAGTACCTTCATCTACTTCCTACTTCCACATATCATTCCTTAATCAAGGTGAGATTTGATAGTTTATTCTGAAAGTCTCATGGGGTCCACACTGCAATTCTATTACATAATGGCACCTGAACCTGCCTTTGGGACAGTTTATTTTTTGCAAAGCAACTTGAGATTAATAGCCTAGGAGTGAGTCCAGGTCAATGTGCTTTTCTATTGTGTAGAATCACAATCATGATGGAGTGTAGAAGTTACTGGATATATGTGTGCTAGTATGAGAGTAAGATGCATGTGATTTGTAGGCCTCAGCTAGTTTACTGTGGATCGAGGTTATTGTATAGATGATAAATTGTTTGTGCGCATGAATCAAGGTCCAGGCTCTATGCTCTATGTAATTCACACTTAGCATGCATGCTTAAACAGGGTTCTCAGGGGGTGCAGAGTGCTTGGGGTTGTCTTGAACATAATCTCTTGAAAGTAAAGGCCTGGACCCTACAACTCCTCACTACTGGTTTTGGCTCTTAATTTTGCCATTGAGACATGATACCAGAATGCCAATTCCTAGCGGTTGCAATAGGGGGAAGGGTTGGGAGGGGGCAGGGGAGGTGGTTGAACATATGTTCTTTTACAGTATTTGCTTAGACCCCATGAGTCCACACTGTTGTTCATTGTTCATGTTAATTCGATCAAGGGAGACATGCACAATTTGTGTAAATCAATGCTGTCCCGTCCGCGACATTGAGAAATATCCCATCCGCGACGCTGGTTTTTTTTTTAAAACATCAATTTCACAGTCTAAAGAGTAGTCCCTTCAAATTTTCATGACAAATTGTAATAGGAAAGTGGTTCCTACATATAACTTGCTAACCAAACCCACCTTACCCAACCCACATTCAGAGCAATTCTAGTTTCACTCTAACCCTTGAAAATCCATGTCCATTTTCTGTCCCGTCCGCGACGCACACTAACGAGGCTATAATTACATGATCTTTTATGTTATTACTAAAATGGAGACAGTTTTAGGTTATTCAAGGGAGGCTGATTCTGAATAAAAATATTACACAACCATGGAAATCACCTATTTTGAGTTATTAGTGTTTAAATTGTGCAAAATGTCCCGTCCGCGACAGAGAAATACCATGGAATGCCCCCAACCTGAAATATAATGATCACAAATGTACACACTGTACTCACTGTAAGTACTGTAGCTTAGTGCTTACATACATCGTGTGCAAGAGCAGTATGTGGAATATGTTGCGGAACTTATGCAAAGTAGGTTTGTATTACTGTATCTTAGGCTACTGTATTGTTTATCCCACACTTATATTAATTTGTTTTGCAATCATGTGCCAACGACCTCTGGTTTCTAATCCTTTATCCTCCATTTTTTCATGTCTTTCGTTAATTACAGCTTTCGAAGAAGCATCAGCGCCAACTGCCAAGATGGGTCTGGGTACACACCATTGCATCATGCTGTGTTGAATGGACACCGGTAGGTATACATGCAAGGGGGGCAGGTATACATGCAGGGGGGGCTTGACAAGGAGATTCACATCGTAGACATATCTTGCCTACTCAAGTCCCTTGCCCCCAAGTTTGCCTGCAAGCACAATGACCCCAAAACGTATGAGCGGTTTACATTCATAAATTAGTCTAAATTATACAGACATCCAGTTAAGAAGAGTATTAATTTTATGAATTCACTAGATAGGAAGGACCATATTACCACTATGTCATGCACATGTCCATGCACTATACACAATGTGCATTTCCTCCTTTGCTCTTTCGTGAGTGTGACCACTGTATATGTACTTGTGCGCGGTGTCTGGTGCGTACCGATACAACGCTCGCAATATTAACCACAGAGCACAACATAGCAGAAGTGTTGCATGTATGGAACTTTATGAATGATATTTGCAAGTCATTGAAGTCAGGTATATGTCCATGACCCTGCATGTTTGCAAATTCAGTGGTACAAGGTCACAGTCCCAGGGTCACTGTCAAGAGATTTGACCCTGCCATGTGCAGTAAACCTCAGGTGATTGATAGCAGACATGGAACTCAAATCCCCCAGCTCTAGCTGTGTCAAAACACGGGTAACCTGAGCTTTGATTAGTGCTTGAAATTCACATATGTATGCATTTTGTAAAGAGATTGAGCATTGATCTGGAGTAATTATCCTGGGGGGGGGGGGTGTAGTGGAATCCTCTCTCAATCCTAGTCTGAACTTGCTGGCTTTAAAGATGGGCTCTGAACACGAGGTCTAAACATAGGATCTTATAGGTTAAGAATTTGAACATCAATTGTAAATGTGTGATGCCGAGTTAATAATCATGGGTAAACATGCAACTTCAGAGGTTCCCATCCAATCAATCAGCGACTGCATCAGGTATCCGGGTGTCCGTCCGACGATGTCAGAACCCAGTTCTGTAATTGTAGCTACCTGGATGCAGAGTTTGACCAGCATGCAATTGTACATGTGGCAAAATTCGGCATGTGTAACTTAAAAATAACCTCAGAACAACTTCATTGCTATGCACAGTAACGTCACAGTGTTGTATGAATGTGCAAAGCAAAATATCATGACTTTTCAATGAACTCTAAGCTCAATGGAAGTTATATTTGGGGGGTATCTGGGTGCCTGACAGACCTAGGATGGCGCGTACCCATGCAGGTACGAAGTTTTAGACCGAAGTTCTTAAACGACAATCAGTGAATGTTGAGATCAACTTCTTACAGTGATGAATTCCAGTACATGTACCTAACATTTCATCTTTCACAAGTCATATGCTCTTCCTTCGACCTGGAGGTTACTGTACCTTCCATCTGTGCTGTCCCGACCCCCCCTCCCTCTTTTTGCTGACAGTCCTCGTTTTTGTCAAGTAAGCAGTCCTCCTGTATATTGCAGACTGCAAATGTTGTGGGGGGGGGGGGTTAGAGGTGGGATGTGGGGTTGATCTTTGAGGTGGGGTGTGGGTTTGATCTTTGAGGTCAATGACATACAGTCTGTCCATCGCTTTGTTTTTCTGTAATGTCTGTTACATTACAGTACCAAGAACATATGTGCTTTTCTTTTAAACTTGTGGGAAGGGTTTTCTGACTTCCTACAACTTGCTCACAGAGAGTCTTGAAGAACGTCAGTAAAATGTTGTTACCTTACAGAGGCTTAATACAGTTTACTGTATGTCAGTTCACAAAATTTGTCACCCTTGTTGAGCATTACCCATTGATGGTACAGTACTGTAAATGGTTAATTGTTAGGCTCTGACACACAAGTGAAGGAACAATGATAGGTTACATCATAATCAAAGTTACTTTACTGTATTAATTTGCAAATCTGTGATCAGATCTTTATTAGTTGTACACATAGATCTCCTGTTCTAAGAAAGGAAAGGACTACAATTTTTCTCATTTCTTTACTGTAACTGTACTGTAATAGATAACAGATTTAGTGAGGGTTAAATCAGAGGTATTGGCTTGCAGTGGTTTATTTGAAACTCACAGAATCACAAAAATGATACCGAGTTAATGCGCCCATTTAAGATATATATATATCACTCTCGATACAACTACCACCTGTCAGGAGAGATCAGTAGGTTTGTCAAATTGAGCTTATTTATGGACTGAATCGTTTATGACACCAACCCTAACGCCTTGTCACCGTGTTCATGAATAGCTCTGGCCTGCCTGTTAATGCTGCTAATCACAGTGAGCATTATGCTACACTGTTCTGTCTGGGTATAATTATTATTAAAATCTCATCTACCACAGGCCAACATATCCGATAGTTCTTGATCAGAGTGATTTAATGCCAGAATAAGTGATTTTTATCGCAGAGACGGGACAAATTCATTCCTGTCGGAGATGACGGAATTGTCGCCAAAGAAACTCCGGGAAGGGATGACTCATTCAGAACCTCGTTGAACAGATGGTGTACTGGATGTTGTCTTGTTTATCCGTTGATGTTTCTTTGGTTTACTGAAAAATAAGCAAAATATGGAAATAATGGGCTCATCTGTGTGATGTTATTGATTTGTCGCTGGAGGTCTCTCATTTTTCCTAATGACCTGCAGATACCAATGACAACAAATGTTGCAATTGTGTCATCGATGCTGCAGTGTTCCGTCCGCGTGACTCAGTTGAAAAAGCCGATAAAGCTGCCCTTGAAATGCTGTATGACAAACGCTGTATGACAGTATTGGAGCAAGTTTATTGGTAGTTACTTCAAGTTCATTCATTTTTTCATTTGGAGTCTGACAGCTAGAAGTCCCTTATTTAGAAATTTGAATTTCTAAATTTAAATTTTATAAATTTATAAATTAGAAATTTAGAAAATTTAAAAGAAAAAAGATAAGGTCCAGTCATGTTCCAAACAAGCAGATAATGCATCACAAGGATATTCCAGACCACCCCAAAATGCATGCCACAAACGGAGAAAAAACCATATATTGCCATGAAAATAATACCCACATGGTCCACAAGGATACACGTTTTACTGTATGATAATGTTCAAGACAGCCTTATAATTTACAATCTCAGCATGATGGTGTTAAAGTTGCCCAATAAGTTCTGTTGTCCCTTGTTTTTGTTTGACTTCTATGTCATACTGTAGGCTCTGTAGGTCTATTAAAAAATTTTGGCAGTTTCAAATGATCCATATAAAGACTCAGAGCAGATTGAAAGTTTTTGACATCTAGTTTCATATTATTATGGACTTTACAAGAATATCTTGAATTCTGCCCGGCCTACTCTTTTAAGAACCTTTATAGCTCTTCACATGTGTTCAATGGCGGAAACTTGGATACATCTTTATTTAATGATTGGAAAAGAATAGCATACAATTTATGCAAGCAATCTACTGTATTGCTTCAAATGGTGGGGACATTGTCATTTTGATGACCAGTTGAAGGCTTTAATTGTACCTGTATGTTGTTGTATATCGGGCCAAAAGTAGCAACAAGCATATCCGTGATAATTTTCGGAGGGCAGACTGTCGCAGACATGCGAACGGATACCACAGAATCATGTTTCTTTTTTTCCAAACTTCCAGGGTCAGATGTGTTGTACACTCTAGATTCTGACAATGTGTAGGAGAGGTATCAAATTCCATGAAAAGACAGTACTAATGTAACATCATCAAAACCTCAAACCATCTTCGCTGGAGTTACTCCTCTTTCCCTGAAATGGTCTTAGATGAATCTGCCTTGCAGACTATACAGCATTGTATCACATGCCACCCACATAATGGCGGTTACCTTCTCATTTCAGACATGTTTACAGCAGCTGGCAGATGAAATGTAAAATAAAATGCATTCACTTTTCATTGTCACATTAGCGATTACTTGAAGGACGATTGAACACTGCTGTCTCCCCTCCCCTTCCCCCATGCAGTGTTGGACATGTTGTGGAACCAGGGCAACCACAAAGATGTGTTTATGATGTTAAGAATCATTGCTTACAGTACAAATGAAAAGTGGGGAAAATTCAACGAAGTGAACAGTGTAAGTTACATTGTGACATTATACCTGTCAGGGCTTCTTCAACTGAACATGCATAAGTTTACAGCTACAGTGCAGTAGTTACAGTATGTATCTTGAACAATGTAACATACATTGTCTGAGGTTGCTCCCTCAAAGTCATATATTATTGTGGAAGTTCATTGTTAATGTCAATTACTGAAGGACATAGCATGCTGAATGATATATGTATCATGAGGAAGCATGTCATTTCATTGTAAGAACTATTGTAAAGTGATACTTGTTACTCATCAGACAGCCGGGTAAAACTAATGAACTGAAGATGACTTCAACTTACAACATGTTACTCCGACTACAAGTATGAATCCAGCACCGATTCACCAACAGCAAGTTCTCCTCGTATTTACACAGTGCTTGAGAACATTAATGTTTTATCCATTATGATAAGGCGGTTAATGACTCCTGATTCACCATCATGCAATGCAATAATACATTTGGGGAGATTGCAATCACAACATGAAAGTTCAAAGACTGTTGATCCGTTTTCAATGATGAGGGTCATGACCGGATCGATCAAACTGTTTAGTCGTAATCACAGTGGCAATTATTTATCTCAGTAGGTAATATCGTTTGTCGTTTTCAGTTAGTGCGCCTCGTGGAATTATGTCTTTATATAATTACGTTGTTATGTGGATGACATACGGTAATTGACAACATGAATAGGTAATTGGCCTTGAGATCATAACCCCATTATAGAACTGTCAGAAAATGGTTTAAATTTTATCACAATCCATGAAGACAAATTTTACCATCCCTTAAAAGTAGGCCATTTCTCCATTTTGGTCTGGCTAAATGCAATTAGCAAATGGCTCATTATTCCATCAGCTTGTCATCATCAACTTCTAAATTCAAAACAAAGAGTTAATTCTAATTTTCGTAAACTGATTGTTTTTTATATCAAAGGATCAGAGAAGACAACATTCACCCCCTTTTTTCTCTTCAGTTTAAATTGTGAATCTTACCTCTCCTTAACCTTTATTTAGAAGGGAAGTAAATAAATGTCGTAAAATATATATGTCATGTTGCCAGGAAATATTTTGAGATTTAACAGTATGCTGAGACACTTACAATTGAGCATTGAGAAAATGTACACGTATTGAATAATTGAATGCTGTAGACACTTTGATGAGTCATTAATGAATAAAGAATCGTGCAATTGAGAAATGGAAACTGCAGTACAGTAGTTCTTTGATACTGTACTGTCAGTATTAGAAGTAAATTGAATAGAAGATGACCTTTGTCTGCAGATATATATTGTTGTGTTTTTCCTTTCCAATTATTTCATTCTGCAGTATATTGAATTACATTCCGAAGAATCTGCTGACCCGCGCAATGTTTCGTTTCGCTTTCATGTGCAAAAAAAAACAATCGTCCAGGCCACCATGTTGCTTTGTTTGTTATGCTGCATCATTATATGGAAGGAATACAGCTCACAATAGACCTTTTTGGCCAAAGTCCTTAGTTTGATTATTGTTTGTTTCGTTTTCAAGGTATTACAGTTTAAAAGTTTTCCAATGTTTGAACGAGGATACCACCAACCCCCAAATGAAATTGTAGGGAGCAGGACTTATGACATACACTTTTGAACAGTAAATTCCGTCAACTGCACAGTACGCACAGTAAATCCTGTGTGCTGTTCACTGACTTACATTTATCTATGTCAGGTTGTTTCAGCATGCTGTAAATTTATTAAAGTCACAGTCATCAAAAATGCGATAGTAGAAAAAGAATTTTCATGTTGCTTTCGTGAGATTGTTTACTAATTGGCTTGCTTTGTCCACCATGTTCTCACACTAGTATACAGTTCATTGTTACATGATTCATAAAAAAAGGACGTGAAAGTCAGCAAAATTACTTCACGTTCAAAAGTTCAGCTAACTATTAAAGCAACTTCTTTATCAATTGTTGGATGTTGAGTAGCAGAAGTTGAGAGATCAATTGTCCCTCCTATCAATTGTAAAACTTTCTTCCTGGTATGTGAGTTATTACTTTATGATGTAAGTGATTTTGTCTTGTACAATTGTAACCTTTTCTCTGCTAGTGTTTTCATCACGTCCAAAATTTGGACCCACTGTAGGTTACCAGCAGTGTATCACAGGTCAAACGTACAGTAACACTTGTGAGGGCCTTTAAGTTAATTGTGAAGTCATTTTATCACAACACTACAGTATGTAGCTGATGTACCGGCACTGAATCACAGAAAACCATCCTGTGTGGAAAATGTTTAATTTTTTTTTGTCACGCATGCACTTAGGATAACTTTCAGCGTAGTCAGCAATTTTAGAACACGTGGGCCTGATGTCGTCGGTTGGGTACACAAGAGTCTGGTGCTGTTACCACTACTGTATGTACCATAGTTATACATGGAAGCTGAAATTGGTTCACCATCATTCACCCACAATATACTGTACAGTATACACAAACATGGTGTACTTCTCTCATTGGCAAGATAAAATTTCCTCCAAGTCAAGCTACACACTGTATCTGCCTTTAGATAGATGTATGATTCAGACCGTGTGTAATGTGATCAGTTCGTCACAGTTTCCAGCGCCATTGTGGGTATATTTAATCCCCATTTGTCATGCTCATTCATGGTGCTTCCATCGACAAACCGCACCAATGCTCTGTGGCTGCATGGGGCATGATACGCTCAGAGCTTGCTTCCATTCAGACTTCTTGATTCCAATCTAAATTTTCTGCCTGTAGGTTATTTGTGGTGGCTTATGATACATATTACTATGTGTCATATCCCAGGGGGTGTTATATCTTATCCTTGACTGCATCCAAACGAATGGTTGAAAGGCAGGAAGCAACAGCGGCCGCTATTCAAGTTCCACAGTGTGGCTCAAAGCAGAGATAATCTCTGAACATCAGGAGAAGGGAAGATTTCTCCATGCATCAGGGGTGGAATATTTGGGAGAAAGAGGGAGAGTCCATGAAAATGGACTGTTCAAATATAACTAGAGCTGTCAACAATTTTCATGCCTGCCTGACCTTCTCAAACAGGTTGCCAGTACTGTAAATAGATTGTAATGCTTCTCTACTTGAAAACGTGCTCTGAGGACTTCGGCATCAAGGCTAGTGAAATTCATTTGGTGTACAGAATTGAGATGATACGTTTGATGGGAGTTTGAGAATGAAGTGGTTGCATGGTGTCCATTCACCATGTAACCACGGCCCGAAAAGAGCTCGAAGGAGGGCGCAGCCAAAATGAGCAAATTGGCTGCGGGTCTGTGTTGTTTCACAGGACATTTAAGTAAGGGCACCATAGCCATCAGTAAAGGCCTGATATCCTTGGCTATATTGGTGCTGATAGTTATTTTGAGACCTAATGGGTCTGAATGTACAGTAGCAGCTGCAGTTACTTTACAGGTTATTGTGTTTACTGCTGGATGTCTATAATTGCCCATATTGTCTGCAGTGTTTGTTACACTACCGTGACTTCACAGATTCACAGCGCGTACTCCCTCACCTCATATAACCAAAAGGCTGGCAATTACGGAAGGGCGGTGACCAGATACACACACACACACACACAAATTGCCAGATGCTAGACCATGGTCAATAAGGTAATGCATAGGTTATATGAGGTGAGTACGTCGCTAGTAAATTCCCAAACCAGTAAGTTTTGGGGATTTGGGTTAAAACTGTCTGGAAGACTGAAACCTTAAAAATATATGCCTTAGCATGAAGTTATTACCATCACTATGGCAAATCTTGAATGAAATATTACCGTTAACTGTCAGTAAGTGACTTAAGTTGGTTGAGAGGAGGGTACCATCATCCTGTATATATTACAGTACGTGACATCAAAAGTGGCAAGATCACCTGGGAAAGGCTTTCTTGAGTCTGACTTTGTGTCTTTGCAAGTTTAGGTTGGAATAGAAAGGAGATTTAGTAGATGAGTGTGCAAGATACTGTAATAGATACATGAATGTACAGAACATGACTGTTTAGTTAACAGTTCAACTGAAATTAACTCACTGAACATTAAACAATGTTGTACGATATGTGCATATGTGCATCTTTTGAAAGGTCCACTCCGAGTATTTTAACAAACATTTGAATAAATCATGTGGCATTATTTGTCTTTATAGAAAATTTGCTTCATAGGTTAGCGTAGATGACTTCTGTAGGTTGGATAAAAGAAATGCCTTATTTCCCTTTAATACCGATCAAGCTAAAATAGGGATGATGTTCCTGCAAACTAGAATGTAAATTAGAGTCGTAGAAGGAGTGGAAACTGGAAAGTGTGGAGTTTTAATGGTCGACCAAATGTCATCAAGGTGGATGTGATGTAGTTAGTATCGAAGGTCACAAGGTCCGTTTTTACAGTTAGTAACTGTAAGATGTGCATTCAGACACTTGAGTTTTTTCATTTAATTGTGAATAGTCCAGGACTTTTTCAACCCACTTTTCACTTACTTGTCTCAGCACATGATATTCACACTCATTTACTTCACCTAGAGTGCTGGTGACCATGTTACACCTCCTATGAGTACTGTATTGCTGCCTAAACTGCTGTCTAGTATCCACTACCCATTCTGCCACCCCTACCACTGTATGTGCTTAAAAGTCTGGACTTTCTCTTTGACTCATACGTCCTGTAAATTCTGTAATTTGTGTCTCAACCAAAGAATAACTAAATGAAAATGACATCATGGACCAATAAGTGAAGCCCAAACTCTGCATGGCAAAAGACATTTTCATGTAATTGCATAATATATCCTATGGAAATTTTAGGGGAATATAACTTGCGAACACCTTAACATTGGGGTGTAGTAGTTTTGCATGTCTATTACCAGGTTATCTGAAAAAATCAAAATGGTTGCATTTACGGTACTTATGTTTCCCCAAAGATATAGTTAGATATCGAAGGACAAATTCTGGTGCAGAAATTGGAAAGTGCTTTACACGTCAAACATTGAAGTCAGAGTTGTTTTGGTAAATACCTCGTAAGACACCTACCTACTATACAGTAGTTCGGCTTCGTTTGTTAAGTGTGTGGGTAGTTTACAGTGATGTCATTCTAGTCTATATGGTCGTAACTTGTCCTATGCACAGATACTTTTGAAACAGGGTGCGAGTAAGTTTTGAGATTAAATCAAAAGGACACAGTAATTTTACTGCATGTTGCATTATTTGTTCAAATCGTCCAGCCGGCTGATTATGTTTTTTTGCTCTCAGCAACATCGTCGAACTGCTGTTGAAGTACGAAGCATCTCCAATTGTCCCTGATGACCGAGGCAACACCCCCCTTCACCTTGCGGCCTGGACCGGAGACAGCACCATCTTGAAATCCCTCTTCATCGCTGGAATCACGGGGGGTCAAGTCAATGAACAGGTCAGTATACCAAAATCCGCAGACTGACACTCTTCACTTTGCAGTTGGATTGTATCGGGGAACTGATTAGGAACTTCAGAAATAATGAATTCACGCTGGCAATCTCGAAGGGCGGTGACCAGACACACACATACACACACAAAATTGCCAGATGCTAGACTATGGTCAATGGACCGGGTAATGCATACTGTAGGTTATAAGAGGTGAGTATGTCACTAGCGAATTCCCAAACCAGGGCTTGTGGGGAATATCAGAAATTCTGAGTGTCAGTACTTTTGAGTGCAAGCGATTATATGCCCCCCCCCACCCCCGACATTTTATTTCAAGTGTTCTACTCCTATCCATCTTGACCTTGCTGGACCCCTTTATAGATTTGCATACACCGTAATCCATGAATAATTTACAGCAGAGAAGTCAAGGTACCTGACTACTGTATATCTTGATCAGGTTCTGCAATTGCTTCTGCGCCTAGATTCAGACTTTCTCTCACAAACATTGTACTGTATTTGTGACCAAAAAAAAAGAAGTAAAATGTTACTCACCCCCCTAACTAAGAATCTTTCCGATGCCCAGTACGGTAAGCTGTTCTTGTTGAACATTTACATGCTTGCTATGACTTTACAATGAACATGTAAAGTAGTGTTTAACAGCAGTTTTATTTTTGTGCACCCTACCAACCATGGATTTGGGTGTTGGGCTGTGATTGTTGGACCTAGTACTGCAAAGACTCTTGCAGAGTCACAACTGTTCAAGGTACAGTAATTACTCCAGGCATGATGTCCTTTGCTATTGGTCCCAGCATCATAACACACAGTAACTTGAGCTCATTATGAAACATCATTGATCATTTGTCCTACTGACCGTTCATGTGTACTTAACAGTTTTTGTCTCTAAGTGAAAGTGATTACTGGGATTTGTAGGGTTCCATATATGCCCTCACAATCTCAAATGTTATGAAGATTGATCCAAAGCTATGACTTGCATTAAATGCTCAGTCACATAGCAGATAGGTATTATGTTGCGCTGATGTTTTATTTTTAAGTTTCGAGGGATCTGCTCCATTACCTAGTGGAATTGCGAATGTAAGACCTGTCTAAGTACAGTAGGGTTTCATGAATGAACATCTTTTAATCCTAGTTAGCCTGCTACAGGATGAACCAGTTGCTGCCAATAAAGCTAGCTTCCTGCAGCTGGTCCCATGGGTGGAAGCCATGGGATTTCCTCAGTGGAGAGATGGATTAATTAAAACTCTGTCAATTAAGGAAATTGTGGATTGCATTTAAATGCTTTGGGTATTTTGTGATCTTTACAATTCAAGCAAGTACATTCTTTAGTTTTAACATGTAGGGCAGAAAACCAAAAGGTTGATGATACCCATCTCCAGATCTTTGGTAGATAAATATTACAAAGAAAGTGACTTTCACAGCCGTGGCTATGTCATTCACAATGCTGAATTTAGCATGAAACACATCCCAAAAATGAAATCAAAACAATTCATGATGTTCTGATTGTGCTAAAATATTCACGAGACTCTCTATCATCCTCGTTTGCAGATCGTTTTGCCCTTGACACCTAATACCCGCTGCCATGCAGCTTAAGAAAGCATGTACATTAGATTGACATACCTGAACTGCTTTATGAGGTTGATATTTAATGGGAAATAGGGTGTTTAAAATACTCCAACATGATATGCAAAAGAAAGTAGCGGT
This sequence comes from Stichopus chloronotus, assembly GCA_021234535.1. Lineage (NCBI taxonomy): Eukaryota > Metazoa > Echinodermata > Holothuroidea > Aspidochirotida > Stichopodidae > Stichopus > Stichopus chloronotus. The sequence continues at coordinate 10,643,747 of CM037847.1, forward strand.
AGTCATTGTTAAACCATTCAGTCTCATCAATAAACATCTACCAAAGTTTCATCTCCTCAAAATATTATGGATGTGATGAGTAATAGAAGATGCATCATTTGAATTTTGAAAAGTTTGGGTGAACAAATTAGTGTTGAGCAACAAATAATTGAATTTCTGTCTATGAGAAGCTTATTTCTTGAAAAGAAGGCTACTGTCCTTCCTTATTTTGAATTATCTATCATTCTACGTCCACAAACATTGGTTTCAAAAATTGGACGTTTTCTCTAAAACAAACGCCCCATTTCCCTTTAATTGACGGTGTGGATCATCACAGCATGAGATGATAAAACAGACCTCAGGTGATGAGGGTTTGCAACAGGTTGAACCTCTCTAAAGCAGTGAAGATTTTGAGGTTGGAGGGGCTCTCATTTAAAGGGAAATAGGGCGTTTAGAATATATCAACATGGCATACGAAGAAAATAGCTTTAATCATTATTAAACCATTCAGTCACACCAATAAACACCTGCAAGACCTTCGTCTCGTCAAAACATTATGCATGTGATGAGTAATAGAAGATGCATCATTTGAATTTTGAAAAGTTTGGGTGAACAAATTAGTGTTGAGCAACAAATAATTGAATTTCTGTCTATGAGAAGCTTATTTCTTGAAAAGAAGGCTACTGTCCTTCCTTATTTTGAATTATCTATCATTCTACGCCCACAAACATTGGTTTCAAAAATTGGACGTTTTCTCTAAAACAAACGCCCCATTTCCCTTTAATTGAGAGTGTGGATCATCACAGCATGAGATGAAAAACAGACCTCAGGTGATGAGGGTTTGCAACAGGTTGAACCTCTCTAAAGCAGTGAAGATTTTGAGGTTGGAGGGGCTCTCATTTAAAGGGAAATAGGGCGTTTAGAATATATCAACATGGCATACGAAGAAAATAGCTTTAATCATTATTAAACCATTCAGTCACACCAATAAACACCTGCAAGACCTTCGTCTCGTCAAAACATTATGCATGTGATGAGTAATAGAAGATGCATCATTTGAATTTTGAAAAGTTTGGGTGAACAAATTAGTGTTGAGCAACAAATAATTGAATTTCTGTCTATGAGAAGCTTATTTCTTGAAAAGAAGGCTACTGTCCTTCCTTATTTTGAATTATCTATCATTCTACGTCCCACAAACATTGGTTTCAAAAATTGGACGTTTTCTCTAAAACAAACGCCCCATTTCCCTTTAATTGAGAGTGTGGATCATCACAGCATGAGATGAAAAACAGACCTCAGGTGATGAGGGTTTGCAACAGGTTGAACCTCTCTAAAGCAGTGAAGATTTTGAGGTTGGAGGGGCTCTCATTTAAAGGGAAATAGGGCGTTTAGAATATATCAACATGGCATACGAAGAAAATAGCTTTAATCATTATTAAACCATTCAGTCACACCAATAAACACCTGCAAGACCTTCATCTCGTCAAAACATTATGCATGTGGTGAGTAATGGAAGATGCATCATTTGAATTTTGAAAAGTTTGGGTGAACAAATTATTGTTGATCAACAAATAACTGAATTTCTATCTATGAGAAACTTATTTCATGAAAAGAAGGCTACTGTCCTTCCTTATTTTGACTAATCTGTCTTTCTATCTTTGCAAACACTGGTTTTAAATCTATGGTTAGGTTTCTGTCAAACAAACGCCTTATTTCCCTTTAAGTGTGAAAGATATGGCATGGAGAAACTAGTTGAATTTCTTCTGTGCTGGTAATTACACAGCACAGCTGGTATACCTTCAGAACATCCCATATGCAGGACATGAACAATCCATAAACACATCAAGATGTGACATACAGTATATCTAGGCATATTGCCATAAATATCTAGGGTTGGGTAGGAAACCAGTACCCACGTCTCTACCGGTATCGACGGATGACCTGTCGATACTTAAAGTAATACCAGTGCCTTTGCAAAGTTGGTCCCGCAAAAATTTATCACCTAAACAAAAGTTAAGTACGGTATCATTTTCACTGAAATGTAGCATTAATAATCCATATCGACATCAAAATGGACCAAAGTGAATCTCAAATCCAACTCAAAACATTTCATTTCAATATTCAATGACAAAATTGAACTTAACTCTTCTGAAACAAAAATATCCATCGCCGCAAACTGATCCTTGGATCCTGGTCCATGTAGCCTGGTGGCACAGTGTGTCAGCATTTCAAGAGCTCTTATACTTTTAGGCAGTTTGTTCATTGAAAAGTTAGAGCAGACTCCTGCTACATTTGGTAGTTGGCATTGCGTGGTGTGTTGGTCTGCATTTGCACAATCACTGCACAGCACATTGGTGTAAATTAGGCCGAACAGTGAACATTTCTCCCTCATTATAAAACATCTCTCAAACCCACTGCCTGCACAAATGAAAGTTTTTTTTTTTTGGTGTTATTTTGAGAGTTTTTGTCAATGCGTTGACTTGAACCCAATCACAGAGGTACTGTACAAGTGTGAAAGTTTCTGCCCTGCTAGATGCTGTAAACAGAGAACACAACCAAAGCACTGAGCGATTGAAAAGTGCCAGTACTACTTCGATGGTACTGATTGCGCCAAAAAATAACAGGGCTCATTTGTTTGGCACCTGCCCAACCCCTATTCCAATCATTTTAAGAAGGTCCAAAATTTCAGAGAAAAAGGAACTTTATCATGATGTCGATCAAGTTGTGGTTGTAGCTATGTCACAGTGTCATTATGCAGTACCATTGTCAAGGTTTGCCTGCATAGCACCTTCTTTGGTGGCTGGACGGGCTCCCCCCCTGCTCCCCAAAGAGACTGCAGTTGGTGGTCAAACATTCCTTTCACAGAGCTCAAAACTTGGATGCACTGAACATCAATGTCCATGGGTCCATTGGTCGCTGCACAGCTCATACCACTGAGTAGCAGGAGGGTGGCCTGAGTTACTTGTCTGTTCTCCATTGATCTACACTGGTACCTGTGATGGTAGCAGTGTTTCTCTTTTCATTAAAAGCCCTGCATGAGCCAACCGCCGTAGAGCTTTGATGCCGAAGGTTGTGTAGGATTTCTGCCGAATTGAAAGGAATTTGTCATCAAAGCCAGCGGACTTAAAGTTTTTTGTAGCGAGTAATCGCTATGCAGGGTATGTCAAGGTGGGACTGTCACAGTTGGTGAGCATCTGGTTGGACATAGAACTTGAACAATGAGAATTTCACGATAAAGAAAATGTAGCATGAGTGTAGGAGAAGGAAAGACCGGGGGGGGGGGGGAGAAGCTACCCTAGTAGCATATTTTATTGAAAGGTAAGTTCCTTATAAGTATTTTCATGTGTACATTCCATGGCATGCACCAAACTTGCCCAGCAGATCAACATTGTATAAGCTATATCTTTATGAACTGGAGTAATGCAGGTATGCAGTGGTTAGTATTCAGAGAACAGTTTTTGACTGGTACCACCCTACCCACATCATGTTTTGCTATATGAAGTTGTTATGCTGGTATGCAAATGCAGTATTGTTTTCTTCACTCGGTGGGATGACTTTCAATGACCTGTTCCATCCTTGAGCTACTGAACATCGTGCTATAATCTGACAAGAAGCATTCGAAAGCTTTCACTTAAAAACTTCCTCACCCTATGAACTTCATCCAAACATTGGCCAAGGGGCCATATTTAGAAAGTAAATACTGGTTTTGCTCAGAGAAGTTCAAACAAATTTTCCAAGCAGCACAAAATAAGTGACAATTAATGAGTGACCATAAATTTGATTTCTAGCGTACTTGGTACAGTAGGCAAATGCAACCTGTAGTGACAGAAGGGTCATCGTATGATAAAGCTATTGAGAGGTTGGTTCCTTGATGACTTTATCAAGTAATAAATCTTGAAATGTTTGATAAGAATGTGTGACCAGGAGGACAGGTGTCACACAAATAAAGTGACCTCTTTGCAGATAAATATGACTATCCTTCCTTTGTGTGGAGATTTAAAGTTTGAAAAGTTCTTCTCTGGTGTATTAGGGCTACAACAAATTGTGGGCCTCATACAATCATCCAACATTGGTTATTTTTTCCCCATTGTTGTTTGTGTGTTGTGGCAATCCTCTAAGAGTGTTTCTGTTCTGATGGTAATAAAGTTCTTTTTTGCTATGGTCTAAAGAGCTACAGTATGTGTGCACTGTGACCCTCTTTAACATACTTTGATCATCTAGCTAGTAATTCGTGACTTCGATGATATTGTGACATGATATGATGACATCACTATGTAGCTCTCATCTTAGGATAGTATTTTTTAATTATTTGCAGTTTTACAACATCTAAAAGAAATCTGTAGTTCTGCATTAATGCAATGTTTGAAAGTCTTAGAAGTAGATCTAGCTAGGAATTGTGTTAGACATATTAGCACAGTATGGTAACTTTAGATAAAATTTAGATAAGTCACTCTTCTCGTTTACAGTACAGGGAACAGGACCCATTTGTGTTCACTTACATGTAATTCTGTAACATACATTTTTATAGTGCTGTGGAATTTATCCTCCTGGTAAAGTACAGATAAGTTGCTGATGAATGGTTGAACTGCAGGTAGACTAAAAATCATCAAAACAGTCCAGATTGTGTTTGTAAGCTCCTTAAAGTTCTCACAATTAGTATGATTATGAATTTCATGAAATGATTGAAATCTTTAAAAAAGAAAAAACAGTTCTTTAGATTTTCTCCATTTACACTCTCTTTATGTCTTTTAGAATCATGTTCGTTTCTCGTTCATCGATGTCAAGTCAAAGTTAATGTGATCAGGAAACAAACCGTCCATGAGCTGCACAGTCATGAAACTGTCCCTGCTGAATAACCACCACCTTGTCATGCTGGTTCATGACTTCATGTTCACTTAATGCATCTGCAAACCTCTGTACTGTATGCTTCGGGTTATGAACAATTTTGTAAACAATTCTACACAGTGGAGTTTACTTTTACATAGCATGATATTTTTAATTATATTGTTCTATATCAATATGTGTCATCATCATTACTACTCTTTTTTGAAATGTCTTTTCTTCAGAACAATGACCTAGACTCACACCTTCATTTTGCCTGCCAGTATGGACACACAGAGGTCGTTGAAATCCTTTTGGAGGTACAGTACAATATCGAGAGCCGCTCTGCTGCACTTGTCAGCTCTGTTTCCATAATGTTGGCATCATGTTGTGGTGTCCTAAGCTTTTGTTACTCGCAACCAACCCAAAAGAATTCTGTCTATTTGTTGTTGTTGTCGTCTAGACAGTTTAATTGATACTGCTTAATTGATATTGCTTAATTTATTAACGGTTTGTGATTCAAGCTGGCTGAAATGTGGATTAACCTCAGGTGGGTTTGTGCAGACGACAAATTGAAGTTACATCAGTTTATGAAATGGGTCTTTATAGCTGATGACAAAGTGCGTTAATGAAGCTACTGTCTTGGATAATGTGTCATTTGAGTCACTTGGCATGTAGTTAAATACTACTTTGGGTTTAATTAAATGATAACATTCCATGCAAAAAGACTTATTTCCAAGCATCATCACCAAGTATGGAAGCCCAAATTGATTATCTGTTTTTGCTGATGCATTTGTTGATCGAGTATCAGATATCACACAGTGATCGATCAGCACTGCAGCTGCCTGTCAGCACGCACTCTTAACTTCCGAAAGTCTGAAACAGCTTTAAAGAAGCTCATTGAGTTGTTTTGTAAAATTCGCTAAATGTTTCCCAACCTGTCAAGTTTCCTGAACGCACTAATGACAAACGGTCAAACTACAGGGATTCCAATGTTTCACACTCAAAGGAACATCAAATGAGTAATTATTGATTTAATTTGGTTTTTCAAAATTTGTGATCCAGACGCTTTTCGTGTTAGTGCTTATTCACATGCCAATGACCAGTACAAAGGGGGAAAAAAAATTCAGTGTTGACAGTGTTTATAACTATTGGATGGGAAACTTGACTATGCTAATTATAAGTATTGTCATGTGTTTATACCCTTCAAAGTCACCACAAATTTATTGATATCAAGTCAATGAGCCCCTTTAAACTGTAGTGGGAAGGGATGGTTTGGTACTGATGGAGACAACACAAAGAAGGTAGCCTGCACTTTGTTATTGAACATGTGACACTCCTGGCTTCCCATTTGCAAGTGAGTACCTTCTGTGCGATGACAAAGTGGATCTGTTTTTTGCATTTGGGATGCTCCCAACAGTTTTTGGTGCATTCTTTTGTAATGAGGGAAAGCTCCCCATTGTCAGAAGTAAACAGCGACCTTGAGATTGGTAGATGAGGTTGATAAACTACAACAATATGTTCATAAGTTAAATTCTATTTGAACTTGGACAACTTTGATGCAGCATATATTCGAATGATGTGTGGCCCAGTGCTGCATTTCTGAAAGTTACCCCAGAGCAATTTATTTGTAAGAGAAGGACGGCCAACTTAAGAGATGGTAGCACCCATTCATTGCTCGTAGCTCTAAGCAGCTGTTGGCCATATTCAAAGCCATGGGAGGATCTATGGTTTTAGTTGCACTTATAATAAAGGTAGACCTGGGGTGTCATTAACAGTCACAACAAAGGTAGACATGGTGTTATTAACAGTCACAACAAAGGTAGACATGGTGTTATTAACAGTCACAACAAAGGTAGACATGGTGTCAGTAACAGTCACAACAAAGGTAGACATGGTGTTGTTAACAGTCACAACAAAGGTGCACATGGTGTTATTAACAGTCACAACAAAGGAAGACATGGTGTCAGTAAGAGTCACAACACAGGTAGATATGGTGTTATTAACAGTCACAACAAAGGTAGACATGGTGTTATTAACAGTCACAACAAAGGTAGACATGGTGTCAGTAACAGTCACAACAAAGGTGCACATGGTGTTATTAACAGTCACAACAAAGGAAGACATGGTGTCAGTAAGAGTCACAACACAGGTAGACATGGTATCATTAACAGTCATAACAAAGGTAGACATGGTGTCAGTTACAATCCCAACAAAGGTTGACATGTTTACAGCCACTACAAAGGTAGTCATTTTGTCAGTGATTGTCACTGTGAGGTGGACAATGTGTCATCAGCAGTCATCTGAAAAGTAGACATCGCATTGCCATAGCCACAAGACTGGTAGATGTATCATCGTCATAGTCAAGGTGAATCGTATACAATTTCTTTAATTTTCATATCATCGTTCATAGGTAACCATGGTGATGGTGTTAAAGTCTGCACAACAAAAGAATGACTAGGCCTATAGAAATAATCACAGTGATGTCACCGGCAGTGATGGTGTTAGTTAATGTTGCATCAAAGGCAACCGTTGTTTCCAGTTAGATTCACATTGATGTGGTAGGTGTCCTTCGTGCTAGTAATGGTGCCAGTTATAGTTGAAGCATGTTTAACTAGCCATCTAATTATGCAGGCTGACAAGGAGGGTACAGTGTTTGTAGTGTTGCTAACTTTATTTTTGTCATAGACATATCACAGTCAGCGTAAGTATCAATCATCCGACAGTTTAACTTTGAAAGAATCCAATAGAAAATTATGGATCATCTAAGTAGTTACATTATCAACCAATCATGCTTCTCATGAACGTAATAGTGGCACAGAATGTTAGTGTCTGTAGGCTTTATTGTTGCTTGGTGCAGGGTTGGAAAACCTGGTCACATTTATCAGGGATAAAAAAGTTTGGTGCAAATGTCATAGCCACAAAAGGTGGCTGGATTTGAGTGTCATGAATGCGATAAATGTCACAGGTGTTTTGAGTGAGTCAAACTGGGGTTAACACCAGACACCAAACTACAAGTCGTCAAATAAATGAAAAAAATGTCAACACTGAAAGGGTAAAACGTAAATGGAAGTTGATGGTTCGAAAAGTGAAGCGATGCAACTAAAAAGCGACTTAAGGGGAAGGGAATATCTGAGTGGCAATATTTGTGAATGCAAAGAAATTGACCTCTATACGTTAATTTTTGAATCAACCGTGAAATGAGCTATTTTATGTAAGATACAGACATTACCATTTTGGGACAGGTGTTGACATTTTTGTAGTTAAAAACTTTTCTTGGAAACATGCCAGTATTTTCCTAAGTTAAATGCACAGAGCTCACAAGTAGTGCAGCTTATAGATGGCAGTGTATAGCGTGGTCTATGATTCTGTGTAACGTTACCACAGTAAAAGTTTTTGTTTTATAATTTGCCACGAGAATGATGCCTGGCTTTTTAGTGAAGAATGCCACGATGCACTATTGAGCTTTAATGGCTGGATGATACCTGAATTGAAGAAGCTATCTGCCATGTTAAAAATCTGCTTCTTGTATTTTGTGACTTACGTTTATGCAGTGTTTTATCTGTTTTGTCCTGTTTTTCTTTAGAATGGTGCTAACCCTGATGTACTAAACAAGAAAGATGAGAGCCCCCTGGACCTTGCATCGCAGTATGGCCGATTGGAAGTGGTAGACATCCTGCTCAAGAAGCAGCAGAGCCTCCTCGAGAAGATTCCGGCGGGTCGCTCGTTGCTCCATCTCGCAGCCAGGAATGGGCATCACCTCATCATTAGGAAACTGTTGGACTACGGTTGTGATATAAATAAAAAGGTGAGGGGATAAAAACTTTGAATGAGGAGTAGTCACATCGTGGAGTACGTCTACTGTAGATGAGCATAAATGAGATGATGGGCATTCAGGAATGATGGCGATGCTCTTTAAGAGATGAAAGGATAAACGACGGTCAGGGATGGGTTGAGACTTTGTGCAAGGTTGACATACATGATGGAAGGCAGAACCAAGAGAGAATAGGCAAGGACGCAAATAGCTCAGAGGGAAATTAAAAAATATGACCATGAAGATTAGGAGTTAAAAGAGAGAAGACTAATTAGTACCATGAACCTTCTTGAAAAATTAAAATTGTGAACAGTAGCACTTCCCAGATGAGCAGTCCATGATTCTGAAGAAGCGAGAGGAACACAAAAATGACATGGACAATATTTCAGAGAGGGAACAGGCTGTGTAAAATTCGGACCAATATTCTTAGAACATGTCGACAACTGTGAGAATGAAGAAATGAATACAAATGGGATATGCCCCACAATATTCCTTCTCTTTTCTCATATATTACCAAATTCCAAAAGTTGGATCATCTAAGTTAGATGACAGCATGTCCAAAGTAGCATTTGTCTAACAATGCACTGAGACGTGAGCTATTACAGTTTTTATACATGCACCGTTGCGACTGGGAAGAAGTTAGCTGGTGGGCAAATTGAAATTAAAAGTGTCACATTGAGCTGATATCGATGTAAGTTTGTGGGGATTTTGAAGGGTACCGCCACATGAAAGTGCTATAATTAGCATAATTACTTAAATTGTAGATCTAATAGTTATGAAAAGTGCTCAAATTTTGAAATTTTACCCTTGCTTGTACTGGCTGTGTGAGTATGAATTAATACTGATGTGGCAAATGTCTGTGCACCAATTTGCAACAACCCAGTTGAGTAGTTAATTACTTACTCATTATTGTGCGTTTGTATTTGACATGTGGGCTGCCTCTTAGTTTGATCATTCTTCAGTAAGTATGTGAAGGACTTTACCTTGGCAGGTTTTGAAAAATTAAGTGAATTACACAAAGCCACTCAAGTACCCCTTAAAAAAACCAAGTATTAAAGTTCAATTACACATGATACAACAGGAGGAAATAAGACTTAAGTTGTGCAGTGTCTTACAAAATGTTTTGTATATTGTCAACAAATTTTAGGCACCAACAAATGAGTTTTTTAAATTATATATAGCACAATCTGGCTTTTGGGTGAGATGGCAGGGCTTAGATCTTTAAAATGGGAACAGCAAAAGTGATCTTCCTACAAGGTACCAGTGAGGAATTTTACCTGCTGATGCAGACCATAAAACCTTCAAGAGAATTTTATAGAAATTGCATATCCTGGAATAGAGGAAAAATTGGTATTAAAACTTCAACTTCCTCTTTGCCTTTTTTTTGAAGCATGAAAATAGTGGCTCTATGTAATTATAGATAAATAGACATAATTATAGATTATTATATAGATATTTCTATTTAAACTCTACAGTTAATACTGAAGTGGGGGACATCAAATTGGTAACAGAGGGCCAATTATAAAATGGTGAACTGCATTTTCAGTTGCATCTCAGTCAAACAGGGGGTGATGGCTCTTAGCTTTCACGTTTTTTTTTTTGAGCCCTACATGAAGAGTGAAACTGACGTGCAATGTTGGTTCAGTTGATTCCCTCAACCAGGTCAGCAACTGCCATCATCTGTGAATAATTTTCTACTGCCATTAATTGCTTTTGTTTTAAAATTGAATGACGCTGCATTCACCACAGAACTTTACTACAGACACGCCGTCATTCAGCTGAATGAGTAGGCGAGCAGCTGTCGCTCCTTCCTTTTAACTCTTTGCCAGTGTATCGAACAGAAACTGCAAGCCGGTTGTACGACACAATTAGCCGGCGAAATGTGGGTTGGTTTTCAAAGCTCAGTGGAGGGTGTTTATAACAGGATGTCATTTTGAGGAAGTTTGCCCAAAATATATGAAACAAAAATGAAGCACTATTTTCCTCTTCTCTAGAAGGCTTTGTTTCCCTCTTTGTCATAGTCCTGCTTTGTACGTATGAATCGATCTCAAGCTACATGCTGTTCTTCGCAGAACACGATGACTCGTGTTTGATTCGTTAACCCCGAAAGCTGCACATTTAACGAGTCGAAGGGGAAAAGGGATGAATTTAGAGACAAAATGCATGGTGGACGTCTCCTGGCAACCTCTAGCAGTCCCTCATGGTGTACGATCATGATTAGACATATTTGGACTACTGTCCTTTCCTCTTCTGCCAATGCTGTGTGCTCTAGGTGGGTGTATTCTCCCATGTCGGAAAAGGCCTCTGTGAGTTTCTCCACCCTTGGGGATGGATCAGCTTTGGTGTCTCAAACCTGTTCATTTTGTCAATTTCTGTAGGAGAGTACTTACGGGTACAGTATGTGATGGATTTTTGCCAGAGTTTCATTTCAGGTTGTATTAAAGTGTGATGCCTTTCCTCTGGGACTTGCCATAACCCCTGTGTTCTTTAGACTCTTTGACCAAATGACGATTTACATCACAGGGTGTAGTCGCAACGTATTTGTTTCCGAGGGTCCAGTCCTTGACAACACATTTGTCGGTTCTATTTTTAAATCTTCTCACACCTGAATCTAATTTCTACTCTGACATTAGCATGAGTTTTAAAGGAGATGCCCTAGCATTGACTGAACAGTCTGGAACAAATAACCTCTGCTAACAACCAGGACGATCAACACATAGGTGATAATTTATGTGGTTTGGTCGTGACAATAGCCTTTCAAACAGGGATCAAGGAAAGTCAGTCATGGGTTGATAAATAAGTGTTCCAATGAAGGTTTGCAAAACTGCCTTGTGTCGTTCAGATCCTTTGCCTCTTTCAGAGAATGTTCTTTCAGTTTCACATCTTGACAGTCTGTATACGTACTCTTATGGCCTTTTCAAAGTGACACGCTGTTATTAATTGACGTATATCTGATTGCAAATTGAAATGTCACAAGAAAAGGTTTACAGAAAGAGATTCTGTGTCATTATGTCCTCCTACAACAGTTTGAAAGATGTAATTTGTTTCTTCCAACACAAAAGTTGAAATTTCAGATGAAGTCGAGTCTGTTACTTATTGATGGAAGTACACAGATCAATCCATTTTGACAACTTACATTGAATTTTGCAAATTCTATTAGTCATCCATCATGCCTCCTGAACATGACTTTCATTTCAATGTAGTGACAGTATTCAAAAACCAGGGATCTCATGCGTTCATGTTTACCTCCAGAATTAAATATTAAATCGAAAGAGAGGTTTCCCCCCGCGATCTGAAAGTGCAAATCTCTGTGAGGTGTGACGAATATGGCACAGAATTGCAATTCAGAATTGAAAATGTGAAGTGCCTTTGTAGGTTGAAGTTGGGATATTGGATGACCTAGTCTGGTGTTACTGTGTGCTGTCATCATCAATGCTGTGTTCCTCCTGGTGGCGTACCTTATCCTCCATTTGATTCAGTTGTAAAGAGTTTTCGTAGAGTAGCAGGGAAAAATTCCAGTACAAAACTAATGACATCCTGCCAGCGTCAACAACATTTGATAACAGAAGAGCAATCTTTGTTTGTCGACGCTGGAAACTATTAATTAACTTTCATAGTGACAATTTCCTATGTCTGTCTTTGTGGTTTAATTGCATGAAGGCCATTGTGAGGCAAATTGCTGTGCATTCCTCTTTAAACTGTGCCTTGTTATGCACAGTAGCCTAAATGATTTTTGCTTTTTAAAATGTCTTTTTATTTGTTTTTTTACTGTTGTTAGCATTGTGATTTCTTACCTCTGTATACCTCATGGTGTAACCTGTAGAACCTGTAAAACCATAAAGTACCTGTATTTCATCTTGCCTACAAACAATCTTGCCTTTAAAACTTATAAAAACCCCCCAATATTTTCAGTTTATCTAGTAACTTTGAAAAATAACCGTGTCACCTGAAAAGCCAGATGTGCCTGGGCTCAACAAAGACTTAAGAATTGTTTAGTTTTTTTCTGATAAGACTGAGCGTTAATGTAAGAAGTAACTGTTATTTCCCAGTTATTGTGCTGGAAACAAAATCTCGTAGACCTATTAAAAACTATGTGTTGAGACTCTTGATACCTTTTCAGAACCTTTAAGATAAATGACATCGAAGGGAAGAGGTTCTGTGAGGACTGCCTCTGTGATTTCAGTTTACTGTAAGCTTTGTGGTCGAAGTTAACATTGTAATTGACCTTGAAGTTGGCAGTGAACTCTTCCAGCTTCTTGATTAGACCCCATATACTGATGACAGCAAACTGTTATGAATGGGTGATGGTGGCTGTTTTATTTTAGACAGACTGTTCTGCGGTACATATGCCTGTAAATGTACAACTCTGCCGTGTCTTTGATGCGCTTAACTAAGTAGTTTTCCACAAGCACTGTTTGTTCACACCTCAGAATTCCCACAGAATTTTGGTACGCAACGAGTGATACTTGGCCACTTGTATCCCACAGTATCGTTCATTTAAGTGGCAGCTGTCAGAGTTTGCTCTAAATATGTCGCCTAAAACAATGTGTGTTGATGTTCCTTTCAAACCATTATGTCAAAATGCATCTCACCAAGCCAGAACACTGTTCATGTTATAATCCAAAGCCTGTGCACATGCAGCAACTTGAGAATCTCTTCTAAACCATACTTTCCTCGACCACAGAGACTACGAGTTCTGCTACAACAAAACTGCAACATTTATCATTCAGCGTGTCTACTGGTATGTTAGCTTCAAGCCTCACATGTGAGTCTTGTCAACAAGGCAATAGTTTGTCGATACTTGTGTAACCTTTTAATTGACCGCAATTGGTAAACCATCAGATCGTCGAATAACGTCGAATACACACGTTGTCCAACGTCTAGACAGGGTCAATGGGAAACAATTACGGTTTAAATACCACCGTTCTGAGTCGGTCTGGCAGATCGCGGGGACGATGGAGATTGGAGGGAGTCACTTTATTACGTCAAGAGATAAAAGTCAACATGTTTAATCTCCATGGAAATCCAATTAAGAGCTCATGTCAGCCCCAGTGCACCAACAAGTACAATTGATTGTCTACCTCAGCTGTTTTGCATATAAAAATAACTTTGGTTTGTTAATTGGACCGGATTTTGGTCTTTTGTTAGGTACTCAAACAATGGAGGATTTTCAAGAAGTACAGTATATAGTACCACCAGTTTGTCAACTAGCTAGCTTAACCATTGAAAGTACATGAACACATTTAACTTATAACAGTTACCGAAGTGCGTAATGACCTTTCTGTGAATGCCAAAATCAAAGTTTTTGGTGTTTTTTTTTTTGTGTGTGTGTAATTTCAGCAGTTCTGTCCGTCATAACTGTACTTTATATGGTGCAATTTTTGTCGTATGTTTGCATTAACTCTGTTAAATTAATTAGGAGGGATAAATGTAGCTTTTACATTCACTTATTCAGTAGTGTTTATCTCGTTGTTTGCTTCATCTTACACAGTTTCATATTGAACATGGATATGGTTTGTCTCTTTTTGAAATCCAGAAATTGCATAAGAGGCATTGTCATATGAAGTATTAGTAACCACCTTGTGGACAAAACCTTTGGACATATGCCACCACTAACAGGAATCACCTTTGTCTACATGGCACCCGTAGCGCATGTCCCAATTCTAGTAATATGTCATGTACCTACAAATCAAGCAGGCAATAAACATGGTATCATTTGGTGCTTTGACATTCCTCTCGACGTTTCGTTAGTGGAACGAAAGCATTCGATTACTGTCACCATCCATCTTAAAGACCGTGGGATGCTTCCTCTTAGGATATTTATCTGCTCCGACTTATCTTGTGACAGCAACTAAATAACCCTAAAGTTTTGCTCACAGTAAGTTGTCTGCAATGAGGTGCTCGTGTTACGCCTTCAGAACAAAGTCAACCGATAATGGCATTTGTTCTTTTCCCATGCAGTATAATTCCTTTAGTTTCAGTTTCTAAAGAGGACTTCAATAGCTGACATTTGCTTCCTTTTAGCGTCTTTTGTTTGTTTTCGATTTTTCCGTGAATGCACGAGCCGTCGTCGTAGCTGTGCTCTTGACTGCAATTAAAAGGAGGCTGTTCTTGAGGAAGGAAAGGATTACGTACTTCCTCCACACGATCTACATATATGTGCATGTTTGCATCCTATGAAGAATAAGTGTTTTTGTAAACCAGTTCAACTGTGGACATTTTTAATGAAAATTCCCTTAGTTGACATAATATCCTTCAAAAGTTTGAATTTCCCTTCAGAATTTCTGCAGTTGAGGAAAATGTTTGAGTGTCTGTTTACTGTAGGGATTTTTTTTTTTTTTTTTTCAAATTTGTCACATGGAATTTTGTAACTTTGAAGCACATTGAAGCTGGAAATCCCTTTTTTTTCAAACAGGAATCTCTTGAGTTTTGAGTACTGTTGGTGGGGGGGGGGGGGTTGGAAGCACCGGTTGTGGAAAAAGGTACTCTTTTTCTTTTGAGAAGCCAGTAAGTCGTCAGTGGAATATCCCAGTCCTTTGCAGGAAACTTGTGTGATGTGACTGCATGGAAGAGCAGAGTATGTGAAATTTCATAAATTTAAGCAAGCATGTTATGATCTTACTGCTTAGGCTGAGATGTCTGATAATGTGACATGTTAGTCGTAACTAATACTTCCTCTGGCTCCTGCCATCTTGTTGTAACACATCAATTACCACGATAATTTATTGCCATGGCGACGTCCTGCATTTTGCCCACACCTGGTAAGTCCATACCATGCTGGAGACAAAGGCTGGAAGAACGTGATTCATGCATTGGCACCGGTAGTTTGTTCGGAATAAGCACTGCCCTAGTTTGCGTTTGTGGTTTTGTGGTTGATTTGTATATGACGTATGCAGCCATCTTGGCTATGTGAATTGTCAGCCTGGTTACCGTGGGTTACGACGGCTGTCTGGATAAAAACTGAAGAGTTCCATGACAGGATGCAGTGTGTGTTATCGTTTCACGAAAAATCAGCTGAAAATATCATGATGTTGCAGTTTCCTAAAATTTTGCTGGTTTTGTTTTCTCATTGTTGAACCACTTAATTGTGTTTAACACTTGAGGTATTCCACTGGGGCAGTAAATTTGCATCCTATGATAATAAATTTCTTGAACGCTTCTCATCTAAGACACAACTGTAGTTCAATGTTAAACATACAGTTCGTGAATGGCGCATGTACATTTTTACTCTACGTACTAACAGTATTCAAATGCAAACATCAACTGTAGCTTTAAGGGATATTAAAGGGGAACTGTACATGTTTCAGTTTCAACTTACACTTAATGGACATCTATTTTCAAACAGTCACAACAGTAATGGTTTTAGTTGTATAATTACTGCTTTCCAAATTTCCCCCGTTTTTGAACAGCAAGTCACCGTTTTGGAAATGCATGTGGTATCACATGCAATATCACTCTGTCGCAGTGTCACTGTCAATATTATGTGACATGTACAAGTGCTTGTGTGCCGTCACAAGTCACGTAATTTTGCAACAACGTGGCGACTTTAGAGTGAATAAAACAGTATATTTATAAAAGCTTAATATTTTGTTGAATTTAAACTTATTGTACTACCAAATGGTGTCTTCTTGTGTAAAAAACTATGAAGTATCAGGACAATGTGGAAGGCTGTGCAACGGTTTTCCTTTGATGCAAATTCAATAGTGCCATAGGATACTACGTTTTATTGATATGTTCTAGGATTCTGAATGTTTAGTCAATTTTCACCATTCTAAGAAATAACCTTCAGTCTGAAGGGTTGAAAGAATCTGGAAAACATCTTGAGCAAAAACTGGCCGATTTTGTATGCCAAGGTCCCTTGAGACTACTGTACAATAACCAGTCACTTTGAATCTACTACCCTCTTTTTCATTCACGATCTCCATTTTCAGCGAGGAAAAAGATCCCTCCCCAGTTTTTGACAAATCTTTGTCCACCATCTTGACCATTTCTTTTTCAGACTGACCTGATCTGATAGTTACTCCTGACAGTACCTCTTTCAATTCTTTGTCCATAAAGTGAACTTGTTACTATCTCTTAACCAAGGAATGAATGCTTCTGTTTGCAGTGAGATATCGTAGGAGCTCCCAGCAGCATGTATATTTTCTCAATATCTTAACTTTGCATGTTTTCAATTTTTTTCATGTCATTAACAGTTGAGTAGTGGAACTGCTCTCCACGAAGCTGCCCTGTTTGGCAAAGTTGAAGTCGTGAGAACGTTACTAGAAAGCCTGCCTAAGATCGATGTGTACGCGAAAGACAGTCTCGGTGAAACGGCTCTTCAAAAGGTCCAAGGTCATTCATCAAAGATAGCCAGGGATATTTCATCACTAATCAAAGGTAACTACCAAAAAAAGAAGGCCAAAGTCATCGAGAAAATCCATGACTGCAAGTGATGCGGGGAAATGCCAGGAAGAATTGCTTGAAAATGTCATAATATCTGAGATTTTACAAATGTGTTGGGTTTTGTTGCAGCGTGCCATGGTTACTAAAAGGAGAGTTCCAACAGTCATGGAAAGTCTGGAAAAAAACTGTCGAAAGTCAGAGAAATTGCTTGAAGTGCTGGAGATGTCCTGGGAGTTTTCACAAAATGACGTGAACTTGTCACGAATGAAGTAAAAATGAATTCTCACTCATCACATAAAAAATTATTCTCTTAACCTAATATGTAGGGTTTTGCTGTTTTCGTTGTAATTTATTGTAAATGTAAGTCAGCAGGAGGAAGATCATGTCAACTCTGTATTTCATCCTGGGAAAAGTCATGGAAAAGTCATGCAAAATTGATTCCCTAGAAAGTGCTTGAACCCTGTTAAAGTACTGGCCTAAAACAGTTCCCTTTGGCCTAACAGTGTGACCTGCAGTGAGACTTACAAAAATTGAAAAATATTGTTTTGTTTAAAAGCAAATGTCATTCTATTTTCCATCTTTATTTTTTTTTCCCCCTCAATTTGTGATGACCATTCCTAGTATTTTATTTATGGAATGTGTTTGCATGAAACTTCAGGAGAATTTTCCTTTTGGGTCCGTAGGGAAATTGCAGAGTAATGTGAGACTACATGCATAACGTTGACATGCTGGTATGCTTGTGACTACATAGCTCTGTAAAGTATTGCAAAAGTTAAAGTCAAACTTAACCTCAGCAAATGTTCTCGTCATCTGCACGGTCAGCTGCCATTTTCTTTCAGACCTGAAGAGATGTTGGTGTTACTCAGTAAATATGGCTGAGAAAAGTCTTGTTTGCTCAGGATTCTTGCAAATGTCACGAAAATGGTAGCGCTGACCAGGGCCCAGGGGGTTTGGGGAAACTACTCTTCTTGCACAAACATTTCATCTCGACATTTGTTTGTCTCACTAGTTATGCGTTAACTTTTTCACACCATAAATTATTCCTTTCAATCAGCATTTAGACCATGACTGTGTTGGCATTGAATTTATTTCCATAAACATTTTTGTGAAACTGGTATGTATAGGCTGTGGCATATGTTGCAACAAAAATTCATATTGTCATCTTGAAGAAAAGCAACAGGAACTTTCATCTCAATTTATGTTTTTGTCATACATTGTGGCACAGAACTGTGGCATTGTGACTTATTTTGCTGACAAACACACTTGGTCACCCTTCACTACCACATCAGCAATTGGCTGGTTTAATGCACATGCTGAATATTCATTGTTAGTGTTGCAGTACTTCCCACTTCATTTTACACGTTTTGTCATGCTGGTAGAAGGTGAAAATTTATAGCAGAATTCATCCCGACAAATGTATTTATTCCCCCAAATTGTCTGAATGGTGTAATTGAAAGACATGCTCAACTTTTGGAAATGAAATAGTAAATGAGATTTTTCCTTTTCAGTACACAAGTCAGTCACTTTAAAAGGTGCACACCACACTAGACTCTCCGATCAGTGACTGTAGCACATTCTCTCTGGCAACATTACTTCTGCACTCACAGAGAATCAGAACTTAAAAAATCTGCTTTGGAATTTCCCCATATTTCTCAAAAAGACAGTGTGTAAGAAACAAACTGATGTCTGCACAGCTGCAGTTGTTTACCAAATTTAGTCGTGCCCCGATCTCTTTCTTTCAAAGCCTCCAGTCTTTAAACTGCTTCTGTTTACTGTTGTGTTTGCTCTAGCAGTCACGAATAGATTCGGTTAATTTGAGTTCTCTTTTTCTCTCAGATAATCAGATGGTTGATAATGGTCCCCAAACTAGCCACTGGGTTTTTGATTCTTTGCCAGTGTCATGGCTTTCCAGACTTTTGTTATTTTGTTTACACTTGGTGAGGTTTTCTCTATGTTTTGGAGTGACACACAGAATTGGTGTTTGTTTGACTCAAACACATGGTGATGCTAAAATCCTGTGTACCCTAAAGAATGGTGTAAATGTGTAAATTTGAAATAGTAACACCATCCCCTCAGACTTTTTCACAAACAGAATGTAGTGTGATAAGTCCCCCTAGTAGTTTTGCTTAATTTTGTGTTAAAAAAAACAAAACAGTCTTGAATCCTTCACTATGCTCGAAAGCATAGACCCTACGTGTTAGTCTTTGCATGTTACTGTAAGAAGGACATCCCCAATAACACAATCGAGAGAAATTGGAGTGAAATGTAACTCTTTCCTATCTTTGTGAATATCTTTCAGACCAAATCTCTCCTTAGGAATGGTTAAATGCTCACATTGGTGTGAGATTGTGTGAAGTTTTTGTCAAGGAATGTAAAGGTAGCGTAGCTGGTCGCATTCAAAACTTTTCCGTTCGTACTTTTTCATAATTGCTTGCTTATATTTCCATTTCATTTTTGTCATCAGCCTTTGCGAGAGGAGAGCCCCTGCCACCGACGAGCAGCCCCGTGGTGTCTCTCAGCCAGTCCTCGTCTGACTGGCGACGATGCGGAGCCCCCGTCGATTTACGATAATCTGCCTCATAAGGGGACTGAACAGTACTCTGCCCTTGATGAGTCGCAAAACGCGAGAGCAGAACTTGTCCTATGAACCTGTGCAATTGAATTCTGGTAGGAGTGGCCCGATCCTGTCTCCTGGTAGGAGAGATAATTACGTGAACGTGAGATTCGGGGAGAAGTCGAGGACGCCGCCTAAGAAGCCGGCGAGGGTATCCATAGGACACCTGCTAGAACAGTTGAACGAAAACGGATTCGCGGAGAATTCGAAACCAAGCAGAAGGTGCCTTTGCCAACAGTGCTTCCATGTTTGAATTGAGGGACTCGTCTCAACAGCCAGTTTCTCCAGGTATGCCTGAGAGATTGCTTCAACCTACTGAAAACACAAGCTGGAAAAGATAGAGGGAAACAAGGCATTTGTTTTACAGAAAAAATCACATGTTGAAAACCAGTATTTGTGGACAAAAAATAGTCAGTTATTCAAAATAAGGAAGAATGGTGGCCTCTTCAAGAAATAAGTTTGTCACGTATCGAAATTCAGTTCTTTGTCGCTCAAGGATGATTTTTGCACCCAAACTTTCAAAAATTTAAATGATGCATCTTTTCTGTCTCATGCATAATGTTTTGAGGAGATGAAGCTTTTGTAGATGTTTATTGTTGAGGCTGAAAGGCTTAACAATGGTTAAAGCTATTTTCTTTGTGCACCTTGTTGGTGCATCTTAATTGCCTTATTTCCCTTTGGAAAACATCTCTACTGAATTGATACGCTTTCAGAGGGCGCCGTCCTCCCAGTGCAATAATCTTTTGCAGTATGCTAAAGGTCTTAGATGATGTCATATGAGATACCCTTCAACCCTCCCCTCCCTCTCTTCACCTCTATGTCCATTCAGTCTCCATAGTGGAGCTAGAAGATCAAGAGAAAATTGATGAAAAAAGACTTTATGCATTCTTTTAGTTAGATTTTTATTATCGGAGATTGTGTGGAAAGTGCTTTGCTTTGTATCAATTTCTATCGTGTAATAGAACTCTGGCATTAGTATACACCAGAAAACGAATATTTCAATTACCACCTTGTCATTACAATTTGTCTATTTGAAGGAGCATAGGGCATTGAAAAATACATTGTACATAACT
This sequence comes from Stichopus chloronotus, assembly GCA_021234535.1. Taxonomy (NCBI): domain Eukaryota; kingdom Metazoa; phylum Echinodermata; class Holothuroidea; order Aspidochirotida; family Stichopodidae; genus Stichopus; species Stichopus chloronotus. The sequence goes on from CM037847.1 coordinate 10,664,433, forward strand.
TTTTGCTCTTTCCTTCTCCAAATCGAGTAGAAGCATACCTAATCAACAGATTTAGTGGTAGAAAATGATCTGCCGATGACAATTTTTGTTAGAGAGCACCCTAGTAGTGAGAAAATAACCATTGATATTCAAATTTTCTTCAGTCGTGACCCGCAGGATAATGAGTATTGTATTATTACATAATATTGGATGTTTTATTCAACAAGGCAAAGTGGAGTTGAGCAAAACGTTTTTTCCATCGAATGAAATTATTCAGGCTCTTGCACGAATGGAAAAACTTTCTGTATTTTTTTTTTTTTTATGTCACACCTAAACATTTGGTAAAAATTTAATTCATTTAGACAAGACGGTATAGCCCACTGTAAATGTTATGAACATTACGCAAGGTAGAATCCCCTACATACTGAGTCACGGTGTACATGTTTGTAGGCACTTCAGTGCAGCGGTCACTGACCCATTGCCGTTGGTTGGTATGTACTAACCCTGTGTCGTGGATAACACTCTTACCCCACAGCTGAGCATCATAATGACAATGATAGTAACAAGTCAAGCGTGGTATTTGACCACCGGTCCTCTAATCAGAGGAATTAAGAGTAGAGGAATTAATAAGGTGTTATGTAATCACAAATAGTGAATATCTATAAGTGCAACAGTATGAATAATTACATGTGTGGAAAGATTGGATGTTCTTTGTAGTGAGACAAAGTGGAGTTGAATATAGCACTCAAATTTTTAACTCATGGAAGTGTTGATGCTATTGCACAAATGAAGAACACTTATTATTTGTTTTACATAACGCCTTTACTGATATGTTGAGTCACTGCACACTTTTGTGTACTTCAGTGCAGTTATCGCCGACCCATTGCCGTTGATTAGCATGTGCTGACTCACAAGCATCACAATCATGGTGATAGTGCCAAATCCAGCATGACATGTGACCACCAATTCCTCCAATCAGATGTAAAGAAGTTAATATTAGATAAAACAAAGGTATAAATTTAAGTCTATCTAACCAAGCACATCAATTGGTGTGAATTACAGCTGTGAAATAATACTACTCATAAAGCCGAAGTGCTCATCAAAACAACATCAAAACAAAACTACTCAAAAAGTAAAAGAAGAGTTTGTCATCATTTGTTGGATGATGCTCTGAATTTGTGATGGTCAAGCTCTCCCAGTGCACACTTTCCAATGTTCTGACAGCCTAAATAGAATTACTTTTGTGTAGTGGAGGTCTGTGTCTATACCCAAGGAGAAACACAAAAAGTTATCAAATTTCGATTGCTGACACTGTATGTCAGAGAGTATTCCCCCTCCCCCATAGATAAAAATAAGTTTACCTGTCGTCCTGATAGAGTAGTGGTTGCAGTCACTTTGCTTTTATCCTCATTAGGTTCTCCATCTCACGTCGTGCCTGCCACTAAGAGTGACAATGAAGATTCTGACTTCGATCACGGAGACTACGCTATGTTACGTCCAGATGCAATATTGACAGAAGGGACCAAGGTGGAGAGTATGCCACCTGCTACGGTAGTTACAGAGGTAAGATGCCATGCTCTGATTGGCTGTTATAGTACTGCAGCCAGTGCTGTGGTGGAGTGGATAAACGGTGGTGTCATTTGAGATGGTGAAGCATCGCAAACCGGCAGTTCGTGGTTCAATTCCTGGTCAGGGTACAGTAAAATGTGTTTTATTGACATGTATATCTACAGTAATGGTTATAAAATAAAGATTGACTGCAGTCATATGAAAGCGGATAGCTATGAGCGATAGCTTTCATATGAACTTTGACATCTATATCTACATCAGGATTCCTCAATTACATTTTCTGAAGCACCACATTACAAATTGTTACTGATGAAATGCGCCACTGATCGCCATCCTGGGGAAGGGGTGTAAGGGGAGGGGGTGCATTTCAGAAGGAGCTTAGATGCAAAATGGTGCAAAGTTTGTTCAATTTTCCAGGCCAAAATTTTTCCCAAACTTAACAATTTTTTGAAGACGACAATGCCGAATTTTCCGGCATAAGGTTCCACACAGCAGTCAGGTGGTTAAGCAAGAGGAAAGTGTTAAAACGTATGTGGAATTTGAGGGAGCACATACGTGCGTATCTTCAACTTTTTCAATATTCTCCCAGTCATTTTTTGTGCCACTCCAAACCACGAGCCTGCGACGTGTGGCACGCGCGCTGCTTTTTGAGGAATCCTGATCTACATAAATGGTTATCGAATAAAGATTGACTGTGGTTATATGAAATTCGATAGCTACGAATACTAGCGTTCATCTGAACATTGACATCTATATCCACAGTAATGGTTTTAAAATAAAGATTGACTGTAATCATATAGACCTTGAGAGCTTTATAAAGATTATGACTGATAGCTTTCATATGAAAATTGACAGCTCCGTAAACATAGATGCTTCTAAAATCAAGGTTGAACACTCCCAACTATGTAATTATGATTTGCAGCTATCGTATGAACATTAGGAATTATGTAAACAGTGAGCAGTGATGATTATCACGTATATATTGACAACTTCCTATAAAATGATTGATATAGTGTATAGAAATATGCTATCATGTGAACATTATCCCAAAAATGATGGCTATAAGGTATAGATTGACTGTTTTAATATGGACATTCGTAGCTAGCATTAGAAAATTTCCTGTTGTGAATGCTATGATACGAGAATTGACAGTTGTCACGCAAGTATGTAAGACTTGCAACAGCTATAGGGTAAACTTTCATATCTGTCCTATACACATTGCTGGCTGTCACCTTAACTTTGGTCATTATCATAATAAACATAGACTGTTATTGCGGCGGGAATATAAACTTGAAGACTTCTAATAAAATGCTGGTGGTTTTATCTTAATAATATTTTAAAGTTGTCTTGAAGATACAACACCAGTGGCTATCAGTGACTGTTATCATACTTTATATTGTAACTAATGACTGCTATTGTGGCTTTCTAAGGAATGTGAATTGTTTGAGACAAATAGACAATAAGAGGAAGAAATTTATATAGCATCGTATTGCATTTTGCTACTCAAATAAGGCAAACTGCTATACATGTACATGCCAGAAGGGAGTAGCACCAGATGAAATGTACTTTTGAGTGTGGTATTTCCAAAGAGTATGGTAACATCGGTGTGCGTCATGACTTTCCGAATATAACCGGCTGAGGGTATCATGTAAACTGTGATAGCTATTATGTCACCATTGATAGCTATCATACAAAGATTGAAGATTATCATGTCAACATAGATCTCTGACATATAAATAGTAAGGGATATTGTTGATATAAATTTTATTTTACAAACATTGAAGGCTGTGATCCTAACATGATCGGCTTTCATGGCAACACTGACTGCTGCCATTAAAAGTAGCTGTGTCTTTGGTAATCATGTGAAAATGTAACATCACAATGTTTTTAATTCTTGTAATGTTCTCTTCAATCTGTTGGACAAAAGCGAGTCATCATCTTCAGGTCAAGGTTAAAAGGTTGATAAGTTGTGAGAAAGAATAGTTTGATAAATATCTTCAGTCACTTTGAGGAGATAATATGCCAGTTTTATGACCTTTTGTGAGAGACATGTGTTTGTATACATGGCATGTCCACCCAGGTAGTAAGACATAAACTGCTGACGTTTATCAGTAACAGACTGAGTAAGAGAGATACAGTTTGTGAATAGAGTTAGTTTCATCACCTAGAAAGCAGGAGAAAGTCAGTCATTTTGGAGATGCGAACTTGGACATGGTCAACTCATCCTCTTAAATTTCTATTGCGAGAGCATTCTCACAAACACCTTCAAAACTCCTAATATATTTCATTTTGAAATACTCCACCATTGTTATCAGCTACCATGGTTTCCTAGGATTTATTTCTGGTTAAACAACTGGATGCTTTTGTGGGGCCGTTACCTCAAACCCTTATTTGAAGTCTTTTTATGTTTTATTTGAAAGACAACTTTATATTCTATCAATAGTCTAATGCGTCCTAGGTTCAGCCAGTGGCGTGACAGAATTACAAGGGAATAATTTGTCCAGAATCCCATCTCATTCTGCTACACAAAATGGTCAAATTTTGTAGCAATTTTTGTACTTGCAACATAAGGACTTTCACAGATTTTGCAAGAAAATGCCTAGCAAACCAGAAAACTGCCACGCTAATTTTGAAAACTGAGTTATTCCCCGAATTCAGGTTTTTGATTTCTTCTATTCAGTTATATATTATTTGGTTTCCAGGAGACAGAGGCTGCAGATAAGAAGAGTTGCTCCTCTCACGATTCTCAAAGCACCGGTGCTGATCCCCGATAGCCTCTACGAAGAACTCAATCGTTCAGCCAGTGGCCAGGAGAAGAGACCCATCGGTAAAAATAGGAGGGTATGTTCAAATCCTTCGGACCTTTGAAAGTTATTTCGTGCTTCAGGTCGAACCACTGAAAATCATTTTTTTTCGAAAGTGAAATGTTGGTAAAGATGGTAGTGATTGGTGTGTTTTAGCAGATGTTTCTCTGATGGTGTGTGACGTTCATGTTGATTGCTATGCTGACCGTTATCAGTATGATATTCATATTTAATTATGAAACTTTTTATGTGGTAGGCAAAGGTAGTCTTCTTGTAGACTGCTACTTTAAGCTATAGATGACTGCAAGTAGTGGTAGACTTGGAGTAAGTTTGTTAGGTATGTGAGATTCTGCGTTGCTTATTTTGTGACACCACATCTATTTTGGCACAACCTTTGCCTTTCTTACAATTTGCATCTCATCGGCTGTCACTGGCTATCAGCTATCACAGTTACTAGTGCATGTTATGAGATTTTCAGTACTGGTAAGCTTGCAGCAGGCAGTGGAAACGGGATGCCATCTCTAATGTGCAAAATCAATGCTCTTATTGCAGGCAGCCCATTCGATACGACAGCTTGTGTCACAGAATGTCATATCGCATGGTCATTTTTGCATCTCGAATTTGCTGTATATTTGTCAAAACCACAGAGCAGGATGGTTCATCTTAAAAATTCACACTACATTTAGATTAAAGTAACTGCATCCACATCAAATGTGTGTTCAAAATGCACCATTTATGTTCAGTCTTTAAGGTCGAGTAAAAAATTTGCTGACTTCATACAATCGAGTTTAGTTTTGAATTCACGCTCAGTATGTTTACAGTTGTGACAGAAACATGGCCTCTCCACTTGACTGCATTCACGGTAAACTAGAAGGTGTCAAATCTAACTGAAGACTGGAAGTGATGAGCAAATAAAATTGCATTGCAAATCTTTCTGGAATGACTATAAATGTGTTGAAATCCGACTAGAAGGTCCCGATGAAAACATTCCATCCGTGTACTATTTCCTCAAGTGGCAAAGTTGTGAAGTATTTCTCATTGCAAAATACTTGAATTCCTATCCTGTCTTACTTCACCTAGCTAAGGCTTCTCTGTCAAGCTAAATGCTAAGAGGACAATCATGCTCTTATGATAGTTACTTCTTCTAAACTTGAGGTAATTTTTTTATAGAATTCTTAGCTACTAAAACTTACTTTAAAATGAATTGTATACATAAATTGATGCTTTTTCCTTTTTGTGAAGAGGATAGGGAATGGGGTGTCAGAAAGTATTCTGGTGTAATGTGCCATAAATGGAGAATGTTTCTTGTGTTTTCCTAAAGTAATTTAGCAAAAATAATGACAACGATGAGTGCTATACTTCAGCAGACCATAGTCAAGTCTTCTGATGTGAGCTAGAAGTTGAAGTTAGCAACGAAAGTAACTGGTGGATTCATGATAGTTGTTATTGAATATCATGTAGGCCTACCAGTTTCATGTACATGTGTCAGATTTGGAAAGAAGAAGTGGGAGGGGAGGTGTAAGGAACACATTTTGGCCCAAACATAATACAGCAGTTTGAATAGGAGACACATCCCAATGATAGAAAAGCTCGGAGCATTCGCTCATTTTGTTGCTAGCATTTAGTGTTTTTACAGGTTCCTAAAATCAGAACCAAGTAGTTTCTGACTCCCGGCCATCTGGGTACCCAATGAAAATGTGAGACGTATCATTAACAGTGGTGCGTCAACTGTACTTTAACTTGTAGTTTGTGTGAGAGGCCTTGCTTTTGTTACACTCACTTCTCTTCAAATCGTTTTGCCGCCTCATCTTATGCTTGCATCCAACTTTCAATGGTAGCAATGAAAGGCTGTATGCAGTGTAAGGGAGTCAATGTTAATGTAAAAAGAAGTGTTCTTGTTCACTGTGTGAAGGAACTGGAAACTTATTTTCATCCAGGCAGTAATGGTGAACAGGTACCCAAATTGCCTGTGAAAGCACTATTAATTTATGATTTAGCGATGAGATTACCCAAATGCTCTGCACAAAAGAGAATTGAGAGAGCAGGATGTTCTGTTTCAAGAAAAGTAGCGTTTATGGTAAATCTTCCATCATTCTTTTCCATTTTGCCTCAATCTGGAAAATGACATTCATGACACTTTTTTTTCAGGAGCAATTTCATAAAGTAGAGAGTTAATGACAGCAGAAAGAAAAGTGACTGAGTTTTTTGGGGCTAGAAGTTAGCAAAATCATTTCCTGTGTTGAATAAGCGGCACTGTAATGCAAATGATTACCACGACAAAACTCATATGGAAATGCATTTCTTTTTTAAAACTGCTCGTATGTTTGGACAACTGGACCATGGTATGGTAGTTTTTATACAGCTTTTTACAACCGTAAGAAGTATATTAAGAAAATGCAGCGATGACAGCACATCCTGCTTCATCTCTTGGTCTCCCAGTGATAACTGAGGCAATTCTCCTATAAATGCTCGACCCAATAAAATCCCAATTTGTTCTGCCCCACACTGTATATAGTAAAGATTCGCAAACATTTGAAAGTACCGCCACGTCTGAAGAAAAGTGCAGTAGAATGGACCTAAGTATTGCGAGTACATTACAAGTCCTTTCTGGTGTACGTTTAGGAATTGAATGGACTAGGAGGCTAGTGGGGTGTGTCCTGCTTGTCTGACTCACCTGGTGAATTTTGGCTCTAATGTAGGGGAAAAGTGGGCCTGTTGTCCTTGAGGTTTTGTGTCTCATTCCTTTGCCAACAGAGAAAACTAAGTGCACCCATAGCTTCCATGGACAGTGACCCTGAAGGTGACATCGAGGTCTACGAGCTTCTTTCAGAGGCGGTGACAGGAGATGATGCAGAGAGCACTCCATCGCGGTCACCATCTCGGAGAAAACTGCCTTCAAAGTCAGATATAGGTGAGAAAATGCAATAGCCTGCTCTGTGAAACATCAAGATGGGATTTAGCAGCTTAACCTTACACCAAAAAAGAAAGTTTTTGTATATTCTGCATGTCTTTCATAGTTGAATGTGGCTGTATTTTTTTCTTCATCCAAGGCTCCGGTTGCAACTACATTTCTGTTTGAAACAGATTCCTTAAAACCACATTAAATCAAAGAAAATATTTAAGGAGATGTTTCAATTTGTATGGAGTGATTCCAAGATGAACCCACTTTAAAAAATTTGAACATATTTGAACAAATTTTTAGTAGATAGCTTTATTAGGGAAAACTTACCCCCCAATTATCACATATACTGTTGTGAAATTTTAATGATTTTGCACTTTTTCAAGGAAGCATCTAGTGCTGCATAACGTTACCTATTCACAGAGGTAATGAAACTTTTCAACTTTTTTGAAATATTCACCATGACGAGTCACAAGTGTGGTCCATTCTTTTGCTGATGTCATCTACATAACCATCAGTACCTGGTATAACCATTTTGGACAAGATGTCGCTTTTGTTTTCAAGTTTCACATATTTTAGTCTCCTTTTGGTGGTACGGTTAAGTCCTGATGACATGTTCCTTAAAGCTAAAATTATGTAGGTAATGATTTGTCAAAAACAAAAAGAAATGAAGAGACAAAGCAACAAACAATCTGTCTTTTAGCTTACAGTATGTGTTGGAACTCTACATTTTTCTTGCCCTGTGGTGAAGATATCCTGAGCCTTAACGTCAAGGACGTCATGGGGTGCGTCTCAGTTCAGTGTTTGGAGTGGCTAAACTGAGTGATACAAATTTGCTACATTGAGTAGTATTAATTAAAAGGACTTGACAAAACTTCCAAGAGACCCTTTCCTTGCTAAAATTACAGTATGGCTACATTCAAAAGAGACAACACAAAATTACAGTTGCACTAAATCAAGTGCATACTGAAACTCTCTCTAAGGGAAGTTATGCAACTTATGAGGATTGGAACTTTCTTTTTCTTATTTCAGTTTCATATATAAATATATTTATCATTTTGGGGATTTTTGCTGTTTCATTAAAAATATTCAGCATCTTGCATGTTCCCATATTCCATCATCGCACTTTACGTTGGACTCAGTGAAGACACTTTTATGAAATTGTTTTGCCTGTTTTTATTTTTGTCACCAAAATTCTAACACATTGAAATTTTACATATGATGTTGTTTCTTGAATTAGTGGTAGGTAGTTTTAATATTTCCTTTGGTTTTTCATGATCATATTTTTTTGTTTTTATTTCTGTTTGGTGTATTTTTTTTTTTTTTATTCCTTGCAAGTATTAAAGCCAGTCCCTGCACCGAGGAGGAACATTTCTCCACGTGTCACACCCATGTCACCAAAGTATTTTGCAGCTGTCGCACCCAATGGCAGTGCCCCTCCAGAAGGATTCGCCCCTTACGGAAAGGAAGACGACCCCACCGAGACACCTAGTCACCCTCCCCCGTCACCCCACACTGCCATGCTAGGTGTTCAAGCACGCATTTCACAGCATAATAAGGTAACGTTTTATGTGTGTGGTGTATTGTTCTGTCCTGTAGACACATACTCATTTTATAACATTTGTGTCTAGTGTTTGTGACCTGGTCAATGAAACCCCTTGTGCAAATAGTTCATGATGAGAAACAAAAAAAAAATGAATAAGTCTGAATGGTCTTTTTCTCATCTGTGCTATATCACAACATTACTATTTGTCCCAAATTAAGTAAGCAAACAAATCAACAAACAAACAAACAAAACAAAGATACAATGTCTAATGAAATCTTTTACTGTTGCCATGTGGTGATATTTGTTTTTAACTTAGTCACTTTGCTGCTAGGATTTGCTTCCACTTTTAGTTGAGTTGTCTTTCACTGCCAGCCTGGCTTGTCACCTGATTCTCAGTGGGCTATCGATGATTTTATGCATAAAATGGGGAAGCAGAGATGGAGATAAATGGACTCTGGATCCAGTTGTAATGGTCATGTGTGCTGCACTTGCAGGGCTTGGTGCATACGCTTCGAGAAGGGCACGGCAAACATAATCCGAAAAAAAAAATGGCATTAGCAGCATTTTCTCCACAAATTGCCTTGATGATAAATTTACTAATCACATGCAAATATTTAAATGTAAATGTGCTGCAGAATTCTACAGAAATCATGTTTCATGGAGTAGAAGAAAACAAAATAAAAAAATTTAAACCCAAATTGGTTCTTCTTTAAAGGGAAATAGGGTGTTTGTTTTAGAGAAAACATCCATATTTTTGTAACCAATGCCTGTGGACGTAGAATGATAGATTATTCAAAATAAGGTAGGACAGAAGCCTACTTTTCAAGAATGAGCTCCTCACAGGTAGAAATTCAGTTATTAGTTACTCAACACTAATTTGTTCACCCAACTTTTCAAAATTTTAAATGATGCCTCTTCCATTACTCATCACATGAATAATGTTTTGAGAAGATGAAGCTTTGGTAGATGTTTATTGATGAGACGGAATGGTTTAACAATGATTAAAGCTATTTTCTTTTTCATGTCATGTCGGTGTATTCTAAACGCCCTATTTCCCTTTAAGGAGAAAAGTAATTGCTCCATGTAACTTATCCAAACTCTACCTTCAGAAGCGAAGGTCACAGACGACAAAACAAAATGGGCCAATTATTGCTGTCGGTGAGGTGTATTTTTCAGGTGTTCTCAGCAAACACAGCTGGCGTGACAGCCATTTGTCATCGGTACTGTCAGGTATTTTGAGCCCTGCACTTCGTTCTAATCTTGATATATAGTGTTTACAGGTGGTAGTATCGATGGCGACAATGTGGGTGCCATTTGTCAAGTGCGCGAGAGTCAAATCAAGAAGAAGATTAAAAGGGGGAAAGGTCGTCAGCCAGTTTTTAACCAGACATGGTTTGAGCATGATCTTGGAAGTACTTGAATTGTATGTCATTATCAAGGTCTTGAAAGTGCTTGGATTTTGGTCTTTTGCATCAAAGTCCTTGAAAAGTGCTTGAATTGTAGTGGCGTGCAAAAACTTGCCATACATCTTTACTTTATAATCACTGTTTTCAACAAATGTCTGGACCAGTACCGGTTTTGTTCCCCGTGAACCTCCAGGATGCGAAAGAATTTTCAAACATATTTTCAGAGTGCTTTTAAAAAGTAGTTGTGATGTCCTTGAAAAACCAAAGCACTACCTTGAAGAATGCTTGACTCACCTTCAGAAGGTGAAACCATGCCTTAGCACAACAGTTTAGCACACTGTATGAAGACAATAGTGACGAAATGTTTGACTGTCATTCATATGCCCACAGTTGTATTTGGTGCCCTGTGTTTGAAACTCTCTTTTGATTTGCGACGTAACCACGGGAAGCTACGAAAGATTTTGATGTTTTTAGTCGTGGAAAAGAAGAAAAAGTGATAGTTATATGCAGGGAATGCAGGCATACATTTGAAAGGTTTGATACCGTAAAAAAGGAGGTAGTAAAGGATATTGATCTGAATGGTAACAGTTAAAAGATTATCCTTTTGGAACCTCTTCAAGAATAATTGTCAAGTTTTCTGTGAGTGCTATGTTCTAGTGACATGTGGTCCATGCCTAACTTAAACCTGTTACCATGTTTGCAGGCCTCGGTATTACCGCTTGTTTTCATCACATGACCCATCACATGACCCTCAATCTGTAGTTGTTTATTTTAAACTGTCACCACTTTGTTGTCCGGCACAAAGACCAGTTCAGGGAGTCGTCATTCGTTGGAAGTTCACCGTGTGTGTGTACTGAAATAAACTGAACCAACCATCTCACTAATATCTCTGCTAGTTAATGTTATTATAATGGAAAATGCCCCCTCCTAAACTAAATTCTGTCCTAACATCTGCAGCTGTTTTTGGTGGAGCTTTCTCTCATGTACATAGACCTTTGCTGTCTTCCTTGCTCAGAAGTTTCCGTGTTCAGAAGTTGTAGTTCACTAAAAGTCATCTTCCCCTAAAAGGCATCTTCTGTAGTGGTGACCTGAAATTCTATATGATTCTTCATGGATTTCAGTCACTAATTCTTCCAAATATCGAGCCCAACAACATGCTTTTCGTCATCACTGACATTTCTAGATTTTGCACATGCTGTCTGCCAAAAGTGATTTTCTACAATAGCATCTCTGTTTTGTTGGCGCTCTCTCATGTACAGAAATGTGCGGCATCTTCCTCGTGCAGAATTTTCTTGCGTGTTAGTTCACTAAATGTCGTCCCCTCTTAATACTGGTTCTCTTTAAAGTAGTATGATGCTCTGTGTCACATTTAGTTGCTAATTCTTTCAAACACGGAGAACAGCAACATGTTGTTTGTCATAACTGACATTTCGAAGTACTATAAATGTTTTCCTCTAAAAGTGAATTTCCACGATAGCATCTCTTTTTCCTTCTGTGCAGAGATGTCCAACATCTTACCTTTGTTCAGAATATTGTTCCGTGTTAGTTACAACAAAAGAGTAATCCCATGATATTTGGGACCTTAAAGTAACATGATTCTTCATCAAGTTCAGTGACATTCTTTCGAACACTGAGACTAACGACACGTTGTTTGTCATGGCTGACGTCTAATCTGATGACATCATCATGAATCTCCATGGTTACTGGGTCTGGTGTATACCCCAGCAGAGGGTGAGGGGGATCCTTGCACCTCATGTAAATTCATGAGAAAGTGAAAGTTATTTCAATACTGCACATGGACTGAGCTTTGAATAATGCCGTTACATCCTGAGTTTATTGAACAATCCAGCAAAATCTCACAAGAATTGGACTAGTGCTATATTTTGGACGCAGTAATAGTGTGTTGACTTTAAGGTTTGAGGTGTGCGGGGAAATATACAGTCAGTCATGCAACAAGAGGAAATGTTTGCCGAGGGATTAGCTCAAATTGGAAAGTTTCCTGCTGAACAGAAAAGAGAGTTCTAAATTGAACCTTGTCGTGCAGTGGTAGTTGGCAATTGTCAACTGTTAAGGCAGAATATTTGTCGTAAAAGATATAACCAGCCTCAAATTTATTTTCAGGAAGTAATATTGTAGAGGGAAGTAATCCGGGGACTGTCATAGAATGGTTTCAATGTTTTTATAGCACCAGTGTACCTTCCACCCAGGATTCCAGGATCCATTGTTGTATATATATATGTATATGAAAGCAGTTGTACTGCCTCCATTTGACTATTTGGCTGGATTTACTCTCCATCCTGTCAATAAGTGTGTCTGTATTCTATCTGGTACCAGATTGAAAAAGGAGGAAAGTTTAACAGAATGTTCTTGGTTGCATAGTAAGTTTGACTGATACCAATTCATATTTTATTTTAAAATGACGAATCTGACGTAAGATATGTCACAAAAAACATACAAACTGCTGAAGTAAGCAAATTCTGTCATGTCGTATTTATTTAACTAGATTTCTTGATTGAAGTATTCAAATGAGTTGATTTCAGTGTGTAGTGATGAATATTCGACTGATAATAACTTTAATGGCTTTTTATTAGAAGAAAGTTACTGACAAATTAAAAAACAGATTTAACTGTGGGAACATATGAAGGACTTACATTCACATTTGATGTCATTTAGACCTGCTAACTTTCTTTTTTTTTGTAAAACTTTCATTTTCACATATTGATAAAACTTTCGTCTCTCTCTTAGTTGCCGGATGTAGATGCTGGTGACGACGACGACCAATTTTGTTCTTGCGACGAGCTGCCAGGGGACTGCAACAGTATCGCACCCCCATCAGTAGCACCCCTCCAGCACCCTCACCCTTATGCACCCAACCACCAGCATTTTGTTTTCCAAAGCATAGCAGAGGAATCTGCCATATCTTCGTCATCGTCTTCCAGCGAAAGTAAATCTAAGCGGCACGGAGTGGATCAGCCCAATGCGGCCCATTCTGGGCATATCTCAAACTCTTCCGCAGAGAGTAACTCAAAGGTGGGAGCCAACGGCTGCAAGCCCATACCTCCGAAAAGGATGAATGTACCCAATAAGTTTGACAGTCAACAGACAAATAATAAAGACAATGCTTCATCGTCCACCAGTGACAATGGTCATTGTAACGATGCAGCGCCCTCTAACGAGGAAGATGCCGTAACGGCCGTTAACAGTCGAGCAAGTAGAAAAGTTCAATGAAATTCCCTCCAGCCCAACCAAGAGAGTCTTGACAGTGAAGTCAGAGGATGCCAGGACAGACAGCAGCAGTGAAAGCGACGTTCTGAGGCCGGATGATGCCGATCCGTTTGCAGGTAAGTAAGCATCAACACAGGATGTTGAGTCAGGTACCCTGGTACCATGTTGTAATTGGCTGGAAATTAGTCTGGAAGGATGAGAGGTGAAAAAAAGACGGTTATCTCTCGTAGCCGTTGTCGAAAATCAAAGCAGCGACTGTGGGGAAAAAAAGACGCTGCTCAAATTCTTGAAAAGTACTGTACCTTGATGAAAAACACCAGAGGGATAATAATTCAAAGGTTATTGGTGTAGCAGAAACAATGTTGTTGTAGTATTGTTGCTTTTAATATTAACAGTGAAAATAGGAACTGGGAAAATAGGAACAGGAACTGGGACTAAGTGTTCATTGTTAACCTATCTAACCTATCTTTGGTTTGAGAATTGTGCAGGAGTCTCAACGCAGGGTCAGCTCAACAAAGTTCATTGCACATGGTTGTTGAGTGAGGGGACTGTCTCATAATGCAGGGTTCATATGGAGTCCTGAATTTCAGTCTTTCATTTTCAAGCCTTGACAGTGTTGGACTCTTGTTCTTTTGCAACTAAGTAATTGAAAAGTGCTTGAATGTTCAGTGATTTGAAATATTACTATGCTATGTTTACTTAATTAGCATCTGCAACAAATTATTTGGATTAGAACCAGTTTTGTTCTCTGCCAGCCTTAGAAGTGTGTAAGATTTTTTTGGATTGTTTTAAAAGGGGTTTGATGTCCTTGAAAAGCAAAAGTTCTACCTTGGCAAGTGCTTGATTTTTATCAGCAGAAAAGTGTATGCACCCTTTGTATAACCTTGAGCTTATTGCACATGGTACCTGAGAACAGGATAGGAAAATGTGAGGGTCGTCTTGTTATCTGCAGTACACATGGATACATGATAACTAAGCAACAGTTAATATTCAAGTGCTTGTTGAGAGTTACAGTATCTTGTAGTCTACATTCGTAAATGCCTGTGATGAACTACTTTGATGTGATTAACCGAAAAACTGGAGATACCCAGTTTCTAAATGGGATCAGAAACTTGTCAGAGTTTCAGTGAGAAGGACAATACCATGATCAACTGCTGACAGTAGCTGTAGGATATTCATTGTGTAAAACTTGAACGGGGGACATGTTTCATGTTTATTGTGTTAAAAAGCTAATGTTGATTGGGGCAGGTTAGGATAATTGAAGTTGATCATCAATATTTCATCACCAAATAGACTTTCCAGTCCACTGTTTGTACTCATTTATGAATGGAGATCAATACGACGTTGCTCGGTCATTGCTTTGATACCGATGGCGATGACGTCATGGCAAAGACAGCGGACCTCGGCTATCACCGTGGTCCACTCAGCCTCCGTGTCGGTCTGGTACGTCTTAAACGAACTGAGTGGCCTCATGCCCTGATATTTGTCTCCTATTCATTGAAAGTTATAACTGATTGACAGTAAAATGGAATGCTGAGTGAGAGTCAAAGTAACAGTGATGTTACCAACCAAGCTCATTGCACATGATAAACTGCGTGAGAGTAATCATGTAGTGTCAGTTTTCTCAGTATGTTGCATATGGTTAGTGGTAGTTGTGTCAAAGTGTTACTTCAACACCACCGAGTTTATTACTCTAATTGCAGCACTTAGATTGATTACTGCATGAAATGCATTCGTTGACCTCGTAAATTTAAGTGTAGTAATGAAGCTCCTAATCAATGAAACATGAGATCGTTTCGGTCTCATCGGGCACCCTTTGGAACGTTCCTTCGAGGAGTTGGTCTGGAAGATCTATGTGTAAGTCACATCCAGTCAGACCATTGTTTGAAGCATCTCTTGGAGTAATAATTCAAGCATGTTCACACCATGGTAACAGGATGCAAACACTCTAATACTGACTTTGAATATAATTTAAGCTGCTGCCCTTTAAAGCTTCTCTTAGGACAACTTTAGATTTGGAAATTCTTACAAACACTACATTATTGTGGTCTTATTTGCTTCCAAGCGACTCAGGCCAGACTGAGAAATGAAAAGTCACAAATTTGCTCCAATTTAGCGGAAAATGTTTGCACTTGTTTGTTTATAGCAACTAACGTTTAAAAAGGGTTCATTGAAGCTGCCAATCAAAAGAAAATTGTGTTGTGTCTAGTCCACATTCATTTCACATGCTAACATTTTGTAGAACTGTGACTTGCTGTGGGTTCACAATTCAACATTTGTTAGTGGTTTGTGCCAGATCACACCACCCTTCCATATTGTTCAAACAACAGCAGCATTTTGTTATTATGGGAACCTTTCCAAATGACATATTGACTTACTGGTAGTACAATGACTGCCTATGTGTTCACAGCTGGTGGAAACCCTTTAATAATCATTTTGTAACGTGATGTCTCCATGACTAAGCATAACATTGACTGAGGTACCTCAGAGGTATGTTAATAGATGACATTTAAATGTTGACGTCAAGTGCCAGAGTGATGTAAAGTTATCTTCTTGCTTATGTGTTTACCTGCTTGTGTGCCATCATTTGTGGCTATTTTTAACGTTCTATGAGCTGGTTGCTTCCCTCATGGTTGGGTCTGATGGCTTAATCTGTTGTTCATCTGAAGAAATTGTAGTAATAACGTTTGTTCTTCAAGCGCAAAGCAGGGTCGGCAGACTGTTGTAGTTACCCTTCTTTTACCAATAGGGAGATTTTGTAATTAGTTCTCCCTGTAAAGTTATGATTAAAGTCGCCATAAACATTTTTTACAAGATGAATTGTCCTTCTTTACTGAAGAAATGAAACCAAACCTGTATGAGTGTACTGTAGCATTCTGAAGCTAAACTAGCTCTGGGAGTTTTTTTGCTGTATGAGTTAGTTAAACCAGAATTTGTCTTATTTTAAAACAAAAGAACTTATTTGCAAATTTTGCACCTGTCGTGCAATGCCCCAGGAGTATGATGTGTGCAGTTTGATTAGGTTTTATGCCAGCAAGAGTTAAACAAAAGGCTATCCTCTCATTGTAGCTTAAAAAGTCAGTAATATCTAAAATCACTTGTCATTATAGTTTAACTGTCCTACTTGTATCATTGTTATGTTGGTTTTTGTTTTTCTGCAGCTTGTTATAAAGTTTGATGGTCTCTGCAACTCCATTCATGTTCAGTTGAAAGGTTTACTTTTCTAGTGATATGCATTGCACCCATTGTAGATTCTGCACCAGACCTTGAATTTTGAGGTGTGCGAGTGCGATAGCACACCACCACTCACCTCAAGTCACTGTGAGGAGTGTGATTTTTTGCACACCTAGATAAAGAATGGGAACCCAGATAAATCGTTAAATTAAATAAGACAGCACACCTACTGTACCACACTCCTTTATTTCCCGAGGAGTGTGATTTTTAGCACACCTGGAAAATCTAAACCTCAAGGCCTGCTGTACCTGATCTTGCCCTTGTAAGGTGTGTGAGCTATAGCAGCATTGCTGCTCTAGTTTGTTTTGTGTTGTAGAGTTCCTGATCCTGTTTTGTCTCGGCTTTGTTGTTGATGCCCTTCCTTGTCCTTCCTGGAATTCTGTGGATAGTCTTAAATTTTACAGTTTACCTGACACCTACTATATATCTCTGGTAGAAAATTCATTTGTGAATGTTCTATGGGCAGATGGGTTGCTCCTGTTTGATGATGGTTACTTTATCACAGTTTAAAAAAAAAGTGATAAGAAAGTGCTTCTCAGGAACTCCTTATGTCAACAGATGTACTTACCGTGAGGATCAACTGAGACAAACTGAAGTACAGTATGGCTGACTTTGTGCCTCCAGGCTAGTACAGAAATCTATCTCTTTAAGAGAGAAAACTGTTTAGAAGTGGTACACTTGATGTACCATGGAAGTACTACCTCAGGATGTACAGTACGGTTACATCTCTATGTTTCGACATCTCTTTGTTCCGACATCTCTATGTTCCGACAAATCGGCACCAAAGTACATTTTTTGTCGGAACATAGAGACATCGGAATATAGAGACTTCATTTACGTGTCTATATTTCGACATATCTACATTCCGACAACTCTATATACCGACTTCTCTATGTTTCGACATCTCTATACTTCGACAAAAAGTGTACTTTGCTGCCGATAAGAAGTGTACTTCGGCGAAGAATGTACATTAGCGCTTTGGCGCCTATGAAGAGTGTATTTTGGTCCACCCAAAAATTGTACTTCGGCGCCGTTAAAATGAACATTGGCGCCAATGAAAAGGATACTTTGGCGCCGATCATATAAATGAATTATGGCGCCGATTAAAGTGTACTTTGGAAACGATTCATACGTACTTTGGCGCCGTTGAAGAATATACTTTGACCCCCTAAAAGTGTACTTTGACGTCGACAACAACTTGTACTTTGACGTCGGTAGAAAATTATACTTTGGCGCCGTTAAAATGGACATTGGCACCGATGAAAAGGGTACTTTGGCGCCAATGTACTTTTTCGGCGCCGAAGTACGTTTCTTCGGCGCCAAAGTACTTTTTCGGCGCCCAAGTACTTTTTCGGCGCCCAAGTACTTTTTCGGTGCCCAAGTACATTTCTTCGGAGCCAATGTACATTTTCTTCAGCGCCAATGTACGTTTTGTTCGGCGCCAAAGTACTTTTTCTTCGGCGCCAAAGTACGTTTTTTTTTTGGCGCCCAAGTACGTTTTTTTTTCGGCGCCAATGTACATTTTCTTCGGTGCCAAAGTACTTTTTCGGCACCCAAGTACGTTTTTTTCGGCGCCAATGTACATTTTCTTCGGCGCCAAAGTACTTTTCGGCACCCAAGTACGTTTCTTCGGCGCCAATGTATTTTTTCGGCGCCCAAGTACGTTTCTTCAGCGCCAATGTACATTTTCTTCGGCGCCAAAGTTAACTTTGTCGGAATATAGAGACGTCGAAACATAGAGATGTTGGAATATTGAAACGTCGAAATATAGGGTTGTCGGAACATAGAGACGTCGAAATTAAGGGCTGTCGAAACTTAGAGACGTCGGAATGCAGGGCTGTCGAAACATAGAGATGTTGGAACAAAGGGATGTCCCCGTACAGTACTGTATGAACTCACTTTGGGTTTTTGCATTTATCCCATTGGTCAGTGTGAACCTGTGCCATTACACTGCCTGTTCCTCGCCATTAACATTCAAAGAATGCACAAGCATGCTCCACTGTCAGTTTTGGATTTGAAGATGGATGAAACATTTCCAAAGAACATACCTGAGGGTATCACAATTTACAGTGAGTTATTTTTATTATATGATAGCCACTGTGGGGCCTTTGTGTGTGTGGTTGTCGTAAAGTGGTTTTCACTCTGGTGTCTACACTGCTATTCAAGTTGTTTGTGGTAGGTAGCCTAACATCAACAAAGTCAATACCAACACACTGTGTGAATGTGCCACAGTACATCACACTGTATTTTCAAATACATGATTCGGTGACATGCACTCAGACTTTTTCAAGAAAAGGTTCTAATCCAAAAACATTGACGCCATTTTCTGTGTTCTTCTCTTAAAGACTACATTTCGTATTTGTTTTCCATTCATGAAAGCACACAGTACTAAGACTTGTGGTGACATGTTAACCTTTTACAGAGGATGCAAATAGCAAGCTGTTAATCCCCCTTTTCCGATTTCTCTGAGTATTTCAGGAAGTTTTCTCTGTCAGTCCCAATCAAGAGGCAAATACTAAAGAGCAAAATGTAAGGAGACACCTGCCTAATTTTTGTGTAGGCATAGGTTTACAGTATGTGATTCAGAGTGGGTATATACGTCTGAAGCTTTAACTAACCCTCAAGTGAATTAAAGGCAATCTGTCTTACCCAAACCATGTATGCTATAGAAATCCCATTTATGGTCACTTTTCTGTTATATTACCACTCATTGATTCTGGTCATTGGAGGTCAGTGTTGTTTTTCATTGAGCAATGTGTTTGCTAATGGCTGGCGACAATATCTGGAAGGAAGGACAAAGCTTAGACATTGCGAACATAGATCTGGAACTAGCTGTTAAATGGGGTCTGGTAAATTTGCTGCTAGACTTTCATTTGTTGGTCAGCTCACAGCTGTTCTCTCTTGTAATTCGACTTCAATGTTCTGAGAACTTTACTCTGATTTTTTTGCTGTAATTGTCTCATTTTGGTCTTGGATGGTGTCGAAAAGAAAAGACTTCGGAGGATGGACACTGTTGGAGAAGCACCTTATGAGTATGTTACACTGAGGTGTCTTAAAACTTGACATGTAATCTGTCATAATACATGAAGTAGAGATACGATGGTGGCCAAGATCAAACCTTAAATGGTGGCCAACACCGAAACTTAAATGGTGGCCAACACCAAAACTTGAAGTGTCATCTAGAATAGTATATGAAGCAGAGATGCAATGGTGGCCAACACCAAAACTTAAATGGTGGCCAACACCAAAACTTGAAGTGTCATCTAGAATAGTATATGAAGGCAGAGATGCAATGGTGGCCAACACCGAAACTTAAATGGTGGCCAACACCAAAACTTGAAGTGTGATGTAGAATAATACATGAAGCAGAGATACAATGGTCGCCAACACCAAAACTTAAATGGTGGCCAACACCAAAACTTGAAGTGTGATTTAGAATAATATATGAAGCAGAGATACAGTGGTGGCCAACACCAAAACTTAAATGGTTGCCAACACCAAAAGTTGAATTGTGATCTGTCATAATATATGAAGCAGAGATACAATGGTAGCCAACTTGACCATGTACATCTTATCTGCCGTGATATATGAAGTAGATGTAGAGTATAGTGGCCAACACCAAACTTGTACAAAGTGCAATGAAATGTGTTTTCTCTGTTTGGAATAGCTGAGAGAATGTCATAGAGACAGTTTTGCAAAGGAGATCTTCCATGTATAATGATCCTTAACATGCGTATTTTCTTCTTTCTTGTGACACTGTACATTTGTAGTGGTGGGAATGCAATCAATTTACACTAGCATTTATTTGTAATTCGTTAAGAAAGTGTCGATCATTTCCCTGAAGAGAATGATTCGTGACAGCTAAAAGTAGTTGTGGCATTTTTAAAAAAGCAGATCCTGCGTCCAGGATGCAAGTTTTACCCAGGGACTAAAATTCTTTTAACCACTTTTGTACCAGCAATGCAACTTTTCCTACGAGTGAACTGCAAAAAGCAATTTTTTTTAAAACCACATTTAGATCAATGTCTTTTTTCCCCCAGATATTGCTTTGGAGTTTCCTCGAATACAAATGATTAAGGCAACAAGCCAAATTCTAAAGTTCATTCCATTTAAAGTTTTTAGTCAAGATCAGTTACAGAATTTCCCCAACTATTAAAAAAATTATCGTACAGACAAATCTTTCCCAAACAGGACGAGCAGCAGTACAAGGAGGTCTGTTATACTGGAACTGAAAAGTTCCAATTGCATTTTATTTGTTGTTCTCAATGCATACTGTACAAGGTATCCTGCAGTTTAATTCACAAATAAAGTAAACATATTAAAGCTATTATCCTGGATTAAAAATCTAGTACTCTGTTATGAATTTGTGAAATGGATATGATACAAGTGTTACAATAAGTTTTGGAAATAAAATAGTTCAGTGTACTTTAGAACAAGTGCTGGAAGCAAGAATGTCGGCAGGAAGCTGTTATAATGGGAGTCAGTGTTATTTGTTCTTCAGCAGATTGTCCTGTTCCAGTTTGGTATGGAATTTGACAATGAATTGTAGATTGTAATTTGGAACAATGAGAGAAATCTCCCATTAGCTGCTTTCAAAAAAAATGCAGCAGAGTTTATCCATGGTTAAATAAATAGTCAACCACAAGGTATGTGGACTCAGAGGCTGTGCTGTAATAACCCCATCGTTGAGAAAGGTCCAAGGCTGTGATACTGTCCAGCACTATTGAAATGTGTGTCTCTTATCTTATCACTGTAGTTGCACAGGGAATGACCATGGCCAGGGAGAGATAACAAACTACTCAGTGCACTGGAGCAGAAAATCTTTCTCTCCCCCCTAACCTGCCAGGAGCAGGTCAGGGAAGACTTACCAAGGGGATTCCCTCTAATGAACAATGAGGTCACTGACAGATGTTTTAAAACATGAAATATGAAAAAAAAAATTCTGGTTTGTTGTATGCCATTGCATGGACGTAGCCATTCTCTGTCAGAAAAAATTTGTCGATCAAATCAGACACTTGCACAATTTTGTTCTATAGTCTCCTTGTTAGGGGTGATGTGTGAGGATCCATAATCATTTGTCTAGCAAGATGAACAATGCGATCAAGTTTTTTTGAAAACGATAGTCAATTCAGAGATCCAAACTTTGACTTTCGCTTGAAATATTACAATCTGAATCCCTGTAAGGTAAATGTTGGCCTTCCCACTTTGTACACATTGTAATGTACAGACTGCCAAATATATATCGTCAAATTGGTGGGGGTACAGGTGTCTCTCCCCTTGGAAGTTACAAACTGTAAAACACCATATGCATTTAAAAGGCAGCTTAAAGTTCATTTCATTGCAAATTACCTTTGAACTACCATCTTTTTTTCTTTTTCTGCATTTCTGTTCTCTATTCATGTTGTTTTTTGTGCTTTTCTTTTGTTGTCTTGTATTTTCTGTCTGTCTTTAAGGGGTGTCAACACCCACAAGCTCCTAGGAGCTTTCAGTTGCCACTCCTCAATCTCTTACCTTTTTTTTTTGTTAAGTAAAGTAATTATTTTATGAAGTGTCTAAGCATGATGATCCTTATATACTGTAATTTCGTTACTTTTTCCACTCTCAGAATATTGTTATGTCTTATATTATAGTAAGAGATTGGAATTAAGTCATAGTGAACTGTACTGAACTGAACTGAGTTTACTATCTAACTTGTGACTGGACTGGCTAACATTATAAACCAACAGAATCTTATTCACATGACTACCGTACCAAGTGTTTGCAGCTCATCAGAAAGTTTTGTTGATAAGAGTCATCTTGCTCATGTTGCTCGCATTAACCTTGAAGGACTGTGAGCTGACAGTCTCTAGTTTCCGAAGCATACATTTCGAAACGCACATCATCCCTTTGAAATGTGACTCCACTTAGGTACATGTGATGTCTGAGGTGATCTGATGTTTGTCAAGTGCCGTAAGTTAATAGAGTTACATGACATAATTGCTCGAAGGGATTTTAGATTAAAGGTGTACATAGATTCATGGTGCTTACACTCTTGATATCTAGTGACTATATTCAGATCCAGTTTTGAATAATCGCTCTCTCGTGAATCAATTTCTCTTGTGTGAAAGCTCCCTGGGTCATCATCTGATCCCAGGATGTTGATCCTAGGATGTTGATCCATCATATGATCCCAGGATGTTGATCCACCCATGATCCACCATTGGTGGGAAGTGAGATCTCAAACTTTGACCAAGGTTATGTATGTGACCGCTCTGTCGATCGAAGTGACCATAGATCACTCTGACCTGGGTACTTTACATAATAGGAGCTAGTTGTCATGACAACAGAATCTTGTACCGCCACTTACAGTTCGTCCTTTGTGTTGTTCACACATGTAGAGTAAAGATCTGATGCACGGGGCAATCAGAGTTAACTGTGATAGGAAAGCCCTAATTAACCACGATTGGTTGGTTTTGATCTGGGTCAGATCAAGATGCCTTTTGTAGTAAAAAAACCAAACACCAAAGTGCTCCTAAAAACTTACTGTAGGTTGGATAACGTATGCCCGCTCTAACCTTCACTCTATATATGTTGCTCCAATTTGTTCAACTTTAAATCAGTGACTTCTGAGTGCTCGGCTAATGTATCAAGTTGTTTTAAAAACCATCGTGGAACGTTCGTTCTGTCCTAGAACTTCCTCATCAGTTATTTGAGAAGTCATTTGTTCACTCGGTTGATGTCAGATGGATGTTTACTACTGCAACGTTTGTTTTGAAATAGAATGTGAAAACTGTTGAAAGTGAATGGTTAATCATGCATGTGTAAAAAGGAAAGCAGAAAAGAGAGGTTCCATGAATCAGTAATGGAACATTGATTCTGCACCAGGATTGTTTCGTGTTCAGGATGCAAATTCAAAAGGTCTTTTCAGGTCGTGGGGACTTTATGTTGGTGGCAGCACCCAAGAGAAGACTGTCTATTTTGTTCTTTCTTTGCAGTGTAGTAGTTTCCACATCTAAAAAAAATATGATTCCTCTTAGTACCCAGGTTACCCAAACAAGCATAGGTTGCAAGCACATGACTCAGTTCCTCAGTCCTCGCATCATCAAATATGCACGACACTTTGACACAGTCCCTGGACAATTCCCCAGGACAGTTCTTACAGACAATTTCAAATCACAACTTCCACATGCACAACTTCCCGTGGACAACTCAGAGAATTTCCCCTCTGACAATTTCCACCTACTGTAAAATTAACCCTTAACCTTTCCCAGAGGAAATTGATCAGGCGGGGTGTTATCTTAAGGGGTGGGGGAAATTCTCCAGGTTGGAACTTGTCTGGTGGGAATTGTTCACAGGAGAATTGTCCAGGATAAAATTGTCCAGAGTCAATTGTCCAGGGGATTTGTCTGGTCGGTGATAGATACGTACTGTACCCATCAAGTTGTATGCAGTAGCCCTGTCATGTAGTTATTATAAGTCACAATTATCCTCAGTGGTAATCGATGAAGATGAGCGATATACTTGCCCACACTTAGCATCCTGAAAGCCTTAGAGGGTCCACTGGAAAAATCAATTTTGTCAAATGCGGACAAATTTCAAGGTTGCCCTTCAGACAGCCAAATCAGGTTGTATGTCTTGAACCATTAAATCCCTCATTTTCTTTGGAATATCTGGAAATGATGTAATTAATTTATGTAGCAATGAATCTGCACGGTGACAAATACATGTCCGCTCATGGTAGGGTAACCTATAAAACAAAATCAGTAAAGGGTATTGGAGATGCAAAGTTTGGTAGAACTACTTACGTTTGAAAAAGACAACCATGCACATTTTAAACTGTACTGTAAGTTGTTTCTTTGACAAATGGTTTTATGTTGAACAAGTTGTCTCCACCACCCATCATGTAAGTTCTCATATTTGCATGAACACTGTGAGCTGAATACCTGGCATGCAAACACAATCACATTGCTCAGACAATCACCTCATCATGTATTACGGCTTTCACCGCGATAGGTGTGCCCCTGGGTGGTTGATTAGAAAATATAGGTCCCCTCTGTTCAGTTGGCTGCTGTTATTATATACATACCCTCTTCTGTTGCCTCAATGGTGAATACAGCTTCCTATGTATGAAACCTTCTGGCAATTTGAGGTATTTTCTTTGGTGACCCAGTGTTGCATTAAGTTCATAACAGCCAAGTACACTGACTGACATTTTCGTATAACGGAGAGTGGTTGGGGGGATGTTAAGGTTTCTAATCTGGGTCATCACTAATAGGACTTGAAGTGAGAAAAATAAGGAAACAGGAAGGGTGTATGTTTGGAGACAAACAAACATATTATGCAGGTAGCATGTAAGCCCTTTATCTGTAGTCAGAAGAGGCCTTGCCATCCAGTGTTGCTACATGTGATGATTTTCTCTTGGTCATTACAGTAATGTACTTTGCCATCTGTGATAGATATCACCTAATAAGCTGCAGTCACCTGGAATCTTGCTGGTAAGTCCACAGTGTACTCAAGAAATCCGACCGCAGTTTCATCAAAGCAAACTGCTTCCTTCAATTTTGTGTAAACTGATCCCTTCTCGGTCCAAGTGACAAGATGTTAACTGTTAGGGTTCCTGCAGTCATGGAAAACCTGGAAATGTCACGAAAGTTTTGAAATGTAGAGATGTTGTGTAAAGTTCTGGGGAGGGGGGTGGGAGGGGAGTGCTGAGTGGTGGTGGGGGGACCTAATATCTATGTTGTTTTTATCTGTCTTTGATCACTGTGCTTTCATTTACAAAGTGTGACTTATGTGTTGCTGAACTTTCATTTTCAGTTCTGTATGCACTGACATGTATATGTACAGTGAGTGGGTGTAGTGTTGCTTGCATATCATTTATTATGTGCACATCTGGTTTCAGGCAGCTTTGAATTTGAACTTTACAAACTTTACACAAAGTTTCAATTTATGTCAATATAGACTTAGGTGAGTTTGGGTTAAAATATCAGGAACTTAATGCATTCACTACAATCTCTGTGGTAACTACTGGCCTTACAACCTGTCAGCACCAAATAGTTCATGTACAATGTGCAGAAAATATGTATTGCTGCTAATGAAGACACATGTTTTTTTACCTTTGCATGCAGTCCTGTAAATTTCAATTCAGCTCTACTATATCAACTAATTCCTTTTATATTTTTCTTACTTAATCCATGGACTATTCACACATAGGTGCTGTAAATGTGCAATACATTCTAGTGTGCAGAATGTGTCATTTAAAACTCGAAGAGCCTCACGGTGTTAAGCGGCTATGCAGTCTAAATTGTACTGATGCCTTTGGTACTGTTACAATAATTTGACAGGAAGATTGCATTTATCCTGATTATACCTATACAGTACATGTCCCTTTAATGCATAGCTGTAGTGAACATTTTGTGGTTGGTGATATTTCTGTTGTTGGTCTACATTGGTATCAATTTTAGCATACTGACTCTGTCGCTGGGCTTTCACTTTTCATACCTGTTTTTAGGGATGTACCCGATCTGGAATTTTAAGATCCGGCCGGACCGGATTTTACCGGACAGTGGTACAAACTATCCGGCCGGATAAAATCCGGCCGGACCGGGATTTTTTCATAATTGGGAATCTTGTAACCGAAATCAGGGTCCAAGTAAAATAGAAGTAGGCCTACCAATGGTACATAAAGGAAAAGGGGTCTGGCTTAGAGACTTTTCTTTACAAGCAATTGCAATTTATGTATTAGTAGTAAATTTTAATGATCAATACACATACCTCCTCTACAAAGCTTAAGCTTGATTTAATTTAGCCTTCAGTCATCTTATAATATCATGTTTCTGAGTTAAGCTTTGCAAGACCATGTTTTTCATCGGAGTCTGGTTGTTACTTGTGTAATAAAGTACTTTTTAAATACATTCTTCAGTTTGATATACTAAACAAGTCTATGAAGTCATATCTTTCACAACTAAGTTTAAACTTTCTGCTAAGTTTGCCACACCCAGTGGGTCCAAATGCAAAAGATATCTGTCATACTGAACAATTTTTTTTTATTTACCAGCAAAAGAATCACTGAAATGTTTGTATTTTTAATTTTGACCAGAGTTGGTATAGGATTTTAAACTTTGTGGGAAGCCCCCTCAATGAAATATTGATCCAGTTCTCAGATAGCATTCTAGTCACAATTAAGTACAACTTTTTATGGATAGGATGTCCTTCCTTGAGAGGGACTTGGTATGAGAGGGAATTCCTTGTATCCTCCTCCCACCAACTACAGTAGGTAACAACACTTGTTTGAATAACCTATTTTCATCATGCGTGATATTATTTAAATGTACTTGTAGAGCCTTCTACTAATGATTCACAAAAAATTCAGTTCCAGCCGGATTTTTAAAATGTCTGGCTGGAACCAGATAATTTTTCATTATCCGGCCGCATAGTCCGGCCGGACTGGATATCCGGTACACCCCTACCCGTTTTTACCATGCTGTAATGTTCTAACTCGTATGACTCCATGAAAATCTCAGTGCCTTGTAAATTTGTCAGCTAGGTCGCAATGTTCTGCCTAACATTGCTGTCAGTTATGTTCGTTTACATGTTAATCTTACCTTTCAACAACAGTATTCATTTGTGTAGGTATGCAAAACGGTGGGCATGACCCATATAATATTCAGTTTTAACCTTCATTTTTGTTGACATTAATGTGTGAGGAACATCACTATCGGCAGCCATTCGGTATCCTCGATGGTGTTCAGGTACGGTTGAGCTTGCATTCCATCTCGCAGTTACTAAGTTTAGCAGCTACCAGACATTCGTTTAGAGGCTGGTTATCACAGCGGGGCATCACGTGAACCATTGGAGGCCTTCACCGGTCTAGACTACCATGTGTGTTATTGCTTTGTCTGATAAAAGAATATTTGTTTACTCACTGTAGCTACATTTTATAAGTTTCAGAAATGTGAATTACCCTTTCAAGTTGATCCAGTGTGACCTCTGCATTCAAGCCAGCTGGCTCGCAAGCATCAGCGAGCATGTGTGGATGGGATTGGTGGGTTGGAAAGTGAAAGTTGAAGTTTCCTCATTGTGTATTTTACTGAGCAAGTGACCTCTGGGGGTCGTACCAGGACCCACTCATTTCTATTATTGACTCTGTGTGTTATTCACAGAAGTAATCTGTTTCATTTCAGTGTAAAAGGCTCAGGTGAAGTAGTCTGCGGGTTCTCTGGCTGCAGTGATGTAGACCAGAAATATTAAAGACGGGGATCAATAATGGTGTTTGCAGTATCTTGCCACTAAATTTGTTGAAACTTATTACAGGCTGGTAGATATCTGCAGACAGGGAGCTACCTGTCTTGCAACAGGTTCATCGACAGGCAGTAAAAATATATCTAGAAGATTTCAAAGTGGTTCAAAGGTAAGTAATAGTTTTGCACAGTGAACTTACAGTAGACAGGAAGTTTAGTAATCTGAGTCAGTGTAGAATATTATTTTAACCTTTTGCATGAAATGATTTTACGATGATAGCATGATGGAGGAGGGGGGGGGGAGGGGAGAGGAGGATAATTGGGGTTCTTGAGGAGTGTGTGTCTGAACTGAAACTGGATGTGAATCTTAGAGAAAGAATGTTGCTGTTTTCAAGACTTGGTTAGTAATTAATTTCCTCAGGTCTGTTTCCCCATTCAAAGTACAGTCTTGTCACGGTGAGCGAAAAGAGATTTCTGAATTGTTTTTTTTTCTAAAAGATCAAAGATAGTTATATTTTAATAATGTGTTTCAACTGCTGTATGCAGATAAAAAAATGTACTTTCCTGCATGTTGTGCAGTAATTGATTGGTACTTTTGTGTGTTTTATTATGGCCACATGCATCACTTTTTCAAATCGGTTGAGGCCAAAGGTCAACTGAAGTCACTCTAGGGGTAGCCAAAGAGTGGAAGGCTTTAACATGTTGTATATACTGTAAGCTTGGACTGATCTGTTCTGTAATTTAATGCGGGACCACATTGAGTAGAATATTTGGTACTATATGCCAATTGTCATAAGTAATCTATCAGTAGCCCCAAATCATTTTGCTTATATGTTAGTACAGTCAGTGTGATTTTCTTAAGAATTTAAGAGTTTAAAAATTTCTTAATTTTTCACGTAATCCTCAGCTGTCGCAACACAGTGTCTTCCCCTGATTTTAGACTGGCTTTTTCTGTCACGGTCAGTACAGTATCATTTATGCGAGAAGTGATATATCAGTTCATTCTCATAGTTTTTGAAAGGTTCATGCAGTGTTTTCATGGGTTTATGGAGGAATGTAGCAGGTAATTATCAGAAAAGTGTTTCACAGTCCTTCATCATCCTTCGTTGACTGTAGGAATGTAACTATTCAACTCTAAAATCTTTCGACGATATACTTTACCCCAGGGACTGCTTAGTTTTACCCTTGAACCAGTGACATACAAGAATCAATATCTCTATGGCCGCACAGTACACCATGTCAGTGATGTTTTCGTCAGCTCTACCAGACATAGGTCTGGCTACAAATTAATGCCAAGGTTCCCTTTCTTAATGAGTAGCTGTATCAAACTTCAGAAGGAATTTTATCCAACCAGTTTTACTAGTGAGTCTCATATGAGGGCCATATTATGTTACCACGGTATACTTGAGCACCTGATCAGCCATCAAGCCAGAATTAAATTAAAGTCTTTCTTTTGTGGGTTAGTATATAGCTATAGTTATGTTATTTATGGCCACCTAAAGTGTCTCACATCCAATGTCTTTTAGTCCATTGTCCGCCTCTTACGCGCGTCATGCAAACTTGTTGTAAACAAGTTTGATAACAAGCAAAGAGTTGAGTCTTATCGTCAACACAGTGCTGCTTGTTGCAACTCTTGTGCAGTTAATATGTAAAAGTGCACTGTGACTGTGAAGTTTCTAGCGGAAATAGTGAGGGACATCTTTTGAAAAGAAGGCAAACTTTTGACGAAATGTGCACTTTTACTTTTAGTGTCTCCGGTAATTACGCATTGCATGCGTTTTCACTTTCATTTCTTGGCTCAGTATCTGAGCTGTAAGGCTGCTTAATTATCCTAACCAGGAGACTTATTATGGGGAGGGGAAGGAGGGGAGGGGACAAGGAGTAGCTGAGAGTTAGTTACGAATTCATCCTCCAAAAGCATCAGTCTTTCAGTTTTCTTCATTTTCGTATTCAGTGTGATTGCATGGTGCTAATATGTAACATGTTGGGACCAATAGACAACCGAACTCATGACATGCATTCTGTACCCGGCGACCTACTGTACCTGATTTAACATTTTTCTGTTTTATTTTTCACAGTAATGTTATTTCTGCAGTGCTGGTACACACTGCAATAAACCACATGTACCTGTAACGTCTGCATACCTTTGAATTTAATCTCCGTAAGAAGATTATCTTTAAATGCCAGTCAGAAGTTAAACAGTGGCCCCATCATAGCAGGCAGTGTGCATGCTCTTGTGTTAACTCAAGTGTAATAAGTATCACTTCCTACCAGTATCCCAGACATGAGGTCCCAACACCTATACACTCTGGATTTCAGATTAGGATTCAATTCTTTGAGGTACGCATTTCATGGTAAGTTGTACCGATTAAAATTGAAAATGTTGGTTGGAAACCGTTGCATTGCAAGATCGATTCAGTATGTATTAACATTAAACTCATCTTCGGCATGTGTTGTGCACATAATACAAAAACTCGCCTCAAGGAGAGACAAAATTACATCTGCATTCTCATACTGCTGAACAATATCTTTGGAGCTACATACTTCAGAGTAGGACAGCCTCATGAATATTCATATCAAGAGGAAAACATGTTAAAATAAACAGTTTACCAATTAATCTGCAAAGTTTTGTCTAGAATTGTTGCAATCAAACTTTGCAATCAAATAATCATCTCATTTTGCTGAGTTTACCATCATTTCCAATCAAAGTTTCGACTGCTGGCGATGCCACCAGGATCATTCGTTCACTTTTTGCCTGAAGATGAGCTTGCCACCGATTGGAAGGGAAGATTGTCGTATCAGAAGCAGACGGTTTTCACACACACACATCCACAGACCGAGCTGCCAAAGATTTACCATTTTAAAATGACTCTGTATCGATTTGTCTATCTTAGTGGCAATCCATCATTCTTGATTTACCGTTTTGCCAGTATTAAATGGTCCTCCATATTAGACCGGCGGGAATGAAAGCAGATTCAATTTCCTCCTTGAGGGGTGAGAGACTTTTCATATATCGTTTCTAGACCGACACTTCCTCGTGATCCTAGTGACCGTGGATCATGTCAGACTGTTTTGACTGCTCTCAGTGGCTGGATAC
Source organism: Stichopus chloronotus (assembly GCA_021234535.1). Lineage (NCBI taxonomy): Eukaryota > Metazoa > Echinodermata > Holothuroidea > Aspidochirotida > Stichopodidae > Stichopus > Stichopus chloronotus. The sequence goes on from CM037847.1 coordinate 10,695,411, forward strand.
AGGTAACTGTGTTTGTTCATGTATGTAACACAGTCGAGAAGTATTAAAATAGCAACCAGTTTTCTAAGTTTGCAGACTTACATACATCTGGTACTTCCTTGTGTATTAAACTCTGTAGATAGTGATTTAAACAAGTGCATCAACTGTTAATGCCCTCACACCTGTGACATCACTGGAGCCTGTCTCATACAAACCAGTGAATCTCGGATTTGTTTCATAACTCGTGGACCATCTCAGAACTGTAAGAGTCTGATTGTGAGTGAGATCATACATGTAATTTCTTTTTGAATTTGTGAGGTAGGTAAATTTTTTACTGTTTGTTTGTGTGTGCACATGTCTGCTTCCTGCGTAGTCCTTGCATGTAATTAACATTCATTTTGTCGTTGATAGGGGTTGATGTAGAATTACTGTGGCATTTAGAATAAAGTGAGTGCACCAGAGAAGTAAAGAGAGACTTAATTGGTGTATTAAATATCTGTACTGTTTGAAATTTGAAAAACAGATGAGGTAGACTGTAGATCGAGCATCAGAAATGTTGAAACTCTCAAAGTATGGTACCCGAGTGTTTTTTACGCGGCAGTTCAGATTCATGATAAAGAAAGAGAGGATCTTCAGTAAGTGGTCTGTTGTAACGTACCACCAGTGTCCCACCATCGTGAAGCAGAAATTTGTTCAAGCAGTTGTTTAACTTTCATTGCATTCTATCAAGGCAAAAGTGATTCCCTACTTTCATGAAGTACCAATCTTTCACAGTAATAAATCTTTTTTAAGGGAGCTGACACAAGACTTTTGAATACTCATGCTAACTTTTACTGCTCCGCTGTGAGCGTCTCTGTTCTCTGACTGAAGGTAATATCAGACTACAGTATAAACTTGAATCTCATCTTAATAAACATCCTTCACATGTAATAATATATACTTACTGTCCCTATGTTGTGTGGTAACTATGGCCTGATGCACCCCACCCCAGGGAACAGGCCTGTATTGAAAACTCATCACCAGTGAAAAGAAAGTGAACAAAAAAGCAAAATTAGTTTTAAATTTAATTCTCTTGGCAGTAAAACTGCAGACATGTTTGACCTTTCAGCTGTCAAATGTAATATCTCTGGATGTTTTCTTTTCTGTCAACTTGGCAAATTAAATTTGGGTTCCTTCATTTTTCCTTTTTTATAACTTTTTTTTTTCACAACCATGTATGGCTTGAATTGACTGTGGCAATATATATCTCTACATTCTGAAGTTATTACTCATGCTCAAGGCTTAGCTTGTGAATATAGTTTGGGGGGGGGGAAGAATAGGATACAGATAATTGTATTTCGGAGAGGTTCAGAAAATTATATTTCTGGCGTGTGTAGTGCTGAACATATAGCCTGTCACAGTGCTGTATGTCCTTGAGTCAATTTTGTCCGATCATGTGATCTTTATCGAGGATGTATTGAATGCTTTGTTGCTGTCCTTAGTCTTTTTTTCTTCATCCTCAAATACTGCAACGAGGTATGAGTGAGTGCTATTATGGTACACTGTAGTCAGTGCCATTGCCTAAAGCGGGCCGTACAGTAGACGGCTCTGCTGGGTGCAGCAAACCTACCTTGCTGAACCGTTCTTCGTCGACCAGTGATTGTCAAGTCAGTGTTGTACAGCAATTGTATATTAGCTTAATTATTGTATGCTGATCATCCAAATTAGCTTACGTGCAACTGCTACCAGGCTACTATACTGTAGATAATTCTGCTCTTTAACAAATTTGCCGCAGCAATCTTTCACTAAATCTGCACTAAAATACTCTTTGCTAATTGCACTTTTCTTTTTGGATTTCTTTTGCTTGAATTCACTGGCCCTTCATTGTGATAGACATACTGTAACTGTACACATTACTGTATTCTGTCAAATCCTGTTATTTTGTGACTGTTTTGGTATTCGGGTTTAGCTGGTGATTCAGTAGAGAATAATGTCAGTAATTGCAAAAGTGTATGTGTGAAATTATTGCCACAAATTCCTCACATACAGTGGCATCATCTATAGAAAAGTGAATATTGAGTGCACACAGGTGTCAGCAGTGGAAATTTATTGCACAATTTTTTTTTCTTGTTGACTTGTAGTAAGTAAGCTTTATCCATTATGGATAACAAACTGTGTGTTTTTCAAAAATCATGTTGTCTTAGTCAGCTGCATAAGTTTTTATATTGCTGTATGACTTACAGTATTTAAAGGGAAATAGGGCATTGTTTGTTTGTTTGTTGGTTTGTTGTAGAAAAAACATCCATACTGTTGAAACCAATGTTTGTGGACGTAGAATGATAGATTATTCAAAATAAGGAAGGGCAGTAGCCTTCTCTTCAAGAAATAAGCTTCTCACAGATAGAAATTCAGTTATTTGTCACTTAACACTAATTTTTTCACCCAAACTTTTCAAAATTCAAATGATGCATCTGCCATTACTCATCACATGCACAATGTTTTGAGGAGATGAAGCTTTGGTAGATGTTTAGCGATGACACTGAATGGTTTAACGATGATTACCGCTATTTTCTTTGTATGCCATGTTGGTGTATTCTAAAAGCCCTATTCCCTTTTAATATATCCTGTTTAAGAATTCTGATGAATTCCTGACCAGGTAGATTTTGTGTGACAGATATATAATGTTGTAATTTCTGCTGTAGGTGTTGCATGGCCATACTTCTATCAATTTCCTGTTGGTAGTATTACAGTGGTAAAAAATATCGTTGTATCGTAAGTTACCCTTTAAAAACTCCATGAGACCGTTACCAGCTAATAAAATTTTCTGTATTTTCTGTATTAAATTTAATGAAATATTCTGTATTTTCTCCAGAAAGGATCCTGGCATGCTGGATCAATGTAGTAAAGACAAAAAGCCAGTAAATTCTGCCCTTGTGTGTATCTTCAAAACTGTAACAGGACATTAAAGTTCATTTTAATGTCCTCTATTTTCAATGAATTTGTTTTTATGTTCGCTTTGATTATATTGAAATTATTCAAATGAGTTGTAACATGAGATGAGAGTTGAAGATCAACATTTCATTCCTGTGAATCATTCCTAGATTGTATTTCATACTTCTGCCTCCCTCTTGGTTTGTCCCAAGAAGAAAAAGCAACATTGGCTTAAATGCATACAGGCAGCCAGTTGTTTGGAAGTATCATATTATTGAGTAAGGGATTAGTGTCCAATCGCATCTGAGGTGACAGATGGACAAGCTGGCGATGATGTTACGGCTCGTGACAGCCTCTCCTCACTGAGAGAGGATGTTGAGTCAGGGTTAGCAATTCCCGGGATGGAAGGTCATTAGCATTGTGCAAAATTAGAGCTTTCAGTTCGTCAAACAACAGAGCTATTAAGTGACAAACTGAATTATCTACAGGAAACGTGTGATATGTGAAAAAAGTCACTCGTGGGCACCAGGTTTTTCATCGCTTTCACCCCCAACAGTTATCTTACGGTTACGGCATTTGCTACCACTGAATTAGCAGTATGCATCGATCGCGCAGTGGTTAAGAGTTGAAATTACGGTCTTAATGAACGGCTGATATGTGCATGCAAAACTTACGAGAAAGTGGATGGTAGTTTTATTTTCAAATATTCCATAACTGCTGTGGATGTAAAAGGATCGTTTAAATATGAATCATGTTTTTTTTTTTTTTTCTGCTTATGATTCAGAGACCATTTAGTTGGGTCAATGCACTTGAAGCTAAAAAAAAAAATCAGAAAAATGTGTCACCAAGTTAGAAAAAAATGAATCCATATGGTTCAGTTGTCATTTTCAGGGGTACATTCTTGGCTATACAAGCCATCTCCATTAAAACAAGCTCTGCAAGAAAGCAGTGCTAATTATCAAAGCAATTCTCTGCTATCGCTCCTTACGTCTCTTAAAAAGATGCAAACATTATTGTAGACAAGTCATCATTCTCATTTTTAGTGAACATCTCAAAGAATTCACAAAATGAATTATTTTAGTAAATATTCGAGGTATGAGCCTCTTACTAGAAATCAATCGGTTGTGACGTAGTACCGGCAAATCTATATTGAACAGTTGCCCTTGATTTTTAGCTCAAGCTGTCGGTTACAGTACTGTTCTGATCTCTCAATTGCTGATAAAACCTTAGTTTCACCAGGGAGTGGCATAGACCTACCTTTGAAGCATTGTTCGGAGCTACCTAATTGTTTAAGGATTAGTTGACATAGATAAGGTTGGTCTGTGAATGATATTGAACTGGTACCTGACGAATAAAGGATAGAAATACCTTTGAGCTAAGTACGCAGCTTACCTTCGCTTGGTTTGGTGGGTCATAAAGTATAAAAAGCAATTAAATTTATGTCCATCACAATAACAGCTCTTCTCGTTTCATGTGCTTAGTAGGTTAGTTTCTTATGGAATGCATCTTACTAAAAGTATCTTACTTAATGTACACAATCATAGGGTTTTCATTATCTCGGAACGAAAGAGTTTGTGTGTCCAAGACCTTGCCAGAAATGGGAAGAGTGCAAAAAATGGAAAATGGTTTTTGTCGGTTCTACGTCACACATTTTCAGGCTTGTGCTACAGCCCAACTTTCAAAGTGTTATTTCACATCTAAGGAAGCTTCCTCTGGTAAAGTAGTTATGTTTAACTGATAGAACAGTAAAGAATATCATATATTATGTGAAGTTTTTTCGTTGGTGGAGAATTCCGTTAAGGCTACTGATGTATTCATTTTAAAAGAAAAGTTGTTCAGAAATCTTCTATGAAATTTAGTGCATATCTTTTTATATTTTATATCTCCTTAATGGAACAACTCAGTTGGATAAAACAATTTATTTCCAACCTTGAGGATAAATTTTCTGGTAATTCAAGCCTTTAGGTACACTTTTATGGCTACCTCTGTGTAGTCTTCAACATAAATTAAGAGTAATTACCTCTCACATTTTTGCTAGATGTAGACTGCATACTTTTTTAGAACTCATGGAGAAGAAAATGTGCATACGTGCACAGAATGTGAATGGAAATGTTCTTTCAAATCCTCTTAAGGAGCCTGTAAGGAGCGTCAGCCTGGACAAATTAAGTTCCTTAAATATTGAATTAATTTCCTCAACTGCAGAAGGTATATCTGTACAGTAAGTCATCAGCTTCCTGATAGTTTGCAATACTTTTAAAACATCCATTTGTCATTCATTCATGACAGTTAGGTGATTCTATGATTTGTTCAACGAACATTTGTTAATGTCGCTTTGCTTGTAGATTTAAAACAATAGACATGTATCAGAAGAAACGCAGCTGATACTACACTTCAAATGTTATTATGTTGATTATGAAGTTGTACACTTTTTTGTTGTGTACAGTAGTGCTGTGTAACATCGCATGGAACAGACCTAGCTGTAGTATACACTGTGTGTTATCCCCTCCTCTGCCGTAGCTCTACAGTAGGTACTGTACCACGTGCATTTTTTTATTTGTTTTTACAGTATGTATTTGTACCATTCATCATCACAGTTATTTGCATTCTCTAGTGCTTGCTGATTTTCGCTGAAATGATAAATACTGATCCAACTTGTCATGAATTTTGTAGTTTGTTTGTTGTTGTTGTTGCAATGTATTGTAAAGGAGGCCCGGCGAGTCTGTACTTAAATAACGTCATCCATGTATGTGTACCATGTATATACCTATCCATTGTTAGCTGATTTGATATTACTGTGCAACTGCATCTACCTATATTCAGTATCTGCCAAAACATAGTTCTCTTCCACTATATAATATACGAAATAGAGTTCCGTACACAATTTGATTTCAGAAAACTGCAAAAACATGTGCCACACAGCAATGTAGGCAGTGCATGTGCTTACAAGTGGAAATTTGCAAAAATTCTCAAAATACGATCAGACAAACCTTACTTCATTAGCCAGTATTTACTTGCACATACAGACTTGACTCATAGATTCGCTTGCAGGATTACAACACAGTCCCGACCCCAAAACAAGCACAATGTACATTATTTTGAATGTAACCCATGTGTCTAATTATGTTATCTTTTTAAGTCGAAAACTTTTTTTTTTCTTGCCACACGTTTGCGTGATAGTGGTTCACGAGAAATGTTGGGTCAAAATAGTTACACAGTGAGTCAATGGGACTCCTCCATTAAGTTGACTGTATGTGAGGAAAATATAAACAGTAACCCATTGACTACATGTGTCATTGAAATTTCCAGCTTGGACTTGCTTTAGTCGATTTCACCTTAAAGGAATATAAGCATAAATGAACCCCTCAATAGAAATAGTTGTATATTAAAATAATGTTTAAATAATGTAGGCTAATAATTATTAGAACAAAACAGAAAGGTATGATGTCGTATAGAACATAACATGTACAGTAGAAAAGGGATCGTGATCAGTGTATGTGTCTGACTGTTTGCCATCTCAGCTCACGTCTAAGCAGTTGTTCCGTTTCAAAATGCGCGATATTCTTTCAAATTAGGAACTTTTGTGAAATGTTTAGCACGATTTACATGCAGTAATTTCAAAGTCAGTCTCATTGTATCGTATTGCATTGGACTGTGCCCATACCCTGGTCTGAATTTGGACCCAGTGAAAATTCTAATGAATATTATCCTACAACATTTTAGAGTAATTTCATTGTTGTTCCTGGCAGTCATCCAAGTGTAATGTGCGTGGTATGGCAGAACAGTGTTAATGTGCAGGACGAATCGATTGAACAGCGCATATAAGGGCATTTGTCGTGAACATACCCTTCATGTGTAAGTTGAAAATATCAGAATTGTCACAATTCACAGTGTTACATTATGCTCGACTGTATTTATGTTTTAGCATTTGGTAATTCTGTGTAGTGCACATCTGGTCACCTTCCATGCATACTTTGTGGAGCATGCAGAGGTTGTTGTATATGGTTGTACTGTATGAACTGTACAGTACGTGAACGCTGACAGAAATTGTGAATCTTGTCACTTCGTCATCTGGAAGATTCCCAGAAACTGTCGAAAATCATGAATCAGTTTGCCATACGCATCTCTAATGCAGTGTAATCAGGTATTGTCATGAAGAATACAAGGAAGTGGTTGATTACGGGATCCTAATTGTGTCATTGTACTGTTTGTCATAGCCCAGTCCCTTTGCTCATACTATTTACCATTCATGAACATGCTAACTTCAATGCATTTTTCCAGTCTGGTTTGGTTACCCTTTGTACACCTTGATCTTTTTTATGTATCAGCCCATAAAGTTCAATGTGTCACACAGTCGCCAGGTAATTGTCTCAGTATTTCGTACCTACTGTAATACTGTCCTTTTAATGGATGTATGTTAGGGTAAAGTTTAAAACCTCTGTGATTATTAATAGCTTCTCTAAGTTTTGACAAGGACAGAAGTTTCAATATTAATTTATCATCCTTGTATACGTTGGCATCTGTCAGTGATAGATTTGTTTGGGGGGGGGGGGGGAGGGGAGGGGGTAAGCAACATTCACATTCTCCCGTCTGTTTGCACCTAACAAAAAATTTAAATGGTGAGGAAAAATGATTAAGGAAGAAAGTAGAAACCATAGAAGTAAGACAGTAATAAGAAGAACGTTACAAAAAGTGCTACCATTTTGCATCTGGCTCTCTTCTGAGAGCAAAACTTTCTAAAGGGGATATTTCTCGCCTCTAAGAGGCCACCCCAGTGGCAGTCCATTGGCCCCCCACTATCAAATTATCCTGGTTTTGTCATTGCAGTATTTGATAATGTATGTCACGTTGGTACTAATGTACCATTGGCAAATCATATATATAAATTGTACTCCACATATGAAACATGGTGGGCTGTTACCTTTGTGAGTGCATCGCAAAGTTTGATGGACGTACAGGGTGCGTATTATACTGAAAATTAGTTAAAGTTGGACTTCCGTAGTCAAGCTGGTTGATGATTTTCAAAAATGCAATATATTCCAGATGCTGAAATGCATTATTTGTGCTGATCAACAGTTAGTTTGATGTTCTGGTAAGGGGCAAGTACAGCCCATTTGACAACCCTAGTAGCTCTTTAAGACCTAATGGGGAATTTGATGGCCCTGGTCTTTCAATGTATATGGCTGGTTTATTTATTGCTACCAGGATACCATACATGTAACATCAGTTCAGCTTGTTTGGAAACTTTTGGCAGGATTCTGGATGAGAGAGAAAGTATCCTTTTACATAATTAAAGTGATTGTAAAATGTGACAATAAATATCGGCCTGATTTTGGTTCTTGAATATAGCCATCCTCCCACTGTCTTCCAAAATGCACTCAGCCAGCAAAAAGAATGAAAGCGAAAGAAGGCCTGCTGTGTGCATACACAGGAACTTTTAGCTAGGGAATATTGTGTGCATGTGACTCCTTGAATGTACTGTATAGTACAGTAAGATATTGTACAGTATGTCTGCAGTTTCCCTAGATAACAATTGAAACAGAAGTGCTTACCAAAGTAAGCATGAAGGACAGTTTTTGCAGCCAGCTGTTGTATAAAACTATACAAGGCTGTGATAAAGAGTTAACGTCTGCTTTTAAGTGATCACCGTGTGTGATACCATCCGACTCGGGATATCGGCCGAACGAGATTCTTTGCAGTCCTTCTTGTTCGACCTCTTCAGCTTTGAGAACTTTATGACGCCTTCATCGTGTAGGAGATTAATGTAGGCCGCTGCCATACCGAACAGTACTGTACAGTCTGTATGATTCTCAGCTGAAGTGCAGTCAAGTATATCCGATATCACTATGCAGCTCAGCAATCCATGGGAAGGTGAGACAGGAATATCATTTTCACACCTTTTAACTTATGATATTATGTATTGAATCTAATTATGAGACTAACTGTAATACAATACCCGTACTACTGTAACTTTATCTTTACATGGAGGAACCGTTGACCATGGTGCTCAAATTTTTAGCACCTTGGGCACGTGATCTGCGGGTTTGTTTTAATTTCCAGTTGCAGGTCACCATTAAATTCAAGACCATGTCATCATCAAAGTATTGGAGTATATATAAGAAAATCTGAAAATTGAAATTTTCTAGCAGAGGTGCATATTTTTACCTCAGAATCCCCCTCCGCTTCTTCGTTTATCTGTTAAGGCACTGTGCCGTTGTTCCTGTGCAATGGTGTTATACAGTACAGCTGACAGGGTTTCATTGAGTTAATCATTATTGCTACATGTGGTAGCATACTCACAATAAAGGAAGCCTCCCCACATTCAACCCTCCCCTAGTTACAGTACCCTAAGGGCTGCTTCATTTTTGTTTCTCGCATTAGTAATGAGAACTGCTTGCATGCACGCACTAGCACATACAGTGTTTATTTGTCTAGCTTTGATATGCCATGCCCCTACAGATTTGAACTACTGTACCTTTCAATGCTATGACCTACAGTACAAAAAAAAAAAACAGAAGCTGATGCAAAACGGAAATAGCGTATTTTAGTATTGGCATTGAGTATCAATCAGTTTAGCTTTTTTGATATTCAAAAAGGAAAAGTGGTATAATCTTACGCATAATGATCCTTACTATGATTATAAACGGTTTCCCCGTCCACATTTTACGTACTGTATAAGTTGATGTGGAGCTGGCTCAGCTACTGTACTGTAGGCTGTCCCTGCATGCCTGAGAGGTCTTAAAAGTGCTACTGTACACTAACAACAAACTTTACATCTCTTTGATATCAACTGAAATTTCTACAACTATTTCATTGTAACTCTCAATATTTTATGATTGTTTTCAACATTTCATGATTATCTTTGACTTGTATGATATTTTCTTCAATGTGATAACCAACCCTTAGAACAGAAGTCAGTTGTTACCAGTTATGATTACATATGTCAGGTTTACCGTGAAAGCTTACATTATGTACTGTACCCAATTAACTGCTTTGTTGTGACTTCAAAAGGAACTCGTAGCCAAAGGAAAGTTATATTTTTGGGTGTCTGGTATTGGACCGACACGGGACTATTAGTACAGTGTACTTAGTAGAAACTGCCACAATTCATGATTGTTTTTTATGCTACAATACTGCGTAGCATACATCAGCCTGTTTTGTCCTGCTGTTAAGGTTATCATATTTTTATAGACAATTAATTTGCCATGTGTGCTCAATAATTTACTCATATATATGCTCGGGTGATTTATACACAGAATGACATCCTTTGAATATTGCAAAATTACAAGATGATCCTGGATTTTCAGTTCAGTAGTCAACATTCGATTTGACATTTTGTGAAGTGTATATATGCTCCAGTTGTACTGGGCAGTTGGCTGTCTGCGTGTTTGAACTATTATCCAGTTTGAACTCTTGCAGGCAGACATGGCTCTATGCGTAGTTTCAATCTGGATGTTGCAGTCCTGAGAGGGTACAAATTTTTCTGTTCATGCAGTAGTAGGAGTTGGTCTTTCTCTTCAAGGAGGCATTCCAGCGGAGTTGAATAGAACATTTGATCTTCCCAAGTTCAACTCTTGTCATAATTTTCCCACTTACATAACAGCATAATAGGGGTTTTCTGTAGTGGATTGGAGGGTGGGGGCACATTGCTTCCGTTTATGCTAGTGTTATAAAATATGATAAGTTGACCAGTAAACTTTCCCAGGATAGGTTTTCACATAGGAATGACTTTGCTGTGATGTCCCTTCACATCTACTGTATGTGTCAATCAATGTTGAGTTGTTGACGCACCTGCATTTAAGTGTGTATTATTCCAGAGGGTATCAACTCCGTATCTGAAGCAGCTGTTTGCAATAACTCGGTTACTTTAATACTTCACATAGTTTTGTAATGTCCATGTTGGTAGTAATTTACAAGGCTAGCTGTCATGAACTATTTAAGTTAAACGTTATACTTTTCCCCCACTAATGAATGTTAATTAGTGAGAAATTGAGGTATACTGGAATTCACAGCCTATACACCCTCACCTCATATACTGTAACCTGTGCATTACCGTTTTGACCATGGTCTAGCATCTGGCAATTATGTGTGTAAGTATCTGACCATCGACCTTCTGTAATTGCCAGCCTTTTGTTAGTTAACTCCCTAACTAAGAAGTTTCGCTTTCACTCTGGGCTCCTACAGTCTGGGAATTATTCAAGCACGGTGATCAGATACACACACACACACACAAAATTGCCAGATGCAAGGTACCCAGGTATGATGGTCAATACGGTAATGCATAGGTTATATGAGGTGAGTATGTCGCTCGCGAATTCCCAAACCACAAAGTTGTTGGGATTCTCAAGAGAAAGTCTGCCTCCATGTCCAGTTTACTTGTTTGTCCGGCCCTTCTGTAATTGCCAGTCTTTTGGTCCAGATATGGGCACACACAAGTACTAGATGCTAGACCATGGTGAATATAGTAATGCATAGGTAGTAATTGTGGCCTGAGTTCATGCCCAAACCAATATAAAGTTGTGGGGATTCTAAAGAGAATGTCTACCCACATATCCAGTTTACTTCTTTGATGTCAATCAGAAACAATCAGCTTTCACATTCAACTAATTTGCTATTGAGGTGTTCATCTATGAGGTTCGTTTACAGTTAGCTAACACCACCCCCCACACCCAGTGGGTCGGGACGTTGTTGCCCACATGTATACAGCACTTTAGCTATTGTATGTGGATGAAATGGCAAAACAACCAGTGCTTGGGACACTTAAGAAATTGAGTTTTACTTCAATATGCATGATGTGGGCAAAGTTTAATAGATCACAACTTACTGTAGAAACAGAAAGTAGTGTTCAAGAACTGAAAGTAAAATATTGTTGTTGTTTCACAACTTTAATTTCACTTTTTCAAGAGAGAATCGGCCCGATGACCTTAGAATGCCTTTAGATAGTTATATCATGGTATTTTTGCATTGTTTCCTCTTATTGTGGTTAATATTTCTTTTGGAAATTAGCCTGCAGTGCATATGTAATATCAAGATGAAACTGTAAACACTGTCCAAATTCCTTGTTTGTTCTGCTGCATGCAACAAGACCATGAAAGTTCCAATTAGCAAAGGCTGCAATGTTCTTGGAGTCAGCTGAATCCAACACATGCTTACACCGTTCCAAATGCAAGACACCATTTGCGTTGTACTGTATGCAACGGGCATCTACCCGAGAAGGCTGTTTAACTTCAGAAAAGCTCATAAGAAGAACCATGTGATAAGTTTCACTGTGCGTATTCATTGCTGACTGGAGGTACTGTAAACTTACCCTCGCCGTAACGTGATATGATAAATGAAGATAAGTCTGGAGACTTGTAAACCAGACCTTTCCACACGTCTCACGGTTGCTAACCTAACCCTACTTGTGACAGGATAGATACCAGGTTACTGATGAGTATGTTTCAGAACTAGGATTTTAAATCTTACAAGACAAAATATGAGGATTTGGCAGCTTAATCCTTGTCCATGCAAAAACTACCAGGTGAGTTGGAATAGTCACCCATTTAATACTGTACTGTACAGTAGTTGACTACAGCTTTGTAAAATCACACATACTACAGTGTGATAGAGGTTACTGTTTCAAAGTGTTCTCTCCAGAACTGAGCCTCTTGAAAACACCTCAGATGTACTTGTCATCAAGTGATCTGACAAAAACTGCTTCCTTTGGATATTATCATGATCTTTTTAAAGATTGATAAGGAAGAAAATCAAACACCGAGACAGCTCTGCGGTTTCATTCTTGAGGGCACACTTCAGGGATATTACACTGAGCGTATCTACCCCTCATTGTCGAAGTTCTGACAGTGTGTGTTATTTTATGGGCTAATTTATGCAAGGCAGGGCTTCAGCGAGAAACCTGAATTTACACCCGCGGTGCAGTGGGGAGAAAGTTAATTTGCACTGATGCATCTATAAACAAGAAATTTCTCTTAATTCAGGTTGAGATTGAAATCTGCGAGTGCAGAGCTTTGGGAATGATATGCAAGTCCTTGTAGAGAGAGAAAAAAAAAACAGCATTTTATAGTATTAGCTTCTCTCAGTTAGCATATATTCCTAGTGGATGTTGATTCATCACATCAGAATAATCTTGAAACAGCGGTAATTTGTAATTGATGTTTCGTCATCTTGCCCTCTGCTTCTGGCACGAGGAGGGGGGTCTTCTCAACTTTTTTTTATACTGAATGCAAACAGATCTTGAGGTATCTACCTGCATAAATGCTAAACCTAGAATAGTAGTGTGTGAGGTCCATTGGTGAGACTGTGACTTCATTGCAAGCCAGTGTAACCATGACTGAGACACTGTTCAGCAGCAGATGGCTTATTTTGACAATTTCATTTTATTACTTGCGTTATACTGTACATTAGTGTACAGGTCATTTCTGCTGGTAAAGTACCACAGGCAGTTCACCGACAGTATGGTGGTGAGTTATAGTACATCCACAGTATATCAGTTGCTAGATGCCAAATGGTATTTCTAGGCCTCAATCAGTTTGTACAACATTACTTATGTTTTTGTATATCCTAATAACTAAGGTGTTACGAAAAGTTTGGCTATTCATTTAAACCCCTTGATTTGTGCAAAGTTAATTATCCTGCATGTATAATGAACTTTCCATAAGAGTCTAAGGCAAATGCACCCTAGACGAATATTTGAATCTACACTGTGTAGTCTGCGAATCTCGTGAAGAAATTCTTCCCAAACTTTTTTGGGAAAACAAGCTGTACAGTACTATGATGACCATGCACAGTTACTCCATAAAAAGGTTTCATTCACCCTTCAGGAAATTTCTAGAATAGACCTGAAACAAGATATATTTGCAGCTGCTGATTACAGTAATTCATCATTTTCATCTTAATGTACACAGTCACATAGTCTGAACCTAACATTCCTAGTGTTTGTCCTCATTTAATTAAGAGATGCAGACAAAAAGTGATCTAATTTTTCCCTAATTACTTCCTTAAGGTCTGTCTGTTCCGTCTTTTTTTACATGTCACCTCGAAAAAACTCTGCAGTTGTTTTGTCAGAGAACAGTGCTTTCAGTCACACTGCGATAAATACCCTCTTCCTGCTATGATGCCAAGGTCATTCAGGGGCTGCGTAAATGTTCTCCAGCAGATTTCCAATCAAAGGCAGGAAGCAACAAAGGGAAGAAGTGTGAATTAATTAATGAGGCTGTTAATTACTGTTTTACTTAAGTAGTTCCTGTTTTGTTTCTATATCTCACATATTTTGATCAATAACTAATTCTTAACTGGTGCATGCAGTGTTACTAGCCGTTTAATAGATGTTAGGCTGTTAGCAGTAGATGAACATTTGCAAGATAAATATGCATTAGTGCTGCTCATTGTGTCGTAGTGATCATGATCAGGATGGATGTTTATGATTTAATCCAAATTTCGTCAATGAAATCCATCTTTAAGTCAATGGCAGATAACAACGTGAGCACAGAATTAGTGATTTTTTTAAGCATAATTTATATTTGAATTACACTTATTTTGAGACATGTAGGATCGTAAACTTTGTTAAACAGTGAGCAACTCAACATTTTTATGCATTTGTTCACTTGGAATATGTTTTGACATGAGGTTATAACTTCCAGAGAAGCTGGATAAAATCAAACCTTGATCAAATTCTAGTTGTGAATGACCAGGATGCCCATTTGTACCATCTGTAACGTACTGTGGGTGGCGTGGCCCTGGGAGTAATTTATACAGTCAGATCCCCCAACCCTTTAACCCACCCCGCTCTCCTGTGTGTGGAGTGGCGGGAGCAGCAAGTAAAAGCTCACCATATCCTGAAACTCAAATCATCTTCTGCCAATAAGTGGTTGATAAACTGTTATCATCATATCAGTTGATAACTTGATGAACTGTGTGCATGTGAATGCACGTACACTAGTCTAACGTCAAGGGAATGGAACGACATATCCATGACATCCCTACTGTTTTCAGGTGACCGTGAGTGCCTATCATTCACCATATATGAGCCCATTCCTATGCAGTTTACTATGGCTGGAATGCATGTATTGCAGATTTATGCTACCGTAATTTACAGGTCCTACCTAAAATTGCAGCTTACATTACGTACATTACGTACATTTCTTTCTTTTTTTTTCAAATTGGGAGTCATTGAATTTCCTCAGTTATGGAGCCAGACGATTTGGGAGACCGTACAATTCCAAGATCCCACGATGCAGTGACGTATCTTCTGCAGTCTAGTTGTACGAGCCTGTAGTACTTCAATGTTCATGCTTGTGTAGGGTTTTTACAATGAAGGCACAGTGCAAGCATTTTGGAAAGATCAAGAGCCTATATGGATCCCAAAGAAGTCTGTGCATGACCTAGCTGTGCGATGCTAGAGTTTCCTTCAGCCAATCGTAATGAATTTCCAAATCATCCCTAAGCCCCTCGGGGACTCTGTACATGCCACTATGCTGGTCCGGTATGTGCACATTGCGATGGAATTTTGACGGGCCCAAAATTAGGAAGTGCCCATGGCCTAGAAGATGAAGAGGTATCTCTGTATGTTATGGACATACTACAGGCTTATGAACACCCCTTATCATCATCTGAGTGAGCTGGTGTACAGCTTTCGGTACTGGCTCCGCACCCTGTAGGTCGTCTGTAGATTTGGTGTGCGGCGCCCATAATGCTACATTTCCGTATTGGACAGTGTTAAACTTTAGTTAGTTTACTTCTACTTCTGAATAAACCCATGTTACTTCAAAGGAAACCTTTTCCATATGTTTCAAATCCTGAAAGTATATTTCAAAAACTTTTCACATTTAAGGGCAAATGGACAGATTTAACAAGGAGAACTGTACTTTTCTGCCTACAACAGTTAGTCTTGAAGTATTGTATATAGCACATGTGCACACTAGGAAGTCACAGACTGTACCAGGGTGATTTCAAAGTGATAACATTTTTATCAAACAATAAATACCCTGTTACTGCTGGGGTGCATTCCGATATCTTACACCCGATTTACCCCCTGTTATGAAAGCCAGTCACAAGTGCTAGCTGGTACTGTAGTAAATATATTGCACGGATGGTTGATTATGTGGAATGGTGGTCAACTGCAAGTGAATACATACTGTAGGTCTCTTCAAAAATCTTTGTCGGTGTAGTGTTACGTGTGTTTGTGTACCTTATGGGCTCCACTCAAGACAGCTGAAGATCTATACCAATTAAGGAGATAATCATTGGTGGTACACTGATTGGGTTCATATTGGAGCAGTACTGTGTATAATTATTCAATTCTTAGATATTGTGCATGGAGTTTTAATCTTTTGGAACTTACAGCATTTTTTTCAGATAATTCACAGTTTTGAATAAACCATACTCTTCCTGCATTTTCAACTGCTGCATTTACCAGCTACTATCCATGATTTACACTGTATCCTAAGACTGCAGGATAAGTTCGTAACAGGAACCATCAGGAACGTTTCACTTATACTGTAAAAGGACACTCAAGAATACATAAAGCAGCCTACAGATTAAGTTGCAATCCAGGAGCCTAACTGTATTTGGTGCTCAGTGCAATTTACAATTATGATTTTATTCTTTGTTGGAGGAGGTCTGGAACCTGGGGAAATTCCAGGCATGTTGGATACTTAGTACACTGTACAATACTCTGCATCTTTAAGGATATCTTTGTACGTTTCATATTGTTGAAACTGAAGCTGGATGTGTAACATGTAGAAAACTGGATAAATTGTTAACCTAAAGAAACTGATTAATACTCTATGACGCAGTGGTCGGACAAAGATCTTCAAAATCTCCACTGGGCAAAAGAAGGCTGTTGGTCATTGATACAGCAGTCAGACAAGTTGTTTTGTGTGTATGTGGGTTGTCACTATACAGTGAAGGAAACTACTGTACTTGCCCCCCTCGGTTGCCATGGGCCTGCTGTGACATTGCTGATCGTACGTCTCCTACGTGGAGGAGTTTCTGCTCCGTAAAGATACATTGAGTTTGACAGAATATTCACCTCAAAAGTGCACACGGACAGATTCTGTCAGATTTTTAACTCTTCTCCGAACTGAAGGACAAAGCCCAAGCTACCTCATCATCATATTGTAAACAATTTCCATTAGTCAGGCCATTTCACTCTGGAGTCTGTTTATCAAAAATGTCGTACTTTAATCTTCGAAATCTAAATTATCTCTTCGGTAATGGTAAGTTTGCAGGGACAGTGTAGTACCAAATATGGCTATCAGTTGTTTCTGATTTTGCTCGGGTTGAATTCCTTTCTTCTGTAATTACCAGTCAAAGTCAGTTTCTGTGTTTGTGTATTTTTTTTTTTATTTGTAAGCTTTCTTTGCTTTCTTTCAGTGCTTACATTCCTTGCTGAATTTATGATTTTTTGTCTAGATGCATGCAGCATACAGCTGCACCGGTTTAATGGCAGTACCACATCGTGCAGTTTGTACGTTTAAAGGCAAATCTATTCAGAGGTTCCAAGTTTGCAGCCACCCTGCAATAAATTTAGGAAAGTTTTTTTGTTTGACTATAGGCCGACATTCGGTAAATACACTGGAAGTGTTATGGAAATAATCTACCTTTCATATTTTACATTCTCGAGCAGGATCAAAGATGTTTAATTGAGGTTCTGCAGTGAGACCACTTACCACATGCGCATTTGCATAATTTGCATTCACATTTGCACCACTTGGTGCTGCAAAGTGTAATGGGACGACAATGAACTACTCCTATTTGTGTATTTACACGTGGTCGAAGCACTAAAGCTGTAGAATCCGTCTGAAATACTTAATAGTTCCAGTCTCGTTTATTCATGGACTGTGTATGTGATGAGGAAGCCATAACCAACTTCCTAGTCGGATAATTATTAGTCACCCTCACAGTCGGTTCTATTATTGATCTGACCTGGTGCATTATCACAAATGGTTGAAGGTGTATCATAAATTTACAGTTAAGCACCATATGCTTGCAGGGATTGTACAGTACTGTATGTGCATGTTCTCTCTGCAGTCACAATTCACTAGGAACTTATTAGCCATGGCTGTTGAATAGATCCAGGTTCAATTGCTTAAGTGATTTTAAGCCTCTGCAGTTATCCAGTACATTTGGTCACTGCATGAGCTGAGTCTGTGGTCACTTCTCCATTTGGAAAAAATGACCTATTTGGTAGAATGGCCCCTATGTCAATTTAGAATAACAATCCTTTTCTAAAGCAACCCTTGTATTAATGACCCATGGGACCAGTGGCCCTTAAGTTCCAAATGGGAATAATGACCCTTCAGAATAAGACCAGTCTTTTGGAATAATGGACCACAATTACTTCTACACCTGTCACTTGTGATCACCATTTTACCCTGTTGAGTACACTCTGCAGTAGCCCTTGTACATAGTGTACATGTAATACTATAGCTGGCAAAATATATTTGATGTACATCCTTTTTGATTTTCACATCTGGGGTGCCTTTTATTTTCACTGCATGGATGGACACTTAACTTCATGGTTCCTTTTAGTAATAGCTGGGCAGTTGGTGATGTGCAAAATGCATCAAAATTTTTTTTTTTTTGGGGGGGGTGGAGGGCGGGGTAAGAAATGTGTTTGAATTCATGATTTTAACAGATGCTCCAATCATTCACCTATAAAATATCAAGGCTATCATTGAACTTCTGATATGAACAGCAGGTGTTAAAATAAAAGTTCAGCTGGCGTAGGAACCTGTATTAAGCTACACCTCGATAAAGATGGTAATGTTCTGACTGGCAGTGAGGTATTAAAGCAAGCTGACAGATGCATTCAAGGGAAGGGCATGTGATGTTAATTTTCAATTTTAATTCACTGTGATCTAGTATTAAATGTGTTATAAAAGAAAAAAGTGAGTGATATAACTGCACTAGTGTTTTACTGTATGCATTGAGGCAAGCTTGCAACCAATCTCTCTTAGACAGACCATTCACTGTGAAGTGTACAGCTGCAACTTGCATTGTGGTATGTGTAGTACTCAGGCCCTCAGACCTAAGTGCATCCTAAACGGTCCGAATTTACTTTCCGAGAGACAGACAACCAAACAGACGGTCTGTGGAATACATCTGTGCTCCTGCAGACAAACCATTTCAGTTTGGGCTTTAACGGTCGTAATGTCTTTTCAGAATTTTAGGGACACGGTGATGAGTGTCACGTGGTGTTGATTGTAATGTTGTAATTCACCAGCACTATTGCAGTGATTAGTTATTGGACGTCACGTTTAGAAGGATTGTTTGGAAAGGAAAACTGTGGAAACTTGCAGTGTGAGTTGTCCCATAAATGTATTCAATTTTGTAGCTGATAAATTACGTACTTTAAAGTTGAACACTGTCTGGGAAAGACCAACAGGTCTTTTCCATGCTCCACCTACGATCAGGTTCATTGCAGATTCCTTGCACTTTATGCACTGTGCAATTCAGGATGTCTTGCAATTTCAGATCATATGTAAGGTGTTGTTGAGCTGCCTAATTGTTGAGTTAGCCTCAGGAGTGTACAAGTACATTTTAATACTGCATGTTGTCAAGTAATACCAAAAGAAAGAAATCCTTACAAAAATGCAATTACAAAATTTTGTGTCATTTGCAGCTCCTTGTAGCCAATAGCCATATATTAGGAAGTTTGACATTCTGTAAAGAGCACTCTACATGCTTTCAAAATTAAAAGTGTAACGTACACTAAATTCAAGCTGGCTGTAATTGCTGTAGTGACTTCCATGTGCTCTTAGCACTTATCCAGTCATGCGATCGGTAACTCCTCTTAAAACCTATACTTGAAATAACTAACTCGCATTGGCAATAAAATATTGGCTGAGAATATGAAGATTGACTTGGGAAGCTCTCAGGAACAGATTACTTTTAATTTTGGATAGTTCAATAGATCGATGAAATGGACAAGATTTATCGTCCAGCGTTTGCTTTTTGTTCGTGAAGTTAATTTAATGAATGCGGGTTTGTTTACATGGAAAGTGTCAAGTTATCGCTGAAAGTAGCCTGGAGTGGAGGACTTGTACGATCATCGGAAAAGGTCATGCAGGAGTATTCTGTACTGTTGTGTATCTTAGCATCTGAAATTTCAGACCAGCAAATTATCTGCAAACATTAATTTGAAGATGGAAAAAAAATTGATTGATTAAAAGATTAAAAGGTAGATTGAAAAGTATAAAGCAAGGATCTCCAGGAAGTTGCCTGAAGGTAACATCATACATTTCTGTTGCATTGTCCCACCCCCCACCATTCTTCATGGCGTATTCGATGTTGCAGGTACATCTTTCCTGTTCTCTTTAGATTCAATCCAACCTGAAGTGCTGGATGTGCAGAAAGTGAAAAACAGAGAAACGTGTTCTATAGTCAGAAGAGAAAATGATAGATTAACCTTGTTAACTTATAGTGATCAATGAGATGCCTGTATGAAAATGTAATTTACTTTCAAAGATGGAGAGGAAGTTGATGAGGGGTGAAAGATACTAAATTTTAGGAGTGATGGTGGGATATGCTAATGCTGGTACTTGTGGGTACTAAATACTGACTCTTCAGGATTGTAATGTTGCAGTGTCAACACACATACAGTATACTGTAAATGAACAGGAAATTACTTGTTGCAGGACTCCTAATTTGTACTGTGCATAGTACCCAAGAAGAGTTGATTTCTCGCTCTATGAAAGAAAGAGAGTAAACTTTTAAAGTAATTGCATGTGTACTGAAAATAAGATTATGTTTGATTTTAACTTTTTCTTTATTTTTCAATGTACACGCGAGGTTGTACATGAACGGACTATGTCTTTCAATGAAGTAAAATGACAGTAACTACTTCGAAAAGCAACAGGATTGCATAAAAACAGTAAAAACACAGAAATCATACTT
Organism: Stichopus chloronotus; assembly: GCA_021234535.1. NCBI lineage: Eukaryota > Metazoa > Echinodermata > Holothuroidea > Aspidochirotida > Stichopodidae > Stichopus > Stichopus chloronotus. Next base: position 10,716,195 of record CM037847.1, read on the forward strand.
GAAAATTAACGCTTCTTACTATAAGTGCCTACGCAATGAGTATGCAACAGTACAGGTCTCACTAGTGTATCAAAAACACTACTCAAGTCGTTGCTCCTTGGTAGGTATCGGGAAATGTAGTATTTGGTGAAAGGAAACACTGTATTTACCAATAACCTCCGAACTGAACACAACCTTGCCCGCAGCGTCAGTGATCCTGAGTTGTTAACTGAATATTCAATACTAGTATACTTCCCATTGGGTTGTTTAAAGAAGCACACTGTTGATTTGAACGCAAACTGTCAACCACTACAATATCGTGTTCTGCAATTTTTGTCGTTATGTTAGAAGAATTTGAAATCATACGGCAAAATTATCCAACTGAAACCTGTTCATTCGGCCAGATTGTCTGAATGGTGTAATTAAAAGCCTTACCAAACTTTTGGAGATGAAATTTCAATGTTTTTACCTTTTGTCTATCCACGCAATCACTTTAAAATAAATTTTCCATCTGAAATGCTTTTCCTTTCAAATTTTGAAGAAAAAAGAGGCTTGCTAAAAGTTTTCTCTGGGAATTGTTGTATGTCCAATTATTATAAGTCTGTGATGTTAGGCTTCATAGTTTCCTGTGGGTATGTCATGATTGTGGTCTTAATTTCTCTTTTTTTTAATTCGTAGGTCTCGTTCGAGGATCAAATCAGAGGTCTCGCGTCGGGAATATGCAAGAGCGTCCTCTCAAGGTCGACGAACGAAGCATGGGGACCGACCACAAAGACAGCAATGGCTGCACAGACGAGAGCAGCGGCGGAGGAGTGGGCATGGATGAGTCATCAGAATGGGCCCAGGTAAACATGTACCACTCTTTGAATTGGCACAGTTGACAGTTCCATATAAAGTACTGTATGGAACTGTTATGTGAAGCTACTGGGCTGCTGTAAGAAAAAAAAAGAAGAAAAAGATTGTTCGATAAGAATAAAAAACACACTGCTATCAAACACTTTTTGAAAAAAGGAAGTGTATAACAGCTTTGTACAAGGTTTTTTGCATTTTCACTTCCAAAAAATGGCGAAAGCGATGAATTGGGGGCTGACTACTATATCAACAGAGTTTTACGGGGCTTTCCAAATTTAATGAAAGATTCTGTTGTTTCCATAAGTGTCGTTCCAAAGTTCTCTGCCCCCTCCAAGTCTGGACCATGCTCAGAGATGGACTTTAATCCTAATGTCTAATGCAATAGCCGTTTGTTACATCGGGATGGCCGTAGAGGAATAAGGAGTTGCTATTCTGGTAACAGACTGGTTGGTGCAATAGGTGTGTTTAAAGGTTACTAGTGCTCTCGGCATGGCAGACGGGAGGACATTTTTTTGTGCGCTGCAGGCAAGGGGGGAGTGAAGTAAATTAAGAAACCAGGTAAGTTTTTGGGTATCCATGATAAGAAGCAATGAAAACTGATAAACATTTCGACCTACACTACTGTAAGTGGCAACGTACATTGTATTTGATATTGTATTCGAACTTTTATCCGCTTTATCCGCAGAAGTCTGCATAAATTTTTGATCTTCGCTTATTTTATTTGCCGTCGCAGATCGAGAGCATCATGGCTTCTTTCGGGGCTGGCCTCGTCAGAGAATCCGTGTACATCAGAGACTACGAACTGAATTTTCAGAAAATGCTCGAAGGTGAAAGAAGATCTTTGCGATAGATTGTTCTCTCAGTGTCCTTCTTTGCTCTCGTCTCGTCTCTTCATCTCTCGTTTCCATCTAACTCAATCACCTGAAGGTGTATCAGACAATTATCGTTGAAAAAAAAAAAAAACAGGCAAAAAAAGTTTAGAGGATCTACAAGTTTCCTTCCCTGAAAGATTTTCTGTTTGTCTTTGCTTTTTGTCATATGGTTTATCATATGGAGTCTTTGCTCGTGAGTGAATCTATGTTGTTTGGCATACACTCGTGCAGATGTTTGCAGACTGTACTACATTTAAGTGTTCTTGTCATTTATATTGGCTTCCTTTCGTTAGTTGCGTGGTAATACTAATGCTGGATTAATTTCAACCGCCAGCTAACCTATGAGCGGTTAGCAAGCTTTAGATTTAGCCTCAGCTTTCGACTAATTAGTATTTTCATTGACGTCAAAGGTTAAATTTTGCCAACATACTGTAGGGCTCAGTCTGAAAACACCAGTAATTATAATACTCGACGGGACAGATTCCTTGTATTTTGAAATTGGTGGGTAGTACGTATGGTGGTTTGTATCATTTTCAGGGAGAGATTTGTTTTTTTTATGTTTCTTTGATATCAATGGAAGTTCATCTAAAATGTTCAATGTGTACCTTAAAGAGGCTCATTGAGAGTTGTTTTGTGAAATTCACTAAATTTTCTAAACCTGTCAAGTTTCCTTCATATACCTGTGACAAATGGTCAAACTTCGAGAATCCCAATGTTTCACATACAATGGAACATCAGTGAGTGAGTAAATTATGATTTAATTTGGTTTTTGGAAATTTAAGACCAGACAATTTTCATATATTAGTACTATATTCACATGCACACATCCAGTACACATAAAGGACAAAAGTTCAAATATTTTGACAGTTTTCATTACTATTGGATTTGAAACTTGACTAATTATGCTACTTACAAGTATTGTCATGTGTCACCCATCAAAATCACCACAATTGTAGTGGATAATCAACTCAATGAGCCCCTTTTATTTATGCATTTTATTCATAGACATTAATAGTGAAATCAATGGTACATTTTCAGGTTATAGTTGTGGCTCAGACAAATACAGTCGTGTAAGAAGATCTTGTGTCCAAAGTTTTGTTTCACGTTAACCAGGAATCACACAGCAAATTGAAGATTTGGTAAATACTTTCTTTCCGTTTCCTTTTACAGGCTCAGAAAAACCACAGACTGTTTCTGATTGGTTGGATAGGCTTGGAGTAGGACAATATCTTTACACACTGATTGCCAATGGATTTGATAATCTCAACTTTTTGGTGAGAATTCAAGAAATTTGTTTCATGGTTTGATAGTAGTGTTTGTTTCCCTTGGAGATTACACTTTTGATTTTGCATTTCTAGCGAAGATGTACATGTTGGCCAACATTCTTCTGAATTCATCCTAACCTAGCCACTGTGAAGGTTTCTCTTCTCTGCATTTGTGTGTTTAAAGTTAGTTGAGATGCTTTTTGTAAATTCTGTCTGATTGATTCGGCTCACTTTACCCACTCTGAATCATACTGTTTTGGTCCCTTTGGCCACTGAGCTGCCAGTCCCTGGGAACAGCTTGCTCCCCATATTCAAAACTGTTGTGATTTTTGACTCATCTTTGAATCACTTTAACTAAAAGGAAATAGTCCATTTACAATGTGCACACCAACATGGCTTGCAAAGAAAATAGTTTTAATTAATCATTGTTGAACCATCTGAACATCAAAACAATGTGCATGGAAGATGCATCATTGAATTTTTGAAGAGTGGGTGAACAAATTACTCTTGAGCATCAGATAATGACTTCCTATCTGAGGGAAATTCACCTTTTTTGAAATGAAGGCAAATATCCTTTCTTAATTCCATTCTTCATTATTTTGAATGATCTATCGTTCTGTGCCCACAAACAGTGGTGTTAAAAGTATGATTTTCTTCTATGATCCAGCAGTTTTGGCAGTTGACAAGCGACCTGTACTCATGTGCTGGAATGGCGCTACACAAATGAATCTAACTTGTTGTTACTAACAACCACACATGCCATCTTTCTGTAAAACAACACCCACATTGGTCCACTAAACACATTGAAATTGTAAATGCATTTTAAGATAAATGCATTTTATGCAAACATAAATAATGCATTTTACAGTAAATGATGTTCAAGACACAACCATTGCGTATTTCAAAATGGCGGCATGATGACGTGAAAGTTGCACAGTGGTTTGCTCTCTCTAGTCACTGTTCAACTTCTGTGTCATAGTCTTTGGTTGGCCTATTAAAAGTTTTGGCAGTTTACAAGCGACCTGCATCAGTACGCCAGGACTCAGAGCAGAGTGTGAGCTGTCGTTGTGTTGTTTCATGTTGTTATGGATTTTGCAAGATTATTTTATTGTCTGGTCTTTTCTCTTTTTTTGGGGGGGGGTTAACAAGAGTTTTGCTTAGTGCTGTCTTTGAATGACGTGATGGATTCAGACAGGGTGTAACCAGAAATTTGTCAAAGAAGGGTTAAAGCATAAAAAAGCATCAGCAACAAAAATATCCAAAATACGCTTGGTGGTAGGTGCCCCTTCCCACCTGGCTTCAGAGTGTATTCTGTATTGTAAAACAATAGCATCTTATAATTTCAGCAACATCTTCCTGGTTTCATATTCTAGCTTTTCTTCTTAGATTCATCTTCTTTGAATTGTGTGAATTCATTTTCCTATACATGTATTTTTCATGCGCTGTGAATAAAAATGACTGACTTGACCTGATGTCCAGTGCCTATACGTAAACAACCAATCATCACATGCTATCGTACGTGTTCATTTCTTCTCGAGAGGTACCTCTCCTAACCATTGTGGTATATATCTGGATATCACGTCATGTTCTATCGTGCATTGAAGGTCTTCTTGGGACATGATTTCAGCCCATTATGTGTATTTTGTTAGAACTAGGTGATCATTGCATTCATATTCATTAATACATCATGAATATTAATGACTCACTGTATTCATTCATAGAGTAACGGCATCATGGAGGACCAGGATTTGAAGGAGATTGGTATTCAAGATGAAAGTCACCGAAAGTTACTCCTCGAGGCCACAAAATGTTTACCAAAAATGAAGTCAATAGGTGAATGTCCTTTTTTCTTTCTTTTTGTTTGTCATTTTGAAAGAACAAAGAAAAGCATCTGTTGTCAGTAGCATAGCTGTCAGTCACTAGGACTGCGTCATTAGGTGTCTAATGTGTTTATTGCATTCAGTATCTGAAATTTTCAAGGCCCTGTTTAATATTATGTTCACTTCATTAAAAGTTGCTCAATTTTCAATCCTTTACAATGTAATCGGTGATAAATTAGCCTTGAATGTTTCGTCGCTTATCATTTTGATTAAAAGTAGACAAAGTTGGCTGGAGCAGAGAACCTCAAAAGTTTTGTCTCAGCCTTGATGTGATGAATCAATTGAAATTAATGTTCCTTTGCTTTGTATGTATGACATGTCCATGTTTAGTAGGTTGTAGGTATTCATGAATCAAAGTCGAGTGGTTCATTCAATGTTAAGAGAGGTGTCAATTACTGCTGAGTGCAGAAGGAAGCAGTTCCCAATGTGACCATGGTTCTGCAGTGCAACCTTCAAGTGACTCGACTTTCGGGAATCAGTATTAATAAGCAAATCGATGGCTAATGATTATTGGCAACAGCTAAGGAAATAGGAACAATGGGTCAAACACCGTCAGCATTTTCAAACCTAGCGGCAGTCATATGCTGGGTATCAATTGGTTTGCCGAAAACTAGGACGGCTGACTTGAGCTTGGTAATTCAAAGTAGGTCCATTGTATCCTCGGAGTCCCTTTGTGTTTTCAGTTTCATGATGTCATTAGTGTCAGGGTAAATTGCTTTACACAATGCATTCGATTATAAAGTGGTCAATTGAACCTATCCAATAGAGACATCATGGCTGTGCCGTGTTGAAAATGCAAGAGCATAGCTTGCTCTTTTTAAGTGAAACAGTGCTGTTGGCCAGAGCAGGTTGTACTCAGTGAATCTCTCGTCAAATTCTGGAACAGAATAATCTGCATTTTGTGAATGAAAAGTACAGGATTCTGATGAATTCTCTCCGAACGGGAACGTGAATGCTGTTGGAATTAAGAGCTCGAGCTGTAAATGGTGAAATTGCAATTCCCGTCATCTTTTTGATGTTTGATGAACTATAGGAGAAGGCGAGGATCACGTCCCGGTTCCCAAGAGTATCACCGAGTGGTTGAGGAGCCTCGTTCTCAGCGACTACATCCAGAATTTCATGGAGAAGGGCAAGACGACCATGGAGAAAATCAGAGGGCTCTGGGACGTCGAACTGGAAAACGTAAGAACTTTTGGCTTGAATCCTACTAAGCATGCAGAGAGCAAACCCCTCTTCATAGTCACAGATAGTAGGTTAGTTGGAAGATTTGTGTCCCTGGATCTCTGCCAAAGATGGCATTTGTCAACCATACACAGTATCTAAGGATTACAAAGAAAAAGGATTGTCATTTTGTTTGGTGGGTGTACAATATACACACATATACTTTTAGGTTTCCATTTGTTTTCTTGTTAAGGTTTGTTTCTGTTCATTGTTTTTAGGGCTTTTGTTTTGTTTTGTCAGATGGGACTGAGTGGGAATCAGATTTGGAGATGCCTTTTACAGGACAGTTTCAATTAATGTCCATTTCACAGAGCTTTTATCATTTTGAGCATGCAGTTAGACCTGTTCTTTAGTGGCATGAGCGATGTTATCACTAACGTGCCCAATATTCCTGATACATGCTGTTAAAGAATTGCTTCATGATGCTGTTTCGTGATATGTGAAACGTACGTCACATTTCTGAAGTTTTTTGCACGTCCAACCGGTAAAGTGACCCCACTCAGATGGTGTGATTATCAAGTGCTGCAGACAATCTAATGGTGCTTATGTGAATGTATATATTCCTACACATGTCATAGAGACTAATATTTTTGTTTTTTTAAAGGTGGCTATAGTCTTTTTTTATTGTTGTATACATTGGCCTACCTTAAATTTGTTGTATAAATAAGAAATATCCCTTGAATGTCACTCGCTTGCTTGTTTTTTGCATTCATGGGGTGTTTACATCACTGCTTCCCAAAGTTTAAAGATACTTGCAACCAAATACTATTGTTGCTAAGAGAAACTTAAAAAAGCATTTTGTTCGTCCATACAGGTACTTGAGATTCACATGCTTGGTCACAGAAAGCGTATACTTGCATCATTGGGTGACTGGCGGAGGAGTGTGCATAGTCTTCACAGCAGCGGCAGCAGTACCCAAGGCATTAATGACTTGACATCACAAAATGGTACCAGCAGAAGTGCACTAGATTTGGTATGAATTCATCTACAGTAGCTGAATTGAGAGACATTTTTGGCAATGTTTCTGCTCAATTTTTGTGTACATTGCTGTGAGGTGATAAGAGTAGATATGTTTGTATGTAATTGTCAGCTGAGAGTGCACCTGCAGGAAACAGGTTGGTGCCTTTAGTTGTGCACTTCAGAAATATATGTGATTGTCAGCTGAGTGTGCTCATACTGTACCACAAACAGGTTGGTGCCTTTAGAAGTGCACTCAGACATACATTGTTTGTCAGCTGAGAGTGCTCCTACCACAAACAGGTTGGTGCTTTTAGTTGTGAACTTTTGAAATGTAAGTGATTGTCAGCTGAGAGCGCACCTGCAGTAAACAGGTAGGTGCCTTTAGTTGCGCACTCAGAAATATATGTGATTATCAGCTGAGTGTGCTCATACTGTACCACAAACAGGTTGATGCCTTTAGTTGTGCACTTCGGAAATGTATTTGCTTGTGCCCAGAGTGCTCCTACCACAAACAGGTTGGTGCCTTTAGTAGTGAAATTTGGAAACATATCTGATTGTCAGCTGAGAGTGCACCTACAGTAAACTGGTTGGTGCCTTGAGTTGCACACTCAGAAATACATTTGTTTGTCAGCTGAGAGTGCTCTCCTACCACAAACAGATTGTAGCCTTTACTAGTGAACTTTTGAAATATATTTTATTGTCAGTCGAGAGTGCACTTACAGCAAACAGGTTGGTGCCTTTAGTTGTGCACTTTAGAAATGTGCCTTTAGTTGCGACATTTGGAAACATTATGTGATTGCCAGCTGAGAATGTACTAGTAGTAATCAGCTTGGTGCCTCTAGTTGTGCACGGCATACAGCGTGAAACAGTTGTTATGTGAGTTACCAGCCATTGCTGTGTACCTTGAAATTGTAGGCTGCAAGAATGCGTGAAGTTATTTGTGAATTGTTTATTGTTTAACCTTGTGGATGTAACAGAGTTTTGAGCAGATAATTGGATCCAAACGTGGAGAACAAAATCGAACAATTCCCTGGTAGAGTGCAACAATGAGTTGGAAACAGAGGAATGTGTCAGTTTTGCATTACCTGTAAAATGTTTCCAATATCAACATATGCAATATTGCCAATTTTGTCTAAAAGAGAATGATGATACTACACAATGGAAGGAAAATTTAATCTGGTTGGATAGTTTTGTTACATGTTCCTCTTTTTACCTGTCAAAAATGTCATCTCATGCTAGAGTGTCCTTCCAAGAGGCAAAAGTTAACAAAGATGTTGTAGCTAGACTTGCGAGGTTGGAAGGTCACCTGCGAAGTGGCCCCCTGTTATTTCCTCAATGTCTGAGACATTTTCCAGTGGTGTCTCTGCGCTAGTCATGAGTCGTGAAAGCTAATTGAATTAGAAATGCAACAGCTTAACATAAACTTATCTTTATTCGTATTTCCAGACGCTTGACCTTGACTCCAGGAGGGAGGAAGGCCTTGTGAGAGCTAATTCTTCATCATTAGATATTGATCTGTTCAAAGATTATTCCAAGGATGTTACTTCACCATTGAGGATGAAACCTTCCCCTGTAACGGGGGTGAACAATGGCAAGGCATGGACGTTACCCGAAAGAGGGCGCCGCCATCATCACCCCAACAGGACGACTCCACTGTCTTCAATTCGAGGAAAAAATTACACCCACTCTCAAGAGTCTTTACCAGAGGAATTCAGTCAGTACGAAAGAACTAAAAGTGAGGCGTTGACTATTCCACAGTCACGCAAGACCACCCACGAGATGGGAACCCAGGTGACGCCCGGCATCGACGAAAATATCCCGGACATTATCAGAACAGATGACAAGAAGAAGAAGAGTGGCCTCAGGAGGCAAAACAGTGCAAATATATCTACCCAGACGACGGAGGAATTGAGTGACAGTTCTTCGTTAGACGTCATAGCTAACACCAAACCACAATGGATGCATAGACCAGATGACTTAGTCAAAGGCTGCTGCAATTACACCGCTTCAGTAAGTTTCCAGGAATTGTAATCATGTTAGCCTTTACTGTCAATTACAGTTTAGCTGATGCCCGGTCGTCCAAGGAATGACCGGAATGACCAGGCAATTAACAACTGTGGAATCATTTGGTATAACCTGGTGAACAATTAGATTCATCAGAAAAAAAGTGAGAAGATCGAACAGCCTTTTATGAAAAGGGCAAGTGTGGAATATTCATCATTGCATTGAATGAATCTAACATAGCAAGAAAGGCAATCTCCTTTGCTTGCAGCCTTTGGCTGCAGGACAAGCGAAATGTCTTCAGAACAACCAAATCTTAGAATTGCTTGAATTTATACGTTCCTTTTAGTGCTTTTGACAAGCACTGCAATCATCTAATTGCACAAATTCACTATAGTTTGATGCTCATCACAGAAATTCCCAATCATGTAAGAAAAATCAAGCACTTTGACTCTCATCACAGAGACATTAACTATTTTCGGAATTGCGAAGCAAACCACTTCATTCTCGTGACAGAATTATGCAAGCCACAATGGTATGAGCAAACAACACGATCAATGCATTGCACAGCTTTCTTCAGATTTATCGATGAGGAATTCCCAGCAACTGACAAATTACATAAAATAATCAATAGTAACAACATTAAACTTAGTCATAGCTGTATGCCTAACATTAAAAGCATAGTAGACTCCCACAACAAACGAATTACCAGCACAACGAAAGAAGAACAAAAGCTATGCAACTGCCGAGAAAAAGAACAAGTCTATTGTTTACCAAGCAACAGTCATGGAAAACAGGAGTGCCAAATCCAAGAAGTACATTGGAATCTGCACAAGGGAATGTAAAGTGCGCTAGAACAATCCAAAAAAGGTTCATCTTCTAACAAAAACCAAAAGCACTATACTGAAGTTAGCATGTGCATTTGGCAGTTAAAGAAAAAGGACATTGAATTCTGAATCAAACAGCAAATTCTCATGCGAACACAACCATATAACAACAAAACTGAGAAATGCAATCTCTGTCTTTTTGAAAAGTGTTTTCTCATGTTCAGACCGCACCAGTGCATCTTAAACAAAGAAACAGAATTCATATCCACATGCCGACATGCTTGCGAATTCAATCCGTCTCGACAAATACAAGTAACTCAAGCACCGATCAATCGCTACGTTGCGTCGACACGACAGGTAACAAAAAGTGAAACATGTCTGAGCTGTTCCTCTCTTCAGACAAAACTTAAGCTCCTGTTGTCTGTTTCACTTTGCTCTTTTAAATTTCATTTGACTGAAAACTTGACTTCAGTGTTTGAGAGTGTGTGGGAAGAAGTTTTATTATCACTTTAAAATTACGCAGTCACATCTAAAGTGGCTGTTGACATACATTCATTCAGAAGTGACCATTGGATGGATTTCAATGATCGATCCATGAAAGTACTTTCATTTTAAATTGAAACAAGCCATAATACAGAGGATTGAATCAAATGCAAACTGTTCAAGGACGATAGCAGTCCAGCAATTAGATCGTGTGAGCTTTGATGATTCTGTCAAATAATTGCATCACCTCTGATTTCAGTCTCCACAAATTGGTTCACTTCTTCCAAAGTTATGTAGTTGGCTGTGGTGACTGTTATATTGAACCACCATGTACAGCAGCATGGAGCAGCATGGAGGAGACATGTCAACCATTTTCTCCATTTGCAGTGTCACACATCTTCAGATCTTAGAGACGCTGAAATCTGGTAGAGTTACATACGCTGTCTTGTAAATGGTTATATGCTGTCAGAAAGAGCCTTGTCAAGCTTGGAGTAGAAAGAGTGGTAGTAGCTACTCAGCTGGTGGGTGGTAATGTCAGGTGCTACAAAGTGATGCAAAGAGAGTCTTAAATTGTGATTTTTGTGTACTTTCTGAGTCCTTGTATACTTTGAATATATTTCCCTTTTGGTTGGGTTGGGCAATAACCTGCCACCCTTTGTTCTAAACGAAATCCACCCTCTGTTTAACTTTGAAGAGAGCCCTAGTAATTTGCATTTACAGTATCATAATTCCTAGTGTCTGTCAAGTTTCTGATTTCTCGTTCTCAAAAGCGCTTTGAGAAATGTTGGTGTACGCACAATGCACAAGCATTTATCATCTCCAGTGCTACCCCAGACAGCATGTCACAGATAATGGTGGAAGAAATTAAATATTGTTCTTTGACCTCAGAAAACAGGTGACATGTTAAACTGGTCAATCATGGAGTGTTAATGACAGAAGCAAAAAGGGTGTGTGTTTTCAGTGAATTTCTATATCCAAATGAAAGTAAGTTGTGAGACTGTATACCAATTTCTCTCTCCAAATGAGAGTATGTTGCTTGGCAGTTCCCCAATTTCTACCTCCAGATAAAAGTAAGTTGCATGGCAATTTACCATTTGCTATCCCCAAATAAGAATTTGTTGCCATGCAGCAGTTTATCAATTTCTAATATGTTACCAGGCACTTTACCAATTTTTGTTTTCAAAGGAGAGTATGTTACCTGGCAGTTAACTAATTTCGAAATTAGAGTATGTTGCCAGGCAGTTTACCAATTCCTATCTCAAAATGAGAGGATGTTACCAGACAGTTTTACCAATTTGTATTTTAAAATAGAGTATGTTGCCACACAGTGTACCAATTCCTATCTCAAAATGAGAGTATGTTGCTAAGCAGTTTATCAATTCCTATCTCAAATGAGAGTATGTTGCCAGGCAGTTTACCAATTCCTGTCTCCAAATGAAAGTATGTTGCCAGGAAGTTTACCAATTCCTATCTCAAAATGAGAGTATGTTGCTAAGCAGTTTATCAATTCCTATCTCAAATGAGAGTATGTTGCCAGGCAGTTTACCAATTCCTTTCTCAAAATGAGAGTATGTTGCTAAGCAGTTTATCAATTCCTATCTCAAATGAGAGTATGTTGCCAGGCCGTTTACCAATTCCTTTCTCAAAATGAGAGTATGTTGCTAAGCAGTTTATCAATTCCTATCTCAAAATGAGAGTAAGTTGCTAAGCAGTTTATCAATTCCTATCTCAAAATGAGAGTATGTTGCCAGGCAGTTTACCAATTCCTATCCTAAAATGAGAGTATGTTGCTAAGCAGTTTATCAATTCCTATCTCAAAATGAGAGTATGTTGCCAGGCAGTTTACCAATTCCTATCTCAAAATGAGAGTATGTTGCTAAGCAGTTTATCAATTCCTATCTCAAATGAGAGTATGTTGCCAGGCAGTTTACCAATTCCTATCTCAAAATGAGAGTATGTTGCTAAGCATTTTATCAATTCCTATCTCAAAATGAGAGTATGTTGCCAGGCAGTTTACCAATTCCTATCCCAAAATGAGAGTATGTTGCTAAGCAGTTTATCAATTCCTATCTCAAAATGAGAGTATGTTGCCAGGCAGTGTACCAATTCCTATCTCAAAATGAGAGTATGTTGCTTAGCAGTTTACCTTTTCCTATTGCAAAATGAAAGTCTGATGCCAGGCAGTTTGTCAGTTCCTATCTCAAAATGATAGTATGTTGCTAAGCAGTTTATCAATTCCTATCTCAAAATGTGAGTATGTTGCTAAGCAGTTTATCAATTCCTACCTCAGAATCAGAGAAGTTTGCCAGGTAGTTCACCATTATCTGTCTCCAAATAAAAGCATGTTTGCTCAGCAATTTTCCAAGTTCCATCTTCAAATGAAAATATGTTGCTAGGCAGGTGATAAATCATTTTCGTTGTTCTTCTTTTACACCTGATATCCAGTGTGGTACAAATACACCAATTATGGATTCTGTGTACTTGACGTACATATTAATGTGTCTTCATCAACAGTATTTAGGTTCGACGATTGTCAAAGACTTACAAGGCACAGACTCAACGAGGGAAGCTTGCATCAAGCTCAGAAGATCAGCACATCACGTACAGAAGGTCCCCACCATCACCTTGTCAATAAGCTATGCAGGTGTCAAATTCATTGACACCAAGTCAAAGGTATGTATTTGGCTACCATTACATGTGCTTCTCAATTTGAAGCTAGTCTCCACTTTGCTCTGCTGATAGAGAACTAAGTTGGTTTGTCTTCGGTGTCATGTTTTGTACCACATCAGTTTGTTCATCAGGTAGGATTGAAGTTTAAACATTTTGCAATCTTTTCCATTAAAACTGATGATTTTTCATTCCTTTGTAAAGCTATCTTTCAAGTATGAAAGGCCTTACTTCTTTCAAACTGCAAATTGGTTAAGGACTGGAGGATTGGAGTTTTAATATGCCAAAAGTTCATACATAGATTGGGCAAGGAAAAAATGGCGCTTTTGGTAGTAAAGTTGAAAGAAAAATGGCTAAACTTTAAGAAAAAAAAAAACAAGAACAAAAAGCAAAATGAACCACTATATTGACAGAAGCAAAAGCATAATTCAAAAACAATAGGAGCATTGTAAACCAATAATCAGTGAAGTCATCTAGTCATTGAAGTCATTTAATTCATCACAATGCAGGTCACTGTATTGGTTTTTAAAGGTCCGTGACCAACATCTGTGGACATGTTTCAAATTCAGGGGGTTCTATTCAAAAGCTGCAGTTACAATAAGGTCACATAGTCAGTACTTGAGCAGTTTTCAGTGTACGTACGATGTATATATCCATCATGTCCTAACGTCATACTGCTGCGTGTGATGGGTATGTTCATTTCTAAGTATATGCATGAAGAATGTCACATATCGCCTAGCCAAGGAACAATGCGTGCTGGAACAATCGTTTTGGCCTTATTTTCTGTTCACTAATGCCCCAGGAGGGATACATCCCTCTTCATATTGAGACCAGTGAGTAAAACCCACAAGTGTTGCCACAACCTGTTGCACTGATTACAGTTTTTGCAAAGGCACCACTTGGGTGTAGTTCTTTCTGATTTCAATAGTGCAATAGCCCCCTCTATTTCAAAATGCAGGCGTTTCGCCAAAGAACGCTTGCAGTGTTTGCTTCATTTGGATTTAGAGTCAGACAGTGGTTTGGAAAAAAAAGAAGGGGGGGGGATAGTGTTTTGCATGGATCGGTGATTAGAAAGAACCCCTACAAATGAGATTAAACATTCAAGTGGTTTACTTGAATTTGCCTCTACCCCCCCAAAAAAAAAGAAGCAAAGAATTTGATTACTTATTTTTGTGGGAAAAATTTACAGTCAGTTATTTTTCCAGTGTTGAGTTGAAATGTGCAAGAACAAAAAAATTAAAAAGCGTTTTTTCTAAACTAATTCACACTATGATGAAAGTTACAATATTTTAACCCTGCAGTTAACTAGTGAAACTGTTGTGAGTAAAATCTGTGTTTCCATTGTGAATTCAAAGGAAGTGTAATAATCTTTTTGCAATACAGCTCGCTTAATTATTAGACATCAGTTGGAAGAATTGGTGACCATGCTCTGAATTTCAACTTGAAAGTGCACAAACGGTTCAAGTGCAGTGCAAGTTCTGTAATGTTACAAAGTTCAGTCGCACCCCACAAAAGAGTTTCGACTGATTTTCGGATACCAGCATGTCCACGGAGATTGTTACCACTGTGTATGGTAGTTAAGCAATCCTGACAAATGTTGAGAATGGGAAGTTCCTTACACAGAATCCTAGGTGTACTGTGTAGTAACAGTGTAATTCCATGCCATGATAGTATCCCTTATCCTATCAGAAGCCTAACCACTGTCTTGTCACTGGCAAGTGTGTTACATTGTCCTTCTGATTACGAATTATGTTTATTGATATGCGTGACTAAACATGTCACAACTAAAGCAGGCTTTCAAGTGTTCTTGCAAGCCTGAGCCCTCCTTTTGTCTTACTTTTCATCTGCAAAATTCTGATTTTTTCTTACTTTATCAAGAATTATCCTACTTTTATCCTATTTTTTTTTTTCGGTTATTCTATAATCCTGGATCTTTGCAGATGATCATCACCGAACACGAAATATGCAACATTTCTTGCGTGTCCCAAGACGAGGAGGACATGAAGACATTTGCTTATGTCACAAGAGACGAGGCTTACGATAGAATCTACTGCCATGTGTTTACAGTAAAAACTGTGGTAAGAGCCTTAATATGTTAATTATGCTTCCGTAATAGATTCATCCATTCGCGCAAAGTTTCAAAAATGTTCATTTTTAGTATATATTTGTTCACTTCCTCTCAAGTTATCTATGCTAGCACCAGGTTTCTAGTACATACTGTAGGCTACATTACATCCCAGTATAAGATACATGTTATAACAACTTTTAAGGATGAAAAAGTAATGTTCACTTCAAATATCGATTGAGTGAAACAGTTCAGAAGCAACCTTGATAGTGACCAGCTAATCATTTTTTGTTTACCAGTATACTTTTTTTGTTAAGAGAATATCCATATTTGTTTTATGCCCAATATTTCTATAAAGATACTTTTAATCTTTGTGTTGTCGCTACTTTTGGTTTTAATGTTGGTCACTTCTCTTTCTCCTACTATTTTACTTGGACAGTTTGTACAACCTGTCTTCCTCAGTCCTCTTTTAAGTAATGCATTTTTTCTGATATGCCTTTGTGGTAAAAAGAAAAAAAAAAATTGACACAAAATTATTGTCTTCATGGTACTCCTCTCATTAAATTTATCGACAGGATCTTGCCTCAGAGATAATTCTGACCTTGGGACAAGCATTTGAGCTGGCCTATCAACTACTTGTCAAGACTCATCCATCTCAGGTACCACAGCTTTCATCTCCTGATTCTGAGGACACCAAACTCTAATGGAATGAACTAACCCTTCCTCCTACTCCAGATTCTGTGCCTTTTGTCAGCCGTCAGTGCTTGAATCTTTGCCATTGAGATGATGCATGGTGCTTTCAGTGCCTTTCTTGGTTGAGGTTCCTCTTTTGGTTCTGTTAGACTATTGTTGGCTTTAGAAACCGAGTAGACAAACACATCTGGTTGCATCTTGTCTAGAAGAGGTAGTTTATGAAGGTGATAGATGAGAATATTCACGTCATTCACATCATGATGATCACAGAGGAAAGTTTGTGATGCAACCAGTTCCAGGGTCAAAGAGGAAGGTTTGTGATGCAACCAGCCGCAGGGTCAAAGAGGAAGGTTTGTGATGCAACAGGCTCCAGAGTGGAAGAGGAAGACTTGTGATGCAACCAGCCCTAGGGTCAAAGAGGAAGGTTTGTGATGCAACCAGCTCCAGGGTCGAAGAGGAAGGTTTGTGATGCAACCAGCTCCAGGGTAAAAGGGGAAGGTTTTGTGATGCAACCAGCCCTAGGGTCAAAGAGGAAGGTTTGTGATGCAACCAGCCCTAGGGTCAAAGAGGAAGGTTTGTGATGCAACCAGCCCTAGGGTCAAAGAGGAAGGGTTGTGATGCAACCAGCCCTAGGATCAAAGAGGAAGGTTTGTGATACAACCAGTTCCAGGGTCAAAGAGGAAGGTTTTGTGATGCAACCAGCCCTTGGGTCAAAGAGGAAGGGTTGTGATGCAACCAGCCCTAGGATCAAAGAGGAAGGTTTGTGATACAACCAGTTCCAGGGTCAAAGAGGAAGGTTTTGTGATGCAACCAGCCCTTGGGTCAAAGAGGAAGGGTTGTGATGCAACCAGCCCTTGGGTCAAAGAGGAAGGTTTGTGATGCAACCAGCCCTAGGGTCAAAGAGGAAGGTTTGTGATGCTACCAGCCCTAGGGTCAAAGAGGATGGGTTGTGATGCAACCAGCCCTAGGGTCAACGAGGAAGGTTTGTGATACAACCAGCTCCAGGGTCAAAGAGGAAGGTTTTGTGATGCAACCAGCCCTTGGGTCAAAGAGGAAGGTTTGTGATGCAACCAGCTCCAGGGTCAAAGAGAAAGGTTTTGTGATGCAACCAGCCCTTGGGTCAAAGAGGAAGGTTTGTGATGCAACCAGCCCTAGGGTCAAAGAGTAAGGTTTGTGATGCAACCAGCTCCAGGGTCAGACTTTTATGGGGGCAAAATGCAGTGATAGGTGACCTTGTTGTGAGTGTGTTGATTTACCATCATTTGATAAGAGAGATTATATCCCTCTCTGGTCTGGTACCAAAGATGGTCTCTCCTTAATCGCAGACAGTATAAAGGAGAAAACAGAAGCACCAGGTGCATATGGAATGACCATCAACCAGCACCTTGCATAGTGTAGAACTGTCAAACCCTTTTTGAACACTTCATGAGTAAGACTTTACAGAAATTTGTCAATGGAAGGGTCGCAGCGAGTTATCTTCAGTTTCTTTTGCTTGACCATTCACTGCATCTACCTGTCAGAAGATAAGGCATCTTTCCCAGTTATGAATTTTGAATGCAAACTGTTGTCACACACAGCTCCTGTTCGATAGTGTTCCCTTATTCTTACAACCGAGTTTCCATGCTTTGGTAATTTTCCGTTATTTATTGCAAAACGTATCAGAAGTTTTTTTTTTTTTATTTATTTTTTTTTTTTACCGTCAGTGTCACAAGTATTTCACCTTAGATAGTGCTTCGTATATACCTATATATATATTTGTGCTGATTGTTCTATCTCCATGTGTAATACCTTTATGTCTGTCATGCTCAATCCAAAGTCCTTGCCGTTTCAGCTTGAATATCACTGGTTTTTCTTCTGCGAGGATCCGGGTTGAACTGGGAAGTTAATGTCATGTGCAGTGATTATCAGTCTTTTTCTGGAGGTATCTAGTATTGTATGCAGAGGCAGTACATTATATCGTATACGACAGCATTGAAGTTCGTTCCACTTCTGCAGTAGTATTGAGGTTCATTGTAATGATGAGGGTAGTGTCCAGGTGTATTGTACTTGAATTTGAGGTGTTGAGGTACTCTATACTTTGTATGGTATACTGTTGAAGTATGTTATACTTAGTGTAAGGTAGTGTTGAGTTACTTTATGCTGAGTATGGTGTAGTGTTGAGGTCCGTCATACTTAGTGTTGAGGTAGATTAAACTTAGTATGAGCCTGATGTAGCACTGAGGTACTCTATGCTGAGTAGTATATATTGTTGAGGTACATTATACAGAGTTTAATACACTGTTGATGTCCATTGCACTAAGTAAGACTAAGGGTTGGGTTAAATAATACATACTGCAAGGCAAGGTAGTGTTGAGTTACCCTATGCTGAGTATGAGTGTTGGGGTGCATCATACTCAGGAGAGTTGAGGTACGTTGTAGTAAGCAGGAGGAAGTGTTGAGGTACATTAAACTTGGGGTACAACTCTGAGGTGCTCTATACTGAGTAATATATATATATGTTATATTGTTGTTGTACAATTATAAAATGTTGAGCTATATTATCCTGACCATCATAAAGTGTTAATTCTTCTTACATCTTTATTGTTACTGTTGCAGCTCCCTGGCATTGATTTTGTTTTTATTATAATATTTCAAGCCAGAATGATACCCTATTTTATATACCACGATTATGCCGATTTAGTAAACAGAAAATCCAGCATTGTCTTGTAAATCTTGTAAAGTGTTCTACAAAAAGAAAAATACTATTCAACACAAAAATTAAAGTATGTGGGAGCAGTACAGCCCGTGAATATAAATTAATCTTGTACATCTTTAACTTTCACTGCACTTCTGTTTGTCTTTAACTATTTTATTCATTAACCAAGAAGTCAAATCAACTGTTTGGATTTATATGCTTTCATTTGGAAAATTGTGTTTAGGGGTATACAAAATTTAAAAATAAGCTCAGGCCATTACTGATTGGCCAATGATCAGTGTTTTCTCTTTTTTTCTTTTTCTTTCATCTTTGGGAGGCTGTTCCTCATTTACATTCATACAAAAATATTTTGAAGGTGTGCTGTTTTATCTTGAATAGTCTAGTAAGATGTTCTTACTCCTTGTGGCAGGGACATTCCTTGACAGGGTTCAAAGTACCATCTTTCCTAGTTTGATGCACAATCCTTCATTCTCCAGTATTCATGTCTACTGTTCATTTACGATGACAATTTGCTTGCAAGGTTTCCTTCTTTCCTCTTTTGGGGTGGGGGAGGAGAAGAAGAATGGTCCACTGTCACCTGTTAATTGCAAAACTAAATTTGTAATTTAAACAAGTTAGTCTTAAAGGCAAATAAGGTGTTTGTTTTTCGGAAAACAATCATATTTTTAAAAGGAATGTTTGTGGACATAGAATGACAGATCAGTCAGAAGAAATAACAGTAGCCCTCAGTTCAAGAAATAAGTTTCTTATAGATAGAAATGTTGCTCAACATCAATTTGTTTACACAAACTGTCCAAAATTCGAATGATGCATCTTTCGTTACTCATCACATTCATGTTTTGAGCTTTCACAGATATTTATTGATGAGACTGAATGGTTTAACAGTGGTTAAAGCTATTTTCTTTGTATGCCATGCTGGTGAACTCTAAATGCTGTATTTCCCTTCACTATTAGCCTGTGGTACATGTACATGTATGACAGCTGAATACGGTAGTTCAAATAATGTTAGTTCAAATAATGTACAATCCATATGCATGAGATCATGATTTGAACAGTTTGAATACTTTTTAGATTTGATGCCGTTGGATTAAACTCCTTAGGGTATACACTCTCCTTCCATGCTCTGGAAACATCTTGCAACAACAACAAAATGTTTTGAGTAACAGCCCAGTATAAAATCATCGGACACATTGAAAAATGTGATGTGATATTGTAATTATGATGTGCCCTGTGGGTTCATCCACCACTGAAGTGAAATGAGCCAGCACTGTAATAGCACTACTCACGGTTTATTTTTGACATCTTTGTTGCCATTATACATCATCGCTTCATGTGTATGTTGTTTTAATGTGAAGAAAACCTTAATGACCAAACACTACAGATGTCTACATCCTCTCTGAGTAGTCTGCATCCTCTTTTGTGTCGGAGATGCGAGGAAGATCAAGGTCTTGACATCATTGGTCTGCACCATTTGTCCTCTGCTATATAATAGTACTCAAATTTAGACACGGTGTTTGCGCATGCTGTTGTCATGTGTTGTTCTTCTGCTTTTTGTATTAAAATCTGACTACAAATATTCCATGTTAAGTCTTCCCGTGCATGTATGACAGTGGTGTTAATTAAACGCATTAGGTATGTGTTCTTCAATATGATTGTAATGTACAACTAATTGTGGGCACAGCACCCACCAGTTTGCATAATGCTACCTACATGTATTTATGATGGTGCAGTTCTTTTCTCATGGCCAGTGCTAGGTTAAACTATTTTTCACTTGAATTCAAATGTAGAGTTTTTTTTTTTCCTTCGTATATTCATGTTGACACACTTCGCTGAAGCTAGTTACAATTTACAGAGAAAGGGAATTTTTTTGAGAATCAACCCCTCCCTCAATATCGGAGGCTGACTGAATGATGATTTTTTTTTTTTCATATCCAGGCTATTCTGCCAGCTACAACCGCTTTGCAGAGTTCAAGACTGGATGTAGGTGATTGTTGTCATTAATTCCAAGTCTGGCTGGAGAAATTCCACAGACTTGTTTCATCTTTTCTTAGGGTAAGGCACAAAAACCATGTTATGAAAATGGTGGCACTTCGCTTCTGCACAAAAATCAGTTTTGGAGTCTTCCGTGGTACATGTGTTCACACTATTCTGTTTAAATTTACCATTGAGCCCTGGCAGTCTGGTAATGACGCAATTCATGTTAACAGAAGAAATAATATCTGAATGTCCAAGTTTATCGTTCGTTGACACCATGTCGTCATGTATATTGTGGCCTTGACTGATTAGCAACTGTGGGACGCCTCCACAAGAAGGGTACCAAAGCGAGGGATGTTGTGATGATACCACACAGGTTTTTTGATCAGAGAGGGTTAAGTTTGCAGCCCAAACACTTACATAGGTTTGACAAGTTGCCATCGACCAGAACTAAAGATGTCTAATCCGTGATTTATCACAAACGACCCGTTGTGAGACCCTAATATTTGTTTTATAATTATTATTGCTATTATGCATGCTGGCACATGGAGATTAATTTGCGGTGCACCCGTATGAGATTTGAGCGTTTGTAATTCAGGTACCGTGGCACCTTTACACTGTACTGCCAAGTTGGTGGCAGTCTTTACTTTCTAAGTTCTAACCTGATTTTTTTTTATGTGCAGCCGTGAGGGTAGACATGGCTACTGCAAGTCTTTGTAATATTTGTACATGTACTTAATTGTTTAGATACTTACAAAAATATCTGGATAGTTTTATTGTATAATATAATAGAAGTTGCTCTCAAATAAAACAATCGTGGAATGTTATCCTCCATGTTGCTTTTCAATATTGGAATTTCTTTTTTAGTTTTAAGTATTGCCTTAAAACATTTCCCATTAAGAAATGTTTCCTGGGAGCATGATTGATAGTATTAAGTATTTGTAAGGGGGGGGGGGGGGGCTTAGGTAAGATTGCAAGGTGGAGGAGCCCGAAAGGTGGACAGGTTGGCGCGGATCCAGGTGGAGGCCCACCTGATGCATGCCACCCCCATTTTTCGATAACCAGCGATATTTTTACCACAGTGAGCAAATAGATACGGAAAATATGCTTCCCAGATGCTGGGAAATCACCTCTAAGTGCATCTAGAATTTAAATTTTCTTCAAGTAGGACCATAGGTGCATAGGTGAGCCTGTCACCATACACATCAAGGCACAGGAATAGGAGAGAAATTTCTTTAAAAGCAAACTTTTCCCCCCACAATCGCAGACGTTACCTCTCAGAACTGAGGGCAGTAATTTGAGGGTAGAGATCGATCCCTTAAAGATTCCCCAAGTTTCAAAAAAAAAAAAAAAGAAGACACATGCTTGCAGACACAATTCGTCCAAAGTTCAGTAAAGGTGAGTTGTACTTTTGAACAGTATTTAAGAGGATTGGTATCTGCAAAGGTCAATATTGCCATTAACGGTCATACTAACAGTCGCGGTGGAAAGGAGAAAGGAAAATATGGGGGGGGGGGGGGCTGACAGAGTTCTTTCAGGATTATCTATTTGGAGCCCAACCATTAGTTGGCCCCGAGAATACCAAGAAAAAATATGTATATTTTGTCTCAAGCAAATCAGATGGCAGAAAACGGCTGACTTCCTGGGTGTTCTCAGCTAGATCCACCCAACCTTACAATAGGATCTCGTGTTTGCAAAATCTTAAAGAGAAAACAATCTATGAGAAATGGTAATAATGCATATATCAGATTGGTTGAGATGATACGAGAATCAGAATGGATTAGGACTCCCTTTTTGGTTCCTTGCGTTAGCAAGAGGAACCTATGCAGTGAAGTTGGCGTGTGTGTATGGGTGTGTGTGTGTGTGAGTTGACAATTGCCGTCAATCGGGGACCCGTGTAGGAAATCACACATACCAATCGGGGACCCATATGGAATTGGGGACGGTCCCCGTTTCAAAGTTGGCTTTTAAATAGCCTTCATGCGATATGTGATGGCGCCATGAAGATATCTATTGAATTTGGAGTATAGACGAAGTCCCCATTGAGATAGTGTTGGGTTACGTCCTCTTTTGCAGGTGTATGTGTGTAAGCTAACATGTCCACGATTCCCTGGTGACAAATCAATACACACTCACTATTGTAGTGTTAAGTATTAATTGAAAAAAAAAAATTGAGCGCCCCCATTTTTTGTTGTGGCAAATGGTATTATTTCCCATCAATATAGCCGACTACTATGTTTATCTGCAGCCGTCCACGGTTGAATAGTAAAATGAAGGGGCCCCCATTTGGCGTATAAACCTGTGTGTGTGTGTGTGTGTCTGTGATGGATCTTGGGTACACTCTAACTTAATATGGGCAAGTTGGATAAAACGTATACTTGGTGCACAGGTCCGTCATAGTGAAGAAGTGTCCTATTGTTTTTGGTGTCCATATCTTGCATATTAATGAGGTTACGGGGTCAAACAAAAATTTTAAAACTGTCATATTTCCATAACTGTGGGTCAGATTTGATTTAAACTTGATAGGGTTGTCTGTTATTGACAGGTTCACGACCCTGTGAAATTTAATGCTTATTAATAGAGTGGAACGGTTAATTTTTTTCACTCTAAAACAATAATATTAGCCTTAACACCAATATTTTGGTCATTATGAGCATCCATACAAATAAGGTGAAAAGCTTATGGGCTACAGTGTGTAAAATTCCCATTGGCAGTTTGTGGTTTTTAGTGACACAGTTAACTCAATGGGATTTTGGTCATTGGAGAATTTTTGCTCCGTTTTTATGGCTATGGTAGCCTAGGAGGAATGTATGTCATGTTTGAAATAGCATTTTCTGTAGAGATTCTCATAGGTTGGTGTACTGATCTGTCACAGTGGGTATAAGTGCCCCATTGTTTATGGTGTCCATACCTTGCATCTTAATGGGTTATGGGGTCAAACATAAAAATCTTAAAACTGCCATATTTCCATAATTGTGGGTCAGATTTGTTGTAAACTTGATATGGTCTGTTATTGACAGTTTCACATCCCTGTGAAATTTATTGATAGAGGGGGAAAAATTTTGTGCTTTATTTTTTGGTCATTGGAAAATTGTTGCTGTTGGTTGGGGAACAGTTTCAGTCACTATGTCTAAACATGGCATAGTGAATTGTTAGTTTAGTAGTTGGTACACAACTACAGTATGGTAGCCAGTACAATGAATGTGTGTACCAATTGAATTTGCATTATCCTTAAATTTGAAAAAATATGGGAAACTGTTTAATTCATTATATTTTAACATGTTAAGTTGTTTTTTAGTTGTTATACAAGGGCCCAAAATGTTTGGGACCCAGTTTGAGCTCAATTTTTGGCCCCCAATTTTTTTAATTTATTATCTAAACATGTGGTATATTTCTAAATTCAATGGGGACACTGTACAGATGAGCCTACATTTTTGGGTCTGGTTTGGACTCCATTTTTGGGCCCCGTTCTTGAAAGCCCCAATTTTTGGGTCCCCAGTTTTGAGGACCCAACTTTTCACTTGCCCTAATTTCTTTGCAAGGAACCACAGTGCCCATTGGGCTCTTGTTACTTGTTCTCGTAGAGCTTGACAAAGGAGGGTTAACATATCCCCCTTTTTGTTCATTGATGCTGAACAGCCAAGTCCCCCCGTTTGGCCACACTGCATACTCCACGGGTATTTTGTCAGTGGGGCTCATATCAGACTGTCGTGTGGGAAATCTCTAGTTCTTACGTAAATGAAATGCTAGATAAATGGATATACGCACAGACAAACTTACAGACATACAGGTAGGCAGACAGATAGAAACTTGAGGGTGAGTTCTGAATAACCTTACGACTCCTCTTCTGTTGTTAATTTTATTTGTTATATTCAAAACTCTGATGGAACTGTATATGTTCTTATGTCAATAATTTGGTACTTATTGCATAATATGGAAAAATGAAATGAAAAATAGAGCGACAGTTTAATATGTAGACATCGAATACAGAACCTTGTCGCGCGACCGCTAAAGAGTTTATTCTACCAGAAAATGGAAAGGTCCTAGTTCACATTCGGTAAAGTCCGTGTCTCCTGGATAGATGAATGGACAGGCGGACAGACATACCGACTGACGAACAGGTGCATGCACGGACATATACTGGTAGATGCCCTAGCTAACAGGAGATCGAACACTAAGATTGGTAGGTGTTACAAAATTCGTGTTCTGCCTGGGAATGGAACAGGGAGAATAAAACCACGAATGAGGTGTCCTATAACGGGACAGACCTCCATGAGGTTGTTATTCATAGCTTAAGTAAATCTGCTGCGGATCAAATACGGTTGATTTCACTGCCTGTGGCAAAAGATAAATTGTACAAATTTGCATAAAAATTGCATCTCCCGAGAATACCGCTTTGCTGCAAATTGACCTTGCAAACAAAATATCAAAACAACGATATTTTTGCAGTACGATATTCGGTTTCTGTGATCGAACAGGTGAACCGATGTTTATTGTTTTCCAAGAAGGAACCACCATATGGCACGAGCTGAAGTTTCATTTCTTGGTTAAGTGTGTCATATTCCCATTGTTAGGACAACTCGGTGAGAAATCAAGTAAACACGTTCCACTTTGATGTCAAAATACATATTTTGAAACCCCTTTTTCCGTGTTTTTGTCAGCACAAACCAGCTTACTGTTGTAGGAGTTGCTGTGATCTGCTGTCATAAATCACCCTATATATCCGTCTCACTCTCTATCTATGTGTCTACCTGTCTGTCTGTCTGTCTGTCTGTCTGTCTGTCTGTCTGTCTGTCTATCTCTGCCCATCTATTTGTCTGTCTCCTGGTATATCGATCTCTCTGTACTAATATATCTCTGCCTTTCTGTCACTTACGGATCTCTCAGTCTCTCTTTCTGCCTACCTCGACCAGTCTATGTGTCTGTATGTCTTTGAGTCTATCTGTCGCTCTGTTTGTCTACTGTCTCTAGGTATGCTGGCCTGTCTGTCTGTGTCTTTCTGTCTGTCAGTTTGTGTATCTGTATGTCTAGCTGTTTATCTGTCTGCCTGTCCGTCCATCCATCCGTCAGTACTATGTCTGCCCCTCTGCCTGTCAGTCTGTCCAAACGTCCGTTGACTTACCCATCCATTCACCCATCTATCCATTCACCTATCATGCCTGTCTATACTTGTTTAGGAGGTATCTGGTATGAAGCCATTATTTTGCACCAGATAGTGATGGTCAAAGGTCATTTAGGCGTCATTACAAGACAATGTGTCGAAAAAAAATGAAAATGTATTTTCCTCCAAGTGAAAACTTTGCATGATGTTGAAAGTTGCACGGTCACACTTTTCCTAAGATAATTATTTCTCGTTGTACAGGGATTTTCAGCTAGATGGTCATTTTCCAGGTAAAAAGGCCATATAGGCCTAACTTAAAAATCACTTTTGGCAATTGTCTGCTTATCAGTTAGTTGGAAAAATTTGTCACATCGTAAGTGTAGAAAATGATACGGTAAAAAAGTGATGAGGTAACGTTAAGTCATACTTTGTGGTGGTCTTTTTCTTATTACAAAGCAAAATCAATGACTTCCATTAAACTTGACATTAATAAGGAGATTTGCTTCAGTGAAAACGGAGCCGGGAATTTCTGAAGGAATAGAGGGCCTGCTCATGAGATTCTCAAATGCTGTACTAACTAGTACTAGGGTCTTGACCAAAACTAACTTTTTGGTGAAATGCCTGGAGGTCAAAGGTCATATTAGTGTATATTTTGCGGCAAAGAGAATCACAAACAACTTCAAAACCATAACTGAAACTTGGTGTTTACAAAAACGCCTACGAATTTATGAATGATGGTATCTTAGGCCAGAAGTAAAAAGGCCAAAGACCAAATAAGCTACAAATTGCATTTAAGTAAACATCTGATGGTAAGTTGCAACTCTGAACTCCAAAACTAAGTTTTGTCGATTTGAAACTTGGTGGATTAAAGTTTGTTACATGTTCATTCTCTTCGCTTGACTACACATTACCGTCTCCGGGGAGGATGGGGGGGGGGGTAAGGCGCACTGCAGCCTTAACATCTAATACAGTTCTCTAAGGAGGTTTGTGCTCAATGAAGCATTTGTTGATTCACTATGTTTGCACTGTGGGTGGAATGAATGCCAAAACACTGGAGGGCATAGATCAGGTGACAAGTTTGACATTTGACCATACCCGACTTCCCAGCATGTTTCGAGGTCTCTGTGTAGAAGTTTTTAGAACTGTCACTGCATGCACAAGAATGGTAATGTCTTTGGTAGAGACCAAAGGCCAAAGGTTCAACGAGGTCAAATTGTGACAATTCTATAAAATGTATCTCAATACGTAATTGCTTGGGCTGATGCCATACTTGGTATGTGTATGTACCGTACTGGGTACAAATATATTGTTTTGATGGTGTGAGAGTACTGTGAGTTCAGCAGAGGTCAAAATGTTACAACCTAGGTAACATAATTTAGCGTCGACTGATAGGCATGTTTTGTACGTGTGTGTAAAATACTGAGTGCAAGAATCGTAATACCGTTTGATGTCAACGCAGGTCTAACTGTGAACACCATGATCACACCGTATCTAAAGAATGCAAACTTCGACTGAATTTATGTATGGTACCTTATTAATGCACCACATTGTGTGCATGAACGGTAGCATGTACTTATAAAAATTAAAAGTCATCTGAGGTCGTGACTGGTCAAAATGTGAACACATTTCACAAATCGTGCCGATTGATCGCATATGTGATTTGTTGTTAGACCATTTAATAGCAGAATGTAAGAAAATGTTGTCACTTTGATAATGGCTTATTCCATTACTTGTTTTGCATCTACAGAATCTTAATAAAAAGAAACCCCATCAAATAGTTTGAAATTTGATCACATTACTTTATGAATATTCATCAGTTCAACTTAGAAAAACACACAGTGGAATCTGTTTCGCACCGATGTATAATTCGGACCGTAAAGTAGTAAACCAAAGCTAACTCACGTATTAGGTACAGGGCACAGCTTCCATTTAACTTTCTTTTACGTTGCCCATTGAGTAATATGAGCATTAGGACTATTTTGTGTTGATTTTGTAAAATTGCATAATACTTTCTGTCGGCTATATTAAAAAAATCCTGCAATTTGACAAAAAATTCTACTGTTGTTAGCCGCACACTGCCTAAAAGTGTCCATGTTGAAACTTTTCTTACTGGGTACCTGAAGTTTTTGGAATTATTCCTACTTGCATTCTATAAAAGGAGACAGGCAGTCACTAAAGTATGAAAACAATTGATTAAGATTAAATTAGATTGATGAAGGGAAAAGCCACATGTTTTCTGCCACCGAACATTTTCGCACCGGTACGTCTGTGACCAAGAAAGGAGGAGAAGAAGAAAGAAAAATGTACGTCGTCCGTCACAAGAAAGTTTTTGAAAATACTAGAGGAAAGTGACAAAGACTGCAACTATACTTGTTGCTGATAAACGTATTAAAGAGGCTTCTTTATAATATCTGTAGTGTGCAGACACAATAGTTAGCACTTTTAGCTACAAAATACTTTTTCGATGTTTTTTATATAATTGCTATGACTTCTCCAAATAAACGAAGTAAAGTTTTGAAGTCGGTTATTGCCATATATGAGTTTGCTTTAACGTTCTTACAGCAAGGACCTACCCCTAGAGCTTCAAGTAGCGATTGGATGCCCGTCAGGTTTTATATGCTACTTGAATACATCTTGTGAACAGGCTTCCGAATAGTGCTAGTATGTTACGTAAAAATCTTAAGAAACACACGGAGGTAGCGTTTTATGCAGAATATTCATTCTAGAGGCATTTTATAAGTCATGATAATAAAAAACAGCATTACCATATTTTTTTTACATTTAATTTCGTTTGGACCAAAAGCAAGGGATTTCCTCCCATTTCAAATTTGAGTGTCATTTTTTCGTATAGGATTAGATCTGCCGTAACAAACTTTTGTGGTAGCCTTTCAGTATGATAATATTACATATGCACATTAGCTCAGGTAACAATAAATCAATGGATGGGCGACGAGCAAGTACATAAAGTGCTTGAAGTACAGAAACCTTGCACTCTTGGAGGCTTCAAAAATTCCATTTAACGGAAAGACAGTGAATGTCGTATTTTCTTTCAAACGGAAGTAATGATCCTTTCATAGCTGTCATTGCTGACAGATCTCAATACAGAAGCATCTACAGGAAGGAAAATCGACAATCATGTTCCAACTCATAATTGGACTGACTTGATTGAGCCTATGAAATGAGTCCAATGAATACAGTAAAACATCGTTTATCCGAAATTCCGTTTATCCAAAGTGATCCCAAATGTGGTATCTCATACAACCTCCGGAAAAATTTCAGCCTAAATGTGACAGTATTTTGTCTTGCTGTTAACCTTTTTGTAACCCACAAAGGGTTTTATCGCAGTGTAATACAACTATTGTGTTATCTTTACTTACTACTGACTTGCGCTATCACCCGATACTCACATGTCAGCAGTCTGCTGTTACTGCAGTAACGCTCTGCAACCGTGCAGTACTTATACCTGTGCACGGTTCCGCGACATTAGTAATATAGTCACTGTACGTTACAAGCTGTGAATATTGGTTGGCGTTATCAACTTAGCCAGAGAATGAATAAACCGTCCATCATGTCAGTAATTGTACATGTCTCTGTCAGAGGTGTTAGTGTTATGTACTATGTAGTGTAATAATTCACCTCTTTCAAAGTAATTCACCTCTTTCAAATTATCTCAGCTTCGTCTTCATTGTCTTGACGTATTTGTTGTTCTGGATTACAACATGGCCTCAGACTTGAGACTTAATACATTACATGCAAAGTTTGTTAAAATGTACTTAATTATCAGTCTTGGGTATAGGTTGTATATGAGCACCACTCGGTACACATTATAACATTAAAGGTGAAATATTGTATGAAAATAATCCTCAGTAATTGACTTGAATAGACCATCGTTCTTCCAGGGTTCCCCCTCCTCATATATAGTGCCTCCCCCCCCCCTTCGTCGGCTAAGTAACGTCACACCTGTTTCATTTTTGGTTATTAGTACCAACCTCTTACTCTTACACTGGTATCGATATCATTTCGGAATTTTGACTTCTTTATATGCAACCGACTGTCACTTAATAACAGAATATGGGGCATTGTGAGAAGACTGATTAAGCGAAACGCCAACATTGATTGACAGGGATTGTGCTAGAGAATTTGGGATGAGTTAACCCAAAAATTGCCTCAAATCAAACTTCCAAGTCTCAGCAAGTAATCTCCAGGAAATGATTTTGCCATCTTTTTGTTAGATTTGGAAAAAGAAACGGACTGGGAAAAGATTCCTTCTTCCAGACTTAACCTAACCTGAACTCGAAATTGACAAACAGAGAATGAACGATGCTTCTCACCTTTTGAATGTTAGACACACTGAATCTAACTTCGTTTAATTTTCCTTTCAGTGGACGTGACTGAACGCCACTTCTATTCTTGTCGCAGCCCATCCAATTCCAATTCCGATTCCAGGACCTTTTATTATGAGTCAAATCCGAGAAAAAAAAAGAAGAAGAAACGCCTCGAGTCCGGAATAAAGTCCGAGTCCGGACTTGGTGGCTACAGTCGTAATAATACCTACCAAATATCCCTAAGGCGGTCCTAGTCTGCGTAGCTCTTCTTAATCACATACAGGACAAGAAAGAAATTAATTTTTTTTTTTCGGAAATACTTGAATGTGTTGCCTTGACCTCGACGTTCGTAAACCCCCCCCCCACCCCCCAAACAAAAATATCACTAGCTCTAGAGACCAGTCTCTCCATTGCAGCTAACTATATATTGCTCAATAATGCAAGCTTCAATTTAAGAAACTTGAATGTGGTGTTGTTTTTTAATCACATATTATAAATAATTGTTTGTTTACGGGGTCGCCGCTTCTGTTCAAAATGGAATTTCATATCCTCTGTTAAGATCCTTAAATGCGTTTTAAATATGATTTTTGTAAATTCTGTATGTAATTCTATATCGTGTTGTGTTAATTACTGTCTTTTGTACTTTGGTATTCAAACTACTCACTTCCCCATGCCCTTTATAAAGTTTATACAGCTTTTTTATACGCTTTCAAAATCATAAATATTCATGAATTAAACTAAATAATACAAACATACACTGGAACTGTACACATTGCATTTCTGTCGGAGAGATCGCGGTGTTGCTCAGTGAGAGTCCAAGTTGTGATCTGTACGACTGACTTGTAAAAAAAAAGACATAAATGATAACATACCTTAGCTACACTGACAACGCACATATCGACGGCACAATGAGAATTTCAACTTTGGTAAAACTCGTATACCTATAAATCATACTTGAAGGGGGCAGTGGAGGTCACGGGTACAATATAATTTCATGAAATAGACTTTAACCCTGTGAATGTTTTGAGTGTCGAGTTGATGTCAGAAAACAATGAGTCTGTTTTCACATTGTTTTACAATAATACACAGAGCATGATCAATATCAATCAAAGCATTCTTGAGTTACATTCATGATGGATATGCAAATACTGTATGTTGAAGACACGTGCATAGACACACACATACACCCTTCGACCTACTGACCTCACTAGACCGTGTGTCTTTTAAATATAATATAGTAACAAAATAGTACCTCAGGGAGAAACCGCTGGTTGCGACTTGGTAAAGGTGGTGTAGCAGTGAACGAATCAAACAAAAACCCTGCTTCCTTTTCTTCAGTAGATGCATACTTCACCATGGAATCTGATGTTGTGATCAGAACTGACAGCGTAAACCATGCACAAGCAAGTCCAAACTTGAAAAAGGAGAAAAATAAATTTAGATCCATATGACCTTCCAGTATGATGGCATAAACACAAGTATCCATTAATACAATAACATGATGTTTTAGTTCTCTTGACACCAAAGGCCAACGAGAACAAGAGAAGTCTTCGTGATTCTTGTCTTTGAGTATTTAAACATACTAGTTTATTCATATACTATTTTGCATTGAATTATGAAAAAATGAGCACAAACATCGGTAAAAGAAAATTTTGCTGAATTGACAGATCAGATATTTCACCGATAGCGGTGAACATGGACGGGCCCTGATCCTATGTCCAAGCCGATTATCGGTTGATAACGAATTTGCTCATCAGCTTAAAACTAATATGCTGTCGATTCTCTCAGAAGACTGAAAGTATGCACATCACACGCAGCAATAGAACTGAAGGATCAGTCTAATTCACGTACTGTTAAAGCGGAATATTTTACCAAGTTCCATGAACCACGTAAAAGAAACTAATTGCATCGTTAAAATAAATCTGTGACATAGAATACAAGGACTGGCCACGAATATCCAATTTTACCCCAAACTGTATGAAGTTTAATAGCGGTTTTATGGTCACGCAAAAGTACCATATGTGGGCAGTTGAATTAAAAGAAATTTGCCACTAAGATAATTGAATTGCCGTCAGCATACAGATTTTTCCAGTTTTAAAGCAAAAACTACAATTCAACAGTCATGCATTGTGTCAAAACTGTGATTTTTCACAGTTTCAACTACCAGCTATCCTTTGTCGTTTTCAAAGCCCTTACTGACTTAAAACAAACCTTCCAATAGCGTAAGAGTGTTTCGACCCTTATTTCATATTTTCTGTTCTACCTACCATACATTCAACTATAATTTTCTTCATCCTGGTGTCATGGTCTAGATTTGCAGTGTAATTTCGAAAAATAACAAAGACCTCTTGTGGTGATTGCTCGTTGTTACATTTCATTTTACAATCTTGGGACTAGTTTCAAATCGTTCTTGACGGGGTTGAACGTCAACATCTTAGATAACACACTTTGTTGATGGGGAGTTTGAAGTATTCGTAGTGAACATATGCTCTTCATGTAGCAAGAACTTAAAATCGTCCTTTACATTGCTGTTAATTTACGAAATGAAGAGCTCTCAAAGAAGAAGTCCCGGACCTTTGCATGATACGAAATATTACGCCTTCGATACTTCCTCAATTTTTTTTTTTCATTTCAAAATTCAAAATGATTTCATTGGAAGCCATTTCTGATATATTGACATAACTATGGTCGCTATTCACCAAGCTTCTGCCGCCCTGTCCCTCTGGATTAACAGCCGGGGTTCTTTTCGTTCCACACTATCATGCAGAGTGCGGCGTGTAATTGACTCAAGAGATCATTACACATATCTGGAGGCGATGAAGTACAATAACCACAGATAGATTATCTATGCCAAATGCTGAACATTTAGGTAAAGAAACAAATAAGTCAATCCATCTTTTTGCAAAGCACTAAAGCCAAAACTACTTAATACCAAAGTACTACATCTAAGTAAATTTTACAGATCTTATGCAAATAATAGTCACGAACAACATCAATTAGGCTGCCAATGAATATGATAATGCAAAGGTGTAAATCGAAAAATGTTATTCTAAGAAAGGACTAAAAGAAAAGTAAAGGACAAAAGTTTATCAAACAGCTACAGTGATAGATTAAAAGGATGACTGATATATCAAAGAACGGGAGAAGATCAACCACAGTTTGCAACTCATATCTACGAAGGAGCCCATTTTACCAATCATCCATAAATTGCTGCGAGTAACTTGTGCTCTATCACTCAGCAACTGAGATACGACAGGAAGAATTGGTTCTTTTAGTAGACTTGGAGAAGTCTGACAGAAACCAACGAATCACACTTTCATAGAAACTAACTGAACCTTAAAACTGTTTTTTATTCATCGAATTTCATTATGGACGCGTTGAAAGCCTTGCTTGTAATTTGCACTGCTGCAGCAACTTCTTGCCAAGAAAGTGGTCACGTCTTCAATCCGGTGAATGCTATTACGGTAAGGTAGTCTGCATTTTACATAGTTGTAAGTCCTGTGCCTTGTATTAATTAAAGAACATCCAGGCTAATTGCATTCTGGTTAAACAATGTATGTAGAGTTCTAGGTTAAATATAGGTAAGGGCTGAGGAAAGTAATCACTGCATAGCCAATCCAGTGAAATGCAATGAAAAAAATCCAATGAAAGTGCTATGTTTACTTTTGTTTTAATTTAACAATTTTTTTTTATTTCCTCTAATCTACCAACTGTTTAATATGTTTCGGATCATTGAAATAAGGCTTGTAGGTATCGTCTGTACGTAAATTCCATGAACCTGAAATGTTAACCTGAGTGATGAAAGAAAGTCCAGATTTAACTCCAAAAATCGAATTTCGGTTAAATTGAGAGAAAATATCAAACCACTGAAGACCGAAATTTCAGGTGAAATTTAGTCATAGATAAAGTTTTCTGTGTAAAATGTAGTAAATAGTGCGTGGTACTGTTCAGCAAAAGGTTGTTTTTCGTTCATTTCCATACCCCGATAGGTTAGTGGCTGCTGCGACCAGGGTGGAAGTCAATACAATCTAAGACAAGAATTAAGTGATATTAAAAATCTTCTGAACACTATCATCGGTACACTGGGAAATGGAGGTATGGATATATTATTTTTTCCTAACAAACTTTGAAATTTTTGTTTTCTTCTCAAATCGTGAAAGCTGCCATGACATCTGAAATAGCTTATGTCTACCAAAGACGTCGCTTTCTTCCAGGGACAAGCCAAACACATTTTCTTTAATCCTTTTGTTTTCTTTTGGTTTATTTGTTTGTAATTGTGGTTTAAGAACTAAGCACAGTAACTAGTTATATTCTAGAAAATGGAAATAATAATGTAGTATTATATATTTTTATTTCATATATTATAAATAATTAATAAACAAACAATAAATAAAGCAAGGAAACAAACAAACAATGAACCTCATCAAATAGAAGTAAGAGAGAAAACAATACACACCAAAACAATCTTTTGAGAAAAAGTGAATGGAAATGCTTTGTTTAGACTACATAAGTTCAAACCGTGAAGTTAGCATGCAAATAGCATACCATAAAATCCAGACCAAAATAGAATTAAACCATCTGTTCTTGAAGGAGAATCTGAGTACATGTTTCTACTCCAACTGTACGCTTTGCATATGTCCATTCACAAAGAGTTCCAAACATAATGGTGTTATTTTCGTTATGATGCCTTCCCAAAGTTGCTTTCCAAAACTCCTTTTCAAATTTATTGCCGTTTTTGTGTAACATGTTGCCATGTTCGAAAAGTAAACCGTAGCACATGCACCTGAAGGGCGTCGTAACTTGTGGAGCTGCATGTGTAACGCCAAAATTCAGGTTATTTTGCAACAACATGGCGACCTGCGAGTGAGTGGAAAAATATGGTCATACTAAAAATTTCGTATTTTCTTCGACATGTACTTTTTTGCCACGATTTCATGCTTCTGTCGTTAGTCATGAATCGAAATAGTTTTAGCATCAATCTGGCATAACATCTTGTGCCCTCTGCGATGGAAATAAGCAGTCGTTGATACTTTACATTGATAAATCGAACTCTTGCAATTGTCGTTAAATTTAATTTATAAAAATTTGCGTATTTAGTTTTACATATTTGATTATATGGAGTCGTCTAAGACCTGGTGGAACTTGAAGAAGTGTGTTTCTGTATTTTATTATACTAGCTTCCTTTCCTGAACCAGAACAAGTACTAGGACCAGAGCAAGAGCCAGAACCGGCACCAGCAGTAGAACCAACTTATTACGAGGATTGTCACGAGATTCAGAAACACGGAGAGAACGTAAGTGGTGTGTACACTATACAACCAAATGGAAAGGACAAATTTGAAGTATTCTGTGACATGGACACAGATGGAGGCGGTTGGACGGTAAGTTAGACCATATTACACATTAGGAAATTAGCGAATTCGGTTGAACTCCACAAGAAATTTTCCTACTCAGACTGCATATGACGAACTTAGGGTAAAACTGTCCTTAATATATATGATGATTCAAAACGATTTCCAAATATATGTAAAGCAATGTGATGAAAAGTAACAGTGCTACTAATTCTGACATAGTCCCGGTAGCTGTAATATAGCTGTAAATTTTTGTTGAAAAACAAGGAGTGTGTGCAACCCGGTTTGATTTCAAACCGAATATTTTCAGTTGATAGCAAATATTGTTGACGAGACGGAGTCACGTCAGTTGCACGGCCCAGTCCCTAACCACTAACCTGTCGACATGGATACTGCTGGTTAGTTTGTCCACCTTGCAAAGTTACCCACGTTATCTTTACGTACTTTTTTGTAGTAAGAACAATCTTGAGTGATTCATTTTTTTTTTACATTTTGCAAAAGATAAGTGTCTTTTTGACGGGAGAAAATAATGTCAGGGTGCAAGGCTTTATAATTTGTGTCTAACAACAGAATGTTTGGTATTACTCAATCACATAAGAACTGTTCTGTAACATATGAATGCAAGAGAAGTATTGACATGTAAGTTGTAAAGATCGGATTCCCATGTAAGGCATCATTAGCGTCAGGCAGGAATAATCCGTATGTCTCTCTCTTCCCCTAAATGAAGGACGTTCAGATGTACATAACCTGTTAACATCAGGAACTTGGTAGTAAAGTTTGAAAAAAAAACAAAAAAAACACTGATACTCTCGGAATTAATTTGAATCTGATGATTCTTTAGCGTTTTAATTATTGAAAAAGTACACATTTAGTCGTTGAAAGTGCTCAATATTTTATTTCTTTGGTATCCTGGTGTTCCTAGTTCAGACTGTCAAGTGAATTCCCTCTGTTGACTTTGTTTTGGGAACGTTATTGTGGCCTTTTTAAAGAAAAATTCCATTAATATGTTTCTAAAATAGACCTCCAAATTCTGTTCAGGCCTATTTCAAGGTAGTCAATGTGGACGATATGTAAGAACTTTTTACAAGGTAGTGAAACATGAGAATGAAAAAGAAATCTTCTATGGCTTTGTCAATTGCTTTTAAATTCGGTCAGGTGGTTTAATTGATCGTTGCAGTTTGTTCGGTATAATTTTGTATTTCAGGATATCGTAAACAGCGTGTAGCAGTAGATGTTATTTAAAAGAAAAACAAATGATAATCTCCGAAAAAGGTAATCTTAGGGACCATTCAGTTTGCAATGGTTGTGAACATAGTGATTTACTTAGCTACAAAGATTCTATGACTATCTGTAAAATAATAGGAAGAACGCTTTCATTTTGCACGAAGATCAGATAAATAGAAGCATAACAATTAATTCACTCCATATTTTTAAAATAACGAGGAAATAGGACAGTATGTTATATTTAACAAAAAAAATCAAATAGCGTTGGCTTCAAGTTGGCACGTACAACCAGTATGGCATTGATTTATCTTTCTGTCATCTGACATCTATAGGTGTTCCAAAGGCGACAAAATGGTAGTGAAGATTTCTACCGAGATTGGGAAGATTATGAAATTGGCTTTGGTTCTTTAAAAGGAGAATTTTGGCTGGGTAATGACAAGCTATATAACTTAACCAGACAGAAGACGTATCGCCTCCGTGTTGACTTAGGAGATTTTGATGATGCCAGACGATTCGCCGAATACAGTTCTTTTGAAGTTGCTGATTCTGACGATATGTATAGACTGCATCTGGGAAAATACTCTGGAAACGCCGGTAAGCAAGTCATTTAGGCAAATTTGCAACCTTCACTATATCACGTTCCTCATGTCATTTTTGATGAATCAAAAACAATGTTACTTCCACACACACACGAAAAAATGCACCACAGTTACAGTGGAAAACTGAGGAAGACAACAGGCAGCATACGGCCGTTCATTCATACATGGTTGTCTCTGTATTCATCTTACGTTAACTGATGGTGATACTGATCTCATTTACAGGCGATGCTATGGCAGCTCACAACAACAAACAATTTACTACCCGTGACCAAGATCACGACACCTGGAGAAGCAACTGTGCAGTGAGGTACAAGGGAGCGTGGTGGTACGAGCATTGTCATAGCGCCAACTTGAATGGCGAATATGTTCCTGGGGGGAATTCTTCATTTGCCGAAGGATTAACCTGGAAACAGTGGAAAGGTTATTATTACTCTCTGAAATTTTGTGAAATGAAAGTGAAATCCTATTAAGGTTGAAATTTTCGTACAAATAACATTTGTTGTAACTCCATACCTTGATGACTTTTTTTTATGATTGAAGTATAATGTAACTCTAACGACGTATTTCTTTTGCGTGATGATGCACAGAAAAAAAATCATATTTCACTGGTAACTTAATTTAATTGCTATCACAAACAATTTGAAAGAATGAGCAATAAATGTGATTCACACACAAGTGTGAAAGAAATGTGATTCCCGACCACATGCTCTTTTTATGTAAAATTTACCGCTTCATAATACATCGGTTACACACATCTAAGGGTTACGGACTTTAGTGATCATAATAATGTAACAAGAGGGACGCCTTCAAATAGCGTTTATTTTACCGCGTCAAGTTTGAGCAATACTACTATTCATACATACTTTAAATGACGATGTTAATTTTGATTCATATTATGGGATATTTACGTACTTGCTATTTTTGTCCCTCCCATTTACGTCTTGTTAAAAAGGGATACGGAGTTGTAAAAATGCATCTTACATGACGTTTTCTTTCTTTCTCCAGTAGAGAAATAAAAAACCCCGTTAATACTTGAATTACGTCGTGTTCTACAAGATAATAATCATGGGTATGTCTTGCATGCCTTTCCTTAGCTTGAAAATGGAATATTTTTGTTCGAAAGTTATCAGCCACTTACCTGGACTCTGCAGGTAGACACTGGTGGACTTCAACCAACAACATTCCTCTTGCAAAGTTAAGGAGAGTTATCCTCCTTTAAAACTATTATAATAATTAATTAATTAATTAATGTAAGTACTGAAGCACCATCATGTAACCTGGGATTCAATGAAGAGAAATTTAAGCAGTACACTTCTGATAAAACATGTATGGTAAACCACACTGGTATATTTCATTAACTTAAAACTCATATAGAAATGATTAATTTATTTCATTTTGTAATGAACGAAAGTAAACAGTCATGTTTAAATCACTGATTAAAATATCATCTAAAACAACGGAACTTGAAATATAATTTAAATTCATATCTTAAATGAATGAATTAAATCTATATTGACAATATTTTTTTTTATATCGCTTTTACTTCAACAAAACTTTCGCACAGCTAGTTCACCTGATCAGTTTAACGCTTGCCTGTGATCTTTGAAAGATTTTAAAGGGCAAAATAGACTAACAGTTCATACAGTTATCAGATGTTTGAAACCAGTTGTCACACAAAATGAGAGTCACACCACACCTTTTACGTAAGTACAATATCGGTACGATAAAGAAGACTTCCCGCAATACAATGCGTAACTGTGGAAGAAAAATATGTTTAAAATTTAATTTGCTTTCATAATAAACTTACTTTTACAGTTTTCACCAATAAAGAACAAAGATTCTCTAATTTTATACAAGTTCATTTTTTCTACTGGTAAAATAATTTTATGCTGATGGTGCTATCTCGCCTAAGCCAAATCTCAAGATAAATAACAACATCATTTATGTAACTGTGATGTAATGTTCAGACTATCTAAACACTATAAATACAGGTAGCAAAGGTAAGGCAACTTTCTCCAGTCCTGGACCAGACTTAATCTGGTATCATGAGTTTTATTCAAGACTAAGGGATAAAGGCATTTTCAACATGACTTTAAAGAATTATACTTTATAGTTACTGAACCGGTCAAACTGTCTAAGATTTCAAATATACAGCCTTTGCTCTAGAGGCAACGGATAAAGCAAAATAAATTTCAACAAGTTTTCGAACCTTACACTAACCCTTTTATCCCATTTGGCAATGAATTCTTCGTAGTTACCCAAGTAACTAACCAAGTGTCCCAAGATGGTCAGATTTAAGCCTTGATAGGTTCAGCTAGTTTACAAAGAGCATATCAAAAATTAACAACAAGTTTACTACACAGTGGCGGATCTAGGATTTGCCAGAAGAGGGGAGGGGGGGTGGCTTGGCAGCAGCATGATCACTGATATCCGTCCACTTTGGAAGACATTTGCGAACGTTATGTTGGGTAGAAACATGCTACATTTGATGCTAGGTTTTCATTGAATATATCTTCAGCAATTCCCACTTTTACTATCTTTCTTCGTCAAATATCTTGTTATTCTTAGACCATTCCATGGTAATTCATTTTGCTTTTTCTTCACCTGGGGCATTCTTTGCATCCCATCCTACACCCCCGCCCAGATCATATATTGCAGTGCACTTCATCATTACTATTCACGTGGGGATCAATGCCAAAACGACAGACTACAGTCGTCAACAGGAATTCTATACTTTCATGTATTTCCATATAGACGTTGGGGGGTATTTGTGGGTGATTTTCCTGTCTTTATACAATTGTCATCTTCGCTACTTGTCACAGTGACCAATAAGATATTTAACGTCTGGTTGACGAGTAGCTAACCATGTCCCGCAGAGCGATAGGTGAAGTCAAAGTGGCAATAATGAAAGGCTCTAAAATAAATAGCACACATGATTTCAGGGCAGTGCGGTGCTAGAGATGTGCTTAATGCTGGATTCTTTATCCAGCTCCGAAGGTTCATTATTGGCAGTCAACGCGAATCTCGTCAACACATGTTGATGTTTTTTAATTTCGTGCCATACTGTAAGGTACCACACAAATTGAGCAAATTGAGCTAAACCTGAGCAATTATTTGCACAAAGAATAGGAAATCGAAATTCTCTGACATTCAATGACATGTTAAAGATCTCTCTAGGAATATAACTTACATCAGTTAACTTCTTATAACACTCCATTCTTATATTACATTAAACATGAGAAAGCTGTCGATACAATCCATTCTTATATTACATTAAACATGAGAAAACTGTCGATTCCATTGTTCTCGGGGAATTGACAGTAAGGTCTCAGCACATTCCAATATACCCGCCACTAGCAAAGGCAGAGAGAGAGGTATAGAGAGAGGTATGGACAGAGAGAGAGGTATATATACAGCATCTTTTCAGATCAAACATGGTAGTCGCTACCATTTGTCCATCCTGCCTTTCTTAGAGGTATTGTACTTTCCATCACCTGGGTTATATTAGATTTTATTAAATGCAGTATATGTCGTTGTTTCGTCTATTTAAGCGCTCATCCATTTTTTTTGTTTGGTTTCTGTTGTATCTTGTTACATCTGAGTCGACTGCATGGGATAAAACTTTTACATCAATGTAAGTGATTTATGTTATATTCGCAGGGATAATCTTCGACGTTCACATCGGTAGAATGGCAAATAGTAATATGCTTTGCAGTGTTACTCAAGTAGTTCACCTAATTGATATCTAAATCTTAACTTTGTTTCCATTTGCATCCGATTCGTAATGGCTCCAGATTAAAAGAATCTTGAAAACTAAAAACCTTACTTTCAAATTTGTTGACTTATGGCTAAATTATTCCACTTGGTATAGGTCAATATTGGTACCACATGGTAAACAATATAAGATCGAACGTGAAAATATAACACATAATTGTAAGAATACATAATTCTCAGTAAGTGACATGATTAAACGATTGTCTGTTACGCATTTTGATTTTACTAGTTCTTTTGTTCGTGTCGGCAGGGGTGTAGGTCTGGGCTGCGAATTGTGGGAGGACCACTTTGAAGGGATGGTACCAGAAAATTGTTACATAGAATAAGCCCCTAGATCTCCGAATATCGTCCTTCTCAGTCTTAGCAAGTAAGCTTCAGTGAGTGGTACTGCCAATATCATTGTAAAAAGCTTCTTAAATTATTGAAACTTAAAATGTTGCTTTTAACACCTGACAAAATTTGTACATTTTCTGATTAAAACCATTATAACACTTTAAGTTTAAAAAAGTACTCAACCTTGCATATTTATTTTCGTTTTCTTTCAATTTTCCACCATCCTTTGTCTCCCTACATTTTTAATTTGTTCTGTCGTCTTCTTGAACTCGAATATTAATTACGGTGCACCCATGTACTTTATTTTGAGATGCACATACATCTTGTCGTCATGGAATTGAACAGCGCCATCGTAAAGTGTTCGCGATAATGTTTCTTTACATTAACTGAAACACTCAAATTAAATGGCCACAGCACCTACAGTCTACAGAGAACAAATTCTCCAACGTCATCAAAATTTTAATTGATTGTAATGGGATTATGGGATCATTTTGATATTGATATCCATACCATTTTTTTTCCTTTGAGGTATTTACTTATATCTGGCAAGTATGGTGTTCAAGATAGTTGACAAGGTAATAATTGTTCAAACTCTTTGCCCCTAGTTTGATGATTGTAGTTTTTGAACCCCATACCGTCGTTTCCCCCGTTCCTTCAAACAAACTTTTCCACATTGTTCACACCTACTTAAATATAAATGAAACCTAGCGAGGATTTATGCTAAATGTGTTGTTTTGACGGATCAGCTACCAAAAAAAAATCCTTCACTGCAACCATCGTAGTGGTCAAGTTTAGGAAAGAAGAAAAGTAGTGATTATTTCTAAAAAGTTTTTTTTTTCATTTTCTTCCCGCTCTCCCTAACTTACTGTTGCAGTAGCAGAATTCCAAATTCGTTGTTTACAGACCAACAAATTATAGACCTATAACAGCGGGAGGGACATAACATG
The DNA here is from genome assembly GCA_021234535.1 of Stichopus chloronotus. Taxonomy (NCBI): domain Eukaryota; kingdom Metazoa; phylum Echinodermata; class Holothuroidea; order Aspidochirotida; family Stichopodidae; genus Stichopus; species Stichopus chloronotus. Next base: position 10,758,282 of record CM037847.1, read on the forward strand.
TGATGTCGTACAAATATAAATGAAAATAAAAAAAACTAAATCTAAACAAACTTGAAAATTGCGAATGTTAATTAGCTTCTAAGACTATTAAACCAAAATAATGCCACTATGACTGACACAAAATTTAAAGTAAAAAATATCTCTTACCACAGTTACCCATTTGACTGCTTCCAGTTTAGCAGCCGCCCTATTTTTCTTTTTCCTATCTTACCTTGCATTGTTTAAACATAAACAGGCCTGCCATTTTTGTAGAAAGGTACTAAATGTGCAGCTAGGGTTCGCTAAAGAATGTTCTGATAAATTCGTAGATTTCTTTCTTTTTTCAAACAAAAGCACTTTAAAGATGAGTAACAACTGCTCCCCGACACCACTCCATCCTTTACCACCAGTCCGTCATTCAGTACCACACTACGGAGATAACACGTACTACACCTGGTACAGACATACCTAGTAGCTCCGAAAAGATGGAAACACTGCAGCAGAGAATTGATACTCTCCAGACAGCATGTACTCGTATGCAGAAAGAAACAAACGATTTGGAACAATATTCCAGACGATACTGCCTCCGTATCTTTGGTATCCCAGAAACACCACAAGAAGACACAACTGAAAAAAATACCAACCTTGCCACAAGCAAGCTTGGAATTGATCCGAACACCTCTGATATCGATAGGAAGGCCATAGGAAGGCGTATTGGAAGGCCAGCACCAGGTAAACCCCGACCGATAATTGTGAAGTTTAGTACTAACTATGAAGCCCTGGCCCGTTACTTAAAAACCGACGCAAGCTGAAGGGTTCCAATGTAGTGGTGAAGGAAGACCTTACTAAAGCCAATCAAAAACTGCTTGAAACCTGCAAGGCTCACCGAAGACTAAATCTGCATGGTCCCATGATGGAAAAATCGTAGCCCTAGTAACTGTGGATGGAGAGGATCGCACTCAGAGAATTTTGGAATGGAGAGACCTCGACAGTTTGTAATATTTCATGGCTTCCTGATCCGGAGTTCCTTCTCAAAAGAATCTTTCTTCTCCAGTTCATCATTCATTAATTCCTACTATTGTATATTGAGTTTCAAGTAATCAACGTTCTTTAGCCTACCTCGTTTAATTGTTCTATACCAAAGGTATTTATACTTTTTCCTACCCTTAACTTACCTTCAATCGTTAAAGTTAATTCTCTAAGTTCCTGTTTCTCTTCTCTTCCTGTTCTTTCTTCCAATCTTTTTTCTATTGCTATCCTTATCCTTCTGAAGTCTTTATCAGAACTTTTTTATACCACCATTTAACGATGTTACAAATGTTGAATTGGAAAATTTGTTAGGTGCTGCCAGTATGTATGTCACCCAAACTAGGTCTTTCCAAAGGTTCCTCGATAATACCACTAACCAATGTTTTAACTCGAATGTTGTCACAAGTAATTTCTACAACTTGATGAAGCTTTATCTAATTCAAATGTTCAACTCTCTGTATTTCATCTTAATATCAGAAGTCTACCTAAGAACCATTTACAACTTGTGGCCTATCTGGAGAATATTAATCTTAAGTTCGATGCCATTCTATTATCAGAAATTGGGCGCAACAATGTAGAACATTTACAAAATATCTTCACTAGGTATAACTTTGATTACGTTCCTTCTCCTTCCAAATGCGGTGGCGTTGGAATTTTTTGATAAGACTTCCCTTAGGAAAGATTATGTCAAAACATAAGTCATCTCTTCGAACTTTAGTTGTTCCTGTCCCCAGTGTCAGGTTGAAGATATTTGGTTAGGTCTGAACGATGGCAAAAACGCCTTCTGTATCTGTATGTGTTATCGTCACCCAAAGGACAACGTTAAGCATTTTCTAGAATCCCTAGAAGAGCTTATATCTACCATTCATTCCCCCAATATGCATTATCGGTGGAGATTTTGATATTCAAGTTTTAAAAGTAGAATCTTGTTCGACGTTTTAAGTTGATTGTGTGTCATAATTTTGTACTTACGATTACTTTACCTACAAGAATAAGTGATACCAGTGCCACTCTTATTGATACTATTTTTGTAAGGCTGCCTCATGATTTGCTTGTTAATAATGCAGTTTCTAGTAATTTGTTTGCTGATATTAGTGACCATCTTCCAATAGTCTATATCATAGAAGGAAACAAAACCATTAATAGTTACAGGCCTTTGATTAGGTTTTATAACCAGAGTAATTTTGACAACTTTCTACACTCACTTAACAATACAGATTTTTCACTTGTTTACAAAAGCTCAGATGCCAACATCTCTTACAATTTATTTATCAAAGGAATCCAGTCTCTACACAACCACCATTTCCCGCTGGTTAAAATGTCTAAGAAAAAATCCAAAGATAAACCCTGGATTACACTCGGTATAAAAAGGTCTATCTCTGTTAAGAGTACTTTGTTTCGTAAGTATATTGTAAACCCATCTTCTACTACAAAGGCAGAGCTGGCCGCTTATCCATGCCAAAATACAGCCCTTACAAAGGAGACATTTTTCTTTCTAGCGCCCTCACTAGGTCGTATAATACGTTGTGACGTAATTTGAAGGGAGGGGGTCCCCTGCTGGTCTGCACATGCTTTAATTACAATTTCAGAAACCCTACATTATCTTTATTTTATCCACCGCTGCTTGAAACAATCAAATGAAGTTATGAAATCATAAAAAATCAGATGTTCAAAATGCACACATGTGAGAGATCTGAAGATCCGTGATGTTAGGGCGCGGAACTGTCATGCGCCGTATTTTAAATCGCATTCTTAGGCAAGCACAATCGTCCTATTACAGAAGCATTCTAACCTCAAGGCAAACCTCGTCAAAGCAAGCATGGACAGTTGTTAATGATTTGGTGAAAGGTAGAAGTAAGCCCAAGCGTCATCCAGTTACATCTATCCTGTATAATAATGAAGTTTTTTCTGATGATGAAAGTATTGCTAATACTTTCAATGATTTCAATGAGCATCTTGATAAGCCTGTATGTCAGTCAATATTCTTTTCACCTGTTAGTGTAACAGAAATTTCAGAGTACATTGCTTCTTTGAAGTTAAACAAGGCCCCTGGTAGTGATGGAATTCCTGTCAAGCTTGTAAAATTTGCAAAAGTCATTTGATGGCACCTGTACTTGTTTACGTTTTCACTGTAGTTCTCAGAACTGACTCTTACCCTGAAGCCCTCAAAATTGCTAAAATTATCCCTGTGTTCAAGAAAAGTAAAAGTGACCTGCCTGAAAATTATAGACCGATCAGTTTGCTACCCTGCCTTAATAAATTGCTTGAAACTGTTATTGAAAAACGATTGCGTAATTTCTTTGACAGGAATAAGATTTTTTATGACTATCAGTTTGGGTTTAGGAAAGGCCACGACACTAACCACGTTTTATTGGAAACAGTTAACACTATTCGTTCACAGCTTGCAATAGGAAACAATGTTCTGGGACTTTACCTTGACCTCAAGAAGGCATTTGACACTGTTGACCATACTATTTTGCTAAGAAAACTCTACAATTATGGTATTCGTGGTACCCCACATAAACATTTGTCAACCTATTTGGTTAACAGAATGCAACGTGTTTTTGTTAACGACGTATATTTAAATTCACCGCCCGTCGAAACGGGTGTTCCGCAAGGTTCTGTTTTAGGACCTCTATTATTTTTAATTTATGTTAACGATTTAAGTGAAGCTGTTCCGAATATATCAGTTCGCCTGTTTACCGGACGATGCTAGTGTCTTCTTATACTATAAGGATTGTAATACTTTAGCTCAGAAGGGAATTTGTGCTCTAAGCATGCTTAAAGGAAGGTTTGATTCCAACAAGCTCACCTTACACCTTGTTAGAACTAACTTCAATATTTTTCATGCTTCTAACCTAGCCCCTTCTTGCTGTAATTAAATCGTACGTATTTAATGATACAACTATTATCAAATCTTTTAAAGTAATTAGGTTTGATGATAGACGATACACTGTCCAGGGAAACTCATATCAATGATCTTTGTAACAATTTGGTAAAATAAGTCGGTATATTCCATCATTTAAGAAACTTTCTTCCGAAGAGCACCTCCTTACAGATATATTACTCTTTAATTTATTCTAAATTAAGATACGCAATCGAGATTTACGGTACAGCCAAACAGTATGGCTTATCGCCACTTCAGATCATTCAGAATAAGCTACTTAAAGTATTCACAGGTAAACCTTGGCGTTATTCACCTCACTTATTATATAGTGAGAATAAGCTCCCCTATGATTAAAGATATATTTATTGTATGTGTGATTTGATTCACAAACACCGTAACATAATCTTACCTGATATTATTTCTGACGGTATATGCCCACCCAGACCTGATTGTCAACCTAGTACTCGTATAAGTAGTCATTTTTCTGTTACCTATCATAAAGAGTTACCATGGAAAATTCATTTTAAATAATTACTCTTATCGCATCTGGCAGTCCCTCCTAGGATTAAATCTATGATTCATTGTAATTCATTCCTTGCCAACGTTAAAGCTAAACTTATCAGTAATTATATGTGATTTACCCTGATGTTATGAATATTTACTACTTGTTATTTTGTTCTGAATCTTCTTCTTATCCTTGCCTATATTCTCAGTTTCGCGTATTCTTTCTCTCTTCTTCCTTTCCTTCTTTCCTTTCCTTGCCTTTTCTTTTGTTAATTTCTCGGGGATCAGCTTTTCTCTCCCCATTTGTACTGTTACTGTATTCTTTTTCTTCTGCATCTTCTACTTTAGTGGTCACTAGCTTTGTTGACAGTTTCCTGTTTTTCTAGTGTCCTTCATATGTTTTTAATACTTATGTAACTGCTCTCCTGTGTACCTCTGTTCATATGAGAACTGAATTTGAATTTGAATTAGTAGCGGCAGGAGCAAAGGCTAGGAGCAATGGTCTTACCCCAAACGTCGTTTACCGAGGGGGCGTCATACGTAGCATCATATATAGGAATGTCAGGAATGTCAGAGATAGGTTCAAAACATGATATGCTAATTACACAAAACGCCTTAAGCGGATCACATACGAAACAGAACCAAAGCTTAATTTTTAATACATTTGGGAGTTAAAAATTTCAGGACACCGTCCTTTGCCATCAACCGGAGAATCACCATTGCCAGTAGACCCTCCGTATACCTCCGTATACAAAAAAGAAGACAAAAAAAAAACACACACACACACACAATTGTAACTTTCAACGAAAATCGCCCACACAACAAACGCTGCGAACTTATCTTAACACTTACCGACATACCGTCTCAATACAAGAAAGAAAAAAAAGATAAAAAAAAAATCTCTCACCAGAAGCTCAAACAACAATCGAAGGGACAAAACCCAAGTTGATTCGATCACCTGCAGATAATGCTAGACGACCAAAGAACACAGAGCCTGCAGTTAGGGGTTTAAAGTTATCTATCAATCGCAGTTGTCTGCGTTTATTGTATATGGGGCACATGAAGACTCTTGTCTCAAATTCACCAATAAACGGGCTTGCACAAACATCCGTCGAATGTTAATTAAAGGTTATATGATTTGTGTGCAATGACCGATGGACCGGTATCTACAATGTCAATACTGCCGTGCACCATACATGGCCAAACTCAGGCAGCACATGAGGGTTTCGTCAGTGCAGGATGCCTTGTGTTAAATCCTGATTTTGAATGTAAATGCATGGATATATCAAGGGATAGACAGACACACATACATAAAGATGGATAGAAGGACATATAGACAGATGGAGATATAAAAAGACACATATAGAGGCAAATGGACAGACAAGTAGACAAAGATATAATAGGGGGGCCACATGTCTTAGTCGGTGTGTTTACTGTAAAAGCTGGTAAGTCTAGTTCGAATCCGTATGGATTCGGTAACCAGTGGATGGACGGAAAGACAGACATAAAATGGACGGACTGACAAACAGACGGATAGCTAGATGGATAAATAGATGAGCTAGCTGACCGCCCATTGAACTCCCAGATGTATAATCAGGTATTATTAATATCATTCGTATCTTGTGTGCAGTGTGCGTAAATCAGGGAGACAGAAACAACGCGGAGTGGAAAGCCTTGCAATGACGTAACGACGTAGAGGTTCATGGGAGGACAACGTATAGTCTTGTTGGGAAGTCTGATGCGGGCTTACCTTAGTTGGCGTCACTGCATGACAACGGATATGATCATTGATCTTGCAGTGTATGGCCTGCGGATACAGATTTGCGACAACAATGACCATGTCAAAATAAAAAAAAGAATATTTCAAAACCGTATTCGATTTTTGTTAATCAAACACTCGACCCCATGTCACCTATTTCCTTATAGGGAACGGTATATCACGAGTTAAGGTTCGATTTAATACAGCTGATTCAGCTGCTTCATATTCCCATTGTTTGTTTGGCCAAAGTGGTGACTACTACGAAAAAAATACCATCCCTGTCATGGCATGTAATTTAAATCTCCTTATCTGAGTACCTTGTTTTCGCAAAAGTACAATGGGCCATGACTCTGTTTCATTGTCAAGTTAGGCCGGGTTTCTTGTCATAAATGTGCTGCCAACTTAAGTTTATTTTATAAAAAATAAATCGCACTAAATATTTCAGTTTAGTAAATATGTAATCGACTACAGTTTATGTGCATGATTGTGATACACGTTTCCCTTGACTTGTTGCGGGGTAATATTTCTATGACATTTTAGTCTAGTTCTGAAACATGTTGGTATTGCTAGAACAAATAAAGCGTAAGGGCATTAGATATTAATGTATTCCGCTTATTAGAAAATAATTAAAAAGATTGGTTCAAAATAGTTGTTAGAGGCATGTAAGATTCTCTCCCCCCCCCCCCACCTAATCCTTATCACCCTTGGTTACTTCTGCAACATTTCAGCACTCGATTGAGTATCACCCTAAGCTCATCCTCTTGAGTCTGTCAAATGTATAAAGAATTACGTTTTATTTAGCATTATGCTTCGCATATCAAGCAGGCTACATTACACTTGTTGGTAACTACCAAGTGTAAGCATATGTCAGTGTGTGAACTGCTTTACTCATATGAATTAGGACTACGTGTAATCATTTTAAACAAACAAAATGTTATCCATCTAAACCAGGCAACGTATTGGAACTTATCGACCACTAGATCTTTACATTTTCATCTGCTTTCATTTCACCTTAAACTAGCTTTAGATCTATTTTATTGGCAGCAAATTGATAATCTCAAACAATTTATTTTTACAGTTTAGCTCTGAGTAGTTCTAGAAGAAACAATTTAGGAAAACTGAAAATAACTAATAAAATAAATCTGTGTTGGTTTCCTCGTAGGCAACAGCAGATATGAACCTATATTGTTTGTGCATACGTGTTTTTTTTTTACCAACGGATTTTAAGTATCAGAGATTAAAGTGATTTGTTACTGTTTGAAGTAAACAAACACACATGACCCTGAAGTCAATCTGCTACAGTACTTTATGGATTACGAAGTCGAATAACTTGATGAATATAGTAGGTATAAAAAATATTTTGAAATTGGTTTCTCGCTAATCTAATATCGAGTCCAGTTTGAGTTTTGCCCTGTGGCAGTTTTCTTTTGTGCACTCCAGAGGCTTTCAGGTTGAAATAATGGCCCGACGGTAGTTTCCACTTGATTAACGCCCTACACAATTATCTCCCCCAGGCCCACTAAAATGTAAGTAACGGCAACAGCCAAAGTTGAAGCTAAAACTTATAACAATCTTATTTTACCAATTAGCGAAAGTTTGACGTAGGCAAAAGATTCACCCTTTTGCAAAAAGTGCAAAAACCGTCCCACTTGATCTTACTTTGCCTTGCCATGGTTGAGGATACTATCATTCCTCACACAATGAGAGGCCATCCAGTGAAGTGAGGAATTCATCAAATGACCTTGGATCAGCCTAGAAAAAGTCGACTCGAGTGCGTTTACAATAAGAAGGATGCCAGGGGTGGGTGTATGTGTGGGGAAGGATGTATATGCGTGTATGTGGGTGTGGGTGTGTGTGTGTGTGAGGTGGGTGTGGTGTTGTAATGGTGGCACCACTGTGAACCTTCCACCTATACTCTGTTTCAAAGTGTTCATGATAGAGGTCTGAACTACTCCACACTCCATCAGAACTCCATCATAGACCAAACATATCACATGGCGCAGTGAGTGGTACCATGTGTAACTGGGGATCACCGTAGAGTGATCGATCGGAAAGGCAAATGGGAATTCTCCTAGCAAAGGAAAACTTGCAGTGTTGACTGAAAAAGAGCTTCACGTGAAATGAAGTACTTTTCTCCACATTTTCCAACTAAGAGTACCAGCATGTTGATATTAAAGGAATTATGGTGGTCTCAACCGTTATTCTTCATTGTTCGTGGTATGAAATTGTGAAAATGACAACAGAGATCCATTGTTTTTCAGGTCACAATTCGCAAATAGGAATGACCTCAGTTAAGTCATATTTTGTAGAAATTTTCAATCTAATACCGAAAAGAAGGTCCAACCTTTTTTTTTTTTGTCAAATTCGCTAAATCAAAACCATTTTAGTTTTAGGTTCAGTATCATTCCTTCCAGAGGAAACGTTTTGTGTAAGGTATTAAACGTAAACACAAGAAAGAACGTAGATGTAACATTAATATTACATGAAATATACAGAGACCTGATCGAAAAACATCGTCATGAAAGAATACTAATTGAAGAATAAGGCATACATATCAAGATCCTGGAAGTGTATATAGGAATAAATTATTAAGTAACTTTTCTGTTCCCTTTTACAAGGTTACAAGGCTTTCTGAGCTATGCATAAGGGGAACAGTGTCCGACTTTACAGTAAATTTTGAAGAATTTGAAAAGAAGTGAAACACAAGGATTGAACAATCCAAGGTCACCAGAAAACCAGTATCAACTTTAACTTGCAATTTTGTTTTCAGGCCGATATACATGATGTCATCAGTTCAATTCAAAAATCTATTTGTCACTTGAAAGGATTTTTTGTGAAGCTGATGGATTTTGTTCTGTTTTCAGTACAGTGGCGACACTTCAGTGCCCTCTTGGGGAGGGTCCTTGGCATCAGCTCGAACAAGAGGAGAACCCGACTGGTTTGTCATCCACGAAGAATACTAGCTCTTGTTTGCAATGTTCTTAGCAAGTACAGTAGCAACCTTTTCCCATCTGGCCCTGGCCTAGAATTACATGTTTGACCATAACTATGGAAACATTGAGAAGAAATCTAACTTGTCTGACTGTTTGTCTTTCCATATCTGTTATTTCCTATATCGAAATAACCACTTTTGGAGCAGAAACTTACTTCGCTTTGCATCTTCATACGAACATACATGTCATTTAAGATGGAGCACCTATCCAATTCTTGCATTTCAAATCACTTCCAACATAAGCTATCGACCTTGTTGGTAATCATCATGTGAGACAATCAAAATACTTAAGGTGGAAAAGTACCTTCCCCTAATTCCATACATTGCACTGAAACCCGCATCAACCATATTATTGATCAGACATGCAGTGCATTTTATAGGTGATAATCGATTTATGAAAGCATCATGCAGTAGTAGTATTGTAGATGAGTAAATTGACGTGGGTGTCCATTATTCCAATGAAAATATGTAAGCAGGTATCTGAGGGGTGAAAAAAATGCTCGTGGCAGATGGGGATATATAATTTATCGGAAAGGGTAAATAGGAGATTTACATTAAATGTGATAGCAAATTGCTTGGTTGAGTAAATTTATTTCGCTTCATAAAATGAAGTCCAAAGATCTTCAAGAAATAAAATGTATGGACACGATGGACTGAGATTTTAATGAAAACTGTATACTGTATACTTAATTTCGTAACATTTTAATCTTAGTAGTAATTAAAAAAAGTAAATCATTCTTTGTCTGAGTTCCTCGAAAATTTATGAACCACACATCAATGACTCAATTAAAACAAGGGAACTGATATATCAAAGGTCAGGAGAAAACAAATCCCTGTAAAACGTCTTGGACAAGGTTTCCAATTCATGCCCACCAGGAAGTACAGGAGGTACAATGGAGAAGGAGATACAACAGAAGCTCCTTGCTTTGAGGTAACCAGTTTCCCCCGAAATCACCTCTTTTGTTCATCTCTTGCAGATTCAATGGAATTAAAGATTATTAAGAACTTAACGTAAAATGTCTTTGTTGTCTACTCCGTTGTAAAGTACCTATCGAAAACTTTTGTCCATAGAAATAACATTGACAGTCGTTATTCTTGAGAATAAGTTTTTCATCTTCCTACGCGGTCCGACGCCTATCGCAGTGGAAAAAATTGACTGTTGTGTAAGTTGTTGAACATGGGTACACCCTCTGCAAAACTTGCCAAAAAAAAAAAAAAACAGCGAAAACCTATAAACGACAATAGTAAAATATAGTCTTAGGACCGTTTCGGTCATTTGCATATGGCAAAAGTCTATGTCCTATTCTTATATACCAGTCTGTCTTGATTTGAAAGAGATAACCAGTCGTTTTGATTTTGAGACAGTGGTTTTTGCTGATTGTCGGCAACGAACCTCGCATCAAAGCCTTTTGCTACGCAATCCTTTTAAAGATTATAAGCAGGTGTGAATGAAGATTACTTGGATGTCCCTACAAGTAAACTACATCACACAAAAGTAAAATGGCACTCTAAGCTGCTTCTCATCCCTTTATGAATTGAAAGTTATAACACCATAAGAAATCTAACAGGATTAGTATAACTCTCCTGTTGTATCTCCTTCTCAATTGCACCTTCCTGGTTTAAATAGCTGCGAATGAGTTGCACTCTTTCATTCTGCAATCGAGATACCACAGGAAGAAGTAATAATAGATTTTGCAAATACTGACCGAGACGATCATGACATCACACAGTTAGAGACACTAAACTCATCCATCTTGTCTTCCACCAAGTTCACAATGAATGCTTTGGAGGCCTTTCTTGTACTTTGTTTGACTGCAGCCGTTTGGGGCTCCGGTGGAGCACATGTCCCTCCAGGTCCCACCTGTCCGCAACCAGTGAATAATCCGATCAATATTGTCACGGTACTGTAATAAGGCAGACTTGATTGCCATTGTTCTTTTATTTAATATCGGTATTCAAGTTTATGCTAAATATTGTTTTAAACGTTTCCTGTAGGATGAGTAGAGTAGAAAACAAAATGAGGAAAGTAAATCATTTCATGACATTACCATTGCATGGCATATCATCATTATATGGCATATTATCATTGCATGTTGTATGTTATCATTGCATGAAAATTATCATTGCATGACATATCATTATTGCACGATGTACTATCATTGAATGACATGTTATCATTGCATGACTCAGAGGAACAAGTAAATCTTTCGCACTTTTCAAGTTGAGAGACTGTCAAATACAAAACATTTTTACAACATTTTGTGAAACGTTTTGAAAATGTTGTTTAAATATCGTACGGTTACATTGCGATGTTTTGCAAATGTTATATAAATGTTTTCTTTGTAACATTTTATTCACATGCTTTGTTAACGTTTTAAAAATATATTTTGAAGGCAACACTGGCATAAAAAGGCATAAAATGTGAGATATGAAAGCAAATTCACATAATGTTGGTTCAGCACTAATAGCTCAATATGATCAAAGTAAATGTGATTAAAATATTGGTGAAAGTTGCTGCAAAGAACATAATGTTATTAAAACGTTACAAAAACATTTTGATTTACAAAACAATATTTTAAAATCCGTTATCGGAATATTCTCATCAGAGAGTTTTTGGAATGACTTAAAAGATTTCTTAAAAGTTCGTGCATTAGCCGTTATTTTAAAAAAGTGAGCGTTAATATTCCAAAACATCATCAAAATATTTGCTCTCAGTTTGCAAATGTTTTAATGTTGTTTTTAAAATATTTTCCTGCTAAGGTTCTGTTCAATGTTATAGAAATATAGTTAAAATATCATTGAGTAATAAAACCCTTTGTACAAATTCATAATTTTATTTTTCTAAATGGCATGTAACATGTCATTCCATTTTTGTCCCCTCGTCATAATCACATTTCAGCTGTTGAAATTAGGCAAAGTCATGATAGTGTATTAACATTTTTTGGACGTTTTTTTTTGTAATATTCCTTATGAAATATGTTTCCATTACGTCATTTAAGGCTTTGTCTCCGAACATTTCCCTGTATGTTTTTAAAACGATATTTCTACTATTAGTACTATGGATCATACATCTTTAAGTAATCCTTGCGCATTCTCAACAGCTACGTTATTTACGCATGTGCGACTTCCAATGGCCACCAGTATAAAAATGATATTAGGACTAGTATCACTCTATGCACTTGGCAAGTTATCAAAATAGTAAAACCATTATTTAGTAGTTAACTTACATTGACAATATTCTTAACATGTTATTAAAATGTGTTCACTCAAGCAAAGTGGCACATCATGACACACAAAATCACAACCTTCTTAAACCGAATTAACAACATTTCAAAAAAATTGTCTAACATGTGTTCTCAACTGCAAATGTTTTGATGTTATGACAACATTTCAAATTAAAAGATATTATTTGAAGTTTTAAAATATCTCAATGTCATTGAATACACCAGGGTGTTATGTACAAAAATAACTTTTCTCTATGTCATGTAAAGTTCACCTCTTTATATATCACGAATGCAATTGACACACAAAACCGAATTAATGACATTCTTTAAATATCATCCGAACGTTTTTTCTAATCTGCAAAAGTTTTGATAATCTATTTACAAATCATTTTGAATGTTATTTCATATTGACAGGGATACCTACATCAGCCCCTTCAGGAGATCATATTCTATTCGAAATGTAATACGTTATAAATATATTTTTAAAATATTTGTAAAAGCTTCAATTAGAAGTAAAAATAAAATTAAAAAATGTAGAGAATTAGTGATATGAATCTTAAAATATATTTGGTGAAAAAAATGCCCTTTGTTCATATCCTTGGTATTTTTAATGATTTATTTTACAATATTTTTGTTATTAATCCTAAGTTTGTTGTTAGATTTGTATGTATGTTACTTGGCAACACATGCTCAAATGTGAAAACTGAAGAACACAACAGCTGCAGACGCTCGAGATTTGTCTTACTAAAATTCAAGGTAAGTGAACTCTTGAAACCAGTCATATAGAGATTTATAGGTATGGAGATGATATGAATATGTTCCTTTGTCTTGTAGGTCTGAATATTTTATACATAAGACAAGAATATATGGTACAAATAAAGAAGGGTATACACTTTGGTGTAGGCTTGGCCTAGGCTCACCTTCCACAGTCAGTTCATGACTTGCCTGTGGCAAAGTCATGAAAAGATGCCGTTCGGTTAGGAGTTGCTAAAACCCACTGAAGGTCAATTTCAGCCGGAAACAAAAGAATGACTTGTTACTCTGTGGTTGATTTATGTCAGTAGGTAGCGATAACCATTCCAGTAGTTTATTTTGAATGTTTGTTTAATGTGTGGATTTAAGATAACTACATGCAGAAAGCACACACCGGAATGGTAGAAGTCTGAGGATTGGGTACAGGTATGTAATGTGATACAGCCAGGCTGCAAGCAGTGCGTGCAGCCTGAATAAAGCAGTGTAGCAGAAATAGGCTGAACGGTACTTTGTGGTAGAAATCTAAATAAGGAGGCCTACATGATGCCATCGACAAAAGGGCAAATAGCCATTTTTTTCATGTACATCATGTGATTAGGCTAGAAAATATGTACCTTAAAAATGAACCTTTGTACAGTGAGTATTGTTCGAGTTTGCTTGAACTACAAAAGTGAAGTAATTGGTCTACTTGATAAATGATACTAAGCTATATTTGTTTTACAGTAATTAAGCCAGACTCAGAAGAGGAGAAAGGTAAATCTGTTTATGATTCCTTTGAAATGTGCCCGAGAAACTGAGTTGCACCATTCCATGATTTTAATTTAGCTATACAGTAGTCATTTAGCCTGACCTCGGCAGGTAACGCTGTATGGTGCACATTCATGAACTTTATTCTAGTCTTTGTGAACGACTACATACAACAGAAAATTGAATGAATGAATGAATTGAATGTAGTATTGGTACTTGGTACAGGTAGGCTTAAGTCAAGCACTAACGACCCCGGGTAAACTACAGTTACTGTAAGTCGCTTTTATTATTTCTAACAGGAATGAATGGTTGGTAACCGGGGAGAGGGTTGGACTGTGAAAGATCAGACTGGCAAATGAAAAATGTTGGGACTAAAAGTGTGTTCATGTCACTCCTCTTAAAGGCTGTATTGCATCACCCTCAGCTATATTTTTACCTCCCTGAGAGGAAAATTCTCAACTGGTTCTAAGTTACAGTACTCTTAGATTGCCAGCAAATTCGAACGATGCAGAGCAGCTCGTATTACATAGCGTACACAGGGATCCATTGTTTTGATTACACATGTGGAGGAATGTAAGACAGGCTGAGGGACTAGAGGTAGGTGGTTGGGAGAATTTAAACCGTCTGGGGTGATGCATTACAGCCTTTAATATTTAACAGGTGCTCAGAGAATAAATGAAAAAGAATACATAATCCATTATGATCTGCATTACCTCAACCCATCTGATATGTAAACACTGTATACCATAATTTTTTTCTTATTAATTGTAATTGCACACATTAGATCAGTATTTTAAGACTGACATGCTGCTTAGAACATCCGGGAAGTGCCTCATACCTTCTGGAGTGTGTGTAGGGTGTAAAGCCCCAGAAATGTTCTTGTGCGATCTGCGGCAACCAGTGGTGACGGTCCCTTTAGATATTCCTGCCGGCAATCAGTCCCCTCAAGATATTTCTTATCGTTCCCCTCATGCCAGAGTACTGTATGAATGTGAACATGTGACTTGAGTGTGAAGGGCCCGTTCTAATGTGTGTCTGAACCAGGGCCTGGATAAGCTCTCGGCGCCCCTTGGTTGTACTTTTGCAGCTTATATTGTGTTAATCAATTGTATACTACTGTGAAATGGTGTTTCTTTCTCTTAGGTAACCGATAATTATTGGAGAATAACCCACTGTTGTGCAATTGAGGCTTCTGTTATTAAAGTGCCTTTGGTGCTGTTCATCAGACTAGATCGTCGGACAATGCATTACAATGTCCACAATTAGACAACTGGAAACTGACAATGTGCTTTATGCTGTACACGCAACTGTTGAGAAGAGAGAATACAAAGTGTTTGTAACAAGTTCAGTTCTTTTCGTCAAGCCTGCATTTTTAACCTGTAGTAGTTATGATTACTTTTCAAATTTGGATAGTAAATCAGTGACAGCATTCAGACAGACAATACACCCCAGCGATGCATCGATCAACAAAAATCGAAAAACTGCACCGTAAATGACGCTTTTGGAACTTCTAATACCACAAGTCCTTGAAGTGCGAGACGGGTAGGTCTACAGTAACCCTAGTGGACCGAATTTTCTTGTTGGGCAAACAGTTGTTTCAGTGATCACGACGAAAACGTAAGGGCATTTCTCAACAGAAAGTCCATATTATATAGATCATTAATCTGTGGAAAGACTGCCCTGCAGTTTGATCGTGGCTTGTAACCCAGCCAGAGGATTATTCCGCATTTTTATTTTCTTGTGATGTGTGCTGTTTGGCAAGCGAAAACTACACTACAGTATAGCCTATGGAACAACAGAGTATCGTGCAGGTGTTACTGTATAATAATTCATATATTCTAATGAACTTAACCTTATTTCATACAAAACTCGGTGTTGATTGTTTTTAATTATGATTGAATGCAGTGCAACGATTATCTCAGGAAAACAAAATCATCATACAGTGAGTCCATGGTAAGCGACATCAATCAACAGCACATTCGTATCGTTTCATCATTCTTGGCCGGAGGACAGGACATTTTAATTTACTGTGTAGTCTATAGGAAGCAGTATTGTGCGAAGGTTTCATTCATAAGGAGATTTGAGATAATGTTAACATGATATTGACGGTAGTATGTGATCGTTTTACTATATTTTGAAGGACCTTCATAACATTAATGCCTTAAACATAATTGAAAATAATTCTTTCCTCCCTATTCTTTTTTTAAAATGACAACATTGGTATGCAACAATTTGTGAACATATTGCTTTAATTTCTCTCTTATTTCAATACCATTTCAAACATAGAATAATATTTCATTATATAGATATCATAATATCATAATATAATATAATCATAATATTAATAATAATATAATATTTCAACTTTTACTCTTATTTGAAGATATTCCATATCATTTTCCGAATACTGTATTTCACCTAATGGTTTAGCTAGTATTAGAGGTATTTAAATTGAAACATTTTCACGGCATTTTCGGGATCTTGGACATTTCGTTAAACATTACCGTTACAGTACTACCGTCTTCCATGTGACGTTCTTGAATTATTCTACTTTACCGTTTTAGCAAAACACTATCATGTTTTTCTATTCCAAAAATGATTTTTCTCCAATTCTAATATTTTTTATTAGTATTGACTACACATTAAAAACAAATGGTGTCATTTTAATGCTATTAGACCAGATATTTTTCTGATATTTTGCTAACGTTTAAGTAAATCAATGTAACAATGTTTTCCAGATATCAAAGAAATGTTTTTTAACAACGTTATGAAGTATTTCCTTGCCGTATCTGTTACTCAACATTTAATGCTTTTTCACAAGTTTTTATATAACGATTTGAAGATATTCTACTTTATATTCTTATAATATTTTATAAACGTTTAAATAAATGTTGTTACAAAATGTGACTGATATCTAAAATTTCTGTTCCTCGCCCTTTTTATAACTCAACATTTATAGCTTTAATAAGTAACATTTCATGATTTTGTAAAATATAATGGCATATAAAACATCATTACAATGTTATTGAGCTTTCCTGGCGAATAAACATATAACGTTTTTAGATCTTTTTAAAATGTTTTCATAACATTTTAAACATTGTCTGTGATGTTGTACAAACAACAACATGATATCTAGATAATGCCATGTAAAACATCGTCAAAAATGTTAGTCAGCTTTTCTGGTGACTTGCGAAAATGTTTTCTGGCTATTCTAGTGACTCAACATGTAATATTTTAACAACAGTTTCGTCAAATGTTTTCTTGATATCTTATAAAAAATTTTGTGTTTGCTGAGGGCTAGCCTATCAATCACCACACCTTGTACTTCGATGCAATAGAACTGAAAGATTGACCTGAGTGATGCACATAACTCCACTGAATATAGAAAATTCAACGTAAATAATTTATTGGTTAAATTGCATTTCTTTGAATTGATATAGAACGTCAGATGTCAAATAAAGACCGAAGTTTTATGTGGAAGGAGAATCATATTATGATGAAACGAAGTAAGAAATTATAACTCTGATGAATGAAAAGTCTAACATCGGATGGTTAATTTGTTATGTTTTATGTTATTTCTTTACTTTATTCCCATGTCTCTAGATTAATGGTTGCAATTACACCGAAAATCAATAAAATCTGAGCAAAGAGCTGAACGATATTGCAGGTCTCTTGAACACTATCATCGCTGCAATAGGAAATGGATGTATGAATATTTTATTATTTTGTTTGTTTTCTAATTTTAAGCTCGGAAATATACCCCAAAACAAACTCATCTCCTAACTACACTTGGCCATCAATTGCGTCTTCCTAAGATTTCTCTCTCTCTCTTTTTATCACAAAGACCTTTCAATGCCATTCATTTCTCATTTATTTTTCTTTCTCATTTTTTGTGAAGTTGCTATTGTGACCGGAATAGGCCCACGCATTCCTCCTTTTTTACTACCAAAGATGCATTTTTCCCAGAATTTTGAAGAAACACATTGTAGGTTTAAACGTTTTATTAGTAGTCATTTTTTCAGTTGTCATTCCATGTGGAATCATTCCATATGTCTGCTAACGTTGTCAGGGGCAAGAGAAATATATTTTAATATTTTTTAATTGATTGTTTTTCAGGTTTTTTTTTAATTGCTGGTACAGTAATAAGAAAATAAATCAGTGAACAACTAAAACACTAAAACAATTGTGTGATTAAAAGATGAAAGAACCTCAGACAGTAGAAGAAAAAGGGAATACCCCTCACAAAAAATATGTATTCAACCTTTTTAGTGTGTGACTGCCTTTTTCAGACTGCCTAGGTTCAGATATGTTGATCGCAAAAAACAATGTTAGACAAAAGACAATATCATCGTGTCTCTTTATGGTTGTGTTTCGACAATATCACTTATATGTTATGTTGAGGGTGTTTTCTATCTGTCTTTTTTGTTTAAATTTCATGTATTGAAAAGCAAATTAACCAATGCTACCATTTTTCAACGGAAACTGGAGTGAAAAAGAAAAAAAAAGTACAGGTATAAAGCGCATTCATCAGTGTCACTTTCACTTGAGTAACGGTTCTTACGACAAACCACAGATTTTAAAACATTAAATTTTAATACTCACTTCGTTTCTATAACCCACGGTAATTTATTAAAGTGAGGAAGTAAGTTTCAAGCAATAACATAGAGGTCTGTTAGTGGTAGTGAGAAATACCTATTATCATTTTCTGTTGACAACGCGTCACATTGTCTGCTATTTTAATATCCTGTTTCCCGTTAAAGGATCAAAAGTAAGATTTTATATCTCTATGGTGAAGCGTAATACCAAATATCTGCAATTTTATCCTCTTCTTGTACTACTTATAAAATTTTACTCTGTATAATACAAATTGTCATAACTAATGATTCAAATTTCAAACTTTCTGTAAGTTCAATAGATAAACAAAGTTCTTACATGTCAATGTCATCTTTGAATATTAGAAAGATAAGGGTAAATTATGATATCAAACGCTGGTAAGTAACTAATATTGTTTTGGTAAGGAATGTGCAGCAAACTTTTAAAAGGTGTTTCGAAAAACTGATTTTGCAACCAACGATTTACACTTTTGTTTTACAAACTTCAATAAATATTGTTACAAATTTCTAGCCAGTGGATTTCAATCACTCTGTTACCCACACATACTAAATGGTGAATGATATTTGCCATCATGGCATTGGAAATTATTCGAATGTCTAAATTCTGTATCTCTGAAAGTAAGCGATATCCATATTCGAAACCTGCGAAGGTAACAGTAGACATGTAAATCTCCTACATATTTTTTTTTTTACATTCAATATCTGCTGCGATTTTTGACAAATAATTAACCATTTTATCGAAAGGTAGTAAATAATTAAAATTACCTTGTAAGTTAGGTACAGCAAACTGTCAAAAATTTTGCAAGAAATGCTGTAACGGCGATTTCGAACGATTGTGTTAACACCTTCAATAAATTTCCTACCAATATCCTAAGAGTACATCCAATCTCAGAGACTGCAAATGAGCGATACATAAATCAACTGGAGAAAAATTAAAATGATAATTTCACAGTTATTTTTCTCACAGTTTTCTTGAAAAGTTTCTAGTTGTTTTTACCCTGACTCGAATTTGGGGTACTTTTCCACCTCGTCAGTAGCTTGTGCATATGCTTTTAAGAAGTATGACTCGCGTGACAATAGCCAATTAACATCACTGATTTGATGTTCAGTTCCAGCTTCAGCATTGTTACTTTTCAATCTCTTTTGCCTTCGGACAAAAAAAAAAAAAACTGGAAACGTTTCTTGATTGGTAATGTAGTATAATTTTTCAAAACATGGTCTAAACCTTGTGTGAACTTAGAAAGTACTTTGGTTTTATTCCTATAGCGTGCTACCCTGCACCAGAGCCAGAACCAAGATATTATGATTGCTACGATGTCCAACAGAATGGGGTGACTGTAAGTGGTGTGTATACTATACAACCAAATGGAATTGATCCATTTGAAGTGTACTGTGATATGGACACCGATGGAGGCGGCTGGACGGTAAGTCAGAATATTTTATATTTAATGCCAATAACGGTTTCCTGGAACTCCAAAACAAATATTCCTTCTGAGGTAGAAATTTTAAACGGAGTATCAAAGGAGAGCTTCAATTAAATATGGTAGATCGAGAATGAAGGATGATTGAACGAGATTTCAAATGGAATAATGTAAAATTAATATGAAACTGTCCTTTTATATAACATGAGTAAAGGTAAATATAACATGACTCTTCTCGACTTTAAGAGTTTACTGAGGCTTGCAGTTCATTTAACTCATGGTTACTCAACTTAGAGACAGTGTTGGTAAAAAGTTTGCTTATCATAAAGTACACAAGCTACACTCTATCAATACATGCTTTCCATTATATGTAAATTTATTGTACATATTCACCTAGCAGAAAGAAATAGCACTGCTGCCTACGTCATACAAAATGTAATGGCACTGAACATTAATGTTAATTTTAGTGGCAGCTTCAGAGAACGATGAGGTCAAGGTTAGAGAGCAGAGAGATACTAACATATGTGGAACCTTTCAGATATTGGCGAAATCTGTAATCCTGGTTTCGTCTGTACTTATAAGAAATTTAAGAATATGTGTAACTGTATTTGTCTTCGTTACATGTCTTTATCATGTTTAATTTTAATTCGAACATCTTACCTTCCAACTTTGCTGTTGAAAGGTCCCAACGTTATCTGCTGTCCGCAAATCCATCACTTATAGTTACACTGGCGTATCGAAATGGGTACTGTCCATTTGCTCCCCATTCAAATTTATCAGTTTTGTTTTGCACTCCGTCATTATTTTATATCAAGAGCGATTATCATCGTTTCAAGTTCTCTTCGTGTAAGTCTGTCGACATTTTGTCCGGGAGAAATAATATCCAGATAGAGCATTATTGTAAGCCCCAACAAATGAAAAAAAAAAAAGATTTACGTTTGAGTAACTTAAAAAAGTCGTCTGACTCTCATATAAGAATGGAAGTCAGGTTTGAAGATGGGATTTGTTTGGAAAGCAACTTGAGCATCATCGAAACATTAACGTGTCTCTACAACAGTAGATGAAGCACAG
Organism: Stichopus chloronotus; assembly: GCA_021234535.1. Lineage (NCBI taxonomy): Eukaryota > Metazoa > Echinodermata > Holothuroidea > Aspidochirotida > Stichopodidae > Stichopus > Stichopus chloronotus. Next base: position 10,779,261 of record CM037847.1, read on the forward strand.
GTACCAGGTAATAGAAATATACCACAATTTGGATAGCAAAGAAGTTATTGCTACTTGCTTTGCCCCATTCGTATATAATTTATGGAAAAAATACATTGAGTCGTCGTGATCAATTGGTTACTTTGATGTGTTGATTTTCTGGTTTTGTTTTGTCCAGGAGGCTTTAACAACAGCTCACTAGTTTCTCAGTTGTCCCCTCTGTGTGTTTTGCAGTCTTCGCAGAAAAGTATTATAAAGAAATTATTTTTAACAGCATTAGAAAATTTGTATTATTATTGGCGGGAATTCATCATGTACAAGGAGGAAACACAGCGAGAGTCAATGAATAATTTACTCCATACCAGTGACTTGATATAATAGTGGATCAGTGTTCAACACCTTTAAATTTACATTTCATTTCTCCAACGCTTTGTGGGTAGTATACTGCATGAACATCACATCTGATAATTCATTTGCGTTTCTTTTTTCATCTGAAGTAGGTGTTCCAAAGGCGGCAGGACGGTAGTGAAGATTTTTACAGGGAATGAACGATTACAAAAATGGATTTGGTTCCTTGGAAGGAGAACATTGGCTCGGTAATGACAAGCTTCATTACCTGACCAGACAGAAGATCTATGCTCTCCGTGTTGACTTGGGGGATTTTGATGATGCCAGAAGATTTGCCGAGTACAACTCTTTCGAAGTCGCTAATTCTGCAGATAAATATAGATTGCAACTGGGATCATTTTCTAGTGGAGACGCCGGTGAGTAGATCACGTTTAAGCTTGAATAAACTTGCACCCTTTACGTCTTCACATTGCGAATGTACATTAATTCTAATTATTATTGTTATACTATGTGTGCCGAAGGGAAACTGCGTGGAATTTGTCTGTTTTGGAATACGTTTATTATTTCATTTACATGTAACTGAACTCGTTCATTGATGAACGGCAATTCATACATACTTTGAAAGAATCCTCAACTCTCATTGGCTCATTTCAGTCAGATGATCGTGGATTAATCGCTGGTGACCCAACTTGTTAAACCACAGTCAATCATCGGCAGGATGAATACAATAAAAGTGAAGATCGTCAGTGTGTTTTCAGTCTGCTATATTTTGTACAAAACAATGGCTAATACAGTGTTACTAGTATCAGGCCTACACTAGTGAAATAACGTTCGATTTGAAGTTCGTAGTTCTAACGTTACCTAGGCCGGCGCCTAGGGCTTAAGAGTTTGCACATGGTGTGCATTTGGTCTATGTGGGGTTTTGCAGGTCCCACGTAGAGGTCTGCTCAAAAGTAAAATGTAAATGTAGGTAAATCTACGTAACAATCGCACAGTACACTCTTAGTGGTAATCCCTCTGACGTAGGGAAGCCTAATCCTACCTAAATACCAGAATTGTGTCGGGGGAAAGCAGTATATTTTGAACACCTGGAAAGTTTTATAGCCTACCGGAAACAGCTTTCCTTGTTTGTAAAAATGCTGCTGAGATGTTCAAAAAAATTCCCTATGCAATACAATCGTAAAGAGGACTAAGGACTGCAATGTATCGCCATCGAGTTGAAGGGTCTCCGTACGGATTTATACTCTTAAACTTCCTAAATTCTGCATACTCTACTTAGAAATCTCAAACTCACATGAAAATTAGGGTCCGCACATAACAAGTCTTCCACTCTCTGCTGCTGTTAGGATTGAAATCTCGAAATCTGTATTCGATTAATCTGTCACTTTCTTTATCCAAAATGAGTTTTCAGGCCCTGTAGCTGTACAACGCTCTGTAGCAGGCAGCTACGTACACACTGCACAGTGAATACACGTACACTGACCACAGCGTGCGTGCGCACATTAGTACACTACAAGTTGCAAACGAACAAAAGCCCACGCAAACGTACTATAAAGCACGCGTTGTAGCTATGTCAATTTCTATTGTTATTCTTTTTAAACAGAAAGTATTACTTTCTGTTTCGCGCACGAATATTGTCGACATGTTGTAAATTTGTTTACCTTTTCTCGGGGTTCCTTTTCAATAAATATGCGGTTATTTAAGGACCAAATTCCTTTCTTTCTTTCGTCCTTTTTTTTTTATCAAAATCCCGTTGGTATGTATGATCAAGGTTAATCAACTTTGGCCATGTGTAATAGCTGTAGGATAATGCACGATCGGGGGTTAATGCAAGCGATGCACGAGGGCGCAGCCCGAGTGCATCCAGCGATAGCATTAACGCCCGAGAGTCCATCGTTGATTAACCTTCAGTTGATGTTCGTTACTTTCTTCACAGGTAATGCTATGTACATTTGCAACGAGCAACAGTTCTCTACCCGTGACCAAGACAACGATCTCTCGGAAAACAGCTGTGCTGTGCGCTACAAGGGAGGATGGTGGTACGCGAGTTGTCACTACGCCAACCTGAATGGTGTATACCATGAGAGGGATCATTCATCTTATGCAGATGGAGTTAACTGGAGTTTGTGGACAGGTTATCACTACTCCCTAAAATTTACTGAAATGAAACTCAAACCCGTTTAAGGACGCTATGATAGTATAGTTAACGTAGTTATTATAAGAAATATATTATTTGCTGATAATTTTGTTAATAAGGTAATGAGGGTAAAGTAATAATATAAATATGGGGAAGTTGTTCTGTGATTATATGTGATATTTCACTAGACAATTGTGTTAAGCAATCGATAAGATATGTCAAACGGTCATTGATCCACCATCATAAGCCTTTTACTTGACAGTATCGGGAAGTAGAAAACATGTGGATGGAACATAGCTTTATTAAAAAATCTCCAAGAATGAAGCAGAAATCTTGGTGACTGCGATCCATGTTAAGTGTGCTAATTGCATTTACCTTTAACTGGTAAACAAATAAAATAATTATCCTCATGGCATGAAAATCCCACAAAAAGACAAGCACACCCGACGTTACAAAGGCAGTAATTTACTTTGCAGGTATATATCACGTACAATGAGTACGAGCTACTACTGCGAATAGTAAAAGATGGTACTTGTTTCCTTTCTGTAGATAAATAGTACATATACAGAAGAAAGATAACAAGATTGCGCTTGGATGATCGGTAAATTACTTGACTTGTTGACTTCTTTTAGTTGAATATCTGAATAGAATGTGCATTTAGTATATACATTGCCTGGAATTTGCCTTGAAAGTAATACGAAAAAATTCAGTCACGGATTATTTTGGCACTATTTGAATAATCTTTTCTCTCTTTGTTTCCTTTTATCCATGTATCTTCATGTGTAGAATTTATGTAATTGATTATACATAACATCTTCAAACGGAATCTGGTATAAGCACTTAGCTTCTCTGGACAAACGCAATAGCAATAAGTCGAAGTGAACTATTGTGATATTGCTTGTTTAACAGGCTTGACCTTTAAATGATTAAATGCCATAACATTCAAATGAGTACTTTAATATGAAAATATCAAAATAATCGTAGCAATGCACAACTCATATACTCAGCAGTCACCATCATTGACTAGGACTAATTTCGCAGCTTATATCAGGTTGACAGACAATTCCCCTCCCCCCTCCCCCGCCGGCAAATACGCAGTGGACATCCATGTCGTTCGATCAAATACCACACGGTTAACTACCTACCGGGCAAAAACTAAAATCCGAGGACGAAAAACGTCTGGGAATAATAACCCCGGATAGGTACCTCACGGACAATAACACTCCGGAAAAGTAACTGTTAGACAATTTCCTTGAGGAAAATACAGTTACAGTTAGAGAATGAAATCTCCACTTGCCGCAAAACTCTCTACATAAATACCTAATCCCGGTAAATACTGGAATTGAATTATCAGTAGTGGATTGCGTCCGTTGCCCCATAATTGTATACCCAGAGAACTCAGCGAACTCGGTAATTTTTTTTTTCCACTGGTGAATTGAACATCTTATGCCAGAGGTGACTTGAAAGATTACAGCCATTCCCCGCAGTGTAGTGGTTATGTTTAGGAAAAAATACCATCTAATAGTAACCACCTTGTGTTATTCCAAACAGAATTTGCCTTTTGTTATTCCAAACAGAATTTTTAATAAAAAAATAAGGAAAGTTTCATGTCCTAGCTGATGGATTCGTATAAACTGTATTTCTGATACAAACATTAGTAGGTAATTCCAAAAAAGAAATATTCGAGCAAAATAGCAACAGTGATCACAAACTACTTTTCTTAAGTGCACGACAATAGCGGTATTGAAACTGCCAGGTTGATTGATTTCTTAGTCCTTGCCAGTTTTTACTACTTGTCACACTGTCGGAAAATAATCGTTAACTTTTCGCCTGGCGAAACGTCATGTCGTGCAATGCTGTACCAGTTATCAGTGCTACGTTAAGTTACCAGTACCAAACTGGAAGCGTGGAGTCGCCCTCTAAAATAGGTATAACACACAGATTTCAAGGCTACAAATATACCAGATGGTATCCTTGCCACCCCCCTAAGTTTTTCTTTTTCATCGCCAAAACATGTTATAAAACGCCCTTTAATTCTACAGCCATATCGATTTTCGTTGCCCAAGGTGCTTATCAACGGTACTGTTACAATTGGCAGGAAAATATCTTCCATCCATTACATTCCTTTCCTTTGATACACGGCATAAATCAACTAATTTTGTTAAACATTCGAAATAACTTTTTTTGATGAATTATGCATCAAACTGAAAACATCAAAGTAAATGAGGTATAAATGATTCAATAAATATTCTCCAAGTCTCACCAATTACCAATTTTTGGTTTTTGACTGAGAAAATCATTATTCACGGCGGCAGTAAAATTTACGGAACATCTAATTAACCGGAAACTACTTTTCCTACAAAGAAGCCAGTGACTCTTAAGTCAGAGCGGACTCTGACATAGGGAGCAAACTTAGTCGACATTTTTTTACGTTTTATTTGTTTCTATTAACTAGAGAGCAAACTCAATCGACAACTTTTGTTAAGTTTTATTTGTTTATATTATCTACAGAAACTGATGAGTTACGGATAAGTTGAGCAATATTATACATGAAGAATATAATATCAGGATTTAGTGACATCCCATTTGTGTGAATTTTGTATTACAATAATTTAGATGAACTAGATTTTACTACATATCATTGACTTTACATAAGGAAATGTGATAGCTGTAGATTTCACTGGTCAATAGTGAATCGCTAAGTTTAAAACAAAACACTTGGATATAACCAATACATGTAAACAAATATTCCCTAATACTTATATTTGCGCTGTGTCAAAATGTGACTCAACATATTGAAAACAAGAAATATGATCACAGGTTAGGTGACCATGTATATTTAGGTTATTTAAAAAAAACTTTATTTTGTAGTTCATTTAGGAATATAACTATTAGGAATATTTACAATTTATTTCAACAATCCATATAGCATGTAAAAGGACCAGTGTATGACAACAGATATAGCAGAAGCAATAACACAGTAAATGGTAGTAAGGAGTTAAAATAAAACACTCTCCCTGTATAGTTTGAAAGGTAGGATCTACAAGGGACGGATAAGGAAGATTGATTTTTACCTCACAATACCGGCAATACCGATAAAAACATGGTAGTGCCGTAGTGTAACTACAAGTAACCAATACTGAACGACATTGTTTATCAGTATCCTAATAGACATCATCACATCAAAGCTGACTCACAAGTGATGACGGAAACAGAATATGATGAACCATTTATTGGTCAGCTTTGTAGTTAACAATGTCTGTGAATACTCGGACTACTTGGCTCACGGTTACATATTACTCAACTCTTAAAAAAAAAATACGTGGGTCAGCAAGGTCTCTCGAAAACACATATGTCGAGAACATAGGACTCAAATAATACAGACTTGTGCGTATAAGTCAACTGTAAATGGAATCAAACCGTATTTATCCAGTGTTATCCAGTGATGTTGTTAGCTGATAAATGTCAAGAACGTACATGATTAAAAAAAGACTCAAACAGCAATAAACTATCGTATCGTACTATACATGCACTTGTGTACCACAGAAGACCACCAGCAATATATATTTCAGGTGTAGAGTTTCGTGAGAAGTTGAAAGGTTCAACTTACGACCTTGTTTGGATAGGGTCCGTCGATTTTACAAATATCATAGCCATCTTGGATTTTTTTTTTTTTTTTCAATACCGTCTGATGTAAATCTTCACGTTAATACGTTCTGGGCAGAAAGTTGTTACATTATGGACGAAGTTCGTTGCATTTTGGTCAGCGGTTACTAAATGGGTCGTATCATGCAAATCCCTTATTAAAGAGAGCAACACACTAATCTTGCGATGTCCAGTGACTGCACATTACGCCGTTCATGATTCTCCTGTTCAAACCGTTAGGTTTACTACAACAATTCAAAGGAAAGACCGCCTTCCAGATTACAAATTGATATGTTCAGGACGAGGGAAGGTACGGTCATACCATTAGTGATGCTCCGATCATGGAACATGTTTAAACCCCATTGCACTGTTACATCGATTGTGCAAGAGGACTATTTTATTTTTATATATTTTGATTTTATTACATCACAGTTTAGTATAATGCCTATGTTGCACATCATTCTATACGTTCTATCCACTTGTCTCCAAGCGTTATATATCTTGATTAAATTAACCTTAGCAATATAAGACATGACATCGTCAAATCAATTTCATAAAAATGTACTGAATGATTTGTAACTTTGTAAAGACCTAAGAGGCAACGTTATATATTGCACGATGATTGTTCTTAGTTGATTCTCTGGGGATTACTTGGTTTTAATTTTCTTGGCCTTGTAGGAGTCATACCCCATTCCTCATCAGTTTTCTTGACACCTCGTTCATTGATGCACATGAAACATGGGGTAAGGTAAAATGCAACATAACATATAAAAACACCGACAATTCCGCCTAAGAATCCAAAGGCAAAGCTCACCATTGTTTCTTCCCACTTTTCCATTTCTCCCAGTAAAGGTGGAATAAATATTAAAAAAAGACTTGAACAAAACCATATGATACTTGACCTTGCTGCTAACTTAAGGACGGCACATCCAATTGGGCGGCAATACCTGTTCTTCGGTAGTGTTGCTAAAGACCCATCCCTGAACACGATAATGTGCCAGGCGATCAGGAAGTAACAAAATTCAAAAACTAAAAGCATAAAAACACTTGCATCAACAAAGGACCACCCAGTTAAAGTTTCAATCAATTCAGAAAAAAATACAAACGAAAGTACTGTAAGCGTATCTAAGACAATCCTTATAAGCCAAACTGTAACTGTGCCAAATCCCTGTAAAACTTGATGACTATGAGCAACCCCAGTTTTGCAATACGTTGCAAAGTGTTCACAGTTATTGGTGATTACGTTATAATTTTGTGTACTTTTACTTTTTCCTACCATCACCATTATTATCGACTTTTTCTTCTTCATCTTGCCTTTCCATCTCAGCGTTTGCTCTTCGAAGAACCACTTCAGGGGGATTTTTGCTTAATATATCTTGGGGATACAAAATTTTATACATGGATCTCTTGGAAGAATACCATGTACCTTTCACGATAGTTGTCTTTTTTATTTTAAATTTATTTAAACTTCTCGACCACTCAATCACATCAAGTTTTGGATTATCTGTGAGGTCAACTTTTTCAACGATAGCATGATGCCAGTACCCACCAAAAGTGTTGAGCCAAGCAATATGGTCGCCTTCATCTACGTTCACTTCATCCCTATCCCACCTTACTTTTTCACTGGTGTCGGCAACGCGTAGACAGCACAACTGCCGATATTTGGGAGCCCTTCCATCTGCATGTGAAGGAAAAAGTTCTCTTTCGTTAATACACGGTTGAAGCTTTAGTGGTTTATCATCGTAGCTGCCTACAACTTTAAAATATCATTTGCACGGATGATCGCACATCAACAAATTTTTATTAAGCAATCGCCAAAATTGGGAAAGCCAACCGGTTAGCAAATACCATATATTTGCGTGAAAGCAAATAGAAGAGTAATCACCACGTTGCCGTAAAAGTCAAAAGACCGTGTATTCACACTGATGACTTACAATATATAACACCCAAAATAAAGATTCTTCTGAGAGTAACAAGCTTACCGACTGTTAAAGACTAGTAGGTGGACATTCAAAATAGGAACAAGTAAAGCGTCAGGAAGAGGTGACACCAAGAGATCAGGGATCATAGGATCAGGGGTTTTGGCTTTTTTCGCCAGTGCCGATAGAAGAAGAAGAGTTGTGTGAAAACGAATTAATAAATATTGTTTTCTCTTCATTGTTCTCTTCATTTCTCTTTATTTTGTATATAATTTATATCATTGACTGCCCTTTAAAATCTTCACACCTTGCCATAACCTTACCGTGTAAATAAACATAGCTTGAATCAATAAATTAGTACAACGTAAGGGGGAAACCTTTAACTCTAATGTACGGGAGAAATATCTACTTTATTGTCCACTTCGATAACAACGACAATATCCGATAATCAGTAACAATGGTTAGTATCTGCTTATACACATTATGTTGTTCACCACCTCAGATTGGTGAAATGCACAGGAAGAACCTCTTGTATCGCTTTCATTTACATCGTATTGTTTACATGTTATAGGTCCTATTGCTTATGTTCTGTGTCTTCCTCTTTTTACCTTCTTAAATGTTGGGTGATAAATTGACCATATGGGGGTAATAACATGTCTTAGGTGTCTCTTGTGTCTAGGTTGTACTATTTAGTATTTAGGTTGTACGTCTAATAATATTATTTTCACTCACAAAGTTTGCAAAGTCTCTGATGTATATGATGAACCACTATTTATTTGTGACGTAATTGTAGACTTAAGGCGTCCAACGATTTATTTAGGTTTTAGCGTTACTTTATACCTTGTTCGTGTTAGGTATTCCTTAATCCACGAGGTTGGGCACTAAATGTAAAGTGACTGTGATTGAATGATTTTAGTCAAACAAATTGGTTACAGCAATTAGTTACTAAAGTGCTGGAAACGTAAGTCAAACAATTTCATTTACTCCTAAATGACTGTACTCGTAGACGTATTATAGATATTCACCTTCCTCATTCCAAGTCACCAGACATGTCAGAGACCCTTTCCAGTGACAGCAAATGAATAAGGCCCCTTTTTCGTTACAGAATTTAACTAACCCTAGAAAATATAGTAACAGATCAGAGAACACTATTCTTTAATTTATAATTTTTTATTCACTTTTAGTTTTCCCTACTCCATATAGGAATGAGGGAGACCCGCTTGTGATTTTATTTGCTCAAGCGGTCATTCGAATCATGGAAAGTTAAGCGACGTTCTCTGATGATACGATGACATATTATTGCTAACAGGGTTGTATGGAATAAGCTGTATTTAGTATTTTATTTATAAAAGTGCTGTCAATGTCAATCATAGGTGATACTTCGCAGTTTGACTGAAGTTGCTGACATATTCTTAGAAAACGTACCAATATTCAGGGATTAGAGTTACGGTAATCTTCCTTGAAAAAAAGACGCAACTCTTAACTCGTTCTATCGAGATTTTAATTTATGAACTTTTAAAAAGATTATACCTAAAAACGAAAGTTATGAACTGTTTTAATGCATTATTCCTACTACAAATTACGTATGTATACTTTCATTGAGCTTTTTTTTCTACAATTGAGATATCACAATAAATTATATTCATCTACTGACGCCTTTGCACTACTAAAGTTTACTTAATATAGATAACCATTACTGTCAACCCCATCTCAATTTGCATTCATTTTTTCCATGCTCTTTTCAAGCCATTTTGTAGCTGTTCATCACTCCTTAAGTCCTTGTTGTGATGTAACAAGTCCTTGTTCTGATACATATAAGTCATAGATATAATTCATACATATGAGTCACTTTCAGTCTCTTATGTATGATTACATGTATTGTATTGTTTTCGCTCTAAAAAGTGATTCAAATTAATAGTGAAGAAAGGAAAGTAAATGATGAAATGAAGTATGGTGACAACTTTCACAGTACTGTTGTTGTGAACTATCATCTCAGGTTTGCTGAAGTCTAAAATTCTAGTAAATATCTTAAAGATAAAAAAAATATCACTTAAGTCGGATTCCTAAATAATTCTTTCCTTTGCATTCGTTCCGGCAGGAACTGGTTAGTTGCACATGGTTTGTTCTAATTGCCGACAATCGTAGACCCTGTTCCATGTAATTTCATAGAATTAAAGTGTATATTCTATGTTCATTAAGTTGCTTACCTGTTTCATCTGCTATTGGTATACGTCCTTGATTGGAACTGTTAGGTTCTTCTCTCATTATTTGTCCTTGGTCTTCGTCTTGTTGACTGCCTATTAAAATTAACGTATTTTATGTGCTTTAAAAATTTTTTGCAATGATAACTTATTTTTAATTATTTCCCAATTTAACTTCATATTCGTTATGGAAATATGTCCGACTTAATGCAACATGCATGATGGGTATCGTAGGCTATCGCATAGGCTAGTATACTGCAAAATCATTGTAGAAGAAATAAATCGAGAAACTATGACATCACGTTAAAAAGAATGAAAAATTACTTGGATTTCTCGTTTCGTCTTCTATTGTAATCTGACAGTTCGGTGTGCCTGTGATTTCATCTGTGAAGAGAGGAGAAATATCTTTAACTAGAATACTCCCAAATAAGTACAGATTGTTATATTTTGAACCAAATCTTTTTCACACTTCTTGGTCAAAAGGTGTTTTCTTACTACAGCCTTTTGTCTTGACGTCATCGTATTTTCAGTATCACGTGTCAAAATGAGTGGAGTGTTGTAATGTTATGGTCTAAATCTCAACACTCACAAAGAAGTGATGAATTTCTTATTTTCTGGTATCGAGTTTACTTACTTTCGGTTTCGGATTTCTTGAGATCATCAGTCTCGAACCGATGATTCTTTTCTGAAACTAACATAGAAATAATTTCAAGATGTAAATGACTGTTGCACATATTCAGAAATGAGAAGATAGAAGGACATCTGTTGCCATCACTGTCACTACCATCTCTTTTCGCAACAGAACCTCATTTTAATCATTTTTGTGTTTTTCCTCAACTCTTAATATTATAAACTATCAAGTCAGTTTTTTCTAAGTGTCACGTTTCAGTACATATCTTTACAAAGCTTTATCCCAATCAGATTCCTAAATAAATCTTGCTTTTACATCTGTTATGAGAACATGTTTGTTGAAGAAAAAAATAACACTATGTCTAAATATACGGTGCTTTTCATACGGCCTGTGCTAATTAACGACAATCGGATACACCCGTTTTATCAATTTTGTTACGGTTAAAAGTGATAATTTGTGTCATAAAGTTGTTTACCTGTATCATTTGCTATGGGTGCACTACTCTCAGCGAAAGGGTTACGTTCTCTTTCCAGACTCTTCCCTCATTCGTTTCCCTTGTTCTGCCTCTTGCTGACCATTTACTAAAATTAAAATAGTTTATGTGATTCAAGGTAAATGCTCTCGCAAACAATCGTTTCGTAGATAATTTAATTGTAAAATTTCACATTGTATGACATATGCGCCATAGAAAGGATAACGTGGCCAACTGTTTACGTTGCACTTCTGAGCAACGTAAAGAGCAACTTTGGACTGAAGACGTGCAAAGGAATTAGTCGATACTGTAATACGATGAAAATTAAATCACTGGTCACTAATAGCATTTCAGATAAGACACCCTGCATGGTCATTGTTCTCTTTACTTTGATCACAATCTTTACACTTATAGTGGTATTCTCTTATTTGTTCTGTGGGAATCCTTCCGTTTTGATCAGTGATCAATGAATGAATAGATCAAAAACTTTCTAGAAAGAGAGAGAGAGTGATGTGTTGAAGATGAAGTGTGCTACTTTCCAATTTGGCTATTATCTCCATGTTTTGTGTTACATCCGCATTTGTTAATGAACTATCTGCACATGACAAGTTTACAGAAGGAGTTGTGTCATGGGATACTTCAAAATCTTTCTACCTGATGTTCATCGACTAGCGACTTATAGTATAAGTGAAACTCATGATGTGTGTGATAATATGTGGTGGAGCAAAGTTTGCCTTTAGTTGAAACACTGTGTAGTTCACACTCCCTCCAAGCCTATTGATTTGATTTGCGTCAAAATGGGATTTAAAAGCATTGAGTGAAACATATCTTCTATTTACAGCACCGACTATCTCCCTCCAGAGTGAAGCTATATAAGCAATTTTATAGAATGTTACAACTGAAATTTCGCTACATGTCACAGTTCCTCTTTCATGTTATTTCTTTTGTTGCAGATTTTAAGATTAGAACTCATGACAACTGCAGATTACAGGAGCTGACCTTTCTCATTAAATAGTATCATTTATTATCAATGCCACGTTGTGATTAAGCTTAATCTAACATATGATATTAGCATCTTACAGGGAGAGTAATAAAATGCTTCAATTTGCATGCATTAACAAAATTTCTGCTTCAGTGTATAGAAATATTATGGATCACCGACTGATCACCTTCTGTCGTGTACATGTAGGTTTTGACTCATTGTGATGCTAATCTTGTTAGGAACAAGCCAAACGGTAATTGCAATAAAGAAGAAATAAAGTTGAGAAAAGGTGATAAGACATTTAAAAGAATGAGATAATTACTTGAATTTCTCGTTTCGTCTAGTATTGTAATCTGACAATTCGGAGTGCATGTGATTTCATCTGTGAAACAGAGGAGAAATATCTTTAACGAGAATACTTATATGTTGGACCGGACGTCTTACACGGTTTGGTAATAGAGTCGTTTTTGTTTCTTACTCGAAACCTTTTGTATTGAAATTATCGTGTTTCAGTATTTCCTTGTCAAAAGAGTCTCCTACTTCTATCTTTCTGCAATCAGTTACCAGTGCATGTGTATGTGTACTACACTCAGAAGAAAGTTAATTATTCCTATGTCGGTGAAAAACAAACACAACTTATACTTGTTAATGTCACCGTTCAAAAAGATATCTAATGATCAAATACGTATTAAGGAACACCTATAGTGTACAACTTTACCTCTATCTGTTGCATCAAATTCTTTGACAGAATGACAATCGTCACTGTCGTGTATGTTACCAATATCACCACCTTGTACTGGTCCTAATTGATATTTCTTCTCGCTTGTTTGTATGTCTATGATTAAAGTAAAAACATCATTAACTTGAAGGAATTGGCGAGATGTTATTTGGATATATGAATATTTTTTTGTAACGTAGTTATGTTATTATAAAGTTAGATTATTGTTTGAAAGTTTTGAAGTCGTTTGCACTGTAGACTTGAAATATGAAAGAAATGTGTTTCAGACTTCTAGGTTTTGAAAAGTTTGAAGAATGACTTACACTTATAGCAAATTATAACAACTTCAATGGATGAGGTAAAAGGAAACAAACATGTTGGTAAAGGTAGAGATTTCCAGCTGTGTAAATTTTCTTTTCTGGAATTGTCGTGGATGTATTTATTTTATTTTCAACTTGACAACCCACGAAATGAAACCGATATTACGTATTATTTATTTTTCTCCTTCATCCGTTTATTGCATTGCTATCGCCTCTTACCTCGTCGTTATTCACATCAATACGAATAATGTATTTGCAGTAATACTAAAAAAATCGGTGTTTCACAAATAAAATGAACTCACTGAGTACATGGCCCTTGATCGACTATGCAGAAAACATTATCCAGGTTTGTGAATTGCTATTTTTTGACAGTGGAAACTTGTAATTCAGAATTTAAAAGTGATATGCTGTCATCTTTACCTTCAGCTGTCCCATCAGAGTCCTTATTTACATCACTATCATCACTACGCTTGGATTTTTCATCACAATTTTTATCATGATCATCATGATTTTTCTGCCAATCATTATCATCATGCTTATGTTCATAATGATCATCATCATCTTCACCTTCATCATCATTATCACCATCGTGCGAGTCTATTTTATTTGTCTTTTTGTCTTTTCTCCTGTCTGAATTTAAAAATGAATTCATGATAAAGGTTAAGACGTCTTAAAGACCAATCAAGTAAGATATTGCTTACAAAATTATATGACGAAAAGAAATACACTATTCTGATTTATCTCTACAAAGAAAAAGTGATTTGTATTTTAATCGTAAAGGTTGGTAATATAAAACTTTGATATTTTCTTTACCTCTATCTGTTGCCTCAAATTCTTTGACAGAATTACTATCATCACTGTCGTATGTGCTATCAATATCATCACCTTGTACCGGCTCTAATTGATATTTCTTCCCGTCTGTTGGCAGGTTTATGATCGAAGTAAATCATAGTGAAATTGAAGGAATTGACGAGATATTATTTGGATATATGAATATTATTGTAACGTAGTTATGTTATTATAAGGTTAGATTATTGTCTGAAAGGTTTGAAATTGTTTACGTTGTACACTTAGAATATGAAAGAAATGTATTTGAGACTTCCCGGTTACAAAAAGTTTGAAGAATGATTTACAACTTATGGCAAATTATAGCAGCTTCGATAGATCTAGTAAAAGGAAACTTAAACATGTTGGTAAAGGTAGAGATTTCCAGCTGTGTTACTTTGCTTTTCCGAAATTGGTATGGATGTATTTAGTTTTATTTTCAACTTTACAACCCACGAAATGTTAACAGATATTACCTATTATTTATTTTTCACCGTCATCCGTTTATTGCATTGCTATCGCCTCTTACTACGCCGTTATTCACATCAATACAAATAATATATTCGTAGTAATACAAAAACAAAATCGGTTGTTTCACGAATAAAAGTCAATGAATACACTGAGTAAATGGTCGTTGACCGGTTATGCAGAAAATATTATCCAGGTTTGTGAATTATCATTCTTTTGACAATTGAAACTTGTAATAAGAATTTTAAAGTAGTTTGCTGTCAGTTTTACCTTCGGCTGCTCCATCAGAGTCCTTATTTATATCACCGTTATCACTAAGTCTGGTTTTGTCGTCACCATTTTTATCATGATGATAATGCTTTTTGTGCCAATCATTATCATCATGCTCATGGTCACCATCGTCATCTTCATTTTCATCATCACCATCGTGCAAGGCTAATTTACTTGTCTTATCGACTTTTCGTTTGTTTGAATTTAAAAAAAAAATTCATGACAAAGGTTGAGACGTCTTAAAAAACAATCAAGTAAGATATTGCCTAATGTAAGTTTGTTGTCATTTTGGATTCATGATTTTTTTAAAGACATGAAAACTTTTCATGATGATGATATCGAAACTAACGATTTTGCTAAAATTAATGATTTAAACTGACGTTTGTTTTTATGAAATCGGTAAAGAATACTTATTTAAAACTTGCTATCAAGAATCTTTGCAAATAATATAAACGAGCGGAACAAATTATTAGCTGAACATCTTATATAATCCGATACGTATATCGATATTAAAGTGCTCTCACCAAAATAAATACACTATTACTATGTTGGTCTAAAAAGAAAAGGTTTTTTGTATTTTTAATCTTAAAGGTTTGTAATATGAAACATTGATACTTAGTTTACCTCTTTCTGTTGCATCAAATTCTTTGTCAGAGTCACGATCGTCACTGTCGTGTATGTTATCAATACCATCACCTTGTACTGGTTCTAATTGATACTTCTTCTTGCCTGTTTGTATGTCTAATAAAAATAAAAGCAACATTATATTAATGGATGGACGAGATGATATTTGGATATATGAATATTTTTTGTTTATATGTCTATGATTAAAGTAAATATATCATTACATTGAAGGAATTGACAATATGTTATTCGAATATTCGAATATTTTATATAACGTAGTTATGCGCATATTAAGGAGTGTTAAACACTTTACACATTCAAAAAACAAATAAGAAAATATCTCATTACGAACTATCATAACTGCATGTAATTCTTTTGTTTGTATTTTTGCGCTTACATTCTATGTTTTTACTATCTTTTGTGTAACTTTGAGTTTGAGTTTATTCATTCACGCTTGTATATATATATACAAATGATTTAATTACATAGGTAACTTGTTTCGTAATTATTAAGTACTATATACACATACATGAAAGGAACGTCATAAGCTCTGAGAGAGCTTGAGGTGACGTCCAACAGAAAATAAACAAAGTTAAACTAATTGGGAATGAAGATCAGGTCACTTAAGAACAACAAAACTTTACAATAGTTATTTACAACAAACATTGTAAATGAAAGAAATAAATGAATAAGAATAAGAAAAGAACGGTAGAAGTAGGAAGAAAAAAGGGGGGGGGGGGGAGGAGGAGGGAGGTGGGTGGATGTAGGAAAATCAAAGGGAAAAGGGATAAAGAAGGTTCTCTACATCACTTGTAATAAATCAGTATTGCATAGTATATTTATCCAAGATAAGACTCTTAATTTGTCTCTTAAATTGGCGGGTAGTTCTTGAGTATGGAATCTGTACATAAAAAGAGCAATTTGGAGGTATGAATACCATGTATAATAAGTGTGCGTAGCTCATAAAATAATGGATTCGAATGTGCCCGATAATCTGAGTTCGTACAAATCCGGACAGCTTTTCTCTGGAGAAGAAGCAAGGAGTTAATTTTAGATTTTTGACAAGTCCAAACAATATTGCAGTATGAAATGTAGCGTAGTATAATCGAATTATAAACAGTAATCAAAGTTCGTCGAGGAATACAAGAACTTACTTTATACAATGCACCAACTCCACGTGATACAGACGTAATAACGTTAGCTATATGAGAATTCCAGTTCAATTCTTCATCGACAGTAATACCTAGGAATTTAGTACCTACGTTTTGATCAATTTTCATATTGTCAATAACATATTAAAGGAAGGGTTAGTGTTAATTGACCTTTGATTCTTGAAGAGCATACAGTTCGTTTTATTTACATTTAATAATAACCTGTTACTTCTGAACCATGTGGAGACCTTTGGTAACTCCGTATTCATAGTTTCAACAAGATGCTCAAAATTATGGTGAGATAAAAATACAGTCGTATCGTCAGCAAATAAGATGAAAAGAAGTAATGAAGATGAGTTATAAATATCATTAATATATATGAGAAATAACAAGGATCCAAGGATAGAACCTTGGTGGACACCACATCTGATCAATGAAGTATCAGAGTTTACATTGTTATAAGTAGTGTACTGTTTTCTGTCGGAACGGTAATTTTCAAACCATAAGAGAGGAATTCCTCTAATGCCATAAAAGTTTAACTTCGTTAGTAACATATGATGGTTAAGAGTGTCGAAGACTTCGCTAAGATTCACAAAAGCGCCAAGTACATGTTCTTTCTCGGATAATGAAATTGAAATCTTATCACAAAGCTCAATAAGAGCAATATCTGTTGATTTGTGTTTTTGAAAGCCATATTGACATGGAAAGAGTAAGTTGTTTTGCATAAAGAAAGAATACAGTCTATTATATACAACTCCTTCGAGGATTTTGGAGAAGCTAGAGAGGATAAATATGGGACGATAATTGCTTATCAGAGAGACATCGTGCTTGTTATAAATGAGTATCGCTTTGGCAAGTTTCATTTTAGTGGGGAAAGTACCAGTACTTAGTGACAAGTTGATGATGTGTGTAATAGGAGATGCGATGTACACAATTATTTTCTTCGGACGATTATTGCTGATTTTGTCATGACTGGTTGAGTCACTAGATTTAAGTGAGTTTACTACCTGAATTATTTCAAATGGTGTAGATGGAGTAAAATATAAGGAAGACACACATGGTGTTTTGAGAAAATGTTTAAAATTTACGTTAGTAGCCTTTACCGATGAGACTTGCTCAGGTCCTATATTAACAAAGTACGTGTTGAAAGCATTTACGATATCATGTGGTTGGTCATAAATACAATTATTATGAGTAAGCCTATGCATAGGAGTAGAATTTTGTGATCGACCAAGGATATCATTGATAATTTTCCAAGTGGTAGTAACATCACCATCTGAGTTCTCTATTTTTGTGCCAAAGTGTTTTTTCTTTGACAAGCGTATAATACATGTTAACTTGTTACGATACGTTTTGTATCTGGTAATATTATTTGTGGTGGGGTCTTTGAGGCTGCTCTTATAATATTTGTTCCTTGTTTTTATAGATTTCAGTATTCCTTAGTAATCCAGGGTTTAATGGAGCAATTTTGCTTTAGCTTTCGATTAGCCTTAGGAATGTTTTTTTTTTTTCAAATAATAATTAAATTTTGACATAAATATATCGAAGGCTTGTTCAGCATTTTCTTCTAGAAAAACATTTTCCCAGCTTTCAGAGCTAAGATCTAAGTTGAGGTTAGCTATTTTGCGAGGAGTATATTGTCGATTCAAGTAAGTTTCATTCTTATTCAATGGTTTGGTTTGCTGCTTCATTTCGGACAAAAGTGTAAAAACCGGTAAGTGGTCTGAGATATCAGAGTATATAATGCCTGAGGAGAAAAGAGTGTGGTCAATGTTAGTAAATATATTGTCAATGAGAGTATCAGTTTGTGGCGTGATTCTAGTTGCGTTATCTATGAGTGGTTAAAAGGAATTGGAACGGAAAATGTTCATGAACTGAAAGGATATTCGATCATTTGAAAATAAATTTATATTGAAATCCCCTACATATGTCAACACTTTTACCCTCTTTTGTATATGTTTTTGTTTTCTGGTGCGTGTCGAGATGGCAACGTAAACAAGCTCTCGTGAGCTCCCTGTTGTTACTATCCAATGTCTTTTATGTTATAAATGGTATCAATTTAAAAAAAGGATTTTGTGTACAATTAAAGAGGTTGAAATAAAGCCCTTTTGAATTGGAACTGAGTTATTGAAATTTTGAATTATTGTTTTTGAAAGTTATAATCTGCTTACATTGTGGATCTGAAATGTAAGTAAGATAAAAGTAAGATATTGTTCAATGTAATTTTGATGTCATTTTGGATGATTGATCCTTTAAATACATAAAACGTCTTCATGGATGTAATATCGAAACTTACAATGTTGGTGAAACTAATGATTTAAGTATACGATTAGAAATGATTGCTTTAAATTTACCTTCCAAATCGTTGTGCATACTATGGAGGAGTAGCACAATTTATTATCGTAACGTGTTATACAATCTGACACATATATCGATATCAAAGTTTTATAAGGCAAAAAATACACTATTCTGATGTAGGTCTAAGAATAAAACGTGATTTGTATCTTTAATCTTAAAGGTTTCTAGTATAAAACTTTGATATTTCCTTTACCTCTATCTGTTACATCAAATTCTTTGGCAGAGTCACCATCGTCACTGTCGTGCATGTTACCAATATCATCACCTTGTACTGGTTCCAATTGATATTTCTTTCCATCTGTTCGTAGTTCAATGATTCAGAAATACATCATTAAATTGAAGAAATTGACAAGGTGTTATTTGAATATACGAATATTTTATGCAAGGTAGTAATGTTTTTTCAATGTTCAAATATTGTTTTTAAGTTATAACCTGCTAACGTTGTAGACTTGAAATGTGAACGACACGTGTTTAGGACTTCCAGATCAGAAAAATTTAAAAGAATGATGTAAAATCAACAGCAATTTATAGCAGCTCTAATTGAAAAAGAAACTGCAACCTGGTTTTAAAGGTAAAGATTTTTATATCTGCGTTAGTTTGGTTTTCTGGAAATAGGAAGGTTGTATTTACTTTACTTTCAACTTTACAGCAAACGAAATATTAAGAAATATTACGTGTTTTCGATTTTCCATATTCTACTATAAAACTTTGATATTTCCTTTACCTCTGTCTGTTGCATCTAATTCTTTGGCAGAATGAGTATCGTCACTGTCGTATATGTTATCAGTATTGTCACCTTCTACTGGTTCTGATTGATATTTCTTCTCGCCTGTTTGTATGTCTGTAATTAAAGTAAATACATCATTAAATTGAAAAAATTAGCGAGACGTTATTTGAATATATGAATATTTATGAATATCATCATGTTTGTAAAGGTTAGAGGTTTACAGCTACATTACTTTATTTTTCTGGAACTAGGGGTGGTAATATTTACGACGCAGGGAATGTTAACAAATATTACCTATTATTGGTTTTTCATCTTCACCCATTTATTGTTTTGTTTTTACCTCTTACAACGTCGATATTCACATCAATACAACTAATCTCTTTGCAGTATTCCGTTACTTCACAAATAAAATGAATGCACCGACTGAATGGCCGTTGACCGATTATTGTGAAAACATTATGCAGGTATGTGAATTATCATTCTTTTTGACAATTGAAACTTGTAATTAAGAGTTGAAAGTAGTTTTATCTTCAGCTGCTTCAGCAGAGTCTTTATTTACATCAGTATCATCACTAAGTTTGTTTTTTTCATCACCACTATTATCATAATTCTCATGATGTTTCTGCCCATAATTATCACCATGCTCATGGTCATCATCATCATCATAATCATCACCATCATCATCACCATCATCTTCATCATCATCATCACCATCACCATTACCATCACCATCACCATCGTCCAAGGCTATTTGATTTGTCATTCTGTCGTTTCGTCTTTCTGTATTTTAAAATCAGTTCATGATAGAGGTTAAGACGTATTAAAGACAGAACAAGTACGATATTGTTCAATGTAATTTTGATGTCATTTTGGATGATTGATCCTTTAAACACATAAAACGTCTTCATGGATGTAATATCGAAACTTACCATGTTGGTGAAACCAATGATGTAAGTATACGATTAGAAATGATTGCTTTAAATTTACCTTCCAAATCGTTGTGCATACTATGGAGGAGTAGCACAATTTATTATCGTAACGTGTTATATAATCTGATACATATATCGATATTAAAGTCTTATGATGGAAATAAATACACTATTCTGATGTAGGTCTAAGAATAAAACGTGATTTGTATCTTTAATCTTAAAGGTTTCTAGTATAAAACTTTGATATTTCCTTTACCTCTATCTGTTACATCAAATTCTTTGGCAGAGTCACTATCGTCACTGTCGTGCATGTTACCAATAGCATCACCTTGTACTGGTTCCAATTGATATTTCTTTCCATCTGTTCATAGTTGAATGATTCAGAAATACATCATTAAATTGAAGAAATTGACAAGGTGTTATTTGAATATACGAATATTTTATGCAAGGTAGTAATGTTTTTTCAATGTTCAATTATTGTTTTTAAGTTATAACCTGTTAATCTTGTAGACCTGAAATGTGAACGACACGTGTTTAGGACTTCCAGATCAGAAAAATGTAAAAGAATGACGTAAAATCAATAGCAATTTATAGCAGCTCTAATTGAAAAAAAAACTTCAACCTGGTTTTAAAGGAAAGATTTTTTATCTGCGTTAGTTTGGTTTTCTGGAAATAGCAAGGTTGTATTTACTTTACTTTCAACTTTACAGCAAGTGAAATATTAAGAAATATTACGTGTTTTCGATTTTCCATATTCTACTATAAAACTTTGATATTTCCTTTACCTCTGTCTGTTGCATCTAATTCTTTGGCAGAATGAGTATCGTCACTGTCGTATATGTTATCAGTATTGTCACCTTCTACTGGTTCTGATTGATATTTCTTCTCGCCTGTTTGTATGTCTGTAATTAAAGTAAATACATCATTAAATTGAAAAAATTAGCGAGACGTTATTTGAATATATGAATATTTATGAATATCATCATGTTTGTAAAGGTTAGAGGTTTACAGCTACATTACTTTATTTTTCTGGAACTAGGGGTGGTAATATTTACGACGCAGGGAATGTTAACCAATATTACCTATTATTGGTTTTTCGTCTTCACCCATTTATTGTTTTGTTTTTACCTCTTACAACGTCGATATTCACATCAATACAACTAATCTCTTTGCAGTATTCCGTTACTTCACAAATAAAATGAATGCACCGACTGAATGGCCGTTGACCGATTATTGTGAAAACATTATGCAGGTATGTGAATTATCATTCTTTTTGACAATTGAAACTTGTAATTAAGAGTTGAAAGTAGTTTTATCTTCAGCTGCTTCAGCAGAGTCTTTATTTACATCAGTATCATCACTAAGTTTGTTTTTTTCATCACCACTGTTATCATAATTCTCATGATGTTTCTGCCCATAATTATCACCATGCTCATCATCATCATCACCATTACCATTACCATCATCATCACCGTCGTCCAAGGCTATTTGATTTGTCATTCTGTCGTTTCGTCTTTCGGTATTTTGAAATCAATTCATGATAGAGGTTAAGACGTATTAAAGACCGAACAATTAAGATATTGCTCAATGTAATTTTGTTGTCATTTCGTGTTATTGATTCTTTAAGAACATGAAATTCTTCATGAATATAATATCGAAATTAACGATGTTGCTTAAATCAAAGATTTACGTTATCTTTTTCTAAAATTAGGTAAAGAAAGATTGTTTTAAATTTATTTTCAAGAACCTTTCCGCATACTATGGAGGAGTAGCACAGTTTATTATCGTAACATGTTATATAATCCTGTACATATGTCGATATCAAAGTTTTATAAGGCAAAAAATACACTATTCTGATGTAGGTTGAAGAATAAAACGTGATTTGTATCTTTAATCTTAAAGGTTTCTAGTATAAAACTTTGATATTTCCTTTACCTCTATCTGTTACATCAAATTCTTTGGCAGAGTCACTATCGTCACTGTCGTGCATGTTACCAACATCATCATCTTGTACTGGTTCTAATTGATATTTCTTTCCATCTGTTCATAGTTGAATGATTCAGAAATACATCATTAAATTGAAGAAATTGACAAGGTGATATTTGAATATACGAATATTTTATGCAAGGTAGTAATGTTTTTTCAATGTTCAATTATTGTTTTTAAGTTATAACCTGTTAATCTTGTAGACTTGAAATGTGAACGACACGTGTTTAGCACTTCTTCCAAGATTAGGAAAATCTTAAAGAATGATAGAAAATCAACAGCAATTTATAGCAGCTCTAATTGAAAAAGAAACTTCAACATGGTTTTAAAGGTAAAGATTTTTTTATCTGCATTAGTTTGATTTTCTGGAAATAGGAAGGTTGTATTTACTTTTATTTTCAACTTAACAACAAATGAAATATTAAGAAATATTACGTGTTTTCGATTTTCCATATTCTACTATAAAACTTTGATATTTCCTTTACCTCTGTCTGTTGCATCTAATTCTTTGGCAGAATGAGTATCGTCACTGTCGTATATGTTATCAGTATCGTCACCTTCTACTGGTTCTGATTGATATTTCTTCTCGCCTGTGTCTATGTCTATGATTAAAGTAAATACATCATCAAATTGAAGAAATTAGCCATACTTTATTTGAATATATGAATATTTATGAATAACATCATGTTTGTAAAGGTTAGAGGTTTACAGCTACATTACTTTATTTTTCTGGAACTAGGGGTGGTAATATTTACGACCCAGAGAATGTTAACAAATATTACCTATTATTGGTTTTTCATCTTCACCCATTTATTGTTTTGTTTTCACCTCTTACAACGTCGATATTCACATCAATACAACTAATCTCTTTGCAGTATTCCGTTACTTCACAAATAAAATGAATGCACCGACTGAATGGCCGTTGACCTATGATTGTGAAAACATTATGCAGGTATGTGAATTATCATTCTTTTTGACAATTGAAACTTGTAATTAAGGGTTTAAAGTAGTTTTATCTTCAGCTGCTTCAGCAGAGTCTTTATTTACATCAGTATCATCACTAAGTTTGTTTTTTTCATCACCACTGTTATCATAATTCTCATGATGTTTCTGCCCATAATTATCACCATGCTCATGGTCATCATCATCATCATAATCATCACCATCATCATCACCATCATCTTCATCATCATCATCACCATCACCATTACCATCACCATCACCATCGTCCAAGGCTATTTGATTTGTCATTCTGTCGTTTCGTCTTTCTGTATTTTAAAATCAGTTCATGATAGAGGTTAAGACGTATTAAAGACAGAACAAGTACGATATTGTTCAATGTAATTTTGATGTCATTTTGGATGATTGATCCTTTAAACACATAAAACGTCTTCATGGATGTAATATCGAAACTTACCATGTTGGTGAAACCAATGATGTAAGTATACGATTAGAAATGATTACTTTAAATTTACCTTCCAAATCGTTGTGCATACTATGGAGGAGTAGCACAATTTATTATCGTAACGTGTTATATAATCTGATACATATATCGATATTAAAGTCTTATGATGGAAATAAATACACTATTCTGATGTAGGTCTAAGAATAAAACGTGATTTGTATCTTTAATCTTAAAGGTTTCTAGTATAAAACTTTGATATTTCCTTTACCTCTATCTGTTACATCAAATTCTTTGGCAGAGTCACTATCGTCACTGTCGTGCATGTTACCAATAGCATCACCTTGTACTGGTTCCAATTGATATTTCTTTCCATCTGTTCATAGTTGAATGATTCAGAAATACATCATTAAATTGAAGAAATTGACAAGGTGTTATTTGAATATACGAATATTTTATGCAAGGTAGTAATGTTTTTTCAATGTTCAATTATTGTTTTTAAGTTATAACCTGTTAATCTTGTAGACCTGAAATGTGAACGACACGTGTTTAGGACTTCCAGATCAGAAAAATGTAAAAGAATGACGTAAAATCAATAGCAATTTATAGCAGCTCTAATTGAAAAAAAAACTTCAACCTGGTTTTAAAGGAAAGATTTTTTATCTGCGTTAGTTTGGTTTTCTGGAAATAGCAAGGTTGTATTTACTTTACTTTCAACTTTACAGCAAGTGAAATATTAAGAAATATTACGTGTTTTCGATTTTCCATATTCTACTATAAAACTTTGATATTTCCTTTACCTCTGTCTGTTGCATCTAATTCTTTGGCAGAATGAGTATCGTCACTGTCGTATATGTTATCAGTATTGTCACCTTCTACTGGTTCTGATTGATATTTCTTCTCGCCTGTTTGTATGTCTGTAATTAAAGTAAATACATCATTAAATTGAAAAAATTAGCGAGACGTTATTTGAATATATGAATATTTATGAATATCATCATGTTTGTAAAGGTTAGAGGTTTACAGCTACATTACTTTATTTTTCTGGAACTAGGGGTGGTAATATTTACGACGCAGGGAATGTTAACCAATATTACCTATTATTGGTTTTTCGTCTTCACCCATTTATTGTTTTGTTTTTACCTCTTACAACGTCGATATTCACATCAATACAACTAATCTCTTTGCAGTATTCCGTTACTTCACAAATAAAATGAATGCACCGACTGAATGGCCGTTGACCGATTATTGTGAAAACATTATGCAGGTATGTGAATTATCATTCTTTTTGACAATTGAAACTTGTAATTAAGAGTTGAAAGTAGTTTTATCTTCAGCTGCTTCAGCAGAGTCTTTATTTACATCAGTATCATCACTAAGTTTGTTTTTTTCATCACCACTGTTATCATAATTCTCATGATGTTTCTGCCCATAATTATCACCATGCTCATCATCATCATCACCATTACCATTACCATCATCATCACCGTCGTCCAAGGCTATTTGATTTGTCATTCTGTCGTTTCGTCTTTCGGTATTTTGAAATCAATTCATGATAGAGGTTAAGACGTATTAAAGACCGAACAATTAAGATATTGCTCAATGTAATTTTGTTGTCATTTCGTGTTATTGATTCTTTAAGAACATGAAATTCTTCATGAATATAATATCGAAATTAACGATGTTGCTTAAATCAAAGATTTACGTTATCTTTTTCTAAAATTAGTAAAGAAAGATTGTTTTAAATTTATTTTCAAGAACCTTTCCGCATACTATGGAGGAGTAGCACAGTTTATTATCGTAACATGTTATATAATCCTGTACATATGTCGATATCAAAGTTTTATAAGGCAAAAAATACACTATTCTGATGTAGGTTGAAGAATAAAACGTGATTTGTATCTTTAATCTTAAAGGTTTCTAGTATAAAACTTTGATATTTCCTTTACCTCTATCTGTTACATCAAATTCTTTGGCAGAGTCACTATCGTCACTGTCGTGCATGTTACCAACATCATCATCTTGTACTGGTTCTAATTGATATTTCTTTCCATCTGTTCATAGTTGAATGATTCAGAAATACATCATTAAATTGAAGAAATTGACAAGGTGATATTTGAATATACGAATATTTTATGCAAGGTAGTAATGTTTTTCAATGTTCAATTATTGTTTTTAAGTTATAACCTGTTAATCTTGTAGACTTGAAATGTGAACGACACGTGTTTAGCACTTCTTCCAAGATTAGGAAAATCTTAAAGAATGATAGAAAATCAACAGCAATTTATAGCAGCTCTAATTGAAAAAGAAACTTCAACATGGTTTTAAAGGTAAAGATTTTTTTATCTGCATTAGTTTGATTTTCTGGAAATAGGAAGGTTGTATTTACTTTTATTTTCAACTTAACAACAAACGAAATATTAAGAAATATTACGTGTTTTCGATTTTCCATATTCTACTATAAAACTTTGATATTTCCTTTACCTCTGTCTGTTGCATCTAATTCTTTGGCAGAATGAGTATCGTCACTGTCGTATATGTTATCAGTATCGTCACCTTCTACTGGTTCTGATTGATATTTCTTCTCGCCTGTGTCTATGTCTATGATTAAAGTAAATACATCATCAAATTGAAGAAATTAGCCATACTTTATTTGAATATATGAATATTTATGAATAACATCATGTTTGTAAAGGTTAGAGGTTTACAGCTACATTACTTTATTTTTCTGGAACTAGGGGTGGTAATATTTACGACCCAGAGAATGTTAACAAATATTACCTATTATTGGTTTTTCATCTTCACCCATTTATTGTTTTGTTTTCACCTCTTACAACGTCGATATTCACATCAATACAACTAATCTCTTTGCAGTATTCCGTTACTTCACAAATAAAATGAATGCACCGACTGAATGGCCGTTGACCTATGATTGTGAAAACATTATGCAGGTATGTGAATTATCATTCTTTTTGACAATTGAAACTTGTAATTAAGGGTTTAAAGTAGTTTTATCTTCAGCTGCTTCAGCAGAGTCTTTATTTACATCAGTATCATCACTAAGTTTGTTTTTTTCATCACCACTGTTATCATAATTCTCATGATGTTTCTGCCCATAATTATCACCATGCTCATGGTCATCATCATCATCATAATCATCACCATCATCATCACCATCATCTTCATCATCATCATCACCATCACCATTACCATCACCATCACCATCGTCCAAGGCTATTTGATTTGTCATTCTGTCGTTTCGTCTTTCTGTATTTTAAAATCAGTTCATGATAGAGGTTAAGACGTATTAAAGACAGAACAAGTACGATATTGTTCAATGTAATTTTGATGTCATTTTGGATGATTGATCCTTTAAACACATAAAACGTCTTCATGGATGTAATATCGAAACTTACCATGTTGGTGAAACCAATGATGTAAGTATACGATTAGAAATGATTACTTTAAATTTACCTTCCAAATCGTTGTGCATACTATGGAGGAGTAGCACAATTTATTATCGTAACGTGTTATATAATCTGATACATATATCGATATTAAAGTCTTATGATGGAAATAAATACACTATTCTGATGTAGGTCTAAGAATAAAACGTGATTTGTATCTTTAATCTTAAAGGTTTCTAGTATAAAACTTTGATATTTCCTTTACCTCTATCTGTTACATCAAATTCTTTGGCAGAGTCACTATCGTCACTGTCGTGCATGTTACCAATAGCATCACCTTGTACTGGTTCCAATTGATATTTCTTTCCATCTGTTCATAGTTGAATGATTCAGAAATACATCATTAAATTGAAGAAATTGACAAGGTGTTATTTGAATATACGAATATTTTATGCAAGGTAGTAATGTTTTTTCAATGTTCAATTATTGTTTTTAAGTTATAACCTGTTAATCTTGTAGACCTGAAATGTGAACGACACGTGTTTAGGACTTCCAGATCAGAAAAATGTAAAAGAATGACGTAAAATCAATAGCAATTTATAGCAGCTCTAATTGAAAAAAAAACTTCAACCTGGTTTTAAAGGAAAGATTTTTTATCTGCGTTAGTTTGGTTTTCTGGAAATAGCAAGGTTGTATTTACTTTACTTTCAACTTTACAGCAAGTGAAATATTAAGAAATATTACGTGTTTTCGATTTTCCATATTCTACTATAAAACTTTGATATTTCCTTTACCTCTGTCTGTTGCATCTAATTCTTTGGCAGAATGAGTATCGTCACTGTCGTATATGTTATCAGTATTGTCACCTTCTACTGGTTCTGATTGATATTTCTTCTCGCCTGTTTGTATGTCTGTAATTAAAGTAAATACATCATTAAATTGAAAAAATTAGCGAGACGTTATTTGAATATATGAATATTTATGAATATCATCATGTTTGTAAAGGTTAGAGGTTTACAGCTACATTACTTTATTTTTCTGGAACTAGGGGTGGTAATATTTACGACGCAGGGAATGTTAACCAATATTACCTATTATTGGTTTTTCGTCTTCACCCATTTATTGTTTTGTTTTTACCTCTTACAACGTCGATATTCACATCAATACAACTAATCTCTTTGCAGTATTCCGTTACTTCACAAATAAAATGAATGCACCGACTGAATGGCCGTTGACCGATTATTGTGAAAACATTATGCAGGTATGTGAATTATCATTCTTTTTGACAATTGAAACTTGTAATTAAGAGTTGAAAGTAGTTTTATCTTCAGCTGCTTCAGCAGAGTCTTTATTTACATCAGTATCATCACTAAGTTTGTTTTTTTCATCACCACTGTTATCATAATTCTCATGATGTTTCTGCCCATAATTATCACCATGCTCATCATCATCATCACCATTACCATTACCATCATCATCACCGTCGTCCAAGGCTATTTGATTTGTCATTCTGTCGTTTCGTCTTTCGGTATTTTGAAATCAATTCATGATAGAGGTTAAGACGTATTAAAGACCGAACAATTAAGATATTGCTCAATGTAATTTTGTTGTCATTTCGTGTTATTGATTCTTTAAGAACATGAAATTCTTCATGAATATAATATCGAAATTAACGATGTTGCTTAAATCAAAGATTTACGTTATCTTTTTCTAAAATTAGTAAAGAAAGATTGTTTTAAATTTATTTTCAAGAACCTTTCCGCATACTATGGAGGAGTAGCACAGTTTATTATCGTAACATGTTATATAATCCTGTACATATGTCGATATCAAAGTTTTATAAGGCAAAAAATACACTATTCTGATGTAGGTTGAAGAATAAAACGTGATTTGTATCTTTAATCTTAAAGGTTTCTAGTATAAAACTTTGATATTTCCTTTACCTCTATCTGTTACATCAAATTCTTTGGCAGAGTCACTATCGTCACTGTCGTGCATGTTACCAACATCATCATCTTGTACTGGTTCTAATTGATATTTCTTTCCATCTGTTCATAGTTGAATGATTCAGAAATACATC
This sequence comes from Stichopus chloronotus, assembly GCA_021234535.1. Lineage (NCBI taxonomy): Eukaryota > Metazoa > Echinodermata > Holothuroidea > Aspidochirotida > Stichopodidae > Stichopus > Stichopus chloronotus. The sequence continues at coordinate 10,808,840 of CM037847.1, forward strand.
ATTAAATTGAAGAAATTGACAAGGTGATATTTGAATATACGAATATTTTATGCAAGGTAGTAATGTTTTTTCAATGTTCAATTATTGTTTTTAAGTTATAACCTGTTAATCTTGTAGACTTGAAATGTGAACGACACGTGTTTAGCACTTCTTCCAAGATTAGGAAAATCTTAAAGAATGATAGAAAATCAACAGCAATTTATAGCAGCTCTAATTGAAAAAGAAACTTCAACATGGTTTTAAAGGTAAAGATTTTTTTATCTGCATTAGTTTGATTTTCTGGAAATAGGAAGGTTGTATTTACTTTTATTTTCAACTTAACAACAAACGAAATATTAAGAAATATTACGTGTTTTCGATTTTCCATATTCTACTATAAAACTTTGATATTTCCTTTACCTCTGTCTGTTGCATCTAATTCTTTGGCAGAATGAGTATCGTCACTGTCGTATATGTTATCAGTATCGTCACCTTCTACTGGTTCTGATTGATATTTCTTCTCGCCTGTGTCTATGTCTATGATTAAAGTAAATACATCATCAAATTGAAGAAATTAGCCATACTTTATTTGAATATATGAATATTTATGAATAACATCATGTTTGTAAAGGTTAGAGGTTTACAGCTACATTACTTTATTTTTCTGGAACTAGGGGTGGTAATATTTACGACCCAGAGAATGTTAACAAATATTACCTATTATTGGTTTTTCATCTTCACCCATTTATTGTTTTGTTTTCACCTCTTACAACGTCGATATTCACATCAATACAACTAATCTCTTTGCAGTATTCCGTTACTTCACAAATAAAATGAATGCACCGACTGAATGGCCGTTGACCTATGATTGTGAAAACATTATGCAGGTATGTGAATTATCATTCTTTTTGACAATTGAAACTTGTAATTAAGGGTTTAAAGTAGTTTTATCTTCAGCTGCTTCAGCAGAGTCTTTATTTACATCAGTATCATCACTAAGTTTGTTTTTTTCATCACCACTGTTATCATAATTCTCATGATGTTTCTGCCCATAATTATCACCATGCTCATGGTCATCATCATCATCATAATCATCACCATCATCATCACCATCATCTTCATCATCATCATCACCATCACCATTACCATCACCATCACCATCGTCCAAGGCTATTTGATTTGTCATTCTGTCGTTTCGTCTTTCTGTATTTTAAAATCAGTTCATGATAGAGGTTAAGACGTATTAAAGACAGAACAAGTACGATATTGTTCAATGTAATTTTGATGTCATTTTGGATGATTGATCCTTTAAACACATAAAACGTCTTCATGGATGTAATATCGAAACTTACCATGTTGGTGAAACCAATGATGTAAGTATACGATTAGAAATGATTACTTTAAATTTACCTTCCAAATCGTTGTGCATACTATGGAGGAGTAGCACAATTTATTATCGTAACGTGTTATATAATCTGATACATATATCGATATTAAAGTCTTATGATGGAAATAAATACACTATTCTGATGTAGGTCTAAGAATAAAACGTGATTTGTATCTTTAATCTTAAAGGTTTCTAGTATAAAACTTTGATATTTCCTTTACCTCTATCTGTTACATCAAATTCTTTGGCAGAGTCACTATCGTCACTGTCGTGCATGTTACCAATAGCATCACCTTGTACTGGTTCCAATTGATATTTCTTTCCATCTGTTCATAGTTGAATGATTCAGAAATACATCATTAAATTGAAGAAATTGACAAGGTGTTATTTGAATATACGAATATTTTATGCAAGGTAGTAATGTTTTTTCAATGTTCAATTATTGTTTTTAAGTTATAACCTGTTAATCTTGTAGACCTGAAATGTGAACGACACGTGTTTAGGACTTCCAGATCAGAAAAATGTAAAAGAATGACGTAAAATCAATAGCAATTTATAGCAGCTCTAATTGAAAAAAAAACTTCAACCTGGTTTTAAAGGAAAGATTTTTTATCTGCGTTAGTTTGGTTTTCTGGAAATAGCAAGGTTGTATTTACTTTACTTTCAACTTTACAGCAAGTGAAATATTAAGAAATATTACGTGTTTTCGATTTTCCATATTCTACTATAAAACTTTGATATTTCCTTTACCTCTGTCTGTTGCATCTAATTCTTTGGCAGAATGAGTATCGTCACTGTCGTATATGTTATCAGTATTGTCACCTTCTACTGGTTCTGATTGATATTTCTTCTCGCCTGTTTGTATGTCTGTAATTAAAGTAAATACATCATTAAATTGAAAAAATTAGCGAGACGTTATTTGAATATATGAATATTTATGAATATCATCATGTTTGTAAAGGTTAGAGGTTTACAGCTACATTACTTTATTTTTCTGGAACTAGGGGTGGTAATATTTACGACGCAGGGAATGTTAACCAATATTACCTATTATTGGTTTTTCGTCTTCACCCATTTATTGTTTTGTTTTTACCTCTTACAACGTCGATATTCACATCAATACAACTAATCTCTTTGCAGTATTCCGTTACTTCACAAATAAAATGAATGCACCGACTGAATGGCCGTTGACCGATTATTGTGAAAACATTATGCAGGTATGTGAATTATCATTCTTTTTGACAATTGAAACTTGTAATTAAGAGTTGAAAGTAGTTTTATCTTCAGCTGCTTCAGCAGAGTCTTTATTTACATCAGTATCATCACTAAGTTTGTTTTTTTCATCACCACTGTTATCATAATTCTCATGATGTTTCTGCCCATAATTATCACCATGCTCATCATCATCATCACCATTACCATTACCATCATCATCACCGTCGTCCAAGGCTATTTGATTTGTCATTCTGTCGTTTCGTCTTTCGGTATTTTGAAATCAATTCATGATAGAGGTTAAGACGTATTAAAGACCGAACAATTAAGATATTGCTCAATGTAATTTTGTTGTCATTTCGTGTTATTGATTCTTTAAGAACATGAAATTCTTCATGAATATAATATCGAAATTAACGATGTTGCTTAAATCAAAGATTTACGTTATCTTTTTCTAAAATTGGTAAAGAAAGATTGTTTTAAATTTATTTTCAAGAACCTTTCCGCATACTATGGAGGAGTAGCACAGTTTATTGTCGTAACATGTTATATAATCCTGCACATATATCGATATCAAAGTTTTATAAGGCAAAAAATACACTATTCTGATGTAGGTCTAAGAATAAAACGTGATTTGTATCTTTAATCTTAAAGGTTCTAGTATAAAACTTTGATATTTCCTTTACCTCTATCTGTTACATCAAATTCTTTGGCAGAGTCACTATCGTCACTGTCGTGCATGTTACCAACATCATCAACTTGTACTAGTTCCAACTGATATTTCTTTCCATCTGTTCATAGTTCAATGATTCAGAAATACATCATTAAAATTGAAGAAATTGACAAGGTGTTATATGAATATACGAATATTTTATGTAACGTAGTTATTGTGTTATAATGTTCAATTATTGTTTTTAAGTTATAACCTGTTAATCTTGTAGACTTGAAATGTGAACGACACGTGTTTAGGACTTCTTCCAAGATTAGGAAAATCTTAAAGAATGATAGAAAATCAATAGCAATTTATAGCAGCTCTAATTGAAAAAGAAACTTCAACCTGGTTTTAAAGGTAAAGATTTTTTTATCTGCATTAGTTTGATTTTCTGGAAATAGGAAGGTTGTATTTACTTTTATTTTCAACTTAACAACAAATGAAATATTAAGAAATATTACGTGTTTTCGATTTTCCATATTCTACTATAAAACTTTGATATTTCCTTTACCTCTGTCTGTTGCATCTAATTCTTTGGCAGAATGAGTATCGTCACTGTCGTATATGTTATCAGTATCGTCACCTTCTACTGGTTCTGATTGATATTTCTTCTCGCCTGTGTCTATGTCTATGATTAAAGTAAATACATCATCAAATTGAAGAAATTAGCCATACTTTATTTGAATATATGCATATCTTTTGGATATCATCATGTTTATAAAGGTTAGAGGTTTACAGCTACATTACTTTGTTTTTTCTGGAACTACGGGACGGTAATATTTACGACCCAGAGAATGTTAACAAATATTACCTATTATTGGTTTTTCATCTTCACCCATTTATTGTTTTGTTTTCACCTCTTACAACGTCGATATTCACATCAATACAACTAATCTCTTTGCAGTATTCCGTTACTTCACAAATAAAATGAATGCACCGACTGAGTGGCCGTTGACCTATGATTGTGAAAACATTATGCAGGTATGTGAATTATCATTCTTTTTGACAATTGAAACTTGTAATTAAGAGTTGAAAGTAGTTTTATCTTCAGCTGCTTCAGCAGAGTCTTTATTTAAATCAGTATCATCTCTAAGTTTGTTTTTTGCATCACCACTGTTACCATAATTCTCATGATGTTTCTGCCCATAATTATCACCATGCTCATCATCATCATCATCACCATTACCATTACCATCATCATCACCATCACCATCATCACCACCATCGTCATCACCATCGTCCAAGGCTATTTGATTTGTCATTCTGTCGTTTCGTCTTTCGGTATTTTGAAATCAATTCATGATAGAGGTTAAGACGTATTAAAGACCGAACAATTAAGATATTGCTCAATGTAATTTTGTTGTCATTTCTTGTTATTGATTCTTTAAGAACATGAATTCTTCATGAATATAATATCGAAATTAACGATGTTGCTTAAATCAAAGATTTACGTTATCTTTTTCTAAAATTGGTAAAGAAAGATTGTTTTAAATTTATTTTCAAGAACCTTTCCGCATACTATGGAGGAGTAGCACAGTTTATTATCGTAACATGTTATATAATCCTGTACATATATCGATATTAAAGTTTTATGACGCCAATAAATACACTATTCTGATGTAGGTCTAAGAATAAAACGTGATTTGTATCTTTAATCTTAAAGGTTCTAGTATAAAACTTTGATATTTCCTTTACCTCTATCTGTTACATCAAATTCTTTGGCAGAGTCACTATCGTCACTGTCGTGCATGTTACCAACATCATCAACTTGTACTAGTTCCAACTGATATTTCTTTCCATCTGTTCATAGTTCAATGATTCAGAAATACATCATTAAAATTGAAGAAATTGACAAGGTGTTATATGAATATACGAATATTTTATGTAACGTAGTTATTATGTTGATTTTTTTTTTTTAAGTTGTAACTTGTTGATGTTGTAGACTTGAAATGTGAACGACACGTGTTTAGGACTTCTTCCAAGATTAGGAAAATCTTAAAGAATGATAGAAAATCAATAGCAATTTATAGCAGCTCTAATTGAAAAAGAAACTTCAACCTGGTTTTAAAGGTAAAGATTTTTTTATCTGCATTAGTTTGATTTTCTGGAAATAGGAAGGTTGTATTTACTTTTATTTTCAACTTAACAACAAATGAAATATTAAGAAATATTACGTGTTTTCGATTTTCCATATTCTACTATAAAACTTTGATATTTCCTTTACCTCTGTCTGTTGCATCTAATTCTTTGGCAGAATGAGTATCGTCACTGTCGTATATGTTATCAGTATCGTCACCTTCTACTGGTTCTGATTGATATTTCTTCTCGCCTGTGTCTATGTCTATGATTAAAGTAAATACATCATCAAATTGAAGAAATTAGCCATACTTTATTTGAATATATGCATATCTTTTGGATATCATCATGTTTATAAAGGTTAGAGGTTTACAGCTACATTACTTTGTTTTTTCTGGAACTAGGGACGGTAATATTTACGACCCAGAGAATGTTAACAAATATTACCTATTATTGGTTTTTCATCTTCACCCATTTATTGTTTTGTTTTCACCTCTTACAACGTCGATATTCACATCAATACAACTAATCTCTTTGCAGTATTCCGTTACTTCACAAATAAAATGAATGCACCGACTGAGTGGCCGTTGACCTATGATTGTGAAAACATTATGCAGGTATGTGAATTATCATTCTTTTTGACAATTGAAACTTGTAATTAAGAGTTGAAAGTAGTTTTATCTTCAGCTGCTTCAGCAGAGTCTTTATTTAAATCAGTATCATCTCTAAGTTTGTTTTTTGCATCACCACTGTTACCATAATTCTCATGATGTTTCTGCCCATAATTATCACCATGCTCATCATCATCATCATCACCATTACCATTACCATCATCATCACCATCACCATCATCACCACCATCGTCATCACCATCGTCCAAGGCTATTTGATTTGTCATTCTGTCGTTTCGTCTTTCGGTATTTTGAAATCAATTCATGATAGAGGTTAAGACGTATTAAAGACCGAACAATTAAGATATTGCTCAATGTAATTTTGTTGTCATTTCTTGTTATTGATTCTTTAAGAACATGAATTCTTCATGAATATAATATCGAAATTAACGATGTTGCTTAAATCAAAGATTTACGTTATCTTTTTCTAAAATTGGTAAAGAAAGATTGTTTTAAATTTATTTTCAAGAACCTTTCCGCATACTATGGAGGAGTAGCACAGTTTATTATCGTAACATGTTATATAATCCTGTACATATATCGATATTAAAGTTTTATGACGCCAATAAATACACTATTCTGATGTAGGTCTAAGAATAAAACGTGATTTGTATCTTTAATCTTAAAGGTTCTAGTATAAAACTTTGATATTTCCTTTACCTCTATCTGTTACATCAAATTCTTTGGCAGAGTCACTATCGTCACTGTCGTGCATGTTACCAACATCATCAACTTGTACTAGTTCCAACTGATATTTCTTTCCATCTGTTCATAGTTCAATGATTCAGAAATACATCATTAAAATTGAAGAAATTGACAAGGTGTTATATGAATATACGAATATTTTATGTAACGTAGTTATTGTGTTATAATGTTCAATTATTGTTTTTAAGTTATAACCTGTTAATCTTGTAGACTTGAAATGTGAACGACACGTGTTTAGGACTTCTTCCAAGATTAGGAAAATCTTAAAGAATGATAGAAAATCAATAGCAATTTATAGCAGCTCTAATTGAAAAAGAAACTTCAACCTGGTTTTAAAGGTAAAGATTTTTTTATCTGCATTAGTTTGATTTTCTGGAAATAGGAAGGTTGTATTTACTTTTATTTTCAACTTAACAACAAATGAAATATTAAGAAATATTACGTGTTTTCGATTTTCCATATTCTACTATAAAACTTTGATATTTCCTTTACCTCTGTCTGTTGCATCTAATTCTTTGGCAGAATGAGTATCGTCACTGTCGTATATGTTATCAGTATCGTCACCTTCTACTGGTTCTGATTGATATTTCTTCTCGCCTGTGTCTATGTCTATGATTAAAGTAAATACATCATCAAATTGAAGAAATTAGCCATACTTTATTTGAATATATGCATATCTTTTGGATATCATCATGTTTATAAAGGTTAGAGGTTTACAGCTACATTACTTTGTTTTTTCTGGAACTAGGGACGGTAATATTTACGACCCAGGGAATGTTAACAAATATTACCTATTATTGGTTTTTCATCTTCACCCATTTATTGTTTTGTTTTTACCTCTTACAACGTCGATATTCACATCAATACAACTAATCTCTTTGCAGTATTCCGTTACTTCACAAATAAAATGAATGCACCGACTGAATGGCCGTTGACCGATTATTGTGAAAACATTATGCAGGTATGTGAATTATCATTCTTTTTGACAATTGAAACTTGTAATTAAGAGTTGAAAGTAGTTTTATCTTCAGCTGCTTCAGCAGAGTCTTTATTTACATTAGTATCAGCACTAAGTTTGTTTTTTTCGTCACCACTGTTACCATAATTCTCATGATGTTTCTGCCCATAATTATCACCATGCTCATCATCATAATCACCATCATCATCATCATCATCACCATCATCATCATCACTATCGTGCAAGGCTATTTGATTTGTCATTCTGTCGTTTCGTCGTTCTGTATTTTAAAATCAATTCATGATAGAGGTTAAGACGTATTAAAGACCGAACAATTAAGATATTGCTCAATGTAATTTCGTTGTCATTTCGTGTTATTGATTCTTTAAGAACATGAAATTCTTCATGAATATAATATCGAAATTAACGATGTTGCTTAAATCAAAGATTTACGTTATCTTTTTCTAAAATTAGTAAAGAAAGATTGTTTTAAATTTATTTTCAAGAACCTTTCCGCATACTATGGAGGAGCAGCACAGTTTATTATCGTAACATGTTATATAATCTTGTACATATATCGATAACAAAGTTTTATAAGGCAAAAAATACACTATTCTGATGTAGGTCTAAGAATAAAACGTGATTTGTATCTTTAATCTTAAGGGATTCTAGTATAAAACTTTGATATTTCCTTTACCTTTATCTGTTGCATCAAATTCTTTGGCAGAGTCACTATCGTCACTGTCGTGCATGTTACCAACATCATCATCTTGTACTGGTTCTAATTGATATTTCTTTCCATCTGTTCGTAGGTCAATGATTAAGAAATATATCATTAAATTGAAGAAATTGACAAGGTGATATTTGAATATACGAATATTTTATGTAACGTAGTTATTATGTTGATTTTTTTTTTTTAAGTTGTAACTTGTTGATGTTGTAGACTTGAAATGTGAACGACACGTGTTTAGGACTTCTTCCAAGATTAGGAAAATCTTAAAGAATGATAGAAAATCAATAGCAATTTATAGCAGCTCTAATTGAAAAAGAAACTTCAACCTGGTTTTAAAGGTAAAGATTTTTTTATCTGCATTAGTTTGATTTTCTGGAAATAGGAAGGTTGTATTTACTTTTATTTTCAACTTAACAACAAATGAAATATTAAGAAATATTACGTGTTTTCGATTTTCCATATTCTACTATAAAACTTTGATATTTCCTTTACCTCTGTCTGTTGCATCTAATTCTTTGGCAGAATGAGTATCGTCACTGTCGTATATGTTATCAGTATCGTCACCTTCTACTGGTTCTGATTGATATTTCTTCTCGCCTGTGTCTATGTCTATGATTAAAGTAAATACATCATCAAATTGAAGAAATTAGCCATACTTTATTTGAATATATGCATATCTTTTGGATATCATCATGTTTATAAAGGTTAGAGGTTTACAGCTACATTACTTTGTTTTTTCTGGAACTAGGGACGGTAATATTTACGACCCAGAGAATGTTAACAAATATTACCTATTATTGGTTTTTCATCTTCACCCATTTATTGTTTTGTTTTTACCTCTTACAACGTCGATATTCACATCAATACAACTAATCTCTTTGCAGTATTCCGTTACTTCACAAATAAAATGAATGCACCGACTGAATAGCCGTTGACCGATGATTGTGAAAACATTATGCAGGTATGTGAATTATCATTCTTTTTGACAATTGAAACTTGTAATTAAGGGTTTAAAGTAGTTTTATCTTCAGCTGCTTCAGCAGAGTCTTTATTTACATCAGTATCATCACTAAGTTTGTTTTTTTCATCACCACTGTTATCATAATTCTCATGATGTTTCTGCCCATAATTATCACCATGCTCATGGTTATCATCATCATCATCACCATCATCATCATCACCATCATCATCACCATCATCATCACCATCATCATCACCATCATCATCATCATCACCATCATCATCATCACCATCATCATCACCATCATCACCATCATCACCATCATGCAAGGCTATTTAATTTGTCATTCTGTCGTTTCGTCTTTCTGTATTTTAAAATCAATTCATGATAGAGGTTAAAACGTATTAAAGACCGAAAAAGTAAGATATTGTTCAATGTAATTTGGATGTCATTTTGGATGATTGATCCCTTAAACACATACAAAGTCTTCATGAAAGTAATATCGAAAATTACAATGTTGGTGGAACTAAAGATTTAACTATACGATAAGAAATGATCGCTTTAAATTTATTATCAAAATCTTTGTGCATACTATGGAGGAGTGGCACAATTTATCATCGTCACGTGTTATATAATCTGGTACATATATCAATATCAAAGTTTTACGACGCCAATAAATACACTATTCTGATGTAATTCTAAGAATAAAAAGTGATTTGTATCTTTAATCTTAAAGGTTTCTAGTATAAAACTTTGATATTTCCTTTACCTCTATCTGTTACATCAAATTCTTTGGCAGAGTCGCTATCGTCACTGTCGTGCATGTTACCAACATCATCATCTTGTATTGGTTTTAATTGATATTTCTTCCCGTCTGTTCGTAGGTCAATGATTAAGTAAATACATCATTAAACTGAAGAAACTGACAAGGTGTTATTTGAATATATGAATATTTTACGTGACGTAGTTATGTTGATATAATGTTGAATAATTGGTTTTTAAGTTCTGACCTGTTTAGATTGTAGACTTGAAATGTGAACAACACGAAAAGTGAACCTGGTTTTAAAGGTACAGAGTTTTATATCTGCATTACTCTAGTTTTCTGGAAGAAGTAAGTTCGTGTTTACTTTCATTTTCAACTTTAAACCAATGAAATGTTAACTGATATTACGTATTTTCTGTAATTCCTCCATTGATTGCATTTTATCGTCTTTGACTACATCGGTATTTACATCAGCATACAATAATTGCGTCATTATGGACATCAATACAAATAATGTCTTTGCAGTGACAAAGAATCAGTTATTTCACAAATAAAAATAAACACATTGACTACATGGTCGTTTAACGAAAACATCATCCAGGTTTGTGAAGTATCATTTTTTCGATCGTTAAAACTTGTAATTAAGAATTTAAAAGTAGTTTACTGTTTTACCTTGAGCTGCTTCATCTGAGTCTTCATTTAAATCACTATCATCACTATGTTTGCCTTTTTCATCACCATGATTATCATGATCATCATGATTTTTGTGCCCATCATTATCATCGTGCTCATGGTCATCATAATCATCACCATCATCATCATCGTTATCATGATCATCTTTATCATCATCATCATTTTCATCATCATCATCACCCTCATGCAAGGCTATTTGGTTTGTCTTTCCCCCTTTTCGTCTGTCTGTAGTTAAAATGAATTCATAAATAGGTTAAGACGTCTTAAAGACCAATCAAGTCAGATATTTTGTGACATAATTTGGTTTTCATTTTGATTAATGATTCTTTTAAAGACATAAATTGTGTAAATGATGAAAACAGTTAAACGTATGATGTTGCTAAAATTGAAGATTTTAACATACGTTTTTTTTTTAAATTGGTAAAGAATATTCATTTTAAATTTGCTATAAAGAGTCTTTGTACATAATAGAAACGAGCAGCACAAATTATTAACGTAACATGTAATATAATCCGATATACGTCCGTCTGTATTTAAAGTGAATACATGCTAGAGGTTAAGATATCTGAAAGAGCGATCAAGTAACATATTGCCTAATGTAATTTTGTTGTCATTTTGAATTAATGATTCTTTGAAAGACATGAACATGAAGAAAATAAATACAGTATTCTGATGTAGCTCTCAGGAGAAAACTTGATTTGTATTTTTAATCTTAAAGGTTTGTAATATAAGACTTTGATATTTTCTTTACCTCTATCTGTTGCATCAAATTCTTTGTCAGAGTCACTATTGTCACTGGCTTGTATGTTATCAATATTATTACCTTGTACTGGTTCTAATTGACATTTCTTCTCGCCTGTTTGTTTTTCTATGATGAAAGTAAAATCATCATTAAATTGAAGAAACTGACGAGATGTTATTTGGATGTATGAAGGTTTTTGTAACGCAGTTATGTTATTATAAAGTAAGATTGTTTTCAAGGTTTAAGCTTGTTTTCATTGTAGACTTGAAATAAGAAAAAAAAATTCAGACTTCCACCTTTCAAAAATTTTGAAGAATTTCTTACAACTCATAGCAAATTATGGCTCCTTTAATGGATGAGGTAAAAGATGACTTAAACATGTTGGCAAAGGTAGAGATTTACAGATGCGTTAATTTTCTTTTCTGAAATTATTGTCGCTGTATTTACTTTTATTTCAATTTTACAACCCACGGAATGTTAAACGATGTTAGGTATTATTGATTTTTCATCTTCATCCGTTTATTGCATTGTTGTCACCTGGCACTACGTCATTACGTCAATACAAAAGATGTCTTTGCAGTCATAAAAATCAATTATTTTACAAATAAAAATAATTACGCACACTGAATGGTCGTTGAACAAAAACATTATCCAGGTTTGTGAAATATCATTCTTGACAGTTAAAACTTGTAATAAAGAATTTAAAAGTAGTTTACTGTTTTACCTTGAGCTGCTCCATCCGAGTCCTTATTTACATCACTATCATAGCTAAGTTTGGCTTTTTCATCACCATTTTTATCATGATTTTTGTACCCTATTATCATCATGCTCATGTTCATCATAAGCATCATCATCATTTTCACCATCATCATCATCTTTATCATCATCTTCATCATCATCATTATCATCTTCATCATCATCACCATCGTGCAAGGCTATTAGATTTGTCTTTGCGTCTTTTCGTATGTCTGTAGGTAAAAATGAATTCATGATAGAGGTTAAGACGTCTTAAAGACCAATCAATTAAGATATTTTCTGTCATAATTTGTTGTCATTTCGAATAAAGACTCTTTTAAAGACAGGAAATTTGTTAATGATGATAACAGTTAAACGTATGATGTTGGTAAAAGTAAAGATTTTAACATACGTATGTCTTTTTTAAGTTGGTAAAGAATATTTATTTCAAATTTGCTATAAAGAATCTTTGTACATGATATAAACGAGTAGCACAAATTATTAGCGTGATTAAAACTTGCAATTAAGAATTTAAAAGTAGTTTACTGTTTTACCTTGAGCTGCTCTATCAGAGTGTTTATTTACATCATTATCATCACTAAGTTTGTTTTTTTCATCACCATTTTTATTATGATCATCATGATTTTTGTGCCCATCCTTATCATCATGGTCATGGTCAACATCATCATCTTTATCATCATCATCTTTATCATCATCATCTTCATCATCATCATCATCACCATCGTGCAATGCTATTTGATTTGTCTTTTGGTCTTTTCGTCTGTCTGTAGTTAAAAACGAATTCATGGTAAAGGTTAAGACGTCTTAAAGGCCAATCGAGTAAGATATTTTCTTATGTAATTTCGTTGTAATTTTGATTAATGACTCTTTTAAAGAAAAAAAAATGGGTTAATGATGATAATATTAAAACCTATGATGTTGCTAAAATAAAAACTTTAACATACGTATCACATGTGAGAATGCCCCCTTTACTTCCACTGCCGTGAGTTGGAAGTCACTCACGTTTGAAGGACAAATTCTTTCCCTAGTTGGTGACGTATTACCTAACGCTATACCTCAGCGATGCTGACAGAATTTTTCAGCCACATACCAAAACGTGGCACTATTTTTGCACGTTATTGGGTAAAGGATACCAAGATAGTGTTTGATGGCTCATTTATACCCGATTAAGTATGGAGAGTAATGGAGCTAATAATATTAACAATACTACAGAGGGGCAGGAAGTTTGTTTGAGAGAAGAACACATTTAGAAACGAAAAGCGACCGTGATATTTTGTTAAATTGCTTCTCACCCAACCAAATTTTTCGTTCGAAAGTGCAATTCAATGGTGAATCGCCGTTAGATTTCGTATATGGAAATATTTTACTGTAAATTTCACTCTTGTATGTTATCTTGTAAAAATCAGGACAGTTAGCCAGTTGAGATCGGTATTGAATTTCTTGATGATGCGGTTGCCTTGATATGTGTCAACGAATACCGGAATGGTAGTGCGATTAAAGGGTGCTTTTGACATGCTTTTGTTTTTTTTAAATTGGCACAGAATAGTTACTTTAAATTGGCTGTCAAGAGTCGTTGTACATTATATAAACGAGTAGGAAAAATTATTTACGTAAATGTTACATAATCCGATATATATATATATATATAATATATATATATATATATATATATATATATATATATATATATAAAAGGTTTAATAAAACATTTTCTCGCCTGTTCGTAGGTCCATGATTAAAGTAAAACCCATCTCTTTCTAAAACAATGTATGTCTTGTTTCTCTGTGATATTCCATATGATATTTTCTTAACCTTTAGCTGTTCTGCATCAAATAACGTTTTGAATCAATAACGTCACTGTTGTGTCCGTCATCATCATCATTACCTTTCCTTGTTCTACTTGATATTCCTTGCACGTATTCCTTATACCTATTCCTTCTACTTCCTTGATTAAAATCAAGGTATCGTTATATGCAAGAAATTGACGAGACGCTATTTGGATCAACCAATGAATATACTATCATAATGTAACGTAGTTAATGCATTATTATTACGTTGGATTACTGCCTTCAAAGCTATGACCTGTTTACATTTAAAACTTAAAATGTAAAAAAAAATGTCTTTTGGACCTCCTGATTACGAAAATCTTGAAGAATGATATTTAATTAATAGTGAATCATAGCAACTCCAATGAAAACGGAAACTCGAACATGCTGGTAAAGAGAGAGATTTACTGCATTTATTTGCCTTCTTGCGTACACCTTATTTTCGACCTTAAAACGAACAGATATGAACAAAGATAACGTATTATTGATTTTTCACCATTTTTCATCATTGATTTTTCTATTGAGCTATGATCGTTTCTTACTAGGTCATCATTTACATCAATACAAATACTGTCTTTGTAGTAACACCTAAAAATTCCATTCTTTTACAAATAAATATTAATACACTAACTGGCAGTTAACAGATTACTCGGGAGACATTATGCAGATTTGTGACTTACAATTCTTTTGTTACATAAAACTTGAAATTAAGAATTTAAAACAAGGATACTGTATTTACCTTCAGTTGCTTCATCAAAGTTGTTATTTAAGTCACCATCATCACTCTTTTTGCCTCTACCACCACCAGTATAATCATGGTCATCATGATTTTTATGCTCATCATGATCACTATGTTCATGATTCTCATCATGGTCACGATCATCTTCATTATCATCATCAGCAGCTAGCAGCATCATCATTTTCACCTATCGTTCAAAGCTGCTTGATTTCGCATTCCGTCTCTCCCTCTATCTGTAAATAAAAGTGAATATATTTATATGAAATGTTACACAAATTTGCCAGATGTGTTCTTAAATCAGTCAGCCTTAGATATTATTTCATCTCATTTTGTTGTTGTTTGGGATGACAATATATTCTTGGAAGGCCTTGAAACGTCCCCATGATGATAGTAACGAAACTTGAGATATTATTTAATTAGAGATTTTGAGCATTAAACTATTTAATAAGTTCTAAATGTAATCTTTGTTTAATGCTCCTTTCAAGAACCTATTGTACATCATATGAACAAGTAAAATAAACAAAATGATATATGGTCTTATAGATATTTTGATATCAAAATTATGTCACCAAAATAAATACATTCTGATATCTGAGAAGAAACATTACTTTTTGCAAAGTTTAGTCTTACTTGAAACTCTTGCAAATTTTGAAAGTTTGGAAGATAAAATATGATATCTCTTTTACCTTTATCTGCTCCATCAAAGTCTTTGGCAGAATCACCATCCTCACTGCGGATTGTGTTATCAGCATCATAATGTTTAACTGGTTGTAGTTGATTCTTCTTCAAATCTTTTCCGTATTTTGTAATTAAAATAAATGAATGTTTCAATTGACGGAATATACGATATGTTGTTTAGATCAACCAATGAATATATTATAAAGGTAATTATGTCGCTAAAGTATTGTTCTTCAAAAATCATTTCTATTTGCTTGAGCTTAAAATGTGAATGGAAGGAGTTTTTGACTGTCAGATCGTGGAAAGCTTGTAGCAGGATATAAAATCAATAAGAAATTGCCACAATTCCACCCGATGATGACAGTAAAGTGGTGACGAATGACACTTTCAACGTTACCTTTCATTTCTAAGATCGATGAGGAACAGTCAGAAAAATAAATAAAACGAGAATGACGTCATTCTGTATGTGCCGAAAAAGCGTTCTAATGGAACGATTTGGCACAAATTCAACGGAAATTTTATCATGAAATATCTGGCAAACAGCTAAACGTTGGGACGAAGCTGTCTTCTGCATATTATTTGGTTAGCCATACGAAAGAGAGAAAAAAAATAAGCGGTTGCATGTACTTCTGTTTGTCCCACAGATGTAGTTAGATATCGAAAAAGTAAATTCTCATGCCTCACGTGCATTATACGGGGCAAATGTTGACGGCAGAGCTATTTTGTTCTCTCGTTTTTACCTTACCGAGTCAGACGCCGCCTCTTATTGTTCGGCTTTATTTGCTCAGTGTGTGATTTGTTACAGTGACGTCATTCTAATTTATCTATTTTTATGCATGTAAGGAAAATACATGGAACATGCCTGAAGTTGTCCGAGTATACAGGATGTAAATAAATAAATAAATAAATCTTTTGCGATGTTGTAGAATATAATTTTTGGTGACTATTTGAGCTAATTTAATGCATTTCTAAATTTGTTTTGAATTTTAATTTGTTTTAAATGTAAATTTGTTTTAAGGTTATGCCAATATTTCTTATACTGAACATGAAAAAACTAAATATGGAGCTTTTTTTCCACAACGACCTTATCAGTAGGTAGGCCTACATGTTTACGTGCAGTGATAAATAATGCAACACTTCAAGTTAGACTTTGGGGATAGAAACAGGACCAAGTATACGCTTTTACGTTCCGTGAAATAATTTTTTTACTCTGCTTGGAAATGTGCATATCTTAGAATGAAATTAGTGATTTTTTTTTAATTGTCGCATTTGTATACCGTTCGTATTTGCACCTTGCAATCAATTCCATACAAAATAATATCCTTGCCAACACTCTCACTTTCCTAAGGGTTGATAGAAATACTGTTCTAATGTAGATCAGTTGAAAAATAAACAATAGTTGTCATTCAACGTTTTGAGAGAAATAACATAACAGAAGCAAAGGAGAGTGAAATGGAAGGAAGATACAGGATTTTCTCAAAGAGGCTGTCAATATCATGAAAAATTTAAGTGGTTGCCCCTACGCTGTAGGTAAAATTAATACACATCATGGTTGGTGCTGAATTGTCTCTGCCTTTGAAAATCGTAGTATGTGCACCCCTTTAATGCAATAAGCCAGAATAATGTATACATACTTATATTGTCTATATAATAAAATTGATTTTCTTGAATTTCATGAACTGAGTCACTTTTGTGTTAGTCTTATTTATGAGTGACAAATTGTATGCTATGAAAATACACAATCCCATAAACCATTTATTCTTGCTGAATGTTGTTAACTGTTCTACTTAAAATGCGGTAATACCTTTTGATTTGTATCCTTCATTGTCGCAATCACTCGAAACGGTCCCGTGTAATGGATCTACTGTTATCTCTTCCATTATTATTCTTGCCTATGGTGAATACAAAATTCAAAGTATTAACGTAAAAACCATTGTCGTATGTAAAGTATGCACAATGACCTAAGTAATTAATATATGCAAGTCAAGATTGCTGGCATGCTTACCGATGATTTTCGTCATCCGACAACAAAGTGAGCAAGTCCGTCAAAGAGTGGATAGCACATTGGATTATCACAATGCACCATGTTCTATCTTTGGTTCACACCTACCTATTATTTAAAAAAAAAAAAAAAAACTGCAAGGAACGCAGCTTATACCTGTCAGGAACTTTGACCTCTATTGCCGTCTATTACAACAACATATCAGCATATACTCGCAGTTACGAATTCATATCTGTGAAAATATTTCATTAGCTATTTTCCAAAAGTTTAAGAATAGTATTTCCAGCTATTTCAAGGTTGTTTTTTTCATAGCTTTGAGAAATGTGTTTTGTCAAGTCCGAGTACGAAAGTCATTGACTAAATTAAAAGGTAGAACAAAAGAAACAATTTTGAAAAATAGCAACATGTGCCAAATTGTATTGACAAATAATCTTTTTTTTTCCATAAACATACGTTTTCTGTTCTTAACTTTATAATTAATCTGATTCAAGTGAGTATATGACGAGGAAAATTGTGCTACTTTTTTTTCATCCTGTTTTGTATTTCATTGTTATTGATGGGAACGGCAGTTTTTCGTCCACGGTTTCAAAACAGTACAACTAGCATGTTGTTCACGGGTAGTCTGTGTTTGTTTTCGGCTAATTGTTTTGCAGCCATACTTTGTTGAGATTTTTAAGTTGAGACTTGTAAATAAAAATATTGAAACCCTGACACGATAAACAGAGAATAATTAACAGCGCCTGTCAAGATTTATCAAAGTGACCTTGAGGAATGGAATTTGTATCTCGTTAATTACTGTTATGTCTGATTTCGTCCTGTGTGTCTTGAGCGATAACGTGAACAAACTAACTAATGATTAACAATTATTATACCATGGTCCCTTCGGAGAATCATGTAGGGTGATGATCGTGTACAAGGCAAAAATCGGTCGACTTAAACAAAAGACGATTTATCCACCTTTAGGTTGCAACAACATAGTCTAAGAATGGCTTAAATTGTTTATGGAGAATATGAATCCTACCATAAGCATTTCAGGAATGGCATTATGTTGTCTTAACAAAAATTTCAAATGAACAATTACATGTAAATGTAGACATAAACGGATACATGTTTTACCTATCATCTCTTCGACAATGTTAATGAAGATAAAAGTTGCTGGGCTATGGCTATTGTGAAATTCTATTGAAATTTGTGAAATTCTAGAGTGATTGCTTGTTGATCAAGTTTGACGTTTTCGTTGTTAACCATTGTCCTAGTCACTTTATCACCTCAATGTCTTTTAAAATCACAAGAAAATATTGGCAGTGGATGATGTATATGAATTAAAACAAGATAAAGTTAATTGAGGTCATGGCACACTTCTTCATTGCTTTATATGCGTGTTTCAATTGTCGACCATAAACTGTATACTATGACTATGACTATGATTTTATTGTTCTGTTTAGTAGTACATAACATAAAGTGTGAAACAATTGTTTATGTATTTCGTTTTTCTGCTCTGTTGACCACGTTGAAATCTTTACACTGTGTATCAGTGTAGTCAGTGCATGAAGCTATATCTTAATGAAAACTCCTTTCGGACAGACTATGTGGGCCAAATATCATAAGAATGGAGCAGTTAAAAAGAGGGCTCTGCCTACTTGCGTCATGGTGTTGTCCATCAGATTTTTGTCGTACTACACACTCTTGTAGAGAGTGGACAAAACATTCGTAGATATTTTATCATAACTTCATCATGTCGATAAGTCCATCAAGCAGCGAATTCTTTTAGTTCAAAAATTATAGGTAGTTTCTTGTAAATGTTAAATGCAAATGGTTGTGGGTGTGTAAATTATACACAACTTCTTGACAAGTATACTATATATAAGCGAAATGTCCTGCAGCAACAATCATGAATAAGTGAAAGTCAAAGAAAGAAAAGAAAAGTCATTGCATTAAAAAATGTTGGTATTTGTGACTTGATGTGTCTGTCGAATGGCATCTTTTATTCGCAATGTAGAGGGTTTGAAGCATTGTTAAATAACAGGTAAGCAGCCTAAATATTCCTGATAAGAAAATGACATTTGACAAACTTTAGTTTGCTCGGTGTATGACTTGCTGTTCTCAAACTACAAATTATTGCAGAGTCCAAAGTATGATAATTCTGTGATAGGGTTTAATCTCCATTACTTGATGAGAGCTACATTATGAAGTGGTTAAAGAATGAAGGTCAATTTGATGATAATGAAGTTAACGTAATTGCCTTCATTGTCATGTCCTTGCTTTCGATAAAGAGAGTTATTTTTAACATCAATTAATCTTCTTTGACAACCCTCTCAAATTGACCTAAACTTAAACAGCCATTTTAAGCAGCAATGTAAGCTTAACGACGTTTTCAGGGGCTGAAGCTCAAGCTGTTTAAAAACGTTAGATCATAGTGTGGCCATCCATTAAGATTATCGGGGCGGGGGGATGTTGAGTAGGTCAAGCTAGACTACTCGCCACCATGGTTGGCGTATGGAGAAAAGTTTGAAAAAAATAGCCTCCCAAATTGCAGGAAATGGCACTTTCTGAGCTTAACACCAGCGAGAGCCCTGACATGCCAGAGTAGCCAAATTTACCCTACTTTCCGTTAGTTATTAAATATACCTCCCAGATTGCATGAAATAGCAGTTCACAGGTGTCACATGAGAAAACAAGAGAAACTACAGGTATCATTGAACTGTTTCTATTGTATTCATCATTATAAATACAATGAGAGAGAAGCAAACGGATTTCAAGGATAGTGGAATTTTTTTTTTTGTCTTACTTTTTTTCCTTTTTGGGCCCTGACTGTTTCGTCGGACCTGCCGAACCGGCCTCGACGTCCCTGGTTGTAGTGGCAAATGCCTAGAACAAACTCATTAATTCACATTCACAATAGTACGGTTAGATATCTCACAGCCATAATCCGAAGGACATATCGTCTTGTTGAAATCCCGATGAAATCAATGTATGATTGTTACCATTGTATATATGTGCATATGAGCAAATGCAAAACACACCCAGATTGCACAAGTGATAAGCTCTTTCATTACTGTTAAGCAAATTACAGAAATTACAAATACCTATCTGATGAATAGGGCATTTGTCTTTTCAAAACCTTCATCCACCACCACAATCGGAACGTATATGCTTTCTGGCATGTGGTACTTTCTATGTGTAGCAGAATTCGCCTTATTCACTTTTACAATTTTTGGACAATACAATGTATCCTTAGCACTAATGCCTATAGGCAAGTACATGTTGGCATTATATCGGACTTCTTGCTTGTTCAACTTTCCCATGCAGATGCCTGTCTAACCTGGGTTTTTTCTTAATGTTTCACGATTTATTTAGCATATATTCATTGTGAAATGCCATGGAAAGACCTCAGAGGCAACATTCCAACATGGACCTCTTATGGGTCCCATATCGACAAACATATGGGGCGCGTATGTGTGCTCTTTCCACAACAGATTTGTAAGAGGGCACATGACGTCACACCAGATAACCCATATGGGCTATTTTCTGGGATCCACGTGGGCAATATTCCCATATTGACACCGTAACAATCCCATATGGTTATCTGGGTCCTAACATTTTTTTTTTTTTTTGCGCAAAATCATACGGATCTCTTTTGGATTTACTTATATAGGACCCATGTTGGAACGTTACCCATATGTGTCCAGTGACTTTAAGAAACAATTCATGCGGGAAACCCATATGATGATCATCAGATACTTGTAATTGTCTTTCTTAACTGTCTATTTCAGGGCAACCAATCAAATTGGTTATTCGGTTGCATTCATATGACAATGATAACGGTTTATTTTCAGTACTTACGTAGACAATACTTCACAAGAGATTCGACAGAACAAAAGGAGTATCAGAAAGAGAGGAAAAAGGAAATAAAAAAAAACTTATAAGCGTTTTCCTCCAGATAATGAAAATGTGCATCTGATAAATAACATTACAACTTAAGGTTTCATGTGAGATAGAAAAGATAAATACAGGAGATAATTACCCAATTTCAAATATAATGACTGGTGAGTAGAGTTAAGTAAACTTTGCTTGTATTTGTATTTAAAAGATGTAAGGGTTTTACACTTTTTTATCGTTGCATCAATAGAATTCCAAATAGACACACCCGAGTACGAGATACACAGTTGTTTTTTAATGTTCTGACTTTTTGTAAATATAAGTTCCCACAATTTCTAGTATTATAGCTATTTAATGATAAAGTGAAATAACATTGGAGATTTAATGGCAGCATTTCGTCAAAAACTTTGTCCATGAAGATCGCTGTTCTGAACTGAATTAACTGCAAAAAAAAAGGGGGGCAACGTAATATATCATACAATATATGCAATATGTGAACAATATCAAGATTAAATTATCTGTTTTTACTAACACCATGAAAATTGTATTGATATTTTTGAGATCCAGCACTAAGGTGGTCCTATGTAGTTGAAAGTTGATTATGTTGCTTTCTAACATTCAGCCTTAAAGGAAAATACGGCGTTTAGACCACACGTAAACGGCATAGAAAGGAAATAACTTTATTCATTGTTAACCGTTTAATCTCAACAATGAATATCGGCAAAAGCTTCGTCTCCTGAAGACATAATGCATGTAATGAGTGACCGAAGATGCATCATATTGAATTTTGATAAGTTTGGGGGAACAAATTATTGTTGAGCAACAAATGACTGAATTTCCATACGTGAGAAACATATTTCTTGAAAAGAAGGCTACTGTTCTTCCTTGCTTTGAGTAACCTTTCATTCTATGTCCACAAATATTGGTTCTCAAAACATGACTATTTTCTGTAACACAAACGCCTTATTTCTCTTAAAAATCACAGTAAGGAAAGTTTTATATTTTCTTTCGCAACGGACTCATGTAGACAGTATGCCCAAGATTAATAGTTTATGTCTGAACCGTATAAGACTATTAAAAATGAAAATAACAGACAATACAAGACAAAAGACATACCTGTCTTTATGTGTCATGTTTCTTTATTTGAAAGTATCATCTTACTACATGAAAGTCACTATTTGGTAATACAACATACTGCTAGTTAGTACAGATACTAGATAAAGTTTAACAATTTGTTGATATATTTGAATGATGGAAACAACATACTTTAAAAAAAGGGAACTAGAATAGATGTGTAATAGAATTACTTTGTATAATAACGCAATAGACAACAGGAAAGTAAGGTGCAGTTATAAGGATTTGTGATTTTATTAAATAGAATGCAAATACATCACTGTCATCTTCATTCCATATTATCTGAGGCTTATTCTTGTAACCTCATTCCTGTACATGAAATGTAAAGGGATGAGATCTTGTAGTTGCTTTGCGATGCTAGAATGTATTATGGCTCTCTCAGTTGCCATAGCAGTAACAGTATGTACGGTTGATACATGAGTGGTTAATACATGGGTGGTCTAACCTGGTATGGTACTTAAGGGGACCTGTACCCCCCATCAGGGTAGGGGTCAAAATCTGTGAAGATGTGTGTGTGTGTGTGCGTGAGAAAGAAAATTTCAATTCCCAAAAATTTTAGTCCGAAACTCCTCCTAGACCGCAAAAGCGATGAGAGTCAAATTTAGACGATAGGTGAACTGTGGTCTGTAGTTGTAATTACAAAGGTCAGAGGTCAAAGTCAAATAAGTGAAGATCTTATTTTTGCTGTATCAAAAATGTCTATTTACATGAGATCTTCAAATCTCTAATCTGCAAAATGCGTTTAAAAAGTGTGTCACGATGTCCTTCACGATGAACTTCAAACTTGGTCGTTAGGTACCTGATAATGATATGAAGTGTTCACACGATCGGTGACGTCATAGGTCAATAGAGCACATGATACAGTGCGGTAGGTTCTGTTACTATAATGTACAACATAACTTATTAGATATTTGCTTTTCCATATAATGTGAACTAATATTGCAAACTATGCAACCATGGTTGGACTCACGAGTGATTATATCTAATAACAATGTCATTTTCTATGCTTTCGGTAATACGTACCCTACTCATTATGTTTCTACTGTTTCATGTCATGTGTACACTAGCCAAGGAATTGAATGGTTTACAGTCCGTATTGGCGGGGGAAGAAATTGACTTATGCAAATGATTGTGACATTTTCTTTGGGACTATTACAAAACGCCCAGAGTGGTGTCGTCCTGATGTGAGAAATAAAGGAAATCAAATGATTACTTTAACGAGCACGCGATCTGCACATTGACACAACATGTATGTGTATATATTTATAAGTATTTATCTATGACAAAATATCGCATTCTCCCAGATTCATATAAGAATCTCCATTCTTGTTTTGCCATTACCCATTGTTCCTTTTCTTTGCTCCTAAGATTGTGTGGTGCATGTTTGAATGTATGGCAAACCCGATGCTTTTTCTGCTATTATTACTCACAGAGACAAACTATCATTATGTCGCGTTCTTGAAAAAAATGAAATTATACAAATAGATTATGTCCCAATGGAAATGTCACAATGTCGTTTAGATCCCACCCACCAGTACCGAATGATCAAAGTAATAGCCATCATAAAGTGATTGCATGATAGGGAGATTGCAAAAGAAGGAAGGAGAATATTATGTTTGGTCTTAAGGTTTTTCATAGATCTTATTAAATAAGGGTTATTCGGCCATTTAGGTTCATTACATACAATATAGTCAAAATTACACCTACAATTTCCCCCTTTTACTTCACCAGCTCTTCTCTCCTTTGTAATGTCTCTAATCTGCCATCCAACCGGCATAAAGCGCAGAATATACAGCTTCACTTTGTGCTTTACATTTTTGATTAATCGTTTCCCTGATTTATTAGTCGCCGTTCTACTGATTATCCACACATGCACGCTTTAGGTAATGCATATTAAAATTTTACTACTGTCAGTCAATCACAATAAACATATTGTACAACCTTGCTTCACTAATGGTAAATTTAAAAAAAAAAAGGTAAGATGTGCACCCATTTTGAGAGTTTTTGAAATATTCAAATGATATATCGATATGGATACATATTCACAAGTTAAACAACATAATGCACTTGTTAAATTTTTGTTGATCATTTGTCTCGTTAACAGTTTTAAATATACCTTTTCTCTCATAACAATATTCCTAACGTCACATTAACCCCTAGTTTGGTCAGTTCCACTTGAAACTGACAAAAAAAAATCTGAAAGGCTCAATCAATGTTGTAGTTTTCCGAACCAGCGTGAAAATATTGCTGCTTCTTTCAGAGTCGGAGAAACCGTGGTACGTAAATGAGAATGAACGAGGCATCTTGTCTACCACTGTAGTATCGCAGTTAACACGTTTCTTCGTTTTGTGATAAGAATTTGAATTCCTCTCACAAAATTCATCACCTAAAAACCTGTTTATTTTCCATTTACTTCCCTGAATGGTGCAATTAAACTACATACTAACCTTTTGGACAGGAAAATTCCATATGTTTATATTTTGCCTTCGTATGCAATCACTTTCACTCTTAAAAAGAGGACCTTTGTCCCGGGCAACAGCAAGTTGTTCTTCAAAGAGATGTCCTTTACACAAAGAAATGTTATAGACATGAACAAGATTATGTGAACAATGTTAAAGATTCACTAGAGTGAAGAGCTATTCGTCGACATTCATTTGCCGCTGAACTTCATAGATTTACACCAGTGGGCAAAATCTTTGCAATCGTTAGTTGCAATATTGTATTTCGTCTCACCTATTTTAGATCTTGCCCTTTTAACGACCTCATCTGGAGGATAGCGGCCACGCTCTGTGTAAGGCACGCGCAAAATTGGATCACGAACTTGTTCCCATCGTTCGACAACTCCGTATTTTAATGTATTACGAATTACTTTGACTGCTCGCTCTTCTACTTTCACGGAAACAACAATTGCGTGACATCTTGGATGTATTGGTGTGTGATTAGTAACTATGTGGTCTCCAGATCGCAGGTCAGGGATTTGAATTTCGTCTTCGGATTTCTTGACTGTCTTATGAATTGCATGGGAAAATGCTGAAGTGATCGGACTAGAGGATGATTCTAACGTGCGAACATCATGCGTTGCGGTGTCATCTACTTTCTGTGAGTGCCTCAATACAACTGGAATAATTAGGTTAGTTGGAAGAATATTTATGCGCCAATTTTTCTGTGTTTTATTTTCGCATGGGAATAACTCATATACCAGGCAGTTGTAATTCTTAAGAAGTTTTGAAAATGTGTTACAAAATATGACGTAATTGTCATGTTCATTGTCATATGGGGACGTTTTTAGATCAAGCTGGAAGGTAAAAGCAGTGTCGGCAATCTTAATGTAGAGTCTTGATTCAACTGGCCTGTTAGAGAGTTCACCTTTGTTTGTGGTGAGAGAGTTTGCTTCTTCCCCAGTCAACCACGAAGAACCCAAAACCTCTCTAAGTGCTTTTGTAATTATTTGACCTGCATGCCACTTAATTCTCCACTCCACATCGGCTCCAAATTTACAGTATCTAGGAAAAATACTACTTTCGTTGGTAAAGACGTTAAAGAAATTTGGATTGTTTGTACACCACGTTTCAGCTCTAGCCTTTACTAACTCAACCATGTCTCCAGTACACTTGTAAGCTATCACCTTTAAGGCAGCAACTTTGAAAGTGTCAATAGTTGCAGAAGACAACTTTATTTGGCAAAAATCTATTTTTTCCATAATCGCTACGGAAAGAAGTGGTTTATCATCCACTGAGACTACCAATGCATCTTTCTGCTTTGGTTCATGTGTTGATTCCCACCTTATATGATCACCTACATTGATTTTGTTTTCATCGTAGTCTATCGAGTCACACTCCCCCTGGTTGTTGATGCATTTTCGGAGGAAAAGGGGCTGGTGATCGATGGAGATTTTGACCGACGCAAAGTTCCCCCCAAACATTTTCTGTAACCATTCTTTACCGCATCTACCACAAATCGCCCCAACGGGGGCCTTATTAATGACATACTTTCTTATACCGTTGGTGATATCGCTACTGCACACACAAGTTTCCTCATTGTGTGCGGTCTGAAAAATTTCACCTTTCGGAAGTTCGTCATTCTAGAAAGAAAGGGATGAGAAATATGAATTGTTTCTTAAATAGATTGGCGTGATAAATGTAGCATGCAATGCACACTGTATCTTTTCAACCCCCCCCCCCCAAAAAAAATAAAATGATAAATTGAGGACAGCTGAAGTTAGCAAGTTTAAAAGACGAGTTTTTATATCAAAGTTTGTACAATTCTGGTAGTATATGGTAAATGACATTACATGTTTAGATGTACTTGTAGAAAAAGAAAGTGCCTGCACAAAAGAATTAAGTTCAGTCATGAATGACTTGAAAAGCAATTTCTTCTCCATGTGTGTATGTGAGTGTGTGCTCAGAATGGCACAACACTACTGTTGTCTGTTTCCAGAGGAGACAGAAGGGGAGCATTGCAGCTGAAGAGGAATCCGGCTAGGATTCGAAAAGTTTTTTTTTTTCCTCAAGTAAGTCCGCTAGAACGTTAGAATTGGTCATTATAAATCCATCTAAATTGTCAATTAAGACGTTGGCCAGACTCAGGCAATTGACTAAGTCAATCACCTACAACAATAATGACGTTCCATGTGTTTCTGAAAACCCATCTGTATCGTATGCAGCACTTAACAGTAGCTTTGACAACATCCAAAAGTGCTCTACATGACACAACAAGCAACTAAGCAAACATACTCCGAGATTTAAAAGTGAAGAACCGTAAACTTGTGGAAACCACATCAGCTTGTGTTTTAACTAACCTTAACTACTTTGATTGAAGATTGAATGAAACTTCATGGAACGGGAACTGAATCAATTAACATAGTTTTTGTTATCGTTACGTAGGCTTTGAAAACCCCCCACCCGAAAATACTCACTTCTTTGGTATTGCCAATGCATGAATTATCTGTATTAGTGAGTCCAGTAGAAGAGGGTGCGTTTGTTTTCATTTGTTTCGTCGTTGGAGAAACCGAACATTTTTCTGTTTATCGAAAAAGAGGAAATACCACATTAATTACAAACACGAGAATATGCAGCAATACCTACGAATTTTCATCAAGAAAGAAGAAGCTTGATAGCTGCATTCTTACATATTGTGCTGTAGTGAACAGAATGGGAACTATCTTAGGCACTGTGTTCAATGCATGAAAGAGAACTATAAGATAGTTTTGATAAAGGGTTAGACCTGCTTAGTATTCCTTTTTTTTTCACGACGTTTCCCATGTTTCTAAAGAAGCATGATACTACTCCACATGTGGTCTTAATTTTTGCACAGTAAAATGGAAAGAATACCATTATAAAACAAAAGGTCGTGTTACAACCGATGATGTAAGAATTACACTTATTGTATGCGATAGGTTTCGCCACCTCAAATTTAAGCGGATCAACACCATGCTTACATATTGAGTTATGGCACCGTAAGGTCAGATAGTTGGCCTTGCTTACGCGTCCCTTAATATTATATAATTCTCGTTATTCTCGTTAAAGCAGTTTTTACACTGCTGGTATTTTTTTCTCATACCTATGCATGTGATGTACGGGATGAGATATTGTAGTTGCTTTGGGACTGTATTAAATGTATTATGGCTCAATCAGTTGCCATAACAACAGTTGCCAACAGTTGCCATGGTAACATTACGTATGGTTGATATATAAGATATGGGTGTCTAACCTGGTTTGGTACTTTAGGTGACCTGGCTCTCGCCATTAGGGTATGGGTCAAAATGTGTGAAGATTAGAAAGAAAATTTAATTTCATTTATTTAATTATTAAAACCCACCCCACTGTATTATGAGATGCGACACCGTGGATTGCCCTCTTGTTTATATTATCAATTGAGCAGCGTTCTTACACATAGGTAATTTTTTTACCAAGAGTACCTTACATTATAGATTTTTTACATTATCAGTCGTGTTTACATTATCGGTTGTAACACATCCCACGTTGATACCGGATTGTTTCTTCCAACACTGCCATTTCAACCTTTCAACGATGCCACTTACATATGTACAGTTTATGAAGCACGCACTAAGTATAGGCCTACAAGAGCAGTATATAATGTAAGTTGCGTTTTAAGCTTAGTTTTACCACAGTAACCTGAACTGAAACTCTCGTTGATCATTTCTTGTGACTGGATTACCTATCCCAATTGTAAAACATTTATAAAAAAAATCATATTAAAACTCTCATCCCGACAATATATTATCTGGTTGAGCGAAAGGAAGGTACCTATTCTCAAACGAAGAGATACATCACATTCCTTGTTTCTAAAATCATACGTGGTTGAATACTCAAGAACCTCAGTGTCAGTATAAGACAATCTCTCCACCGCATTAAGCCACTTCAAAAGAGAAACAAAAATTAATGACTAGAGCAGGGCTTGCCTTCATGTTCACTTTCCGAAAAGCCATAACTGTTCCACCACTCTACGCCAAATGATGCCTTAATCGCATCAGCGGCCACTCCATCGGCATGTATGTCCTTTAGTGCAACGATTACATCACGGATGTTGTCCTTGCTCATCCAATTGGCGTTCTCCAGGTACGGTATCAATGAACTGCCAGGTGAGCTGTCTCTCTGCAATCTGTCGTAGTTGGTATGTGGAATTCCAAAGTACATCGCTAAAAGCTGGGCGGTCTCAAGATCGAGCCTTTGGATTAAAGCCACTTTGAACTTGGCATACTCTGTGGATTAATGTCATGATAAAAAGAAAACAAACGAACAAACAAATGTAGCAGCAATGTTACTCGGTGGTTAATACAGATGTGCTCTTCAGCTTCACATTCTCTGAAGAGTGTACTGTTATACAAACGATCGTCACTTCGTTTTTTTTCCGTAATCTACTTTTACATACCGTCACCATGTATATATAGAACGATATTTTGTCTGCTCGTATCTGCAATTGACGCCAGGGGATAAATTTGAATGTAAATGTGGTGTCCGCACAGTCAGATCGTTTGTTCGTTGATCGTTAGTTAATCATAAACAACGGTCAGGTGTTACAAAGTTGACATTTCTCATGTTCTGTGTCTGTCTATAATATATTTGTAGTATACAGTTTTTTTATCTTTGCTGATGTTTAAAACATGTTACAAGTAGTCACAGCATTACATAGCAACAAAAAACCTAAAACCGCAAGCCTAATGACTCCAGATTATTGCTTTTGTTTTCTTCCTTGTTGACCTGATATGACAAGAAAATTAAACATAAACCATAATAAAAGATAAACAACATTGGCGTTACCTGCGAAAAAGATCGTCTTTATTTTAGAAAGGGATATTTTTAAGTGAAAATAAGGGTACAATAGGGGAAAGGGGTCCAAAGGTACTAAACGATAAGAGAACAACTTGAGTATTCTATGCTAAAAATCAATTTTAGGTGTATTGAAACTGACAATATGTAAAGAAAATCTTACAACTGTTATATACTTACCAATGTTTAAAGAATGGCTTCGGTGTAGTTCCGGAGCTCTATCTACAAAATAAAACGTAGTAAAAAAGTGTAAAGTTGCCTGAATCACAGTACTTGTCTCATTAATAATATAAAATGAAGAGATGAAATGACATAAACTGAAAAGGAAAATAGCTTTTGTCATATCTAAAAAGAGACAGGTTCAAGAGCTAATGCATATATTCAAAAGAGTGCGTATAACGTTCATTGTAACATAGTTCAAACCAAGATGTTTTAGCTATTTACACATGTTTTGGATTTTGGGTAGGTTATTTCTATGATTCTTTTGGATGAGTGCAAGTATAAGGATTATTGTGAAGCAATTCAGAATAAATACTATTTTGAAGAAGCACATTAGTCTTGAGTAAAGGAGAACACGAGACGGATCACAAAAGGAAAAGAATTTTGAAATATATAAAAAAGAATATTTTTTTTTTGTAAAGGGAAATAAATAAGTTTGCATAGATACAGCACCTGATCTGCCAGGTCTTTCGGAGACTGACTTCTCCAGTGACTCCTGTTCATTCATGTCTGAAATAAAGAAGTTATTAAAATAATCCTTGAACATGATATCTTCGTGATCTTTAATGGCAATCATATTATTTGATTAGCATATCCAGTTTGGCACCAATATCATGCCCCCGTCATTGTACTTAATCACAGTCCGGTAGAGACTGTTTCAGTGCCGTCAATGAGACGTTTTAAAGATATCTAGAGTTCGACAGAATGTTGGTAAGTCACCACATCACGTTTGCAAGTATACAGTCACTCTTTGGTGTAAGAAATATGAAATTGGTTGCCACGGAGAGAATTGTTATCAATTACTGACTATTACATTGCCATCTGCCTTTTGATCATAATTCGAATAATTAAACAGTTTTTGATCACTTACGTAATCATTATCAACAAACACTGCCTGACAGCACAAACTGTTGGAATGTTTTCAATCAAGTTTCAATTAAGTTCACCGATTGGAAAAGAACAAGCAATCATCCCCATCATTCGTGCCCAATGCGATTTATTTTGAAGTAGTGCGAAGGAAAATGTGTGATCAGCATACATGCAGTCAGACGTTGTCTAAGAATACACGTACCAGAAACAAGCTGTCTAAACATTTCCATTAGGAGATGACCTTCCATCGCAGTTTAAATCGCGTATATGACTATTCTTTTTCTGAATGACTCTTCGTTAGGATTGTGCGGTGCTGCTCAATACGTCGTATGTTTCAGTGCTCTTAAAATTCGTTTATTACTATTTTATTATTAATTTATTATTATTATTGCTATTATTTATGTCTATCTATATATTCATGCAGAACGGACTTACATTGTAAATTCCAGACGACTACCTCTATTATAGCCTATTATGGCCTATTGTAGCGTCATTGTAAATTATGAATTTAATCCTTAGTCCTGTCGTGTAGACTGATAGCAATATGGCACAATTGAAACGACATAAATTTTCAATTACCTGTGATACAGTTACACCTTTAGAGTGACACAGCACAACTGTAACGTAAGAATATGATGATTGTCATAGGTACGCCATGGTAGACTGGGACACCGAAAACAGGTGACTACTGTCTTAACTGCTATCAATAAGTGAACTTTGGACTTGGTCTCGGCAAAGTAATTTAGTATTAGTATAAGACATTAGGATTAAAATTGTTAAGGGTTGACCCCTAATCTTGTAGTTTTCAGGCTAAATGTCAGTGAGGAATTAAGAACTTTTTTAAGTCATATTCTAGGTTAATCTGTCGAGAAAACACTCATTATGTGACTTTAACATTTATATTGAAAATTGTTTTTGTCCTCTTTTTTTCTTTTTTTAAACAACAACAAAACGATCAGGGCCAGGATATCTGCAAAAATACTTTCATCCTCCACAAAATGTGGTGGCAGAGTCTGGTAAACTATTTGTTTTATTGATTATCGTTACCCTACTTGCTAACAGAATAAACGTCACTCCAATGATATAAGTTGATCCAAACTGTCTGTAAAATTACATTGCAAACACTGGTGTTATCAATGTTTGTTCAAATGTAAAAACAGCCTATGCTTAGCTTCTAACTCACCACCACTGATAAGTACAAATGAAAGTTATCTGATCTTGCAGAAGCACTATCAAAGATGTGCAATATGTTCAATGTAAGAAGGAGTAAAATTTTAATAATGTATCTACAACCACTGTTGTGACCAATCTGAGGGAGATTAGATACAATATTACGTGAATAGGACTACTTTAGTCTTGCTAACATTTGAAAGTTAAAACGCTTACTCTGCCTTTGTTGTCACGGTAAACGCCGGCTTGGCGGGGTGTCCCCCTCCCTTTTGACAAACTGATATCACATTCTATTGATTTCTCATGGCACCTTTTGCACATTCATTTCATACTAAAAATAGCCGGGCGCACATGACATAATGTAAAAAAAAAAATTGTTTGTGAAATAAAGCCGAATATTCAGAAATCATACTGTTCCTTTCTTTGGCCTCCAGAAAGTCAGTAAAAAAACTGAAGAAGTACGATAAAATCGGACCAGTCGGCAAGCCCTCTATTATGAAAACTGTGCAGGGCTTATAAAATTTAAAGTTTTCCAAAAATTAAACCATCATGGGAAATACGTTTTACTGCCACGAAAAGGACTCATCTCATCACGACGTGTTATTAAAAGCAATTAGTCCTACGTTACTCTGGGTTAAGGAGAATGTAATAATTTCTTAAAATGTAGTACTCGTAGATTTGCTTCAATCATCTATGAACAGAACATTTGTGGCAGTGTTTGTAACACCAGGGTGTTCCCAAAGTCTTTCCAGTGCAGGGCTCTAAATAACCGACAGCCATGGCTGTAAGCCTTTACCGATGGCCATGGTGCCCCTCAGTGAGTGTCTAATCAAATAGCATGTGACTGCCAATTTTCTAATTCTGGCAGTGCCCTTTTGCAATCTTATATATCGAGCTCTGCAGTATAGTGAAATAAGCAAAAGAAACAGGTGCATGTTCTAAGGCTTTTAATGTAAGGTTTGATACAAAGTAAGTACAGCCTACCAAATTTGGCATGTCCTTTATTCTTGGGTACTCAGCAATTAACTCAGTAACACTGGGATCGTTGTCCTTCAGTCAATTACGTCTTAACTTGAAAGTGTCTCTGAAGTGTCTCTGAAGCGAATTATTCCTTCATTTTCTCTCGCTGGTGCATGGTATTTCATCCATTCAACCTGAAGACAAAAGACAATAGCCTAATCATAAATTACATACAAATTTTACTATTGTATAAAGGAAAACAAATGTAACACACATTTAAATGTGCCCCTGGAAAAAAATGCTTTTGGAAGAGGGCTGAGATGCAAAATAGTGCTATATTTATCATTAGCTTGAGGTCCTGTAGGTTCCCAGGTATACCTCAAACATATACGTTCCCTTTTAGCTTGGACTAGAATGCTGGTTGCACTGGTACACAAGTGGGGATCGTTATGTGTCAGTATTTTTTTTATTTAGTAGAGGTCTGCAATTGTGAGAGACTGCTAGAACTGACCACTGCCAACCACTGTAGCTACTTCCTTAGGTCTAAGTACTGTTGCCTAAACACTGACAGTGGATATGCATTAATACACATACTGTATGCAAAGGGCAATTGAAGGCATAGGTTGTAGTCCAACTGTGAGCTGTGTGGAGTACTACAGATGCACACACAGAGCATTCCAGGGCATTAAGGATATTTTAACTAAGGCGATTTATTCAGCACAATATTTTGATCAAACTATTTCATAATTTTCATGATTAACCCCTCGATTTTATGCTATTGTATGCTACTTGCCCATTTTCAACCTTACTTTATGAATTTTATGATTTCATGCCACTCTGGGAGGCCAGCACTAACAGTTTAGTAGTCTAGCACCACTTGGACTTTCGTCACTAGTACTAACTTCGGTAGTCATATTAACGTTACTTAAATCGCTATCTAGACTGTTTGAAAAAAGTAGCCTCACATAACACGTCACAAAAGATGACCGATGATTGGACACAGGGTGACTTCATTCAGTGCACAGAGTTGCCACTGCTGTGATTGCAGGCCTACAGTTAGCGCTAGTACATGCATACCCTGCCCATCCAGTATATGTGTAGCTACTGGGCATTGCTTGGTTGTACACATTTTGTTTACATGAAATCACTACGTGATCATCCAATCGTATCACTACTAAAAAAGCCGAGGAAGTTTATAAAGAACATTTCAATTGGCTTGTGAGCGTTTTTTAGTTCTAATTAGAAATTTTAAGGTTATTATTGATCACAGCAGATGCTATATGAAAGGAAGTTTAAAGCATCTAGCCTAAGCCTAGGCCTCTTTTTTTTAAACGGCGACTCACCGATTTTTAGAGTTTTTATTCGCATAACGGACACATAAATAAGTTGTGTGTTATAAGGCTTGATCAGCTGGAATCTTCGTTTCATATCCTTTCAATCAGTAGATACACAATTTATTGAATTTATCCCCCCCCCCCCTCCCTTCCAGCTTACCTGAAAATGTTGTATTATAGCCTCGCTTTCACAACATTTACAATCACATTCTTTAGTCACCTAGGCTTTCCAGTGGGCTATATCTAGAGTAACCTAGGTCCCAGACTGTGTGAAACAGCAGGTACAGTAATCCTTACATTACGGTACACGTTCCATGCTAGTTGTGGCTTAGCCTAGGCTACCTGCCAAGATTGGGTGGTATTATGCAAGGCGTTCTTCATCTTACCTTCAAATATCTTCAACAGGTCTCCAGTACCAAGTATAGGTCATTCACTTAAAGAAACTCAGTCATATTAATCTCGAAGGCCTATTTTACTTTTTTTTCAACTAATTTTGCAATAAAACTTGCCCGGGAACTATCGCTTTGAAGATAGTGCCTAATGCGCCGCGCTCTGTAATAATTGCATAGCTATATGCGATTGGAGAAAATATGTCATGCGACGTCAGACTCCTCTCCATTTTTAGAGTGAGCGTGTGTACGTAAGAAAGATAGGTAAAATTTGTCTGAGTGAGAGAAGACCAAGTTTCGTCTAAAGTGAGTTTTTACCCACTATGTGCCCGATTGAAAATTTTCACTCTTCTGCAATAGAGAGCAGTATCCCGTAATAATTTATATAAATAACATACAACTAATTAAGTAAGCATTTGCTTCAATATATATATATATATATATATATATATATATATATATATATATATATATATATATATATATATATATATATATATATATATATATATATATATATATATATTATATATATATATAATCGCTGACATCGCTGAAAACATGCTTGTTAATAGACTTTAAATACTTTAAAGGCTGTATTGCATCACCCTAAGCTATATTTTTACCTCCCTGAAAGGAAAATTCTCAACTGGTTCTAAGTTACAGCACTCTTAGATTGCCAGCAAATTCGAAAGATGCAGAGCAGCTAGTATTACACAGCGTACACAGGGATCCATTGTTTTGATTACACATGTGGAGGAATGTAAGACAGGCTGAGGGAGGGACTAGAGGTAGGTGGTTGGGAGAATTGAAACTGTCTGGGGTGATGCATTACAGCCTTTAAGTACTAATTTCGTCCGACCAGTGTTGAAAACGACACGACCGGATGTATCTTTTACATAAACGTATAAGATTTCAGGAAAGGAAGTATTGTATTGTTTCTCTTCTGCCGACAGGGTTCATCAAACATTTTCTCCCCGTGTTTAACAATTTCCTTACTTACCTTCATCTTGGTTTCTTGTATCCTAATATTTTTAGTAAGCAGAGGTCATTGTCTTTATATGGTAATCGAGTTGTTGAACACTTTAGTTATGACCATCAAAGTTGAAAGACATAAACACCTCTTTATCGACATCCTTATGGACTTCAAAATGATTCTTTGGTTACTGGTTTCGGGCCTTATGGTTGTCTCCATGGCTCAAGGAGGAGTGGATGGTCCTCAGGGTCCTCACGGCATTCCGCCAGGACCTCCCAGTCGTCCGTCCCCACCACCAATATTTAATCCAGTCAATCACGTTACGGTGAGTACCGAACTAATATAACGCAGATAATTTATAGTGATGTTCTAATGAGAACATCCAATACATATCGACCACTAAATCTCACATGGAGTTGGTTGTGTCGGAACTATTTCCACATGTGCAAAGTAAGTGTTAAGATTTTTGTCTCTCTGTGTATGCTTTCAAATGACACAAAAATGAAT
The DNA here is from genome assembly GCA_021234535.1 of Stichopus chloronotus. Classification (NCBI taxonomy): domain Eukaryota; kingdom Metazoa; phylum Echinodermata; class Holothuroidea; order Aspidochirotida; family Stichopodidae; genus Stichopus; species Stichopus chloronotus. The sequence continues at coordinate 10,845,160 of CM037847.1, forward strand.
TTGCACAAGTCTGTCAATTGCGAGCACCTCCCTTGTTGCGGTTGCAGTTGGGCATTAAATTTATATGTAAACTATGCTAAGGTTCAAACTCTATGACGTTCAATGTAATTTGCGGTTTGTTATAAGTTCCAGAGATATTGAAAAGGGTAAGAACTTCTCTCTCTCCAGAATCGATTGTAGAAGCTTTTCAATTGATGTGTGCTTATATCTAAATCCATATACCGCTAAGAGTGGAATAACTAAGAGTAGTTTCACATCCCGCACATTTCCCAACGATATTTAAAAAAAAAAATCAATAAGAATAAAGAAATCAACTGTTGATTATGCAAAATGATACCTCTAATGTTGGGTGATTTCTTGTTTCAAAGGGTCTTTTGTCACAAAAGGACAGGGTTGTTCTCTTACCAGAGAAAATAATACACATCTAGTGAATGATCGATCCAGGCGTTATTCCATTTGCACGCGGTATGATACTCGTTAAGCACCTCAAAAATTGCCTCATACATTTTCCTGTGTTGACTTTTGTCAAGTAACAATAACGAAAAATAAGCTCCCCTACCAGAGAGCACCGAAAGAAACTAGTCACGAAATTCGCCGATCAAGTGTGGTGATGGCACATTGTGTGTCTTTTTGTTAGGAATGATGTTGTTTGTTCTGTTCAGAAATGTGTTTATCTATAGAATACGTGACAATCACAATTAGTTTCGTTTCGTGTATTTGGTCCTCCACTACACATGACAAATATATTAAGACAAATATAAAACATACGTTATTCACACATGGAGCGGAAGGAAGTGAACAGTGAACCCATTAAGGCTTGGTGAATTAGCAATGTTTTGAGGATCGCTAACAACCCTGCTCTCCTCAGTGAAAGTATCCGGATAGTTAAAATCCTTGTTACTTTTACGAAGAATAACATTTATGTGCTTACTTTTGTGTTTACTTATGTGTTTTCCTTTTTATCGAAGAGAGCAAGGTAAAGAGCAAAGCTTTTGCCAGAGTTTTTTGTCTGTGTTACCAAAAATTTAACTGCATTCTCTATAATTACAGTTGGACACGTTGTGATCTTACAGAAATAACTATATTACAAAAACAATATTTGCTAACAGATTAATTCTTGCTGTAATCGAACGGAAGAAGATAGCGAAATACGACAAGAGCTGGCGGAAATTAAAACACTGCTAAACAGTCTTTTAAATGGACTTCAAAATGGAGGTTAGTCAATCAAATTCAACTTCATATATGAAACTTTATGTTTTTTATATCTTTTTTTCCATACACGATTGATACACTTTTTCCAGTCTGTTAATTGGTAATTTCATATGATATCATGTTTACGTCAGTTTGCGATAGGTTATACTATCTTTGGGCGGTGTGCACGGTCCATGACTCGATCATCCAGTGGCAATGTACATCCGATTGACATGGATTCTACAGTAATTCCTTTAAATTTGTAACAGTTGTGCTCAATGCAAATAAGTCTTACAGTTCTTACTGTGCATCCGATTGATAGCATGATCCAGTGGTTAGCATGATCCAGTGGTTAGTTTAGTGCAACAGTTTAAAAAAAAAAAAAAAAAAACAGCTGTGGCTATTTTTGTCTCTATGTGAATCGATTGCAATTTACGTCTTCTCTGCAGCCTACTGTAATATGGGCAGAGATCGACAAAAGACTAATATATATAACTTTGTCCTTTCAAAAAGTATCCAACTTAAAAGTTTTTCTACTTAAAAAAGGTGTTTACTGCAACAAAATAAATAAAAACGGAAGAAACATTTTATATATTTTCAAAAGTAATATGAAGTTTTAGTTCGTATGTACCTTTAATTAAACGTTGAGGAAGTAAATGACAAGGACAAAACTATTTATTTTGCAAGGAAAACTTTAAATTTTGATACATTCAAAAATATTTATATATATTTTAAAAATATTATAAAATATTAAATATAATTGAACAAATGAAGCACCGTTTTGTATCCAACCCCATCAATTCAATAGTAAAATTTCCTTAGGGGTATTGCCTTTCCTCTTAAAGGGGATGTGCTCCTCTCTTGGACTCCCGGCGGACGTTCAGCATTTATCAGTTACACAAGAATTGTCACTCCCCTAGACCAGCCTGCACGCTCCTGCACACGCAAGCTTATTCTATCACTACTGAACAACAGAATGAACTAAGACAAAACAACCAGGAGTCATCAATTATTACTTTATCAGGGCTTACTTAATTCCGCTTGCTTTGAAATCGATGTCTATTTGTAAACACTTTCTCTAGGTACATTCTGTGCATCTGTGTCTGTCTTTCCTCACAAAAAAGTCGGGCTTAACTTTTGACGGTCTTATATCTTAACTTATTTTTAGAATCGTTGTCCTTTTTGCCCAGATCGCCGCAAGCGTGCGCTAGTGGGGCAAAATAGACCAAGCTATTGCAAGGACTAAGAACATTATACAAATGTCTGTACTGAAACCTGAAGTAGTTTGGAAAAGTCTGAAACTGTTTTTGGGAGGAAAACAAATTTATTTTGGCAAACACAAGCTCATTTTTTTGGATAACAACTTTCGGGATAACAACTTCAAATTTTGAGAGGGAAACTTACAAAGTTATTTTGAGACCAAAAAACTTATTTCGGAAGACATTTTGACTAACAACTTTATTTCGGCAATTTTATCTCACGAGGTAACATTTTTATACAATATTCCCTCCTGGAGTTTATTTTTGTAAACATTTCAAATTGCTTTTTCTATACCGTACATCTTTAAATTCAAAGTTTGATAAATACTTTTTTTTTTTAATGAACAATCATTTTTTTTGTTTTGTGGGTTTTTTTTGCACCGACCTCCGCCTACAATGTAATACATAATTAGGCCTATTCAACAAATTTATCATTATCAGAGTATTGCTGTCAAGACCTGCCTGCTCCACCGAAAGACTGCTACGATGTTCAGCAAAATGGAGCGAGCGAGAGTGGTGTGTACACGATACAACCTGATGGATCGGAGGCGTTTTCAGTTTACTGCGACCAAGAAACTGATGGTGGCGGGTGGACAGTAAGTCTTTTAACGCACTAGAGGTATTATTTGACTTAATAATGAATACCAAAATAATTCGATGAACATAGATTTCGATAAGCTGATATTTAGGACAGCCCATACAACCACCTGACCACCCCGTGTGTGACAAGTTGCGTAACTAGACACATAACACTAAGTGCGCTACCAGGAGTCATACAAAATCTCATATTCATCGGTCTGTGACTCCAATAATAAAGCATGTTGGATAACTGTGGGAAGTTCAGTTACTCAAGGTGTGGGTAAAAAAAATCTCCAGTATAGCTAGATACGTACTTGCACACCGAACTAATGGTAGGGTACCTCTCTCCATGTCTTCTTTTTTATGAGCACCATTAACACTGCTTTAAGTGACCAATAGCACTACGCTAATGTATTATATATATTAAATTTCATCAACAAGCTGAAGACGGAGATAAATTATTTAACCGGAAAATGGCTGAGAACATTAAAGTGCTGTTTACGTAAGGATTCTTTCCTAATGTACTTTATTTGATGTTTCTATTTACTGAAGTTGTTAGAACGTACAGAAAGAGGTTTCAACGGTTTTAGGAATACTGCATTTACAACAATGATACATGAACATATGAAGATAGAGATGTAATTTCTAGTTTCCTTAAATTTGTAAGGGATGTTAAAAGTTGTTTTCTTTTTTGACCGAAGACATGTAATTTGAATGACCTCAACAACATTTATCAACATCTGCTGTCATCAAATATATTGGACATTGTAACAAATGTCACTCCTTGTTTATTATAACTGTTATCTTTACAATCGGCAGGTCTTTCAAAGGCGACTAGATGGTAGTGTAGAGTTTTTCAATGACTGGAACGCCTATGAACAAGGATTTGGGACATTAGAAGGGGAACATTGGCTTGGAAATCGGAAATTACACTACCTAACAAATCAGAAAGCATATGTTCTCCGCGTAGACCTAGAAGATTTTGAAGAAAATACTCGATTCGCCAAGTACGACTCTTTTCTTGTTGCCGGACCTTCCGACAACTATCGATTGCAATTGGGATCCTATTCTGGCGACGCAGGTGAGTCTTTTCGTATCTTACACTAAATGCTTAGTTACCCAGTGGTTACCTTCAAATGTATACACATTTTAATGCTACGCAGAGCCCTATTTCAGTTCTAAGTTCAAAGCAATGCAACTACGTTGATTGCAGACATATATATTGCAGATTTTGTCTGATTTTCATACTTTTGTTAAAGCATGCACTCTTCTTTGGTAGCAACGAAGTAAGCATGTTACGAAAAGTCTTTACGTATTGTCGATAACACAGGCAGTCCTTCCTGTATTTTCTACATGGCTATCTCTACGTAAAATAGTTTTTTTTTTTTCTGGTATTTTAATTATCTTTTTATTTTTTTTTCTTCTAATTGCAATGTAGGGGACGCAATGACAATCTGCGACGACCAACAATTTTCAACACGGGACCGGGACAATGATGTTTACGAAACCAGTTGTGCGCAGACATTTAAGGGAGGATGGTGGTATGAACGCTGTCACTACGCTAACCTGAATGGACTCTACCTCGGGGGTGTCCATACAACATATGCTGATGGCATTGAATGGAACCAGTGGAGAGGATACTACTATTCTCTCAAATTCACTGAAATGAAGCTTAGACCCATCTAAGTCTTTGAAGCAGCAAATATTTCTTAATGTCTTCTTCTCTCAAGTTCCGGCAACTGCGTCATCAATTAATCGTAACTACTTCTTACTTACAACGTAATATATTGTAAGGGGGACATGTGTTGTGTCTTTTTCTTCAATTTATTCATTCTTCCATTGTAAAATAATAATTGTTGCTGCCGATATACAGACACGCAAGCCTTAGAAACATTTCGAACTTCTAAATTAACGTGATCATAACATTGTTGTCTTTGAGAGGAGATCAAGACGAGATTCTATTCTTTCTATTGTTTAGTAACAAGTAAAACAGAAAAGCGTTTTTCAAGTTGTCACTGATTTTTTTTATTGTTTTCGTATTATCTGAGTAAAATCTATCCTTTACGAAGACATGGAAAGAATTAGCAGACACCAAACTTCAAAACTAAATCCTTTCTGTGCAACTTCCTAGTTTTAAACGCTTACCTTGAAGGATAATACAACAAACAACAGTTATTTTGGGTTCTCTTTATGGGAAATATTTAATGTCCATTTTTCTGCAATGTGTTGTGCAGTAAAAGACTATCTGGTGGAAATGCACACAGAAAATCCTAGAAATTTTTTTAAAAAATCAATTTGTAGACTCTTCCACCGTTACATTAAGAATGCCGTTTAAGCTGGTAACATACACTTTAGTCAAGCATTTGAAGCTGAAACTTTTATTTCCAATTCAAAACGAATGATTTAACATGGTGAGATAGATAATTTAACAGATTTGAAATAACTATAGAGCCATGAAGTAAAGGTCACCTGACAGAAGTAATGCTTACCAAAGAATGGATGGGACAACCGAAAATAAAAGACACAGCAAAGAAGTAATCTTATAGCAGCACCCCCTCCCCTTCATACACACACACAGACACAAAAGACGGCCTCATCTGGATCTTGCCACCGTCGATCTTTCTACTACCGCTTTCAATCGCTTCCTAAATATGTCACAGTCTCGTTCAAACATCTCCTCAATATACTATCAATCATAGGATCACAGAAAAAAATTGCAAAGAAAGTATAAAATTTAGTAAACAACGAGAGAAGGGGGGGGGGATGTAGACGCCATACATGTTATTTATATTTGTATAACGCATACTTTGTGTTGCTTTGTTGTATGTACGGAAGGACTATAGGGTGTGGGCCATGGCATCCAACATGGTCTCAGTGTATTGAGTCTCATATAGAAACCCTAAATGGAACGGTGTCTGGATCGAATTTACTCTTGTAGGACATTGGACGGAAAGATGATCATGCCAGTGAATCTGATCTGATCAGACGTGATGTAAGAAACAAACCAAGAGGACAATGATTTGAGATAGGAAACAACCTTCCAACTTATTTCTCCGAAAAGCCGACTAGAAAATCAGCTGATACCTCTTTCCGTCAGAGACTAGAGTGTGTGGAATTGATCGAGTTATCGGTGTTCATATTTACTGGAAACCCAATCTGATAAAAGTTCAAAGATAATCGTACATAATGTATCCCAATGTGAATGTCAGAACGGTTTGATGTGCAAGCTAGCTTTCATTTGTGAGGATTTGCATCCCAAACAAATCATTTTGTCATACAAACAAATACCAATAGGATAAGTTAAGTTAAATACAAATGGAAGAACATAAGTTAACATTTATAAAGACTATAAAATAGATCCCTTAACTACAGTCGACAATTTTCAATATAGGGTTCACTTTTTGCCGTCAGTAATAACTTTACACCCCTTAAGAGTATAAATTTGTAACTCAGTTGTGACCTTAGGTACTTCTGTACACATTACTACGACGAAGGTTGAACTAAACGGAAAGTAGGTGAAACCGGAAAGGGGGAGATTGCAATATTAGTCTATATCATCCGTCTTCTTTGCAAATGTCATAGATGCTACATGGTGTTGACTGTACTTTGTTTTGAATTATCGTATCTTGTATTCAGGCATAGTAATTATCAATTCTATTCATTCAGGTTTCAAGTATCCTTTACAATCAACCACAGTGAGAATTTGCTTGACAAATACAGTTATAATTCTGAAATGTAGAGGACATATTTGAATTTAATAACATTTTTAAGTTACCCGATACACGGAATGTCACATTTCATGATATTAATATTAAATACTACCATGATAGTGAGGTAATTACAGCGGAATGAGCATTGGCAAAGTAAGCTGTTGGAGAAAGTCACAAACATCTATCTAGTCAGTAATTGTGATTTAAGCTGAGATGGTTACAGGCATATTATTTCGTGTGTTAGCTTAAACGTAGCCAAACCGATAATATATACAAAGTGACACCTTTCTTGGTAATAATGTATGTTGCTAAATCTTAGAGCAAAAGTCATGACCTCAGCTGTGTTGCCCTGGTGTATTTAGTATAGGAACTCTATTGCACCTCAATTACTGAGAGTAGGATATGCACAAAATGGTCGTACAAAGACCAACTTACAGCAAAAAGACTAAAGACACACATTTATGAAAAGCTATTTATGTCTTTATTTCATTCTCATGAGAAGGATGATTACCTGGGATCACTTCTCTTCTTTGCTTTTATTGACAAGATCGTTACTAGAGGTTCGAACATGATTGAAGCAATTTAGTGATTAGCTAGAAAATATAAGCCCCAAAGTGGAAGGGTGGAAGTGGGGGAGCAGTAATGACACAATCTAAGCGGAGCGCCACCATCAGTTTGCGCGTAGCGTACAGAGATAATCTTTGGATAAAAATGCCTCTTAGATTACAGGAAATGGCACTTCCCAGTCTCTCTGGCGTTGTAAGTTCCATCTAACATTTTCTTTCTTTTTTTGAACACAGGTTCGGAAATTTACATTTTCACTACGAAAGGTGTGGAGGGGATGATACGAGAATTCCATAGGTTTATAATTCACTGATGGATATCAACATGTAATCATTATTTATGCTGCATGCCAAAGAGAGACCTGGTAGCATTAGTAGTGTAGGCTGGCCGTAAAGGTTTACGTTCACCACTAAATCACTGCGTTACGGTCCCTTTTGTTTATTACACAATTCGATTATCAGTCTTTGGCTGCAGTGTACCTGTGGCCTACTATGCCTATTGTGAAGTTTTCAAAACTTCTGTCATATAAATATTTCAAAACTTCTCTTTTGTCAGTAACCTTTATCCATGCAAATGCTAAAAATCCGTAATTTCAATGACAGTTTGGAAAATTCTTGTCTTCTACAAATTTTGGCCTATATTTTTTTACCTTTGAATTTATTTATTTTTTGTGAGGGGGGGGGCAAGAGGGGAGACATTTGACAGGGAACTCCGGCGAACTTGCCCCCCCCCCTCCTCGCTGCTTACGCCACTGATTACTTCTTGCCGTGTCTTCTAAGACTGTGCAGGTTCAGCTCTTGCCATGAACTAAATATTTATGCTTTAGAATTACGATCGTGAAAATATTTTCATCGGAAATGGAAGCGTTTCTGCTGATTTAGTGGCTTATCACGGATCAAGGACAGCTCACTGTCGGAGACTGTGCGAGATATATCAGTTTTGCTCTCAATCTGTAACGACAATCATCAAATTCAACTGACCTATATCTTCATTTCTTTGGTGAAGTCAAAAGGTGAAGACGGGATCACGAGTGGTGTTTCTTTGTGTACGTATCCCGTTTTTTTTTTTCAGAAAAAAAAAAAAAAGTTCAATCGATCTCATTCCTAGGCCGTCTCTGTTTCCTGTATTACTTTTAACAGAACAGTTCGTCTCCAAGTTAACCTTTAAACAACGCAGCCGTTGAGGAAAGAAATAACAACAAACAATAAATCAATGAGAAGATCATAATCTTCAGGATTTGTTGATGTTGGGATGTTCCGGAAGACCTGTCCGATTGACCTTTGGTGGGAAAATCGAACAAAATATCGTATACATATGGCGACTGTTATTTTTGTTACCTGATTGGTGGATTGGAGGATTACTTTTCGGTTTTAATATATTTCTTGTAGTGGGAGTAAGACTGCACTGTATATAAACACAGGTGGGAAAACATTTAGTGTATCAAGACTCAAGTTGTCAGAGCTGTCACTTCCGGGAAGACCTCTGTCAATATTCTTCTAAAATGTACGTGTCACTTTTTGTATCGTGTGTGGTGATTTTCACCACGGCAACGACGTTGGCAGAGAGTCCACTAAGATACTTTCCAGGAGGACCTCCGGGAGATCTTATTACATCACCTGGTGGGGTAGGTGCAAAGTTACATTGAACAAAGTATTTTTGCAGCTGATTGCAATCTGTCAGAGAACACTATCATTCTCTTTGTCCGATCTTTTTCATGTGACAAATTAATTCCATAGCTTCATGGTTGTTAAACATTGAAGTATATTGACTCCATATTCATGACGACTTTTAGAGGTACGAGATAATAATAATTTTACATTAAGTGGAGTTTATTGTTTTAACTTATTTTGTCTGTCTTTTTAGGTCCTTTAAAGTGCAAATGCAAATTTATTAAAATGTTTGTCTTGAATTGTAAAGATGAAAATAACCAGTACATGGTTCAATTAAATTGATCTCCAGGTCATCGTTTGTTGGAAAGGATTATACTTTTGAGTTAAACACCACTTTGTGTCGTTTTTCTGGTTAATAGTCTTGCGAACAATTTCCGTGAAGCGAAATTAAGCCTGTTATTAAAGTATGGAATATGGGACTATTTTCACCACATTATATTTGGATAATATAGCAAAATATTATCAAAACCATTATAATCAGAGCACAGATCTATGAATTATAATTTTGATACAACAATCTAACTGTCACCGATTATACCCTTTTCTTTACCGGGGTAGTTAGTGAACTAAGTCACTGATCCTTACTACTAATTAAATGAAAGTTGCATTACTCATTCCAGTCTCCATTGATTATTCCACTTGACGTTGTAGTAATACAGAAAAGTGAAATTATTTACAAAAGATAAACACAGTAATATGATGCCCATATTGATAGCTATCAGAGAGTAAAGAAGAATGCTAGAATGTGGTACTTTAAAAAATAAAAAACTTAATCGATAAATAAATTTGGACAAGAGGCAAATGCCTCTCTAATATCATCAATATTTACATTTTTCTTCCTTTGGATCTTTTTATTTTGCTCTACTTTGATAATAAATTGAAACTGATAATAAAACTCATTAGCATTATGCTTATTTTTATTCATTTTTTTTTTGTTAAAAATATATTGTTTCATTTAGACTGCAAGGAAATTAAAAGGATGTCTGGCCTTTTTGGTAACTACAAAAGAAACTTTGCTTGGAGAAAACAAGATGATGATTACAAATCATAATTTCTACCTGCTCAATAAATTGTTAAGTATATCTACATTGAAAAAAAAAATGGTTTAACGTTTCATTCTCTGTCTCGCAGAATGTGCAATGTGGGGAGTCTACCTTCCCCATTAAGTAAAGCGCTCTATTAGTGGGGAGAACCCTATGAATAAACTGAAATTGAAAATATTGTATTTTGATTGTATTTTTTTGTATTTTTAATTGTATTTTTTAATTGTATTTTTTATTGTATTTTCAATATTGTATTGAAAGTATTGTGTTTTATTTTGTTTTATTGGACTCGTTCCAGTCTAATTAAACAGAATTATTGTTCAGATTATTACAACCATAAAAGGCTGGTAATCAAGAAAAGATTAATTCCAAGACTGATCTTTCGTGCCATTGACCATAAATATCTTTTCAACTATTCTAGACCAATAATTTACCACTATAATTCCCAAAAAATGTTACCATATTACAAAGTTTCATTTAGCTGCATTTATGTTTCTGTGCTCTATTGGTATGACATCCTGGCCTCCCTTGCCTTCACATCCCATAGTTTTTTATTTCTAACCTCAAGCCTTGGTATTTTATCTCCCCCCCCCCCGTTTGTTTGATTCTTTTGATTCCCTCGTGTGTTCTTATCACAACATCTTTTATTTTGGCGATTTTTTCCTGCTTGTCTACCACAATTTTGTCAGGTCACCTTGCTGTTATAAACCTGTCAGTTCTGACTTCGAAGCCCCACATTATTTTCACTTGATCTCTTTCATTGACTGTTTCTGGTCTATGCAGCCATGGCTTTTGCTCAGCTGTGAGAATACCGTAGTGTCGACATATATCAACCTGCAAGGTAGCTGCTACTTTATTATGCCTCCCCATATATTCAGTGACTGCAAGTGCCTGGCATCCAGCCGCGAGGTGGCTCACGGTCTCACCTGTGTCTGGGCACATTCGGCACTTACCATCAGTTGTCACTTTCATTATGCTGGTTTGGTGGCATTTGGTGTTAAGTGCCTGATCTTGAGCAGCTGTGATGAGTGCTTCTATCTCTATTTTCAAGCCTGTGCAGGAGAGCCACTTGTACGCCATCTCCGTAGTTGTGACCTCTTCTATTTGCTGGGGGTATTTGCCATGTAGGGGCTTCTCTCTCCATTTACTCCTGTGACTCCGCGACCATCCAGCTTTCCCTTCATCCTTCTTGACCGTCTCTTGTTGTTGATTTTTGGTTTGCCAGGTAGCTTAGAGAAGGGGCTCTATTTCTTTCATTCTTTGGATGTATTCATCAAGTCCCACACTTTCACTAATGACCGTAGCTTCTACATCTTACAGCTCTCTACCGCCCTGGTGTCTTGGGAGATGTACATGTTCAGGAGTTACCTTGCCTTGCGGTCGAGGTTGCACTCAATTATTCCTGCAGTCAACCTGACAACTGGCATGGCATATGTATTAATGGCCCTGATCTTGTTCTGTCTATTTAACTTTGCTTTCACGACTTGCCTCAACCTCTTAGTGCAGGTCTTGATGGTGTTGGCCTTTACTTGTTTCTGGAGGTTTTCCATGCCCTGCACGGATACCGAGGTACTTGTATCATTTTCTACTTCAACGTATCTGATCTTCCCGATATCTAGGAGTAGGCCCTGCGTGACTACAACCTTCCTTCTCTTGATTATGTGCCGGCCACATTTCTCAACGCCGAACTTCATGCAAATATCATCACTGGATATTCGGACTGTGTTGATCATTGAGTCAATCTCCCCTTTCATTCTTTAGATCGTCCATGTACAGGAGGTGATGTATTGTGTAAATCGATCGTAGAGTGTATCGTAGTGTATATATATATATACTGCTTCCGTTTGGGTGATATTCGACAATTGTAATATTTTGTGTGCTTAAAACAATCACTTTGCAGTAATACGTGTGAGTTGCGAACAATAGCATTAAGGACCCTTAAGGGTAACACATGGAAGCTAGACCTTTCTGACTTTCAAATGTTATCAATGTATGCAAAACTATTACAATAAATAAATCTATTCAATTGAACGATCTACCATCCACAGATTGACAGTTGCTGTCAAAGATTAGAAGAGGAAAATCGCCAAATACTTCAAGAGCTAGCAGAAATTAAAACACTGCTGAACACTGCTCTGCATGGTGGAGGTGAGCACTTACATATGCAATATCAATGCACGTCAAACTAAACTCTAATCGCTACTTTATTGTTCTCCAAAGTTTACTATTAGTTACCTTTTAGTTCTAGCGGTAATAGATTGTTCTTTTATGAGATATTGTTTGGGACCGCGCATACTTGGTTAGTCTCTTAAGCCCGAATAATTTTCATTTAAAGGAGAAGACCCCCCACCTTCGGATTGCTATGACATCCTTAAACAAGGCGAGAGTGCTAGTGGTGTGTTTACCATACAACCAAACGGATCGGAGCCCTTCTCGGTTTTCTGTGATAACTCGACCATTGGTGGCGGTTGGACGGTAAATATTGATTACTTTTAATAGTATTAAAGAACCTATCACACATCTACGTTTTACATCTCAGCTTGAACGTAGACACATTTAGGTTTTCTTAGGGTTACTGGCATTTCCTACATTGGTGCCCTTATGATCAAAACAAGAGTATTGGCTATGGAAACCAAGGAATTGATAAGCTGTATTCTATCGTATCCAACTCAGTTGGTTGAATGGGATATGACTGCGACGATGAAGTTAGTCTTCGTCAAAAGTAAGAAAATCTATCATTCTCCTACCCACATTCTAAAGACGCTCAGATTTGTTGTTAATAGCACTTCTTCCTTTTGAACTGCTTTATCGTCGAATTGCTTTCTTTCACTGGTGGTAGACAATGACTCGTACATCACAGTAAGGGCGCTGTTGTGTGTGTATGGAATGTACCAATAAGTTCCTGAAACCATCGTCTTAACGCAAGACTACGATCTGTAAGGTGCAATAGAATAGGCTTGTGTCGTTTTTGTGAACATGTGTCTGGTGCATCAATACGTGCGGTGTCCCCTAAAGTGGTGACACTCATGACACCAATGACCAATACAGGGTGGAATCACGCAAACATTGATTTCTATTTTATTCTTATACATGCAATTTATGGGATAAGATTGTAGTTGTTTGATGGTTAGAAGGCAATATTGCCCTCTTAGCTGCCGTAGCTGCAGTTGACAGGGTGAAGTTAAGTGAGGTTGAACGTGGTATGGTTGCTACTGCCTAAGGTCTGGAAGAAATTTGCTTTCAAATCAGTGTGACTTAGTACTTCAACATATGCAACCACATTTTGCACTCAGCCATTATGTGTGATAACAATGTCATGTTACATGCTTTGGTACACTCAGAGAATTATTTACCTAAATTATGTAAAATAAGAACTCCATAAATTTTATGTAAAATTAATTTAAGCAGTATTTGTAAAATTTACATAATTTTGGTAAATTTTACTACATTTTAGTAAAATTGTTATATCATAATATAAGACTTACATTAACTGTGTGTAAAATTTTACCAAAAAATTATGGAGTTCTTATTTTACATTACGTTTTTGTGAGTGTAGTACTCTCACACAGTATCATGGTTTTACAGTCGTATATATATACTAGATAAGCAGTTGAAATGTTTACAGAAAACAGAATCACATCGCGCAAACCAGGCGCTTCTTGAAGCTATTAGAAAATACCAAGCGTGGCAGCGAGCCGGTCCGAGGAATAGTAGGATTGAGGATTAATTAGGCGCACACGAGACTTTTACGTAGGAATGCTTTGACGGGCACTCCACTTCTTTACACCCAACTAATCAATACGATTGCCCACCTGTTTTAACATTCATGGCTAAATAGGAGGTCTAGTCTGTAATGCATATGTGCGATTCTGTCATAAACATGAGTGTACGTGTGTGAAAGGGTGTGTTGTTACGGAAAACGACATAGACGACATTTGCAACTCTATGGTTTGGCGTTGTCTTATAACTATACGAAATGGAAACGGGACAATGTTGCACTTGACCAATTGTCCTGTCATTGCTTTTCTGCATCAATCCTGGTAAAACTGTGGCTGAAATCGATCCTAATCATTGGTCGGTAAGCTATTATGCGGAATGATAAATATGCACATTCACAATTAAAAGCTGTTGAATACTATAGTGCCGTCTTCACACCCAGTCGAAATCCTAGTTGACCACAGTGTAATAATGTCCGTCAATATCGCAAGTCGTGGCAGTTTTTACATATTTTTAATATGTTAGTCACAAATCTCCTTCCGTTTTAACAGCATGTAAGTAAAAAATTGACTACTTAGAGTTTTGACTCTACGTACCATTCCCATCTTTAATAGGTATTCCAAAGGCGACTGGATGGCAGCGAAGAATTTGAGAGAACTTGGGAGAAGTACGAAAATGGATTTGGTGATCTGGAGAACGAATTTTGGCTGGGAAATGAAAAGATTTACAAATTGATCAGTCAACGGCCATATCAACTCCGCATCGACCTAGCAGATTTTGATGGCAATACTAGATATGCTGTTTATGATTTGTTCGAAATTAGTGATGCTACCGACAATTATCGATTAAACATAGGAGAATATTCTGGCGATGCTGGTGAGTGATACTATTTTATTCCAGAGTAATTTGTTACAAATACTCGTGGCAAGGTAAAATCGTTAAGCCAATTGATAATTTATATGAAATTGACAAGTCAGGCTTTTTACTTCCATCTAGCAAGCTTGCTTTAAGTCTGTTTTGTTAAGAAAAAACAAGCAAATAGGAATGGGAATGTGCACTACATGTTGTAAATGATCACTAGATCTCCGACTGAGCTAGATATGAGTTACGTATAAGAATGAATTAAATATGTGTTGTTGAAGGATATGTGTTGTCGTGTAGTTGGCGATGCTTTCACATTGTTCTGAAATGAATACTGCAATATGTAACTAGTACATATCTTTTTCGCAGGGGACGCAATGGCAATCAGCAACGGCCAACAATTTACAACATTGGACAGGGACAATGATATGTACTTCAGTGGCAAGTGTACGGACGAGGAGCGTGGTGGTATAACACATGTCATGAGGCTAACTTGAATGGACTATATCTTGGTGGCCAGCATTCTACATATGCCGATGGGATTGAATGGATGCAGTGGACAGGGTACTACTACTCCCTGAAATTTACTGAGATGAAAATAAGACCACTTTAAGTTGCTTAGAGAGCAGTTGTTACTTGGTGGTGTCTTATGCTACATAAAAGAGAAAGAAAAAAAAGAAAAAAGTAAATAGTTTAAATTTAGTGATGTATTTTTGTTTGAGAAACTTCAACATTGAACTATATCCAATCTGACATATAAAAACATTGTCGTGAACAGGTCGCCACTGGCCTCTGTCACTCTAAATGAATAGTTTAAGCATACCTATCTTTGATAGTCATGCATGGGAATGTCTCTTGAGTTTGGAATCTTTTGCTCAGGAAAACCTGTTCCAAGTAATGTCGCAAGGTAATATATCCTCAGTTGTCTGTAGGCAAACGAAATGTTAGACTATTTCCACTCGTGTAGAAAGAGTACAAAAAGAAAACGGAAGCATGATAAAAAACATGACACTGTATGTCTTTTTTCACATAATCGCCCTGTTTAGTCTAGCTTTCTTGGCGGTGATGGTGAAGATGTGAATTAGAAGGAACATCATCAAGTTTGCCTTTTTCAAACTTAGATAAAGTCGTATAACTCAGAAATTACTAAGATAAAAACAAATCTTTACAAAAAAGGAGTAAGCCATATGACGCTCTTGTCTTTATAAACTTTAATAGCATTAGTACAATACACAGTTTTATCTGTACGGATTTTTGGTGGTGTTCTTTTCCGTTGTCTCTGACGTCATCCTGTGTTTCTTCTGTGAGGGATTCTATCCTGTAATCACATCGGTACGTGGTATAAGACATATTCAACACATGTATTGTTTCACGCTGCTGAAATAAGCAACAATAAAAAAGTCTAAATATAACTGACACTCTATATAGTGCAGTTCACAATGAATTTTCTGAGAAGCGTTAACAAAATGGTCTAAGTATCAAGTGAATCTTTACTTGTCACTTTCCACTAAAAACTGCAATGAATTGATTACATCTGATGCTGCCTAGAAAGGTGATCTAGAGAACTTAGGACCGTGGACAGAAAAGGACATGTCAGGGAGAAGGACGTGTCAGAAAATACAATACTGCATGTAAAAACTGTAACGGATATTTAGTCTTATAAGTGACCTGATCGTTATATGTACTTTGTTTTAACGAAATTCAAGCAGTAAATCGTTCAAATACTGTAAAGCGTTACCTTTTATAGATTCGAATACCCAGGATAAAACCCAGTATTTTACACTCTGAATGATTGGATCGCAGTGCAAATATTTTAACAGACCTCAGTCCTGGCGAATTTACTTTCACAAAGTACTAATTTGGCGACACTTTTTTGAACACAGGATAACATATTTTGTATTATATGTTGGAAATAACATTAATATTGCATTAGCGTATTTGTAAGTGTGAGATAACCACAGCCCACCGTCACAAAAGTGCGACCTCAATCGTGATCTAAATAATTTCTAATCGTTCGAATGCGATGCAGATCAAGTGATACATGATGTAAGTCAATTTTCCTTAAATACAACTCGAAGTATTTAATACGCTCACTTATCTTAACATGTGATCCATTTACATTCAGTTGTGTCAAACGTTTTGAAATATAGCTTTTCAACCCTAAAATTAGAAACTCTTTTACCATTTCATTTTCAGTTTGAATCAATCTGTCTATTTTTAAAAATAGTTTAGACTCTTTTCCTAAGCCTGCAATACATCTGTTTGAAAGTGGTGCATTGACATCAAGGAGAAATAACCGACATACCCAATGTAATCGATGACGACTTTCCGTGAGTTCTTGACGAGGGCAAGATCGTTTGCAGAGGTGATCTTTACGGCCATACGTTGCACAATACCCTAAAATAAAAAAAAATATATGCCTAACCTGCTTCGTAGCATAAAAGCCGAAATCGTTCAGTCATTCTGTTTTGTAGTAGAAGAGAGGTTTTTTAATCTCTTCGTAAAAGAAAATCTTACTGTTTACCACGAGAACGTACAAGGGGAACTGCATTGGTTTTTACCAATTCGTATGCCAATAACGATGTTACGAAATGATCCATAAATCAAAATGTATACATAGCACAATAAAATAGTATATGTTCTGGAACAATGGGGCAAATGAAACATCATGAAGAATACTTTTAAGGCATTTATAAGTTTAGCTGACGTTTCAGAGTACAGTTGGGGTGACCGCTTATTCCCTGTACGGCGAATATCCGATCGGAAATTGTCCGAGTTAGGAATTGTCATGATGGGAGTGTTTTCTTTGAGAATTGCCATTGCCCGGTGGGAGGGGATTGTCCAAATATTACTTCCATTGTTAAAATATCGACTAAAAAATGTTGTGTTTATTACAAACTTCAGTTCAAACTTGGATGTGTAGACTGTAGTGTGGAGTCAACGTATACAGATGGCCGTGTAACGGATGACCCTGAAAGACTTTTCGTGAGACAGGGGGCAAAGGTATGAAAATTGCACCAACATTTGAAGGTCAATAAAAACTAAGGGTCATGCTCACATAATTAATATGTAATACTACCATTTAATACGACCATTTACAACCACTACTAGACTAAAGGAGTTACTTTATTCGCCGGTGACTTGACTATGACTTGCAATTGGAGAAAAATGACTTTTGACTTAAGGGAATTGACTACAGACGTAACTTGACTTGCTATGAAATGAAGTGACTTGTGACATACCCTGCGTAAAAAAAAATGACTTGACTTGACTGGTGACTTGACATGAAGTGACTCGCTACTTGACCTGATCAAAAGTGACTTGTCAACAACTCTGGAACCAGATCAACAAAGTGCTCTTGTCACTTCTGAAAAATTCACTTTGGTAGTTCCTTAGGAGATACAAGATACATTTTTGGAGTGCTGCTCAAATTTGAGGCATCCCAATACTAAAACGTTTCCCTTTACAGAGAGGCACTCCATTCTATTCTGCATGAATGCATTCTGTGGGCGATCAGCGGGAGCAAGAGCACTGGATAACGTGCATGACGTGTTATAGACTAAATGGGATGAGAGACTTTAGGGAACAAATTAGGTGTACTCGAAGAAGCACTTCTTAGTTCAGCGGCTCATCCAGACTCTGCTAAATAGTCATCCACAGAATTCTATATTGCCTTCTCAACATCAAGGCCCCTAAACATCAACGTATTCTCACAATGGATACTCTAAGATAAAGGAGTGAAATTCTTTCCAAAAAGAGTGTGATGAGGGAATCTGGTCACTTGAAATATCACCCCTGTTTCGTGTTTGATTCTAGGGACCCCAACTGAGTTCTCATGGAAACAAGGTAGGGGCTGGGTAAGGACAATCTTCCTGTCAGGAGAGGTATAAGGCATACAGGCATGGAATCAACAGATATTTAGTTTTCATCATTTATGTATTACTTACTTCAATCGCAGTTTATTAAACGTGATGATAACTATGAAATGATGAATATTATACAATTCATTTTACTTTTCAAAATAAACATACATATGCCGACCCAGGAGAGTAAAACAGATAAAGTAACTCAGCATTTAAAGCCACTACTACTAACTCAGATATCATGAATGAAAATTCAGAACCATCACAGATACGAATGCAATTGATTGTTGAAAAATGAACTAATCAAATTGCTCTAAGCTTCGTAGCTCTCATGTTTGGTCAAATAATGATTACAAGTTTCCATACAAGTATAACTAGTATTTCTTGGAGTATTTCGTGAATACATTAACATCTGGAACAAATGGTAGGCCATAGTCTAAAGTTTTTCATAACTCACTTCCCTCTTGTTATCGATTTCATTTGAATTTGACGATGACTGGCAGCGGCTTTACCGGTATGTCGTAACTTTGTACAGAAAAGTTTCAATTACCAGTTACATACTTGCCTTACCTGGCTCTGATACAGGAATTTGATGATGAATAAAATGGTTAAATATCATCTTAAAAATGTAAGTGAGCCGTGTAATTCAAGGCAAAGTTACATCTTTTGAAGTAATACGAGCCTCAAAATCTGCAAAGAAGGATTAACTTCGGGGAAGTCTTATGTTGATGTTCTTAACTGCACAAGTCGTGCAATGTTTTCCTTTAACGTGGTTATTTTTATTGTCATATCTTTTCCTCTGTCAAGATTTGTGTTAGCAGGTATTTGCTTTTGATCCTGGACTCTGGGAGATCGAATATCCGTCTGAGAATGTGTACGTTGCTCAGTATAGTGTCTTTGTGAGTTGTTGCACTTTTTTTTTTGATTGATTGATTGATTGATTGATTGATTGATTATTGATTGATTGATTGATAGGGATTTGTTCTAGATCACTCTCTGAATTGTTGGAAGTTGTTCCCGCCAATTAATATGGGACTGGCTTTTGCTCTGATGTTCCACTTGTCGAACATCCCACTAAAGAATTCCGTAAATGAGTAAATTTTTAGGAAATATAGGATGATTCACATGATCAAAAGTCTTCCTCAACTCTAGAAGAGTCCTAGAGTCCACATTACTATAATTATTTTTGATTTTGAACAAATAGTAGGAAAAATAGTATTAAGTGCGTATGAAGTTTTACGTCTGTGGTAATGCGTGTGTGGTTTTGGGGGAGGGCCTCAGCTCTCTTTTTGAATACGGAGATTACGTTCGATATTTTTAGTGTAGCGGAAGAGGAATCCAATTTAAGGACGTACGGAATGTGCTAGTGACTTGAGCAGTTTTGATAAGGCTTAGGTATTATGACAGGTTGGTAGCCAACTCATTGTGTTAACACTAAGTTTGTGTTGTCAACTTACTTCAGTGGTTCATTGTAAGCTATTTGGCTTTGTTTTCCAAAGCTCTTTACTGGTTGATGCCTTGTCTGGTTTAAGAGGTACATTGAGTAGATATCAATTAGTTTGTCAAGATTTTGTACAAGACTATACATAGTAATGCTTGTAATAAGCATAAATATTCAACTTTCACATTCCAGAAGTACTAAATCTTTCTTTCGTACTGGCTTGACGTTCTAAATGTTGGGATATGAATTACCACCTATGCGAAGCTAGTCTGGTCACACATTTTCAAACACCAAATTGAATCGTGAATTGTATTCACTCATTAGGTGCCACGTGATTTATATTTAGTTTCACCATCTGTCATAAGTATGTGAAAAAGAAATTGACAGCTTCCAGCCCTCTTGAAACAACTCAATCTTGGTGTCCCTTTTAGTGTGCATTTGGAGGAGACTTACCCAAGATACCCCCGGTGCAAGATTTCGTTATATTTTGAGCAGTTTCATTATACCCCGTGTATCACTTCTTCCTTTGTTCATACTTTAGGCAGAAGATACACTTAATGATTCTCATCAGTTCTCGAATCACTACAAATGTATAAAGAGCTACTTTGGAAAAAAATATTAGGTCTTACTTAATTTAATACCAACTCAAATGTGCAGCAATAAGCGATTGCGTATGTCAAAAATTCTATAATTCCTTGGACACTTTCAGTTCATTCTAACTCCAAGCCAAAAGACCCCTTCGCCATGACGTCACAAAGCAACAAACAATTGTGCCGACCTGAAGGCAAACGAACTGAACATTACAAATTGCTAACCTGATCGAGTGTAGATCGAATGGCAGAGGCACCGTGTTAAAATTAGTAGCTTATTCCCAACGATGACACTTCACAGTATCACTGCGATGTCACATGCAAAGTGTCCGTTAAGTCATAAGTTTAACACCCCGCTGACGCAGCTATTTTTTTTTTTGGGGGGGGGGGAGGTTACGTGGCCATTGCATAATGTCTGATATTTTACTTACAGTCTGATATTTTAATAGCTGCCCATTCTTTTCTTCACAAGAAAATATCATGAAGCAACTAAACAATTTTAACCAAGCATTAGGCCTATAGGTAACTAAGGAATGTACATAGGAACAGACATAGACAGACAAAGCCTTCAATGATGATCTGAACAGAATCAGTCTACGCAAAGAAAGATAATTGAAAGTGAAAACAATGTCGTCACAACCAGAATATGAAATTGTTCCTCCCCTGACCTTCGATTTGTTACCTTTTTTGCAAAAATAATCAACAGCATTGAAGGAAATATGTAGAAAAAGAGTAAAACCGTCGTCATGACATATAACTTTTGTAATGCTATAAACTTTACAAGTTCTTCGGAAGAAAAAATAATAGTTATCACGAGGGCAGAAAAATATTGTGGATTATACTAGTTTCTGTGAACAGCTAATACAATAAACAACAATAAACCTGACCAAGGTCTCCTTTTTTTTTTGAATGGTGAAGGTAAACTTCAGCCCATTCGTGTAGTTTTGTGAACGGATAGTGTTTCAGAAAATCCTGGTAAGACTCATACTGCTATTCCCGATCTGTCCTTTTTTATATCAAGTTGAAGAAAAACAGTCCATTTCCAAGTTAATCCCTAAACAAATCATCTGTAAAGTAAATGAATAGAAGTAAAAATGATTAATTGTTCATGAAACTGTACTCCATCGATCAATATTGTGTTAAGCAAACAAACTCGGTCAAATCTGAAGATTACAGAGGCATGAAAAGACACCCTGGGGTTATTTTCATTCTCTGATTGCTATATAGAAGGATAGTTTATGTTTTATTTGATTCTTTTCAGTCCAGTTACAAAACTTTTTCAAGTTTCCAAGACTTACCTTATCAGGAAGGAAGGACAGAAACTTTTGAAAAATCTCTCAAGCAATTCTTCAACCTTTCAACCTGTATATGTTGCATTTCATATCGTGTTGTAATACATAAAAATATTTTTCAGAAAAACCGTCATTGGATTCTAATTCATTTTCGTTATGGTAAGTGTCAAATGGCTTGAAGAAGGTTGGTAGTCTCGTTAATATATCTTGCAGTCTCTGCTTTAAGACTCTGTGCAAACGTCCCTTCTTTGACGGTGTGCTCTCTCTACAAGCAAAGATGAAACATCGGTAGAACAGATGTATATGTATACCGCCCTGCTATATCGCAATAGCAATTATTGTCCTCACACGAATACGTGGAAAGAGTCACCGCTAATTTAAACTGGTAATAACGTTCGCAAAGTGTTACCAACAAGAAACTGACGTCACATATCAATAAAGTGTTTATCATTGTTATTTATCAGTAAAACTTATAAATCATTTTTTACCATTCTGTTTTGATGTGAAATATTTACTCGTTTACAAGTCAGTCCTTTAAAGCCTTAATCTTCATAATAGGTCGGTTATGAGGCATAACCCTTCAAATTGTAATAAAATTTGAAACTTGGAATAGCGACTGGTTGCCCAAAATGTGAGAAGGGTGGGGGGAAGCGGCCATTTTGTATTTCGACTGACATCATGCTTTACGTTATATCATCCCTCTCTTCGACCAAACTCTCTCCCCCCTCCTCGTGATAAGCCTTATCGCACGTTTGATAGTTGCACTAATCTATTTTTGGACTCTGAAGTTTCCAACGCCAGCTGCAAGTGAAAATAGGTGCCATATCATTAACTGCACAATTGTTCACAAAAAACAACTCAGCTTACCGCCACGCCACTTTACCCCTCCCTTCCCCTCCGAAAACCTCCCAACTCATCGAAATACCTGAGACCTCTCAACACCCCTCTGACTCATTTCTCCCTCCCCACCAAACGCCTCTCTTTCACCACTTCTCCCCTCACTCCCCACCCATTTTGTACCATCCCCACTTATTCCCCACCCTCCATAACAACCCTTACTCTTCCCCACCAATTTCAGTCCATCCCACAGAACCCCTACAATTCACCACATCCTTCCTCACCTCTGCTCTACATTTCACACTGTCACGATACACTTAATAACTCCCTGGTACGAGACTTCGTTCGTAACTGATATCTGAGCTTTGTGTGTGTCTTCAGGTCGTATACAGATTTCGCTATGACGAGGGTTAACATTCCGATCAGAGATAGCAACTGCCTTTCATATACTTTGTAAGTGATTCATCTGTTATTCTGACGGACCACGCCGTTCTATCAAACCAGCTGCACCCCCCTTAACTAGGCATTTGCACCAGCAGAACAATCTGCAACAAGATACTTCCCATTTTGTTGTTGTTCTTATTGTATTAATCATTATTCCAATTAATTTATTTTTATTATATCATCGCCCTATAGGGGAAAGATGAGATATTGTAGTCACTTAGCAAGTGAAGCTGCATATTGTAATCTACACTCATGGGAGAATGGTTGCCAAAGAAAAACTTGGAGTTGATGAGTAGCAACACCCCAGGGATATACCATGCAAAAGTGAACATGGGTACAGTCCGGTCCTTTTGGGTGGTATGAATGGAAACGCGTCCGTGCTGATGTATGAGTGTGTGTGCGTGCCCTTGTTTTCGGGTGGGATCGAGGACCGAAACAATAGATTTTAGGTCCTCTGTAGAAAATACAGTAGATTTCTCCGATCCTTTCAAGATTAACAATGGACAGTCTATTCTTAAGGTTAGGGTTGACGAAGAAAACACAAAAGAAAGCACAATGAGGTCCTCGGAATGCTGCGTGTGTGTGCGTGTGTGTGAGGGTGAGGGTGTGTGTGCGTGAGTCCGCACCTGTCCAAATTATGATTTTTCCAGAAGTACTTTGAAAAAAATATGAGCGATTAGGTTGAAACTTGGTAAGGTTGTGCATGATGCCAATATGCTCAAGATGAATTGGTTATATGGTAAATTGAGTCAAATTTACTGACTTTATTTAGGAAAAAGCCAATTTTGGTATTTCCACCATATCAAACTAGCCTGCTTGGACTCTTTGGAGAGTATTTTACCAAACACGTGATGATCAACTCCGTGGAATGATCGGCAGTTTCAACGGCTTTCAGATGTGACCTCATATTTGAATGGAAGAGGAGTGCAATAGCATGGAGTATTACTGCTCCATGCAGGGTAGAAAGCGTTAAGTAGGCTAATGTTTGTGGAATGTGGTGGACGTAATGATGTAAATGTAGGCCAAGTTTCGTGTACCGTTAAAAAGAGTGTCGCACCTTGTATATATGTTGTATATAGGATATAGCCTAGGCTGGTAGTACTACGTAGGCGACGCCTGTGCATGGAACTAGGTCTATGTGACATGTGGTTGCAGTAAACTATTACAAATCCCATGTGCAGGTCCTCTGTTGAAAACAATGCATGTTGGCGATGAGATACGCAATTCCGTGGATAGCCCTCTTGTTACAGTTCCTCAATTTTGGGAATATAGATTAAGGTGCTATTTTATATATTAATTACTCCTCTATTGGCACGACGGTGATGTGCATGAGTGTCTTACAAACAAAAGGAACTTGGGATATTATCAATGATATTATTCATTCAATTTATGATACTAGTTGGTACTTGTGAATTCATTTCAAAACAAAGTTTTATTGTAGTGAAAAGAGTGATTGTGCACCTAATAAGCTGTGTGGCGCTTATGGCTTCGATCTCAATGTGAGAATCGCCTATTGCTTCTGCAGAATGCCCGATGGTTGCAGTGTAATCTCATTGACGACGCATTTATAAGAAAGACTGAAACTAGGGAGGTGGAACTCCTGCTAAAATCGTCATTTTAAGACACCGCCGTCTCTCTCTAGTCAGTCTGATTGGTTTATCATGAGTGATGGACTAATTGCCTCAGTCCAGGTGGTGGTCTTTAAATTGATTACAGACATGTTTTCCTAAACCTGTGCACAAAAAAACAGTATGTTTACAAAGGCCGCTCGTAACTTAACAGTATGGAGTTACATCTCAAAGACAAAAAGTATACATAGTATAAAAGTGGGAAATTTGCATTTAGTTCCTGCTTTGTTCCATGTTTCCCAAGATGTTCCTCTAAAGTGACATCTGACTACATCACCGTTAGAGAATACAGGCTTAATGTACCAGCTATTGTTACTGATCGTTACCAATATGTTGGCATTAACAATGTAAATTCTATACGCAAGCGTATCACTTGTGGTGTTCCTCAGGGGTCTATTCTAGGTCCTTTGTTGTTTATTATTTATACCAATGATCTCCACAGGGCTAGTAATAAATTTCGTGTAATTTCTTATGCTGACGATACCAATCTTTTTTATTCCAGTAATGACCTCAGTTGTCTACTAAATGTAATACAAAATGAATTTATCAATGTTCACAACTGGTTTTGCGCAAACAAGCTATCTCTCAATGTAAAGAAAACCAATTTTGTTATTTTTACCTCACTTTCTAAGCAGTTTAATCAGAGTGTTAACAACATACAACTTTGTGGTATTAACATACAGCGTTCAAATGTTACTAAGTTTCTTGGTGTGTTTGTTGATTCTCATCTCACCTGGACTGATCATATCCAGTATGTTAGCATGAAAGTTTCAAAAGGTGTGGGGATACTAAACGGATTTCGACAACTTCTTCCTAGGAAAATTTTGGTTTCCCTGTATAATACCCTTATACTCCCTTTTCTCACTTACTGTAATATCATTTGGGGGAGCACATATGCTACCAGAATTAAACTTCTCTTTATTTTGCAGAAAAGGGCTATTAGATGTATATGCAACCTAGACTATCGTCATCATACTGCACCTCTTTTCGCTAGTCTTAACCTTCTTAATATTTATGATTTAAATCGGTATCACATCGGGTTGTTTATTTTTGACTGGCTACATAACAGAACCCCGTCAATATTTAGTACTCATTTTCAGTTTCAGGTAATTATTTTATGATGTGTCTAAGCATGATGATCCTTATATACTGTAATTTCGTTACTTTTCCACTCTCAGAATATTGTTATGTTTTTATATTATAGTAAGAGATTGGAATAAAGTCATACTGAACTGAACTGAACTGAACTGAAAGTTTGCAACAGTCGGATTTGTTGAGCAGCATTTTGTTGATTCACTCTTTACAGGTTTACCACTTGAGGTACGTCCATTCGTTCACTGTACATTCAAAACGATAGTCTCCTTAAGTTAGCCCTTGCATTGCATGTTTTGTGTTGTAAATTTTATCACGACGGTCCAGAATGCTAACATGAATACGAAAGGTCATAAACAACTGAGACAGTTGAGTTCTTCGTCCAAGTCACTAAGTGTGTTTGCTCTACATTGGCAAGATGAACGCAACAATCTAAACTTTGTTGAGGGAGGAAGTTATAATATATAAATTACATTAACCTATTCAACAGTCCCGCCAATGCTAAATAGAGTAAAATATAAAACAAAAGGGAAAACGCAAAATGTCACAACGATTACACGTGTGTCAACTTTCATTCTACAAAATACAAAGTTTTATTACCCAAACTGATAAACATGACAAACCGCATACAACAGGTACGACATGAAAACGAAAGTCACATGACAATCATTTCCTAAACACATTTGTAAGTATAGTGAAAGACAAAACCTTAAGCATATAAAGTGTAACATAGATTGTCTTCATCATTTATTCTGTATAAGCTAATAGATATTTAAAAAAAAAATAGCGCGACAAGCAACCACGCTGTGTGTGAAAACGAATGGTTTTGGAAATTGGTATTAATCATCTCGCTGCAAATTTGTAGTTTGAAACAATACCATGTGAACGCATCATGTTTCGTCATTGAGATGTGTAAATTTTGAACCTATGAATATTTTAAAACCTGTATAGATTCTCTTCTTCAGTAAGAGATGCAGAAAGCAAGCAAATGTATATACTTAAGGAACTATGTGAAAAAGGATATTACATAGCGATGATTCACACGACTATTTTAGGTTAAGATATTGACAGGACGAAGAAGGCTGATGTATCAGTTGTTGACATTAAAATGGAAAACGAAAAGCACATAGTAATACAGGCGTTTACAGCATGTTGTTTCTTTACCACGACCACGATAGCATAGAACTCAATTGGTTCTTGAATATTCATTCATTCACTTTCCATCAAGTTTAATTCAGAAAAAAGTACTTAAGTTCGTTCAGTCCAGAACATATATTACGAGGATATCTGCTGCCATCAATATGAATATCAAACGGACATACGTTTGTAAGCCCCTGGAGTTGTTGCACAAGTTAAAATCACAGCAATATCTACAACCTGGCATTTCTTCTGAGCATGCGCTACAGTTGAGCGAGTAACTGCACCCTCTGCTTACGGCTGTTGGAGAGAGCACAAGGCAAATAATGTAGTGACTGGTAAGTTTGTGTTGGCAATGGATTACGTCATGAAATCATAAAATATTTTATACATATTTAACGTCCACTTCTCAATTCTTTTGTCTCGTACCTTCGAGACACCCCGCTACCAGTGATACATTTTGTGTCAGGAGGCTCCATCCGATTATTACAATTACCATATGTTTAATTGCTATCGTATATGTAAAAGTAATCAATTCAATTTACTAGAAGTTGATATAATTTCCAACAATGTGAACACATTTTTGTACAGACTTACTGCCGTTGGTATCGATTTCTTTATAACATCTTTGACCTTGGTGTTCGCAGTGCTCAATTTCTGCTGACGTTGTGTCGTTGCACAATATTCCTCGGCATTCGTAGCAGCTCAGACAGTCTAAACACAATTATACAAAATAAAACGATGGTAATGACACAATTCTAACTTTCAAAATTCTTACGTGGATTAATATCGGATTTATTGTAACGACGTCAAGTAACGATATCAGCTATGACTCAGATCAAGGAGGAAACGATTGCAAAACAATCTCTCCGCATTGAGAGATTCAGTAGTCTAGCACAATATTGGTGTTTTTTTATCATGAAAAGGCTCATATTAACTATCAAGCAACTCATCCCTCTCGGAGCCAGGGTTGCATTATGGAGGGAAAAAGCAGACGTTTCCGTCTTTTACAAATTAGTTTTTATATAGATTACAACATGAGATAACGTTATACACTGAGTGTCAACATACTTTTCGATTTCTCCCCGAGCTCATTCATGGTGTCAGTGTCCCGTCGACTCACACTTCCTGAAAATCAAGATGAAACCTCATAAGTAATCACCATACACTTGTTTGCATTAACAACAGTCGTAGAAAATACGGCAGTGTGGACATTCTAGTAAATGTGTCACGATAAAAGTGTCTCACAGTCTGTTACACTGTCATTCCCAATCTTGATTACACAATTACCACCTCAGGAAGAACACAGTCATTTGAGGTGTTTGCTACTTAATCTGGCATTGGCACAGATCAGGTGAAAAGTTTCAAAATTTAACCATCCCCATACCGTCTTTGATGTTGTGAGGACTCTACATACTATTCTTTGGGGGGAAAAAAACATTCACTGTATGTACTAAGATGGTACATCAATAATACTGTAAATCCAGTGGCGGCGCACCCGGGGGGGGGGGGGATGAGGGGGCATTTGCCCCTCCAGATTATTTCCTTGCCCCCACAGTTACCCCCCCCCCAGTTGCTCTCACCTTCCCCAATCAGATCTTGTACTCATCCAAAATTAATTTAATCACAAAACTATGTATTGGCATTGCACTGAATAAGAACAGCTTCCGGGGAACTCCCTGGGGGAACCATGATTGATAAATGCCTAATTTATGTTACACAGGCTGCCAGTTTTCACATCATGCCCGTAGCCACTTCAACAGTAGGCCAGCCTGGTCAGACTAATTTTCTCTGGAATGTTTACCGTCCAGCATAAGGGAAGGGCGGGTAGGTGGTTGTTTTCCTAAATATAGCAATGTCGTTGTTTTCCTGAATATGGGAATGGAATGGAAGTGTATGTAGCCTGTGTGCGTGTGTGTGTGTACTCGGTGGTACCGCGTAAATGTGAAATGGTACTCCCAAAGAAAAAAGTTGGGAACCTTGGAGTACGGTCAACCGAAAAAATAAATAATATAAAAATAAATAATATACCTCTCTCGGGGCTTAATTTTCCACCCAGAGATATGCTAAAACCTCAGAGCTTCCGGGACTTTGCCCGTGAACCCCACCCGGAAGGCCTCGCGCTTCGCGCTCGGTTTCGCGCTGCGTGCGAAAATCTTCCCCAAACATTTTCCTCTGCCCTCAGTTTGCCCCCCTCCCCAAGTCTGACATTCTGGTGCCGCCACTGTGTAAACCACTGTCAATGAAATCAGTAATGCTGTCATACTTTAATGTGCTATTCGATGTGATTTAGACACCACAGGTTTGGATCGACAAAACAAAGGAATACCGATGTCCTTCCGCACATGGAGGTATTCTCTTTTCATGTGCCTCAATAAATGATCTGAAGTATTCAGCATGAAGAATTACACGAAGAATTAATGCCTTGGGTCAGTACAGTATATCGTAGCCTACTGTTAAATATTACTTAACATGAACATAGGGGCTTATTTTCGAGTTTCTCTTTTTAATACTGTGTGATTGTATCGACGTTCAATAACCGAATTTGGCATTTCACCGCATATCTAAGAAAATCTCATACGACTAGTTCCTCTCTATCAACAGGTTGAGGGACTTTCCGATTGAGGGCATAATTCAAGAACAAATTAAAGTTAAAACATCCTTATCCATTAACGATACCATATTTACAGGTTTTTCAAACTGCAGGAACAACTTTTCAGTCAAGGGCTACCGAACTGTCAATGACGAGAACTTCTTGGAATATGTTGCTAATTCAGACTTTGCTGACCTTAAATCACCTTTGACCTCCATGAAAATTAATATGGATCATCTTTTCACAATGTAATAGCTACGCAGTCATTTTGTGTTTCCAGTAACTTTTCCTTCTTAAGATACTGTGATTACAAGGTTTTATCAAATATGACTTCTAATGATCTCAATATTTCAGACCTTCACACCTTCTGGTTACCTTCTGGTAACTTTCTGGTAACCTTCTGAATATCTAAAATGATTTTAGACCTCCATGTGAAACAATAAAGGTCATCTTTTTACAATGGAATAGCTACTCTCCCACTTTGGACTTACAGCAACTTTCAGGTGTTAAGATACTGTGTTTACAAAACTTTTTTTTAAAAAATACAACCTCCAACTGACCTAAGACCACTATTACCAATTTCTGAATTTATCTACTTACGAAAATGTACCAATATTTTCAGTGAAGTTCCAGCCACACTATCTTTACTAAAAGGTTTTCAGACTTTCACCTCTGGTGACTTCATATAACATTGGACCCCGGTGAAAACAACAGAGATCATTTACCAAGAATACAATACCTACACGTAATGTTAGAATTAACAGATTTCCCTTCTTGAGTTATCGCGTTTACAAACCAAGACATCAAATGACCTCAAATGAGCTTTGACCTTCACCAAAATCAACAGAATTCTTGTATGGGCAATGATGTACACCTACACTCTTAATGGGAGATCTGACCAAGTTTTCCTTTTCGAGATACTGTGTTTACAATAGTGTCACACTTTAACCCCTGGTGACTTGAAATGACCTTTTATCTCCACTACAGTCGAGAGGAATTGTAATTAATGTGATACTTTTACGCGTACCACATATGACATTTGTCCCATCTTCCCTTCTTGACATACAGTGTTCACAAGGTTTTCACAGTCTGACCCTTCTTCATCTCAAATGAAATTTGTCTTCCACCAAAATTAATAGGGGTGTTGCACTCAATGTCATTCACCAACACACCACATATGACATTTTCCCAAGCTTCTCTCCTTGAGATACTGTGTATACAAGGTTTTCACAAATCGACCCTGTTGACATCAAATGACCTTTGACCTCAATCAAAGTCGCAGAAAGTTTTATACTTAATGTGGAGCACTAACATACCACATATGACATTTGCCCAAGCTTCAATTCTTGAGATATCGGTTTACAAGATAGGCGTCACAAACACACATACACGCACACACTGATGCGTGGTTACAAAGTTTACGGATTGCATCGAAACCAAAACGCATAGCAGTGAGCTGTAAACACCGAGTGTGATTGTCAATTGTAGGTTGACATGCAGCTAAATAGAATGGGCGGTGATGCAGTGTGCAGAAATTAACGTTCATTGCATCGTTGTTTCTACTTAATGCTATAATTATTAGGCTAAAAACTGACTGTAGAACACGTAGCTATTTTTTTTTTAAATAGCTAAACATTTTTTGCAAAACAACCAAATAATTATAAAATGTTTGAAAAACAAGCTCATCATTGATGTTTAGTGCATTGCATCAGTGTTTCTATAGTACGGCAATGTAATAATTAGATAAACACTGTCTGTGGAATGTTTACGTATCATAACTTTGTTGCATATGCACCTAATAACTCTAACTGAAACCACGAGGGTTTACTTTAAATGTTTGGTTTTTGTATATATTGGAATTGCCTAGTTACATTACCCAATTACTTGAAAAGATCTGGAAACTAGTTGAATGACATAATTTGTTGACAAATTTTCTTAAAGATAAGACGAAAAGTTTATCAATATAGTGAAATAAAATCTTTGTAGAGATTTCTGTTGTACATACCTGGACCTGTATGAAAAAAAGAAAATACCACAAATTAGGAAAATTTCGTTGCAAACAATACCAAAACTGTAGCTGGTTCATTAATTTGAAATATATTTTCGTCTCCTTTGGGAGTTAAATAAATCTTTAAAACAGTAGTATCATAAAGACTACATTAGTACCAGTGTCATGTGATTCAATTCGTTGGACATGTTTTGTTTGGACACAATTACATATGTTAGATATAATCCATTGTTTTCATATGCCAAAAATGAAACAAATCTGGCATTGTCATTTTATGTAGTTCCATGTAAAGTTCCATATCCCATGTAACAAGTAACAATGGGTAATAGTTTCCTTAATATGTCATATTCCTAATACTCAATTTTGCAGATACAATTGTCGTTAAATGCTCTTCCCCTATCGTTAAATATCCTTGAAATGAGCAAATTTAGGTTGAACGTTAAAACAATATTTAAATCCTAAATACTTCACAAGAAAGGTGATGTAAAATAAAGTGTACTTGCTTACGCTTCATCACAGATATTGAATTGCAGTGGGATATGTGCATTTCGTATTTGCCTTTCATCAATTGTTTCCACAATCAACCGATAAAAATAAATACTAAAACGCCATTTGTAAAATAATCTCTCATATTCTAAACGTATAGACATAGAAACACCAGTTAGAAACCACTTTAAAAATTCAACAACCGTACGTGATACAATTTTCTAAAGAATTTTGTGAAACAATGCATCAATAGTCAAATGTCGAAATAACTTGTAGGAAAATCCTTTCCGTTTGACGTTGTACTTACCAGGACCTGAGATAAAAAGGAAAATCACACAACATGTAACGTGTGTTGGAAGCAGACCGTTCATTACCTAATAATGTGCAAATATGGACAGTAATTATATTAAGCTATATTAAGTATATAGTATAACTACTATAGTCCATTCAAAGACGTAGCCATGTAAAATCTGAATGTGTCTATTGACTGCACAAACGGTGCAATATAGTAAGTAATAATGAGTAGCTTTTCCTTTTTACCTGTTTGCTATTTTATTCTCAATTTCACATACCGTTGTTGTAAAGTTTAATGTACACGTTCTTGAAATTTAAAACAACGACAACAATTTATTTATGAATATCATACATTATAGTGTAACTTAATGCCTAGGTCACATTTAAGACGTCGGTTTGTCACGGCCGACTTATCCCATTTCTAGGCATCGGCAGGCGTTTACAGATCAGAGAAACTTCAGCCTATAACCCCTACACATTACAAAGGGGTCGAGACGGGGCTAGGGAAGTGACCGGGAGTGATCGGTCAATTTTTCTGAATAAATGCTCAATTTTATGAGCTATCCTCAACTGGTCTCTGGCTGGTCTCGGCTGGCCGAACGACTCTTGTGTCCGGACGGGCATCGGTAAGACCTCTTACGATTACCAGGGGAATGACTGGAATCCAGTGGGCATGGATCACTGTGTGTGTGTGTGTGTGATCATAACATGTAGGAACCTTAATCAATTGGATTCGCTTCCTTGTGAACCCCATAAGAAGAAGGGCGAGGAAAAGGGCGCCAATTCCTCTAAAAGCCCAGAAGATTGCGCTGAAAACTATTAGCTTTAAGTAGTTCGTTACAGGTATCGTCACAGATTCGGTGACAGAAAAATAGAAGAATAGAAGCTAAGAAGGCAATAGCGGGTGCATAGCTGGGTTATGTCACGACCCTTGAGAAATGATGGGAACCAGGCAAAGCCCTAAAAGAAAGAAACTTCGTGCATACTTAACTCAGAAAACGTAACGGTAAAATAAGAACTCCATAACTTTTAGGTAAACTTTTACACACAGTAAATGTAAGTTCCTATGTTGTGTATATAACAATTTTACTAAAATGTAGTAAAATTTACCAAAATTATGTAGAATTTACATATACCGTTTACATTAATTATATGTACAATTTATGGAGTTCTTATTTCACATAATTTAGGTAAACAGTATATGTAAATTCTACATAATTTTGGTAAATTTTACAACATTTTAGTGGAATTGTCATATACACAATGTAAAACTTACATTAACTGTGTGTAAATTTTACCTAAAAGTTATGGAGTTCTTATTTTACCGTTACGTTTGTGGGTATTCCAACAAATCCAACAGAGATAATGACAGTGGTTAATCATGGCAGCCGTGAGCAATTCCTATCATTGCATTGTAGATGTTATGTTGTATATATCAAACAGAGAAAAAGTTAAATGAAGGGACAGTTGTAGGCGATGCCGATGATCTCGTTAAGTTTATTTGAACGTTTACATATATTGAACCAATTTATTTCATAAAACAACTATAACAAAGTTGATGGGAAGTCTATTGAAAAGGGTAGATTAAATAACCATTCCGGTGGAAAATAAAGATTTCAGTAGTAGTGACTGCTTCTAGAGGAAATAAAAGTGTTATCAACAACTTAGTAATTGTTTTTTCTAAACGAAGAGTACATATTGATATTAAACTGTAAAATTTGGATATTTTTTTGCTAGCATATTGATATTGAACTGTAACTTGTTAATATTATTCTTAAATTTATGAAATAAAAGGCGCGCATTCTCAGTCAACGCCGATATCTTCAAACGAATAATAAACTTTTACGGCGTTTCTCTACATTTGAGCATACAATTTTTTTTTTAGTGACATGCCAATATTTCAATGTAACATGTTGATATTCTTCTCTGACATGTTGATATATATTTATAACACATTTGATTTTTCCGTTGGCATAGTGATGTTAAGCTGTAACATATTGATATTTATTCTAGCCTATTCAATTTTTTCTAACATTTTGAAACACATGACGCTCCGTAGACGAGCACCCTATATGTAGGGACATATGAAAGTCGGTTTAAGTGTCGGACAAGTACCTGCCGGAGACCAGCCGAGGCTTCGTTCGTGAAGTTGGGCCAAGAGTTATATGTGACCCTGGCATAATTCGTGCTTGTTTCATCATCCATATAAGGAAACGGGTTGAGACACAAATCTTAAAATTATAAGGAGTATTAAGAACAATGGAAGGAAATTCTGTTCGACAGTGAAAAAGCTTAATCGTAAATACAATTTTATAAATTCTTGCCTTTCAATTTGTGGGAATTGTCTCAATGGCTGATTCATTTTATACACATGTTATATGTTAAAGAGGAAGATGAAATATGTATACTTGCATGTTCCTGGTGCTGTGCATTGAAGGAAAACAAAACATTTTATCAGCGTTATAGTCATGACTTAGGCTGCTATATCAATCAAAACGAATATCAAGTAATTTGTAAACAGGATAGGATATTAAGCAGAACTCCTTTAGATTTCTCTAGCCCAATGGACAAAATTCCTTTCAAGTTGAAGTAATTTAGGGTAGGACTGAGTACTCGAATTAGCATCATACTACTGAAATAATGTTTGCATTTATTATCCTATTCCTGATTTGAATAAGATCAGCAATGACGCAAGGGTAAGGGAACTCCTTAAAATGACTTTACTTTTGATCTTCTTGATATTATCGTCTGTAAAATAAAGTATTTTCATTATACTCACTAATGCTTTTGCTGATTCCTATGGAGAAATTGAAACATAGAAAAAATGAAAACTGTTAGAATTTTGTATTTCCCCATCAGGAATCCAAGGAAGTGCTTGTGTAATAAGTGTATGGATGTGCAGGTATTCCTTTCGTGTAATTTACATATTTTAAAAATTTCGTACAGTTTGATGCATTCTAAGTAGAATTCTGACATTCGACGATACGAAATCATACGCGTAATTGTCATCCAAAGTCAAGTTCTCTAGTGAATATCTGGTAAATACCACACTAAGAGACGACAAAGACCGTGCACTATATGAATTTCTGTGCACTTTGTAATTGATAGCTGGTGGATGTTACGTACTCCCTATAGTCGGTACTCCACATAGTCAGTAATCCTAATATAAACGTGTTCTGTCATAGCAGGCGCTGCACAATGTGTTTGCGTACCTGGACTTTCTCGGGTAATGTTTCAACATGGAGTTGTTATTTCCGTTCTTGAAAATGCGTATTAGCATCGCGGAGTCAGAGTACTCACAAAGCGAAAGTTGATTCACAATACATGCAGAATACGGACACTGCTTTGAAAACTTAGCACACTGCATAAATATACCATCACTTTACATACAATACTATCACATTACATCAGTGATATCAGTGTCCGACTCAGAGCATTTAAGCTAGATATCGGTAACCCCTTGCAATTGATAGCACCGGGTGTATGTAGGAGTTTTCCTTCCCGTGGAACAAACAAACAGGCTCGACTATGTGTACACAGGCTGTGTACGTTACATAGAGGAAGGAATTTTACATAGCCTACACTTGCAATTGGTCATTGGATTCATTGAATTGAATTAACACAATTTAGACAATCATGGTTGCAACCAGTTGGGCATTACGTGTACATACGGTTATGACGTCAGGTGATGTAAAGGAGTCTGATGAAGAACCGTATATGTTGATCAAGTGTATTATACATTCAAGGATGTGACTTTAAATTAGATCATCACGGCTCGATCAGTTTTGTTGACCGATCTCTACTAGTGTAGTCTCGGATGAGTGCATGAAAAGAATACTCTTTGGATACAACCTTTGTATACACGTATGCATTACAAACTGAAACGGCGGCTTGAGTATGTGTATGAATACCTAAATACATCATTTAGTTGGTGATCTTTATTTGCATGAACTTGAATGCATGCGCAAAGAGGTAAAACTTCGTGAAATGATCACGTAAGCCTAGAAACTGCTCTTGCAGTTTCTATCGATATAAAATGTTTCAGTAAACCTAGGCTCTAATGTTCTTCAAACAGATGTACTTAGTATCGAAAGATTCATGTTACTATAACACCTTGTTATTTTATCATCAGAAGAAAACATGCTTGCATATAGCCATCATATAATGATGAAACTTACCCAGGCAACAGGCAACGACTAACAGCGTCATTGTCATCTGTAATACCCTAAAAGAGGACATATTTCTTGTTACGATTGACAAATCCTGTTCGCAAATTTACCTCCAAGACGAACTTTCAAATTGTGGGTTGTTCAAATTTCAAATTGGTTTGTGTGCATTTGTCTTAGGGTGCACTGCTAAAGTGAGGGAGCTATATAAAAATGTGAAAGATACACAAGATTGTAATCTGGCGAGAGAAGTTTTCCAGTCTGTTTGACAAAACTTATCTAACAGTTTTCAACATTTATATCAGGGAGTTATACGAACCAGGAATGTTTGTCAATGTTTTGCTGTACAATGTGAACATTGTTTCGCAATGTATTACTGATCAAGTCTATCCAAAGGTAACATAAATACTTTCACACTTTTGTTTAACCAATCAAACTCGTTTTTACTTTTTGCTAAGATGTCCCACCATTATTTCTCATTATCTTTCATAATTTGTCATTGTAAAGAGACAAGTGCAGCGCAATATTACTTTTATGAGGTTATTTTTACACTTAAAATTGAGAATTTAGTGCATATCTAATATATTACATTTACTTCTGACACTCATGGTAACTCATTGTGTTTGTCACTGGTTCTGTATTCTCCACTAGGCTAGCTGTTTACAGAATTTTATCTAACTGCATCCTTTAGTGTAACATTAATTGTGCGTTTAAATTAAACAGCTCTTCGTCAGTTGTACGTAATGAAAGGGAGCAGTCCAAAAAGTCGACTGGCACGTAGTTACTACCGAGTACGTGCATGATTGCTCATCAAAGCTAAATCTCTGTTGAGCCCTGTTTTGTGTAGCAAACTGATGATACAAGTCAATAACAGCTGTTACAAAAGTTGGTGTGTAATACCATCTCAGAGTAGCTGAAGATGTCCAGAGTTTTAATCTTCTTACGAATGACGAAACACGAAAAACGAATTCTTACGAATACGAATAACGAATAAATTATTAAGAAATTGATCTCAACGAATTCACCCCTGTGTTTTCCCCAATGTGTTTACGCTTGTATGAAACATACGTTTATTTCTTAAAGTATTTTGCAGTTGTTAGGGGCTTGAAAAAAAAAAAATCAACGTATTCTTCTCGATATACGTTAAATTCTTGAAAAGTGGCCCGTAAAAGAAACACCAGCTATATTTACCAAATCGCACTCCATCTGACTTACAAAAACGTATTTCACCATCGGTTTTGTATTTCGTATTAAGATTATTCTACCAAGAGACCTAGGTAAGAACCCCCCCCCCCCCCCCCGTTTCTTTCAAGAACGTTCCATTTACACACTCAGAATAAAGCTCTGACAAATCTGGAAGAAGGTTCAGCAAAGGTTTAAACGTCAGATCAGCTTGATGAAATATTTTTCTGCCTAGAATTTATTTGGATAAGCAATTTGTCTTTCTTTAATTTTCTAATTATATATATGAGGTGATCATCATGACGATGTACTCCGTCTCAGTTTTCCTCAGTGCAAGGTGAGTGCATTCTCTCCTAACAACTTAACTTACCATTAACTAGCTTTCACATATCTACGCTTGTCTAGTTTAGTTCATTTTAATTTGTGTGCAGTGTGAGTTCAGTGCATACATTGTACTTGAAATATATAAAAAAATATATACATACATTTGGTCATTGACATGTGCCTGTATCTGAATCATTTCATAAACATCTTAAGTGACTTTAGTATTCTAAAGAGATCTTATATCTTTTTCTAAATCTGATTTATACGTATGTTTTGTTCTTCTTGCTTGCATTGTCAAATTTTCCTCTTTTGGTTTAATGTAATGTCAATCCGCGAAGCATAATATTGTTAAAATCGGACATATAAAACTCTGACAGTGACAACGTATTGTGGCATTAGGAAGTATATGTCCTAGGTCAAGCCATAAATATGAGTGAATTCGAATATATTTGATAATTATACATTCATTGAACTTCAGGGTGTGATTTGTTCAACAAAATTTGCATTAATTCATTTCTTCTGCTCAGCCTCGTGGAAAGGTGACGATACATTGAAAACAAAATGATATTCCAAGAGAAAAAAAAAGAACTGACTTTCAATCACGTTACGACTTGGTTTCGATTTAGCATAATCAAGAGGTGATTCTCTGTTGTAGTTTCTCATCGATATTTTGGCACATACTCATAAAAAATGAAAATTTCTCCGTCTTTTATTGTTTTTGTCCAGTATTTCTTGCTAACCAGAGAGAGGGAGAGAATCACGTCCTTTATTATATTTGCAAATTTTCTTTAGAGACAAATAATTTAAATAAGGCACCCTTGCATTCCCTCAAACGTAAAAATCCATGAGATCTCACTCTGTGTAAACTCCGAGGTACCAAACTGATCTTGTGACCTACACATGCACTTATAATAATTCAGCATCTTTTAAATCACTGGCCTTTAACTTAAGGACACCCCCTCCCCATTATATACTTATATACGTTGTTCCGCAACAAACCGATTCTTCCTAATAAAGTGAATCGAAAGGAACAAAAAAATGAAAGATATATATATAGGTGGATGTGCTTCTAAATAGGAACATGCGATAGGTCCATGCATATTCCCAGTTCGAGCATTTCCTGAAAAATCTTGAGTTCTTGCCAGTATCATTTTCTGCAAGTACTGTTCCACATATAACACAGAAACCTTTGTTTGTTCCTCAATACACATATCATGTTTCATGCTCCGATATTCTCTGAGGTGAATAGCCTTTGACTCATCGCCACCCTCTCCTCTTTGACTTCATGCTTGAATAACATTGCATTTTGAAATCGAGACATCCCTCTTAGTTGTGAAGCATTTATTGGCGGCACCAAGATTTTAGAATCAGAGGACAAATGGGGCGGGGCAAATAAAACATTTTTGGGGAGGGGACGAATGGAGAGTGCACCGTACATAAACAGGGAATAGATATACACATTGTATCTCTGGGGACAACTTGAGACAAACGTTCTTACTGACGGGTATGCGATTTCCTTTATGGCCGCCACTAGTGGCATTTGAATTTGTTCATGGAAGTAAGGCAATGAGTTTTATTTGCCCGTTTAGAACATGTGAAAGAGGGCATAAGGTTGGTGGTCGACCATGTTGCAATCCAAAATGGCCGACATTCCCCGATGACCCATTTGTTGATTATTATCAAAGTCAACATATATGATATATTGATCAAAATATGTTAAAGAAACATATTTTCAAGATCTCCAGTTTAGCCTGCTGTTGAACAACCTTCCATTTCATACTCTCGATACCCCAGTTAGTTGGCGTGCCTAGTTTCATTATGTCGTCATTATTTGAAGATTTTACCTAAAATTGAACGCTTAACTGGCCTACTATTTCTGCTTAAGCCGAACATCAGCTATAAATGACTGAAGGGAAATACGTAAACATTTGCTTCACCCGAAAAAAGAAATCATATGTGCAAAATCAATTTTGCGGGTACAGACAGACATATAATTCAAAAGAAAGAAAGACGGCGGTCTTCTTTTCACCAAATTAAGTTCCTCAGAGATAGAATTGCTCTTCATGAAAGCTTTCTTTACCCAAACTGACAAATATTCAAATGATGCATATTCTACCACTCATCTTATGTATAATGCTTTGGGAGACAAAGTTTTTGTACATGTTCATTGACTGAATAGTGCAAAATGAATAATGATAGTGTCTTTGAATGGCATGTTGGTGCATTGTCAACCTCCATGTCGGTATTGCCATTATGCCTAAGAGTTCGATGTTTTCATAAAACGTATTCCTGTCGAATATCTGGGATGCATATGACTACTTTTAATCGCAGAAGGATCAAAATCGAAGGATGAAATTAATTTGTTTTGGGGACCACACTAGTGGTGAAGTGATATGGGGGAGAATCCCCTTCCAGTTTGTAAAATTTTCTATACCTGAAATCACCCGAGCTGCTATGTGGTAAACAAAAGTCTATCAATAAGAAGAATAAGGTTCTTGTAAAAAATTTTTTTTTCTCTTGGCCCACCTTTGGGAGAGGTCGGCACCATGGCTCGGATGCAGCACCATCCTCGGGGTATACCAGCAGCAGGACACGGCATAATAAATTCTGTCATGTTTTCTAGGCGCTAAATCGAGAAAATTCAATTAAGGTTATCTAGAAGACGAGCCTCAATTTAACAAGACACTGTAGTTGTTGTTGCATGGTCTAAATGGTGGTAGACGAGGTATTGCTATGTATAAATTATCTATTGCAATGAGTCGTGAGTAGGGCTTGTTTCATGCATTCAGTGAACAACATTCAACATTATGGCTTCTTGAAGAGAATATGAACACAAAATCCTTTACTCATAGGACACGCCGATTAGAGGTTAGGTTTTCTTTTTGAGAGAAGGCTCATTGGAATTAAGCTGTTCTTTTTTTTTCAACTTAGCTTTTTAATGTTTTGCTTTCTAATATTTTGGCTGTTACAAACAGTTTTTGTACCTATTTTCATTTTATGGATTTGTATGGGTTTTACGGTTAATATGGAGGAAAACTGATTAGTACATTGTGCTCAAAAATCGCATTAGTCGAAATTACTTTAATTCGTCTTTTGTCAATGTCAATGTTATGTCTTTTTTACATTTTACATATCAAGGATTTAATAGAACACCCTTACTCACCCCAATTTGTATGGTAGTGAAGTTGTTTTATTTATTATTTAAGTTCTTAAATAAAAACTATAAACCAGGCATGAATGTACAGACCTATTTATAATACTTATTTTACCGAGAAAAGTAGGAACTAGAAAATGTGGTGACGAATATATCGCAACCACCTACTGTCCATGATTGCTCCTGCCCCAGATTATTTTGGAATGTCTACGCTCTAGCAGCTTACAAAAACATGCAAAAGAAAAATAAAGAATCATCTCGTCAAATGGCAATTTTCGTAAAATAGACATTTTGATGACTGAATAAACTCTTTAAAATGACAAAAATCTAAAATTTGTCATGTTGAAGTTATTCAGCATCTTTTTTTAAAAAGGAAAAAAGTAAGGGGAATTGTCATTTGTCAAGATAGGACACCTTGTCAAAATGGCAAAATTTGGAAAATTGTGATTTGACCGAGTGATAACATCTGGTCAAATTGTCAAACTTCACAAAACTGCCATTTTCCTGATTTCTAACGTCTGGTCAAAATGATGAAATTCGAAAAATTGCCATTTTGTCATTATTACGAGTTCCACTAGTCTAGAGAGTAGGAATTGTAACAATAAGGTTAGC
Source organism: Stichopus chloronotus (assembly GCA_021234535.1). NCBI lineage: Eukaryota > Metazoa > Echinodermata > Holothuroidea > Aspidochirotida > Stichopodidae > Stichopus > Stichopus chloronotus. The sequence continues at coordinate 10,886,897 of CM037847.1, forward strand.
TTCACTGTATGCTCGTAAAATCGATGCGCAGTAAACAAGCCGTATTCATTTTTCCCAGTTGAAATGATCGACCGTGACTCGCCCGTTTTGGTGTTCTAATTCCGCAAAATGACAATTTTCCGAATTTCGCCATTTTGCCAAGATAATCTATATAACTCGACAAGATGACAATTTTCCTAATTTTTGCTATTTTGACGAGATGTTCTAACTCAGCAAAATAACAATTTTTGGAATTTTCCCATCTTAGCAAGATGTTCTTACTCGACAAAATGACCACTTTGTTTTTGCTATTTTGCTTTTTTTTTTATTTTGATAAGTTGTTTTATCTCACTAAATGACAATTTGGCGAAATGTTTGAACTCCATAAAATGACAATTTTTGGAATTCCGCTATTTTGGCAAGATGTTCTATGTCAAAGCAATAACAATTTTCCGAAGTTTGCCGTTTTGCTGAGTTGTTTTTATCTCTGCAGAATGACAATATCTCGAATTGTTTGACTTTGACGAAATATTGTAACTCGAAAAATGACAATTTTCAGAATTTTAGTGTTTTACAAAGTTAAATAAATCGCCAAAGTTATGTCATTTTGAAGACTTTATTTAAGTCTTTGAAATGTCAATTTTACAAAAATTGTCCTTTTACCGAGATGATTCTTTTTCTTTTGCATTTCCCCTTCTATGCTTCCCCTTGGTAAACAGGCTCAGTGTCATGGTAGTGTGCGACCATCTGTACTATCCCTGCGGAGGAGGGACTGCCACCATGTATGGAGGTACGTGATACACCGTCGGAACAATTATCACGCTTGCCTTTACGGCATGACGTTGGGAGTTTGACTCACTCAAGTCTTAAATTGTAAAAGTACAAAACTGAAGAAATAAAAACCGGTCTTATTAGGCCATATCCAAACCACAAAGAAGTCTCGTTCCCTTCTACATGATCCGCTTAACACGAGCTCAGTTGTAGTCCAAACAACTGGAAGTGGATCAAGAAACATTGAACGAAAGAACTGCCTCTCGAAAATGAGAAGCGTGCCTAGATACTGTCCGTGACGTCATGGATAGTACAACTAACAGAACAAAGCAATTTCTTTAGTCTGGGAAAAATCTTCCTAAAGAACTCATTTTACTCCGTCTTTTATTTAAAACCAAGTCAAGTGTATCAAATCAAGTTTTCTAAGGACATTGTACTAGTCTTGGTATGAATAAATATATTTGTAACAATGACTCAAGTAACTTATTTAGTGTTGAATACCGTTCGTAATTTTGTTTTATCTAAAACCATATATATGTAAAAAGTACAATACCGTATTCCGTAGGCCTACCACTGCATATAAGGTGGAAAGGAGGGGGGGGGGGGGGAGAACTGAAGATTGTCAGCTGGTATTTCCATCCATTTATGATGTTAGCTTTTACATTTTTATTGTGTACACTGCTATCCTTTGGCAAAAGTTTGGTCAACAGGCTCAGAGGAGTAAATATTCCCTCCCATGCGCATTTTCCATCAGTTGGCTCTGTCTGAATTGTCAGTTTTTTAAATTTTTCAGATGTACCTCTTGGCTAATTCCACTTTGACTAAGTGCCATCAATGCATTCAGGGGGTTGCATTTTACCTACGAAGGGGCATTTTCGCTGGAGCCTGGGAACCACCTTCATGCACACTATATTGCTACCAGCTGATACCCATGTCCTGACTCACAGTCAAGGTCTAAGTATATTTTTTAATAAGACTAAGCATCAGTTGAATAATACAGATTAACGTGAGGTGGAATCTCATGGAATTGATCGTTTCAGGTAACACAAGAATGCCACATTTCAATTGATTTGCACTGAATAACATATAAGAAAATTAGGGATGTGGCTTTCTGAGAGAACCCATAATGGTCACGTGAATGTTTATTTTCAATGTGTATCGTTTGATTAATCACTGTAGTTCGATTCAAATCCTTACCGTGATTAAAGAAATTATAAAGTTGTTTAATCAAGTTAAAAATTGGTTTTTTATGTCTCTTTCCATGTCCCACAGTATAGTTCTTTGGCCTCTGTCACCGGTTAACATGGAATAAAAGACAAAAGCAAAACAATAACAGACAAATATACCATACTTCCGTACAATACCATGCAATATCTTGAAAGTATTGAGAGTCTGCAAATCGACAATCGAAAGTCTTTGCCCATCACCTGTTGATTCTGTCAAATCTTAGCGATGATGTTTTAGCTGTGACTGAAAATTAGTCGTTCATTTGGTGTATCTGTTTCTGAAGTTTCTGAAAGCAATAAACATGTACAAATTCGTATTCGTCATTGCTTGATTGATTCGTATACTGCAAGATACCACAATATATTGCTCATTGTGTGATATTTTCGATTGAAATGATGTGATGATAGCGGAATACATTAAACCAAAATGGGCAATAGACAATGATAAACAGTACCTTATCAAGCAAGACGAATGAACAAAACATATGATTAAAAGAACAGTTTAAAAGTCAGCCTTGAGATTTTTATGTCACCCACAACGTGCTAAAATGTATGTCTCGAGACGACCTTTGCTGCATGGAATATGACGTGATATCCAGACATACCATGATGGTTAGGGTATATGTTACCTTCGAAGGCATAAGCATGTATGGTATCATATGAGGATTGACTGTGTTTATGTACTGAGATTTACATGGACGGACATGAACAAGTGCAAACAAACATTTTCCAAATAAAATGTTTGTAAATGAATGATTAATAGTCGAATCCTTGTGACAATACTTGAAATATCTGAGATGTACAACTGGAGTATATAATGGAGCACATGTACGTTACTGGAAAATGCTCTTGTTACGTCGATGTGCACGTGCTTACGTACCTCAGGAAACACGTGTGAGTCAGTGCAGGTAGATGTGCTGGTAAACACAAAGGGAAATAATACTACTAGAATTATAGTTTTCAAAGACGAAATAGGTGCCACAGCTATTCGTTATCCGGCATTTTTCTCAAATGAATTAGAAACAGTGCAACGATTAACGCTTATTGTTAACAACAAACTGAAAAAATTCCAAAACTCAATGTGCAGAAATTCTGGAAGTTCTTCATCTTTCAAATAAGATGTGTGATGTGAGGGCATACGACACCCTAAGGTAAAAGTAAACGATACTACACAAGGATAGACATGTTAAACCTGCTTAAGGCTAAGCTACAATTGTTAGGAGAAAATGCACTCACTTTCCACAAATCACAGATCACTGAGACGGGGAAAACCTAATTTACAAAGTAAGAAATTTCAAACACCGAACAGAAAAAAATCCAATTTGAACCCCTGCACAGTTATGCAGGTAGTAACATTTGTATGTCATCATCATTCGTTTTGAAATATATTATATTGCTTCATGGTGGGTAGCTAACGTTCAATGTAAAGGCGCAAGCGCTCGCCCCCTGGACTCTAAAATTAGAGCTGTAAAACTGGTTAGTTGTTATCAAAGTTCTTTGAAGTGCAAATCGCGTGTTGAAGTATCACGTATAATCGCGTAAAGGACAAAAATGAACTCCCCTAGAACACTAAAACTATCAACCAGCATTCAGGGGAAAAAAGGTAATTTGCTCCGTTGATGAAGCAAATTGTTTTGGGGCTGGTGTGGATGCGGAAGAGATTTCCTTGCCATTTTTATCTTCATGGATTATCCTGAAAGGGTTCTGAAATTGAATAGAACATCGCATATTTCTAAAGAAAGATCAGGGACTGCTAAGTATGTCGTGAAAAGATCACTTTAAACAATAGACCTAGCATCGAAAATCTTACTGATCTACCTTACAAATCTTACTGATCTCTCTGAAAGGACACAAAGATACTATCTTAGAACACTAACACTACCAACCAGCATTCAGGGAGAAAAAGCAATTTGCTCACACTCCGTCGGTGAAGCAAATTGTTTTTCGGCTGGTATGGATGCGGAAGAGATTTCCTTTTTATTTTTATCTTCATGTACTATTCTGAAAGGGGTCTGCAATTGAATACATTCAGAAAGCACGGCAAATGCATTTTAAAATGATTAAGTTACAAATGTAAGGACACGTTGTCTCACAAGTCCACCGAGACATTTGGAAACCTCTAGTTGTTTTGATTCTTTGCTTCGGTTGCAGCAAATGTAAGGAGAAGAGAGTAAGAACTTTCTTGTTACAAGCATTTCGTTCAAGTAATAAAATAATGAAAATGCATTTTAAAGCTCAAGTGAATCAATAACTGCAGGAATGTAGCAAGATGAGGTGTTTTAAATATAATTAGTTTTGATAGCATAATGTAATAAAAATATGTATATCAAAAACAGAAAATATCATTAAAACATGACAAACAAAGAAAGTAACTACAGTTGTTATTAAACTATTCAAATTAAAAAACCAAAACATTAGAAATAGCTTTATCGATCGCTCCAAAGCCTTTATGCCGATTCATCATTGAGCAGCAAACTGTGGCAAACTTATTAATATAAACTAGTACTAAAACTATTTTTAAACAGAAGTTTCCAACATTTTGAATAATTTATCGTTGTGGGTGTCTATAACTTATAGTTTGTAAATACATATTTTACTGAACAAAATACTACTCTTTCTATTAAACCCAGAGACAAGAACGTTTGCTGTGTCTGCAGGGGTGAACAACCATATGAATAATTGAAAAAAAGTTATAACACCATCAAGAGACGTATTAAAATACACTTGATAATGATAATCACAGAATCTCTTAATTGCAAAGAAAGTAAATATTTTCGTGTGTTATATAAGCTATGATGATTTTCAATTTATCTCGCTGCTTTCATGATCCATGGTGGGTCTACTATAATGATTAAGAATTGTCACTCGTCGCTTTATAATAGAATCATAAATTAAAGATGGCAAGGTAACAGCACAACGATGGTATCCGTCTTTGAAATTCTCCCCCACCCCCTCCGAGCTTCCCTACTATAGATAATTAGTCTTCATATTCTTACAGTGTTCTGCCCAGTCTAAACCAAAATGGCACACAGTATACAAAACCTTGCTAGTAACAAAACGGAAAGATTCAATATAACCAAGTAAATTTTGTGAATCACGTTCCAACTAAAAGTGGTAAATGTAAGTGGAAATTTGAAGGGAGTACTAATTTAACTGATAAATTTATGTACAAAAATCAGTGTCTCGTACATTCTCCAATGTCTGGGAAGAAGCAACATTAATGTAAAGTCTTTTGGGTGTGTCTTTGACATAATGTGTATGAGCTACAATTAGCAGTGTGGGTTCATGGGGTGTATGAGGCCTTCGATATAAAAAATAACATGTTCAACCCCTTCCTACTCTGTCCCTGTTGCAACCCCCAAAAGAAGTGGTACACTGGTAACACTTATCAATACCTATGAACTAACATAAAACATGAATAGGATTGTAGTTTTTATGGGCCAAACTTTTACTTTCTAAAGAATCGTTCTTAAGACAACCCATTAATTTTAGAGCAAGAACCACTCCTAGACCCTCACTGCTGTCACTTGCTACAACACAATCTGATACATACTATAAGTATGGCGTGGAATGTGATTCTACACAATGGAGTTGCATGCTCAACCTACAATTGACAATACTCAGTCAGGATTCGCAATAGATTTACAGCATGGATGCCAGGTTTCATTAGTCACAAAAAGCCGAATCAGCCGCCAAACGGCGTATATGGTACCACATGTCACGATCAATAAATATATCATTATATTTTTAAGAAGAGCATGAGACGTCGTATGCGTTCAGATTTGTTTGCAAAAATTTCTTAAAACATTATGAAAACAGAGTATGCTGTAATGGCGACATATGCTATCTCACCAAAGATGTCTATTTTTTACAGTACGGTGCACAATACGTGCCGGTGTAACTGCATAGTTTGTCAAATTTTGGTGTGTGAGAGCTGACATCCCATTGAAATTGATACAAAATGGAGAAAAAGGTGCTTCACTGGAGAAAACGGCAGAAAACCGGCAAATCGTAGTTTGGCGTCACCTTCAAATATGGTCCGGCCAAGTTTTCCGCGCAAAAACGCCACACTAGCAACACTGATTTACGTGATGGATTCCATGAGGTTTGAAGAATAAAGTGACAAGTCTCCACTTCATTGAGTAATGATTCATGAGGATAAAATCAGTGGGTAAGGGGCTCTCACGGAAGCACTGTTACTGAAAACAATGTCCCGTCCACGACATGTTGTTGCCGACTGGACATTTTTCCTTCAATAATTACGTAGGTGACATGAATGCAGTGACGAAAAGACTGTAGCCATAGGAGTGTTAAGTTGTAGTCAGACAGAGAATCCCAAAAGAAAGAAAAGGAACAATCTTTAATTAATGAAAACGTTTTGAAGCTATCGCGGGGGGACCATTTAAATTGTCACTAATTAATTAGCACTAATTACCAGTGAAGCAGAAATATTGAAGTCTGATGATTCATGATGTGCGCTTTTGGGTGCTTGAGATTTCCTCACTACGTTTTTAATCATTTTCTTCTGACCTACTCTTCAGTACCAGGAAATGTAACGTCGAGTCCGAGTTTCATTTGTTCATTTCTTAATAACCATAAGAGTCTTTGTTTAAGTAAAAGATTTAAGCTTGGCACTTTGAGTTGTTCACTTGGATAATTGACCAATTACAGGTGGACATTTTACGTTTGAAATGAACACATTCAAGTCCAGATTACTGTGCAATGGTCTTTGTAGAGGGGGATGCACTTTTTCTTTGTTGACGGTTGCATCACGTAAAATACACCAGGCGGTACGTTGCGACCAGTTAATTACCTAGGTATTAAACAGGGTTGGATGATACTGTTAGCTACATTCATGAGCAAACGGAATACCGAGTGAAGATTGATCAAAAGAATTAAACGCGTGTTTCCATTTGTTAGATATATTATGTTACATATATTAATTTGAAATTTTGATCTATGTGGAGAAATCTTTAAGTAGAGGAACTGTAGTAATACATTACCAAATCAGATACCGAAGGAGATTTCACCTTGAAATTAACAATAACGGTTTGATTTTCGAAATTACCCTATTGATATAATTTGTAGTATACTTTAAAGATGTCGACAATATCTTGAATGTAATGAACTTCCTTACACGAAAGTAGTTCTGATTGGCATTCCAAAGTAAGCATATATTGTCGAAGTCCGACTTGTTGCAAATCTAATTGTAAGTGAAATGTTCTCGACGTTAGTTAGTCAACGTTTCAAAAAAAAAAGACATTATAATATAATGTCTTCTCATTTCGTCAACCAGATGTCAGCGAGTAGCGTACGGTTATTTAAATGGTAGAGTTCCCCATACTTCTTTTCTACACTCGCAAGGCTATAAAAACGAATTTGCTAAAGTTGGTCGAATGACGCCCTTACGTCAGATGCTACATATAGGTCGTGGAAAAGAGTATAAATTGACACAAAGGACAGCTGCTGCCGTTCAGTGCAAAATTAACCTGACTGCGAAGAGACGCCCATAAATCACGAAATTGAAGAAAGCGGAAACGTGGAGGACATGGCAAGCAAAACCTTCTTGGTGAGTTGCCCTCTAATTCCTTTCGATGATCAGTCCTAATTTTGAGCTCTTTATTAATCTCTAGATATCCTTTTCAGTACTTATAATAAATATGAATATTTTTGGTAAAAATTATAGACTCAAATTTGGAAAGTATTTTCATTCTCATTACATAACTGAAACTTACCAAGTCATAACTGACTATTACAAATTCTCCCCACTTTGACGTATTCTCTTTTACGTAACGCATAAAGGAATTTCTTAAAATACTTTGCAGTATTTAAACTTGAAAATACCAACGTGTTTCACATTCTGTTTTTTTTTTTTGTTCAATATGTTTCATTAATTTTAGGTACCCCTTCATGAAAACATTAAGTGTGGTTAACCATTTACAGTCCATTTGAATTACAAACTGATCTTCATTAACAAATGATCCCGCTATTGAATCAATCTATGATATTGACAGTATTTCTACCCAGAAACCTAGATAAGAAATACCTTCCCCCCCCCCCCCTCTTTCCAAGAAACGTATACATACATACTCAAACCAATGCTGTGGCAAATCGTTAAGATTCTGGGAAAATGTTTAAGTCAGGTCTGGTTGATTACATATTTATCGGCACAGAATTTATGTGTATAAACAATTTGCTGCCAAATTTATTTATTTATTTATTTTTGTTTGGTTATTTCTCTTCATTAGGTAGTCATCGTGACGGTCTTCGCCGTTTCAGTGATGTTTTCGTCAGTGCAAGGTGAGTGCATTCTCTCCTTACAACTTCAACTTGTTTATGTTTCACCTGTGACTATCCTGGTGTAGCTAAGCTTTCAAGTTAGTGTGACATATTAGTTCACAGCTCACAACATTTTGGAAACATGGTGAATTTCCAGTGTTTTCTACGTATTGAGTGATTGAAATGTTTTGATTTAACAATAAAGTTTCATCATCAAATTTTTCTAATTTCTTTTAAGGACAATGCGAGATGATGGAAAAATGCTGCAAATATTTTACCTTCAACGATTATGAATGCAGTTGTATGTTTCCGTTTTGTCTACCTCAGGAAAACTGTTGCGAAGATGCATACAAGTGCACACCGACGTATGTAAACACAAGTAACAAGAGTATCATTAACAACATAGTGTATTTTAACAGATTAATAAAACAAATTCAGCCGGCCACTGATCCTTCTTCAGGTGTTAGATCAAAGTGACTGTTTCTCACTTCGTTCAAAAGTTAATCAGGTCAGGCGCGAGTCTGACCCCTTGACCTCACAAAATTTCATGTGTAATCAATGAAAAAGAAATCGTTAAATCATTTCATCGAAATCTGCCCAATTTTACGTTTAATTTTGTCAAATTCATGATATTTTACATCTAGGTATGACATAAATACTTCCATCGCTGACGTTTGCGAGGACAAAAAATTCATGCTTAAAAACAGTGCAAACGGCTTACACGGCTTAATTTTGCCAACAACTTTGAGATTAATATATGCGACTTACAAACAAGGTACCACACTTGGCCTAAAATATCCAAAACATGGGTGAAAAAGCAGACTTACAAGAAAACGTTACCCTAATTTGCTTTTACATAATGCAACCATCAGGAGACGTAATCAATGCTTACTACGGTTAGTCCTAGTTGAAACCTACCCCTGCCCCGTAAAGCACTACGACACGCTCACAATCATCGAAATAAGAAGTACACAACTGATAGACTTGCGATCTTGGGATTCAATGCAGTGCAGACCAAAATACGATGGGTAGTTTACTTTAAAAAATTAGCAATATAGTAAATACTTGTATGACAGAATAATTAATGACTGGTCAATAAATTTTCATTAATTACTTCAAAAATTCTTCATTTCCATTAAAAAAAAAACTGTTAACAGACGTTAGTCAATAGCTAAAACACATAGCGTAATTTGAAGAAACAGAAAGCCAACCACCCGTTATCGTAATTGGATGTACCTAACTAATATTCTTGTAGATTCGGTTTTCAACGATGCAGAACTTATTAAAATACGAATTTGGCCGTATTTTGTTACAAATAGAGGTATACCGTATAACTTCATAACGCAACAATATTAATATAGACAGATTTGTTCAACATGTTAACCTTTATGAATGAAGATGGTGCATGCCTGGAATACAGGATCTAAGTTCAGTTTATCCTAACACACCGAAGACCATAGTGCAAATCATTTTCATTGGGAAGAGGTGGACCTTTAGAAGTCGTTATGATAATTGAAGGAAATCTAATTCCGATGCTTCGGTAGATTTCTTTCTTCACTACCTTATACTATGTAAGTCACTACTTTATACTATAGTAGTCACGTTACGTTAGCTAGATTTTAGATAGCGCTGTATGTATCTCGTGAAAGTTCCCACAATAGCATTTTACATGTAAAATGAAGAATTCTGCACATGCTAAATATGACCATTTACTTCAGAATTTATAGGTGAAAATTTTTTCACATAAATTAAAATTTAAAATTTTCTGAACACTGAAATGTAATCAATTGTCACATACACAGTTTGATATGCAATTGTAGTAGATTAGCAAAATGCCTCTCGGTCTCTTCATGTTAGTGACTTACATTTTGTTCCACCCGCTTTAAGATTTCAGATTATATGATATCTGAATAGAAGCACCCCCATAGTTTGACGACTTATACTTTCAGTACGATCGTGGGTAACGGTTCCGACCATTTTTTATATTTTTTTTTGTACTGAAAGTTTATAGAAATGACGAGATTTTAGAGATCATCTCAGTTCATATCTTACACAGTGACGGGGGCTATGAAGATTGCACAAAAAACTGTCAAACCGCCGGTGAGACCTATTGAGTTAGGGAACCCTAGATCTTCCCATGACGGTTCCTTTGTTTTGAATGAATAAACAGTCATGAAAGTAAAAAAAACGTTATTTTGAAAAAACAAAATCAATAAGAGAAAAAAAATTGAAATCAACAAATTTCTCATTGTGGCTACTGGAAAGAAATTTATGTGTACGAATCAAATTGCTTCCATAATCAGATCATGACTCTTTGTCAATTCATTTTTTATTTCTTTCTATCTAAAGGCAGGCAAGGAACCCATGCTATAGCCATGATAATGGCGATGTGTGTATGCGAGGGTGTGTGTGCACGTGATGCAAGAAGAAAAAGTTGCTTGAAGAATGTTGGTGGTGTGTAGGTAGTCCATTGTGAGTAGATGAACCAGGCCTACTAATATTCCGGTAGGTCAAAGTTCATTTGAGGTCACCGGAGAGATGCTCTGAAAATAGATTGCGGGAAATATCTCAATAACTGAATGTTGGCTGAACTCACCATTGGCAGCCCTTGATGAGTAGTAGCTCTCTGTCAAGTTTTGACTAAGTGAAAAGTGAAAGGTCACACGAAGTCAGTAGAGGTTATAGTATAAAAAAACTTGTAAACATAGTATCTTAATGAGTGAAAGTCTTTAGAACTTCAAAGGTAGTGCATTGTTGGTTGATGATCCCTAGTAGTTTTCATGGATACCAAAAGTCATTCGAGGTCACAGGAGGTTAACGACAGTCTAAGTACTTATTAACGATGATATCCCAGCCGCTGAATGATGCAAGTGTTATGTTAGCATTGACAGCGCTTCATGAGAAGATGATCTCTGTCATTTTTATGTTGGTCAATGGTCACATAAGGTCAGCAGAAGTCATAGTTTGACAACCTAGCATATATGTTATCTCAAGAAGGGTGAGACATTTGAACCCCAAACTGCATGTTGGTTGCACTTTGCTTTTCATACATATTGGCGAGAAATCACCAAATTCTTTGACTTTCTGGTTGAATTGTAATTATACATTTAGATTGTTGAAGAACATATTTGAAAGGTTTCTCCTTCACCAGAAATCGTCTTCTGCAATGCTATCAAAATTCCAAAACGTCTTACATTTGCTCTCTGCTCGATCTCTTTCTAAAACTGGTCAGGAAAGAATATCCTATTCTGTCTCTACACAAGGAATTCAAATACAATTTTTGCAGACCCCAATTCTTTTCAAAAGACAGCTCGATAATCTACACTGACCAACTGATTGTCGGGGCAAAACGAAAAACTAAGAACTCCAATATCAGACCTGTAGCCAGGAGGGGGGGGGGGGGCTCGAACGACCCACCCCAACTTGAGGGAGGTCCATTTTTCCGGCCCTGTGTTTGAAGGGTCAGCTATGAAATATTTTTTATCTTGACATATTGAGGCCCATTTTCCGTTCACTTTTAGCAGGAAGATGAAACCTTCCCACTTATGTTATAAAATGTATACACACCCAAACTGACCACAATATCTCATCACCACATACATACACTATGTGGGGTGATGAGATAATAAGCTCAAAAATGCGCATGCATGATTATGTCATTGTGGCCGTGGATATCATTGAACTAGATATAATACAAAGTTCGGGACACACTGCCATGACAACCTGCGACAGGACGGCGACCACGACGGCGACACGACGGCGACCCACCGCGTCTGCTGTGGTCGTGACGGTGTGACCGGTTCCACGACTAGAGTTCAGTTGTGTCGTTAGTCGTCGCCGGGCCAGATTAAATATGTTCAATCATAGTCGGGTGCAGTCGGTGCATTGTAAGCCCTGTTCAAACCGCCACGACTACCAAAGAGTGTCTACTCAGGCGCGTAGCCAAGAAGGGGGCGAAAGAGGCGACCCCCCCCCCCTTGGCCATATTGTGGTATTTGCTTTAATAGGAACTTACGCCAGAAATACCCAGGAGCATAGGCATTGCCAGGGAAAGGAGGGCGAAAAGGGTGACCCTGCTTGATTCATTTTCGCTTTTTTCCCGCAATATCGCTAAATAGTAATTCCCTCAATTTATGTGGCAGGCCTAACAAGGTAGGGGTGGAATGCAGGGTTGGGAGCATGTATGTATGCATGTAAAACACCCAGGAAGGGCCATTTTCTACTATCTGAGTGGTTTGTAGAGCCAAACGTTTCTTTGAATGCTCATCTCGGCATTGCATCATTTTTCACAGACTAATTGTTTTCTCAGTGATTGAGAAATTGTAGACATGAGATCTATATTTCAAGTTTGGTCTTTTGCAACTGAAAAGACTTGGGATGGGCTATTTCCGGCCATCTGGGGGTTTGTAAAACTCAAAATTTTCTTGGACGCTCGGCGCCAACTGGTGGTGGCGATCCGCTTAGATAGTCTTCACGAGTTCGCACCCCGCCCTTGACATATTCCTGCCTACCCCCCTGTGTCTACTATTTATGTAAACTGTCTACGACAGGAGGTCTTTTGTAGTCCTCTAAAATGCTCCAGATTGCGGTAAATCTGCAGATTTCAAAATTGTCCCTGGGAACTACCCCCAGACCCTAGCAACTGCATGCTTACGCCACTCGCCAGCCTCTTCCGTACTTATCCATGGTAACGTTTAAACACGGTTCAGGGTTTGCGATTACATGAGTACTGATCCCAGCATTCTTCTAAGCCACTCTTATTATTCTCAGGCCTAATTTACTAAATTGCGACATTTCCTATGTATTTTATCTAATTTTGCGTATCATTTGTACAATGTAACCTCCAAACGTCCACCTCCTTCTGAGCACAATTTAGAAGTGGAACGAACAAATGCACTTTGATTTCGATGAATTCATTATGAGACTTTCTCAATGAATGTGACATCTGACATATTGCATAAGACAAGTAAGTGCAATATGCTTGTTTTTTTTTTTGTAATATTACAATCTTGTATCATATCATCAATTGAAGTGCGGAATGACATCTGCTGACCTAGGTTGATGACTTATAGTGTAGGTACCCATCCGAATATGCACAACTCCATACTACAGAGACATATCTATGATATTTACTACGTACCAAGTATCAAATCTGTGCAAGCTTCTCTTTTTAAATATCTTGTTCACAGAGTTGTTTCGACATGACCCCTGCTGACCTCAAATGACGTTTGACCTTCACCAAAAACGATAACCTCTTTGTACTCAATATACTGCCCCCACTTACCATGACATAGGCCTATGTGCAAGTTTCTTCTCCTGAGGTATCGTGTTTGCAAAATTTTCGCAATTTTCCCAATTACCATGACAGGCCTATGTGCAAGTTTCGTCTCTCGAGGTACTGTTATTGCAAAGTTTTCCCATTTTGATACCTTTTCATCTCAACTAATGTTTGATCTTCACCAAACAAAACAGGCTATTTGTAATCAATAATGTACCTTTGCATACCAAGCTTTTCTTCTTCAAAAAATTGCATTTGCAGCTTTCGATCCCTCTTGACCCAAATGACCTTCGACCTCCAAAACATTACGCTTCTTGTGCTACATAAGGTACAACCACATATGACATATGACACATGTGCAAGATCTCCCCCCTCCCCTAGATATTGGGTTTACAATGTGTTCACTATTTGTTCCCTTCACCCCAAATAACCTTTGACCTTCTTCTTGTACGCAATACCATTCGCCCACATACCAAATATGAGGTCTGTACATGCTCTCATCTTGAGATATCGTGTACACAAGGTTCTCGCTATATAACTCCTGTGACCACAAGGGACGGTTGACCTCCACAATAAACAGTAGACTTCTTCAAATATGAGATCCGTACAATATTTCCTTCTTGAGACATCATGCTTATAAGGTTTTCACTGTTTGACCCAAATGACCCCATATGATTTCTGACCTCTAACAAAACAATAGGTTTCTTGCACCTGTCTTGCACCAAATATGAGCTCTTTACAAGGTTCCGTTGTTGAAATATCGTGTTAACAGTAGGCGCCATTCCAGATTAGCGTGTGCGGCAAGTGATTTTAACCAGAGAGGGCGGTTCCTGGTTATCATATGACAAACCTCCTGATAGACCTCCTTGCAGCTACGCCAGTCACGAGATACGCGTGAGCTTGGAGGGAAGTACGAGGCTCCCTATCCCGCCAACGACTGCGACCCGCTCAAGACAGTGTTCCTAGGAGCACACATTAATACAGCTGCAAAGGTTACTATGTCATCGAAACCGAAAAGCAGTATACGCCTCAACAAAGCTGAGTAACCATTCACAAAGCATTTTATTAGAGACAGTCACAGGCTACACAGTGTCAGTCAATCACCCATGACAATATAACGCAACATAGAAAAATATCGCGCTAGAACTGAAGTAATTATCGCAGCTACTTCACGTGGACACGGAGTTGAACAAAGATGTACGGTATGTTTCATCCATAACTTTAACTTTTGCAAGAATTGAGTAACAGGAATTTTGAAGGGTACAAGACTTTATGTTATTTATTTGTTAAAATGTACTATGTTAGAGTCAAAGGCATTATTTGCTAATCTATTTAAAGGCTGTATTGCATCACCCTAAGCTATATTTTTACCTCCCTGAAAGGAAAATTCTCAACTGGTTCTAAGTTACAGCACTCTTAGATTGACAGCAAATTCGAAAGATGCAGAGCAGCTTGTATTACACAGGGTACACAGGGATCCATTGTTTTGATTACACATGTGGAGGAATGTAAGACAGGCTGAGGGAGGGACTAGAGGCAGGTGGTTGGGAGAATTGAAACTGTCTGGGGTGATGCATTACAGCATCTAAGTATATGTTATTACGTTATAATATTTTCATTGACCTATAAGTTACTATTTGTTCAAAGTATAAAATGAAATGGATAACCTCTTATTTTCCTTTTTGTTTCTTTTTTTTTCCGTTTCTTCTCGTTCCTTTTTCTTTTTCTCTTCTTCTTATGCATCCGTATAAAGGAATTATTTCTTACAAGATTTCCGCATGTAATTTCTTGTCCTCCACAAGACAAAATGTTTGATCACTGTATGCATTATTTAAAAAGCACACCAATCAGAAATTGCACATGTGTAAATATTGTTTTTAGTAAAGCAAGAGAAATTCCTAATTAACAAACGATGCAATTATAAATTATCTGTAATGTACGATATACAAGAAAACAGAAAGAAATAAAATATGGATGAAAAATTTTCATATGTTACATATATGTCACACACACACGCACACACACACATGTATAAAGAATATACATATATATATATATATATATATATATATATATATATATATATATATATATATATATATATATATATATATATATATATATATATATATATATATATATATATATATATATATATATATATATATATGTATATTCTTTCGACTTCAGAATTTGAATTTTCCCACTTTGCCTTATTTCTTTCCTTCTTTACAGCCTTACTTGAGGATACCTCGGGATACAGACAGATGTTGCGAAAGAAGATTAACGACTAATTCTAGGGGTGATTGGTAAAGACTTTCGATTGTCTTTTGCATTTTCTCATAAATAATATGCTCATAAAATAATCAAATTCTCTCTGTCATTGCATTGCTCTCGTCTCTTATTTCTTGTTAACCAGTACGAACACGAAAACTTCGTCCATAAGTTTCTTACTAAATTTTCTTCAGTGGCAAATGATTTTAATTGTGGCGTTCTTGCGTGACTTGAAACCTCCAAATCTATGAGACCCTTTCCTGCGTAAACTCCTTGTTACTGAACTGATCCTCTTTGCTGCTGTTTTTTAAAATTATCCGCAAAGTGCCAGAAAGATTCGGATGACTTCGTTAGAATCCTCAGGTAAGGTCACATGACTAAAATTGAAAAGATATGTACATATTGCCCAGTAATATTCGTGTTTTTGTGTTACAGTGTATGGGACCATGCATGTCAGGGCTTACGTCGCATCGATGAATAAGTATTGAACTCCAAGAAGCTGACCTTTATGACAAAAAGTTGCTCTTTTTACTCGTAATGAGGTTAATATTATCTCTTAGAAATTTACCATCAAACGGTAAGAAGGTTGCGTCGTCCCTGATAATTTAAGGAATACATAAGAAAAACGTGATTGTAAATAGGAAAAAAGGGGATTGTAAATACGAGTGTATTAAGAACGTTATGCAACATTCAAGAAAAAAAAAATGCATGAAACGAAAGATAACTATAGATTGAAAATGCGGTTCTTCTTCAAGAAGAATATGATTATAACAACGACGTAGGAAGAGGAACTTGAGCCCCAGTTCAAAACATGCATGGCGGAGATATCCTTTTTCCTCAACTATAGTTTCCAAGGACGGAAAGTCCTTTCGAAAGTCCAGAGAGACCGAGAAGTGCCATTTCCTGCAATCTGAATTTGTAATGGCAAGTGAAATAGAGATGTATATTCGTCAGTCAGTTGTCGCGTGAAAATTGAAAATATACAACACTAATCAAATCACAAAGTGGAACTGCAAAGGGATTGACAGTCTTATTAAATTATTAAATTACTGTCGAAATAAAGTATGGATCTTCTGTAAACACAATATTGGAAGTTGGATCTACATTTTAAAGATGTGGTGTTATTTCGAGGTGTAATTTAATTTGTTTCGTTGAAGTGACGTTTCAAATTAGGATAAAGTCTAGCCTATAGGCAAGGGTAGAAAAACCTTCAAAGAACCAGAAATGTGATAGGGACACATGAACAATGGACAATGTTTCAGGAATGATGTCACTCTACTTTCAATAAAATTGAGTACTTTGTCTGAAGTAATACCGGTTCAGTTAATAGACCTACCTATGTGTGTTTTATTCTAGCGCTGGGGATGTGTCCGCCAGTCTCCATTCCATGCACTGCAATGCTAGGATCTTCGGCGTGAGCAACAACTCTCTCCTGGAGTAGACTGTTTACCTCGGCGTTCCGACGCACCAACAAAATTCACCCTTACATCTTGTAAGGCCTAGCCTCATCACTGTACATTTTGTACTGCAAACTACTACAAACCGCAGCCTCAAAAGTTTGCACTGTAGCGTTTTTCCACTTGATTCACATTAGGTCCAACACAAAAGATGATTATTTCCTGGGAATTTTGAAAGAACGTGTGTAGCTGTGTGTTGGAAGCACAATCATCGTACAGGAGGTTAGGTTATGTTGCATTATGAGGTATTTGTGTGTGTGTGTTTGTTGGCGCATGAACGCCAGGTATGACAAGATATGTGGAGTAGACTATTCCTCATCCTGGCACCCCTCCTGCCCCCTCCCCCTAAAACAGTGCATTACAAACAATAATAACCCAAGTCACTGACTTGGTGATTCCATGAAAATTTTTTATGAGAACTGTTAGTATGCATGTATTGCTGACTTGACAACCTTGCAGATACCTGGTAGTATCAAATGACCTGTGCCTATATAGTTCAAAGCAACTTCCATTTTTTAAGATACAAGGCTTTGATCTTGGCCAAACAATGTTATAAAAATGTAGGAATGAACTTACGATGAAAGCACATACTTTTGCTTAATAAAAAAGCTCATAACAAATCAACGATACTTCCAAGAATTTTTGCCAATCCAGTTGTACTTTTGAGCAAGGGTATTTGACAGACAGTAACTCATGGTTCAACGCACTGTATCCTCCACAGTCCTACATCTGATCAAAGAAAGATGGCGTACCTGTTGAATTGAAAGAAAAGGCAATTTTGTGATTTTTTTTGTGTTACCATTAGCATTGTTTTATAATCTTTTCCTCCAACCGGGGGGGGGGGGGAGGGAGTTCCTGCAAAATTCATGGATTTCCAGAGAAAGTGGGTCAAAAAGTTTTCTTAGCTAGAGTCATACCAATATTCTTTTCAATTGAGCATATAACAAAGTTATTGATTAGACCATCAACATCAACTCTTGAGTAGTGCAGGTACTACATGTACACAACTACAACAACATTACTAATTGTCAACCACGACAGCACCAGATACTGACTATGTAAGCAAAGAATGCATTGTCTTATATATGAGCAAAATATTCATTGTACGTACCAGAGCTTTGTCCAGTGTTTTGCTACTCTTCGGTTGTTCATCCAACTCTGTGACCACTTCTGTCGTCTGGAGCGGAAAATGGAATCTATCAGACAGGTCGTCGTCATCTTTTTTGCCACCTGCAAGGAGGATCTCAACTTTCTTTGTGGAATCATTCACCTTTGAAGTTAGGTCATCCACTTTGGCATTGAGAGTTTCCAACAGAAACAGAAGTTTCCTTTCTGTTGGCGAAACTGTAAAAGGTGAAAATGTTCAGAACTTCAGATACTATGTCTAGAAGATAGTAAAATGCTTCAGCAGCATTCATCAACCCTGCAAACATGAAGTCAGTTATGGAAATTAATATATCTAAAAAGCTTGGTTGTCGGGGTGTCTGATGCAACTCTTCCTGTACTTTTCTGTCGGTTTGCCTTGTCAACGGGGAGAACACTGGAGTGGTTGGCAGTGGAGGCAAAGTGTCACAATTTGCAACACCGGTGGTTGGAGAAACATGTTGCTTTTTCCTCCTCGGTGGACTGGCAACAAGGGGCTTCAATATCACTCTCACTATGTGAGAGGCATCGTCTGTTAGCTCTGTAATAAAATGATAAACATATGGCATTCAGAATACAATCCTTTGAATTCAATTGCTTTTTAACTAACAACATGTTGATTTTTTTTTCTTTTCCTGCTGTGCTGTCGAAGTATAGAGAAGTTATATTGAACCTGAAAGTCCAAGGAATTAGTGATTCCTTGCCAATATTCATTGCTGAAGTTCATGCACCAAGTAATTAATTCCTTAGATATTGTAAGCCTGCACTGCATATAATGTACTGTACCGGCTGCTGACCTAAAGGGTGATCTTTCATCCGGACCAACAGAAATCTTAACCAAGAGCTTGGGATAGTACACCCACTGTACTCACTACCAACCTTTACTCCATAAGGTTTCAAGACCCCATGGGGCCTACCACCTCCAAGAAATCTACTAGAGACAACATTGAACAATCCCCTTTAAGGTCATCTCCTTACTCTAAACAAATCCACAGAAATTGACCTCTCTGCCACCACAGAGTTAAAGAGGGTACATTTCAAAAAGATTTTGTGAGACTTTCACTGGGAAGGTGGCACAACATTAGTTAAATAAATCAAAAGATACTCCTCTACCCACCACGCTACCCTACCCAACATGACTGAAGTTCGGGCAACATATAGCTCCTGAAACATTGCAAACAAGGTTTGTCCATATTTAACCCACTGATGACCTCAGACGACTTTGATGTATACGACATCACTACCAAACACAGTAGGGGACATCTTCTGATCTGGGCTGACTGTGTACCAAATATGATATGAATCTCATGAACAGTTCTTAAGATAGTGTGTGAACAAACTTTTAGTAGCAGAGCAACATTTGACACCACTCACTTTGCATATTAATGAGCTGCCACATTTTAATATTGTATCATGATACTGTTTACTTTAGCTATTACATCATTATCGAACAAAGTATGAAAACAAATGAACATTCGGTTGTCAAACTATGGACATTTGATGATTTCCACTTTAAGCCCCACCTACTCATTAATATGCAAGACATCACTACCAAAAACAATAGGGATCATCTACTCACAATGGACAATCTACCCACCAGCCTTGAAGTCTGAATGCCTTTCCATTCTTGAGATATCTTGTTTTTATGCCAAGGCAGCACACAGTCACACACATACTGTACACACACCATCGCATAGATTCCTTTGACCTTTGAAAAATGGAAACATGAAAAAAGTAAAGAGCACGTCTTTAACAAAAAGAGTAAGAAGTATTATTGAATTAGTCACAGTTTCTATATGCATTTACAGGGATGAAATTTAGCGGTCGTCAGGTCGTCCGAGACGACCAAAATTTCTGTAGGACGACCAAAGTTGCTACCTCAGGTTGTCCTTTGGACGACCAAATTTTACCCCTGGTCATTTACATTGTGACACAATGCGCACAACCCAACACCGAGATGCAACCAAAATATTTAACACACATGAACTCCATTCCAAAACACATGTTGTCATTCACAAAAAACCGCCAAAACAACCTGAAATCCACAGTACGTACAACGCCAAACAAACAGCCTCAGTGTACGATCATGTTTTAACCGATTTTACTGTACTGTTCATGCACCTACTGTACACAGCAAGTACCAGATAGATGACTCGCAGTTGAAGAATTCGGCCATTTTTCTTGCTTAAACACTACGCTATCTCTGCCACGTGCAAGGTGAGCTGGTGCAAATATTGTAGAGTTTGAGTTTTTAAACCCCCATAATTTGGGTTAGTCCAAGTAGTACGTAATTCAACCAATCACAGTGCAGAATTTTCCTGCTAGCCTACAATGTATTTGGGATCAACAAAATGGATTGCTCCAATAGAGGGGGGAAATATTTTAGAACTGTCTGATTCTCCGGGATTATGTTCTCGCGCCGGCGTGGGGAAAAAAATTCCTTGGAAAGGAAAGTGGACTGGTGGAATGAGGTGACAGTTGAAGCAAATAGGATTCGGATAAGCCATTCAGATGATGAGTGTCGTCTGTTTATAGCATTGGTGTGTGTTCAATAGACACTTCATGCATACGACTGTCAGATTTTGATTCAAAAGGAATGAATTTTCTAAATAGTAACAGTACCATTCCAGATTAGAAATGCATCATATTTTGATTTGAAACAAACAATATATTATACAGAGATTTTCTTCTATATGATATATACTTAACAGCATCAGTGATCCTAGATATTGACATTTTTTTATTATCAAAGTGAAAAGGTGGAATTTTAACGGCCTCCTTCTGGAAAGCCCCCTCCCCTTTCCTTTGGAAAAACCCTGAGCATTACTTTTAAGTTACAAGTCAGTAGTATAATTTATCTGTGGAAAGTTTCAACCTGTATAAGAAAGACAAAAAAAAACATGGTCTCAAATGCGCAAAATGCACATTTCTTATTTTTATATAATCTAACTGTGGAAAGTTCAAAACTGTATAAGAAAGACAAAGTAAAACATGCTCTTGAACGTGCAAAATACACATTTTGCACATTTCTGATTTTTATATGTCCTTTGTGGAGGACGACCAAATTTTTGGGAGGACAACCAAATTTTTGCAGCTGGTTGTCCTTAGGACAACCATTTTCAGTTGCTTAAGGATCATCCCTGATTTACACTTACATTTGTTTTCTCTTCTGTGAATGACTTTCATCATCAGCCGAAGTTTGAAGACCAGACAGTTCTTCTGCAACATTTAGCTTCTTGGTAGATTTTTCATATGTATCTGAAATTAATATAACTGAAATGTGTAAGACATTTCTATTTTCAGTGGATAATGGTAGACACGATTCACATCACCATGAGCCTTTAATTTAAGAGATCCTTACAGTGCCAATCTTGCCAAAATGAGAAGCAACATTGGATCAATAACTTTCTAATGTGTGAAAGGGTCTTGCAGTATTGAAATATACATATACATACAAGGTTGAAGGTAGAAAAACATTCAGTGATAAGAATTATTCCACCTGGCACCTGCTACCACTTCCTCTTCAAGCAAGTAAAATTTTACCTATGATAACCCCCAAGTAACCTGTTATGCTTCTGTAGGTATTAGAAAGAGAATAACTGCTAATGTATCTATATACCTCCTCTATACAGAACACGCACTGGAAAGAGTGGCCAATCATCTTGAGGCATTACAAATTTTACTCATAAAAAAATTGTTAGAAAAACGTCGGGTACAGCCGATGAAGTTTAGGTTTATTCTTGAGAGGATTATATCGATTTTAGCTGACCACAAACGTGTCGGAAGTGTCGGCAATGGAAAGAAAGTACTGGGAAAGTTGGTGTGTGGAAAAATCTCACTACAGTTCAAGTTTAACATCAAATGTGTTAGGCTAGTAATACTAGTATATTATAATGCCACCAAACTAACTAGCCTAACCATATGGTCTAACTTAGGCCTAGCCTAAGTTAGGCCCGTTAGTACTAGGCTATTCAAACTGCTCGGCAGGCGGCAAAACCAAATTTCGTAAACAACAAAGTTGAACCAGTTACCATTTTTACGATATAATGTGTCACTAAGACACTAGAAAGTTCAAATTAGATGTCAATTGATAGAAAAATACTCACCTACTGTCTACTTCGAAAATTAAGGATGGAATTGTGCTTCGTTCGTTGTTTTTATGGTTCTTTTTCTTGGCCAGTAAAGGGTGTCTGCATCCTGCAGCTGCGGGTTCTACACTGTACGCTATAAGTAACGCTATAGTACTAGCAAAGACAGTATAGCATCGTAAGGCGCGCCATACGCGTAAGGCGCTATAATGTTTTTGATTATTAATAACGTGCAGTGTAAATGGATTTGTATGCTAACCTTATTCCTAGTATGAAATGTCATTTTAAACTATACTTTCAATGTTCATAAATTCAGTAATACTGGTGGGATATATGTTTACTAATAAAGTATATTCAAATAAATTCCTGCAAACTCTTGAGCCAAAGTTTTGATTAAATTCTTTTCGATAATAAAACAAAACAGCCACTGTATTCAGGTTAATAACACACAACAATCATGTTTTCTGCCGTGTATAAACATCACATTCCAAAAAGAAAGGTTTTACAATTTGCACATTGGAAGTCAAGCATTTTTTATTTTCTCTTGCCACCAATTAATAATTTTCTAATGAATGTACATAATTGTTGGTTTATTTCATTGGTCCAACGTTGGGCCAATTTAAAAAATCCACAGTTGGTTACTTGTGGTCGGTACATTGTTGGGCCAACGGATGCTTGCCAACTGTTGGTTATCATACGTTGGTCCATTGTTGGCCCAATAACCACCGCCAACTGCGACCATTGCCAACGTTCGCCAATCAAATGCCAATGTTGGCCCAACGTATGTGTATTATCTGGGAAGCACGTACTTTGTGTAAGTAATAAAATAATGACAACACACTTTTGAGCTCAACTGGATCAATAGCAACTGCAAGAGAGTAACGACATTAGGTCTTATAAATATAATTAGTTGTGATACCAAAATGTAATAGAAATCTAACTGAAGAAAAAGAAAACTAACTGAAATCGTTGTTAAACCATTCCGTCTATGTCATTAGGCATAGCTTTACCGGTGGGTCCAAAAGAGTCCAAAGACCTATGCCGATCCATCATTGAGCAACAAATCCCTGAAATTTTATCTGTTGGGAATTTCTTACTAAAATCTATTCACTAAAACTATTCCTTAACAGAAGCGTTCATCAATCTGAATAATTAATCATTGTCTGTCCATTTCATTATAGTTTACTCTAAACTCAAACAGGATACTCTCTTTCAAACTGGATGAAACAAGAATGTCTGCTCTCTCTGCAGGGGTGGAAGATCGTATAAATAATTGAAAAACAAATAGCAACCCATTGAGAAACATGTTCAAATACATTTGAAAATAGTAATCACAAAATGTCACAATGGCAAATAGACTTCATATTTGCATGAGTTGTATAAGTTTTTTTTTTTTCAATTCATCTCACTTTATATATTTTACCATGGTGGGTCTACTAATCTTACACTGATCACGAACTGTCACTCGTCGCTTTCCAGTAGAATCAATTATTAAAGATGGTGAAGGAACAGCACATTAATTTTATTCGTCTATGAAATTCTCTCCCCCAGTTGCCCTACTACAGATAATTAGTCTCCACAAATTCTTACAGTGTTCTGCCCAATCTAAATCCAACTATCGCACATCATATGAAACTTTGCTAGTGACAAAAAACGGAAACTTTCGAGATCTGCAGTGGGTTAAAAAGTCAGTGACGTGGACGGGATATTTTCCAATGTCACGGATGGGACAACATTAATATGCAGTTCTCTGGATATCTCCTTGACATCAGGATGATTAGGATGAGCAATGACCAGTAGTGTAGGCTTCTGGGGGGTGTTTTAAGCCTCCACTGTAGAATAATATGTTTAACTCCATCCCTACTAAGTCCCTGTCGCAACGTCAAGAGGGCTGGTGCACTGGCACAACTTATCTATGACTATGAACGAATATCAACCATGTGATTGTGGTTTTTATGGAACAAGCGTTCACTTTCTTAACACTATTTTTAAGACAACCAACCTACCAAACCAACCCCCTATTATGTCCCCAATGCTGTCACTTGCTCCAACCCTGGGAGTCTCACCCAATCTGATACACGCTTCCAACATATATGCCATCGAACATGATTCTACGCAATAGAGTTGCTTGCTCAACCTTACTGTGCAGTAGCTAGCCAATGAAAAGACTCAGTCAGTCCCTTAATAGATTGACAGGATGGATCCCTTAAGGCTGACAGAATAACTGACAAGTCTGCCCCTCATTGATCAGGCGCTGTCACGGAGATACTGTCATTGAGAACATGTGCCGTGCAGTAGAGAAGGGAGAGATGGGGTTGTTATATTTTAATTAGTAAAAGAATCCCAAAACAACGAGAACTCAACATATAATGAGTTTTGTTGAACGTTTTGAAGCTGTCGCGGGTGGACATTTGAATTGTTATTAATTAATTACTACTAATTATCAGCACTGCAGAAACATTGAAGTTTATTCATGAACTGCCCTATGGCATGTATAAGATGTCCTTACTACTTTTTAATTAAAATATTATACATTTTAACTTGTTTACATGTATTATTGACTAATATCAGGTGGACAATTTACATATGAAATTAACACATTCAAGTTCAAGCTACTGTAGAATGGCCCATCTCTTTGTGGCGCTGTGCTAGTGGCAACGCAACTCGCACAGTGCTCCCAATTTTTACCTGTCTTTCTGATCTTTCATCTTGTCTATATTGCATGTGCTTTGTCCAAAGTGGTGGTTACGTGTACTGTTCCTTGTTCTCCTTTTTACTTTTTTACGTTTGCGTTTAGGTGCCAGAAACTTTCTTTCATCAACGACAACTGGGCTGTCCTGCACCTCGTCTCAGCTATATGAACTACCTGGTTTACCAGCAGTGAAGGTCTCATCTTTTGATTTTTCAACCATCCCAAAAGGACTACGTAAAAGAAAACGGGGTGTCTGGTGGAACACAAAGACAGATATGATCTCGTAAATTCAAACCGTTCTTGCCAGCAATTGTAATGGGAAAGTGCAATCTTTGGGCAATGGAATTTATGAACATTGCTCCAACGTATCGGAATGCAAGCTTGTTGTTATTTACTGAAACTTGGTTGAACGGCAATCACAGTGATACTTATGTAGCCATTGATGGCGTTACATTACTCAGCAAATTTCCATCGAAATTTTGGCTGTTAGTGTCTTAGTGTCTTATCTACCTCGAGAAATTTCTCTCGTTATTTTTCACACTGTATAGGCTGCCCTGGAGTTTTCGGACGTAATTCATGAATTTTACTCTAGTGTCCCAGATGCGCTTACCATTGTCGATGACGATTTAAATCACTGCAGCCTATGCAAAAAAAGCGTCCACTATCTTCATCATGTAACGTGTTCCAACCCGTTGTGAGGCTATTCTTTACTTACTTTCTTCAAACGTTAAAGTTGCGTACATTTCATTACAATTGCCCATCCTTGGTAAATCATAATCTGGTTCATCTGTTTCCAAAATACAAACCCGTTGTAAGGATGGTTAAGCCAACCATAGTAACGATTCAAAGGTGGTATGATGACACGATGGAACAAGTTAAAGTGGCTTTGGACTGTACAAATTGGGATGCATTTGTAAATAGTAATGACTTGTATGAACTCACACAATCTGTAAGTAATTACATTCATTTTTGTATTGAGATGACCATTCCATCTAAGGAGGTAAACGTCTATAATAAGTAATTATATATAATATTACTAGTGAACCATGGATTACAAAAAAGAGTAAAAAATATAGAGTAAGAAAGAAAGCCCTTTTCGGTAAAAAGGACAAGGAAGGTTTGAAACAAGTTCAGATGGAACTCAAAAGGGTCATTACAAATGAGTAACGAAACTATAAGGAAAAATATTTAGCGCAATTTCTCCAGTAATAATATGAAGAAAGCTTGTGAAGGTATTCGTCTGATAAGTGGGTAGTCAGCTCCGGGCTCTAGTGTTCCTGTTCCACACTCTGATGTAGCCTACGCAAATCAGTCAAATTCATTCTTTAATCGT
Organism: Stichopus chloronotus; assembly: GCA_021234535.1. Classification (NCBI taxonomy): domain Eukaryota; kingdom Metazoa; phylum Echinodermata; class Holothuroidea; order Aspidochirotida; family Stichopodidae; genus Stichopus; species Stichopus chloronotus. Next base: position 10,913,417 of record CM037847.1, read on the forward strand.
TTTGATAAATTAATTTTTTTTTTTACACTGCACACAACGAACTTGTCAGTGACTTATGTGATTCATATTGTAATATGGTTGTCAATGAGGATGATGTCAGGAAAAAATTTCTTGGGATTCACTCATCAAAGACCGTTGGTCCAGATAATCTTTCGACCCGTGTTTTATAACAGTGTGCTAATCAACTTTTTTCTAATATCAATAAATTTGTACAATTATCTTTAACTTTTCTTTCAAAATTTCTCTCAATTCACTCAATTCTGGCTTAATGGAAAGAGTCCTGTATTGCACTAGAGTCCTAAGTAAACAGCAATTTCATGTTTAAATGAGCTTCGCCCTATTGCCTTAACTGCAGTCCCAATGAGCATATGTAAAATGTTCTTTCTTGACTTTTGACTCATGTGGTCCAGTCCTTAGACACTTTTCTATTTGCATTTCAAAGTGGTCGCAGTTGCAAAGACGCACTACTTGTTCTTTTAGACCAGCTATATTCACACTTAAAGCGTAGTAGGTGATGGTTTTGATGTTTTTTCCATTTTTCGTCGGCATCTAATACCCTCCAACCGCATGCTTTGGTAAAGAAATTCGTACAAAAGAATTTTCCTGTTTGACTTGTTGGGTGGATCTTAAACTATCGTACAAATAGAACTCAATTTGGTAGACTGAATCCTATCGTTCAAGTAGTATCCAGTATAACAGTTCTTGCACCCTTCTTACATGCCCTTTACACGTCAGACTGTAGATCCTCTGAGAATGATTGCCCACTGTTCAAATTGGCCGATGATACAGCTATGGCCGGTGTTATTAGTTGTGATGACGGCAGAGCATATCTCCTCCAGCTCAATACTTTTGTTGATTACTGTGATTCTAATCTTGAAATAAACCTTGCGACAGACTACCTGTAATTGTTGTTCCATTTAGTCTACCTGTCTATCCTGTCTATTCTATCTATCCTATCCTATCTATCTATCTATCTGTCTATCTGTCTATCTGTCTATCTATCTATCTATTTATCTATCTATCCATCTATCTATCCATCTATTCATCATTTATCCATCCATAATTCTTTTAATCAAGGTATCGTAGTCTGATACATATATAAAGATAGTAAAAGTACGGCATATAAAAAAAATGTAAGAGCAGTTATTCCCATCAGGAATTTGGTATGATCTGTGAAGCAGACATCATTGTTCCCTAAAATGAATTTTGCATAACTTCTAATTACGTTGTTTTGGTTTTACTGATTTTGTAAAGCATGTTGACTAAATGTAAATGGAAATGCATCTTTCTTCGATGCGCTTATATGAACTCACGACTCCGGACCTCTTGATTAGGGATCGGAGCAATGTGACTAGGATTCGGACTGGGAGATATGAACTTGACTACAACACTGTTACCATTGGCAACTTGCATGAAAATAACTAATTGTTATGTTTATATTTCCGAGTTCGCCGAAAATCATGTTGATTGGTTTACAATAATTTAAAAATAGTTGAAACAAGTATTAACGAAACTTGGTGAAATAATGTGTAAGTACTGTGCCCTAGGTTTATCAGGTTTAAGCATCGCAACTAAGGTGACATTATACTTGCATTGGAGGTAAGTACAATTACTAGGACGCTATCTGAACTTCAGAATAAATACGCAGATAAAATGTATCACATTCCTGTAATTCAGAGCAAGTATTGTCATTTAAAAAAAAAAATGGGGTGCAGTGTTTACCTACAGCAATCACCGAAAACCAGAGAGACAAAGTATGTGTTGCAATGTATTTTTATTCCAAGTTTCTTTCATTCACGTCTCAAATCTCTTTTTGTGATAGGTGACGTGTTCTCTTCACTTAGGACAATAAGACAATTTCATATTGCAATGCTAACATGCCACTTATTAATTGGGCACGTGCTAAAAATGGTATAAATATCATATTCGTTGTTGGTACAAGAATCAAGAAAATATGTCAACAACAGACAAAACACATTGAAATATTTACAGCTACTGTGGAATCACATGATGGGTGAACTAATTTATGACACTGGTCAGTGGTGTATCAATACTACTACACTTTGTTCATTTTATTATGCCTCCATGAGGCATCGCATTAAAGTATTCATATTCACTTATGGGGGAGACATTTAATGTAAAAGTTATGTCCCTTATGATCTCTTAACACTAAGTTGACAAAATTCGTTAGGTCCTGGTGAGGCGCATGGTGGGAAAGCATTTTCATACCCATGCTGGACAACGACTGAACATGAGGGACAAACTGCCAATTAGTATAAAATACTCCAGGTATATTATCTTAGTAACTTCTAGTAACATTATCTACATTTTGCTTCAGAATATCTCTATTTGAAAGCAACATCAAGAACACATAATGTTAGTACTGATAATTTCTGATTACTTACGACTTAAAAACGTTAGTAATTTTTTAATGATAATATCGCTGTCTGTCTCCAACAATCTTAGACAGAAACTGGTACGCAGGCGTGTGGAATTGTATACTCTCAACGTTTTCTTATGCTTACTAACTTGGATGTTGAGTAACATAACCACACTAAGATTTATGTCTATGCAAGATGCAATGCGTCACATAAGGTAAGGTAGCAACGATGTGGAAAACTGTGTCGATACGATTACGCTTTTTAAGTACCTTCTACTCAAACAATGGGATGCTACATCAAAATATTGTATGATCGTAATGCCTCTATGCTAAAGTATTTGTAGCACTGTGAATTGGCGATCATTGTCCTTCTTGAATACACCTCAATGTACTTTCTGTGGTAAGAAAATAAGACGGATTGTGCTTTAGCTAAGACGCGTTAGCTCAATCTCTGTTACAAGTGGTTTTACTGTATTGTTCATTCCACGGATTATGACAAGTTTAAAGACAATGTAATTCAAGGACTTGATCTCAAAAACGAGTAAAGCTTGGCAATAATTTTTGAATCCCACAAGCACACAAGCGTTGTATTCACTTAGTCACTTCCCCTATCAGGTACAGTACAAAACGCGAATAAGTTAATATTACATTACAAAGTTAAAACTGCTCTGCGTCAGTAACATGTAACACGGCCAGCTGCTTTATCAGACAAGTAAAGAGGGCACTCGTTTTGATTAGCTGAGCCTAGAAAAAAATGGAGCATACTTTTGGGGGGCACTAAAAGGTCAATAGCGCCATTATGTAGAGTTACGTCTTCTGTGTTTTGTTTTCTGTACCTTCATACAATGTATTTTCTTTTCCTGAAGCTATAGAGGAGAGAGAATATTGGTGAAAGATACATCAGTACACATTGGATTTGAACTCATTATTAAAACATTTACTTAAGAAATTATTAACAGTGTACCCTAACCCGCGGCGCTAGGAGTGCACATGGAATATTGGTTTGCTCGAATTATTACAACCATCCTTGAGGCAATATTGTCTGCCGACTCGTCGAGCCTGTATCATCGTGTTATAACACAACACTGTTTGGATATCTATCATTAATGGTAAAAACTGTCAACGGTCATCTACCATTAACGGTAAGAACTGACCACGCCAGATGAATTGGGTAATATATTGGTAAGAGATAGCTTACCCGGTCACTCATTGACACCTCATACCTAGAAAGTGCCACTCTGATAAGCAAAGAAAATATCCATGACGTACTGGTGGCCCTTAGGAACATCGGTGCTGCTACTGCTGCTGATGGTCTGAATACACTTGGTAAGAATCGTTGGAAATATTACGACCTTTCTAAAATGCGAACAAGAGGGTATGCACAACTACCGCCTTTAACACTTTAATGACTTTCTTGAGATAATAACTGCCTTTCATGGATGACGTGTTCATTAATGACACTGGTTTATCGACTGCAACATGTACAAAGAATTTAAGTGCGATTTTATGAACGTGGCATGTGTCAATTACGTCGTTCAACGGTAGATTTGATCCAGGAAGATATCTTGAGATTTTCATTCAACAGTCCATGAAAATCTCGTGATGCATTCATTATTGAGAGATCGTGGTCTTCTTCCTTCCGATAGCAGACGGAATTAGCTCTCCACACATAATTTCGTATAAAAGTGGACAAGTTTATGACGTATATGATTCAGTCATTTATTAAAGTGTTCTGTGATTCTGTAATTTTATGTTATCTCATATTCGTAAATATTCAGAAAATTATTGTTTTATACGTACAAAGACACAGCAAAAAGAGTGATGTACTTTTTTTCCTTCACAGATCAATCAAGGATACTCACACCTTACTGATAGCAAAGCTCCTCGTTATATTTGTTTGATATATAACTGACCAAATAAGCAGATGTGACAATTAAAGTCGCATCTTTTTCCTAATTTCTTTCTAATTTCTTTAAGAAATTATACAAATTTTGCACACGCGAAATTTGTGCAGTTGTTTTTGTAAACTTTTAGAAGTACATGCTGACTGCACCATAACTACTGTTTGCAATAAAAAGATAAGAAGAATTTGTGATGTTCCCAAAATGGATGTTTAGTCAAAATATACTGAATATAGGTATTAAAGGTTGTTTGACATGAAAATGACATTTTGAAGTATTGGTTGCATTAAGGATTAGAAAATGTTATAAATATCCACAACTTTCATAGAAATCCGCCAGATATGACAAATTTACGATCATATTAGTGTCTCACAGCTGTACCGTGAACAAACATTGGCCAAGTATGCAAATTTGTGACGTCAAGAGATGGACTCCTATGATATGTCTTATGTTAATCCACGATGAGTTCAGAGAAGCTAAGTGCTTATACCAGATTCCGTTTAAAGGTGTTATGTATAATCAATTGTATAAATTCTACACATGAAGATACGTGGAGAAAAAGGAAACAAATAGAGACAGGATCGTGCAAATGGTTCCATAGTAGTCAGTGAGTGTATTTATTTGTATTACTTTCAAGCAAATTCCAGACAGTGTATATGCACCTTCAATTCAGATAAGAATCTCACTTCCAGGGCAGGCTTAGTGATTTTAAGCATGAGGAAACCTTATAAAATTACTAAACCTTGTTATCAAGTATTTATGGAATCATTACGTATCGAAACTCAACTTCAACTCAACTATATTTACTATATATCTACAGACAGGGAAAAAAGTACCAATTTTTTACTTTTCTCAGTGGTAGGTCGTACTCATTTTTACGTGATATACACCTGGAAAATACATTACTGCCTTTTTAACGCCGGGGTGCTTGTCTTTTCTTGGGATTTTAATACCATGAGGATAATTATGTTATTTGTTTACCTGTTAAAGGTATATGCAATTAGCACAATTAAAATGAATCACAGTCACCAAGATCTCTGGTCCATTCTTGGATATTTTTTAATAAAGCTATATTCCATCCGCATGTTTGTTTTGCTACTCACCATACTTTTAAAGTGAAAGGCTTATGATAGTGGATCAATTACAATTTTACATGTCTTATCGATTACTTAACACAATTGCCAAGTGAAATGTGACGTCACGTATAATCACAGAAAACCTTTCCTATGTTTACATTACTACTTTACCCTCATTAATACATCAATAAAACCATTAGCAAATAATATATTTGTTATAAACAAGTTAACTATATTAACATAGCTTCCTTAAACGGGTCTCAGTTTCATTTCAGTAAATTTTAGGGAGTAGTAATAACCTCTCCACTGTTGCCAGTTAACTCCATCTGCATAAGATGAATGTTCCCCTTCAAGGTAAGGACCATTCAGGTTGGCGTAGTGACACCTCTCGTACCACCATCCTCCCTTGTAGCTCACAGCACAGCTGTTTTCCCAGAGATCATTGTCTTGGTCACGGGTAGAAAACTGTTCGTCGTCGCAAATGTACATGGCATCACCTGTGAAGAAAGTAACGAACATCTGTTGCCGTTAATCAATGAAAGAGTTCAGATACATGTAAATGAAATAATAAACGTATTCCAAAACGAGAAAAATTCCACGTAGTTTCCCTTCGGCACACATAGTATAACAATAACAATTAGAATTAATGTACATTCGCAATGTGATGACATAAAGGGTGCAAGTTTGTCAAGCTTAAACGTGATCTGCTTACCGGCGTCTCCACTAGAAAATGATCCCAGTTGCAATCTATATTTATCTGCAGAATTAGCGACTTCGAAAGAATTGTACTCGGCAAATCTTCTGGCATCATCAAAATCCCCCAAGTCAACACGGAGACCATAAATCTTCTGTCTGGTCAGGTAATGAAGCTTGTCATTACCGAGCCAATGTTCTCCTTCCAAGGAACCAAATCCATTTTTGTAATCGTTCCATTCCCGGTAAAAATCTTCACTACCGTCCTGCCTCCTTTGGAACACCTAGTTCAAATGAAAAAAGAAACTCAAATGAATTATCAGATGTTATGTATATGCAGTATACTACCCACAAAGGGTTGGAGAAAGGACATGTTAATTTGAAGGTGTTGAACACTGATCGATTACTATATCACATTACTGGTATGGAGTAAATTATTCATTGACCCTCGCTGTGTTTACTCCTTGTACATGATGCACCAATAACAATACTAATTTGCTAATGCTGTTAAAAATAATTTCTTTATAATACTTTTCTGCGAAGACTACAAAACACACAGAGTGGACAACTGACAAACTAGAGAGCTGTTGTTAAAGCTCCCTGGACAAATAAAACCAGAAAACCAACCACATCAAAGTGACCATTTGATCACGACGGCTCAATGTACTTTTTCCATAAATTATATACGAATGGGGCAAAGCAAGTAGCAATAACTTCTTTGCTATCCAATAATTTTCAAATTGTAGTATTTTTCTATGAAAGGTATACGTGCTTCATCTACTGTTGTAGAGACACGTTAATCTTTCGATGATGCTCAAGTGGCTTTCCAAACAAATCCCATCTTCAAACTTGACTTGCATTCTTATATGAGAATCAGACAAATTTTTTAAGTGATTCTAACTTAAATCTATCTTTTCTTTTGTTGGGGCTTACAATAATGCGCTATCTGGATATTATTTCTCCCGGACAAAATGTCGACTGACTTATACGAAGAGAATTTGAAACGATGATCATTGCCCATATAAAATAATGACGAAGTGCCAAACAAAGCCGATAAATTTGAATGGGGAGCAAATGGACAGTACACATTTCGACACGGCAGTGTAACTATAAGTGATTGATTTGGGGACAGCAGATAACGTTGCTAACTTTCATCAGCAAAGTTAGGGGTTAAGAATGTTCGAATTAACATTAAACGTGAGAAAGACATGTAACGACGACAAATGCAGTTACACATATTCTTAAAAGTACAGACCAAACCAGGATTACAGATTTCGCCAGTATCTGAATGGTTTCACATATGTTAGTATCTCGCTGCTCTCTAACTTGACCTCATCCTGCTCTGAAACTGTCACTAAAATTAACATTAATGTTTACTGCAATTGCATTTCGTATGACGTAGGCAGCAGTGCTATTCTTCTCGCTGCCAAGTTGTCGGAAATTTTCCGGGAGCTAAGAAAAGTCATGTTATATTTACGTTTACTCATATTACATAAAAGGACGGTTTTACATTAATTTTACAATATTCCATTTGAAATCTCGTTCAACGATCTCGATCTACCATAGTTAATTGAAGCTCTCCTATGATACTCGATTTAAAATTTCTAACTCAGAAGGAATATTTGTTTTGGAACTCTGGGAAACTGTTACTGGCATTAATTAGAAAATATTCTGACTTACCGTCCAGCCACCTCCATCCGTGTCCATATCACAGTACACTTCAAACGGATCAATTCCATTTGGCTGTATAGTATACACACCACTTACAGTCGCCCCATTCTGTTGGACATCGTAACAATCATAATATCTTGGTTCTGGTTCAGGGCAACAGGCTAGAGGGATAAAACCTTTCCAAGGTTACTTTCCAAGTTACACTAGGTATTTTTTCATAAAGTTATATTACATTACAAATTAAGAAACGTTGCCAGCTTTTCTGAGATTGAACGATAACAATGCCGAAGCTGTATAAGAACAACAAACCATTAATGTTAATTGGCTATTGTCAAGCGAGTTATATTTCTTAAAGGCATGTGCAGAAGCTACTGACGAGGTGGAAAAGTACCCCAGAAAATCCGAGTCAGGGTAAAACAATCTAGAAACTTTTCAAGAATATTTGATGAAAATAACTTTGAAAACATCATTTTAATATTTCTCCAGTTGAGGTATGTATCGCTCATATGCAGCCATGCGATTGAGTACACCCTCAGAGAATTGGTAGAAAAGTTATTGAAGGTTTTAACACAATCGTGTGAAATCGTTCGGACAGCATTTTTCGAAAAAAGAAGTGACAATTTTGCTATACCTAATTTACAAGGCAATCCTAATTATTTACTAGCTTTCGATAAAATGTTTAATCATTTGTCAAAAATCACAGTAGATATTGAATGTAGAAATACGTCAGAGATAAATATGCCTAATGATACCTTATTAGGTTGCAAGTATGGATATCTCTTACTTTAAAAGAAATAGAATTTAGACATTCGAATACTTTCCAATGCCATAATGGCAAATATCATTCAACATTTAGTATGTGTGGGTAACAGAGTGATCGATTCCACTGGCTAGTGGAAATTTGTAGCAATATTTATTGAAGTTTGTAAAACAAAATTTCAAATTGTCGTTCACAAAATTTGTTTTTCGAAACACCTTTTGAAAGTATGCTGCACATTACCTACGAAAAACAAACTAGTTACTAGCGTTCGATATCATAATTTAATTTTTTTTTTTTATATTAAGAGAAGACGTTGACGTGCAAGAACTTTGCTTATCTATTGACCTTACTGAAGGTTTGAAGTTTGAATAATTAATGTTATGACAATGTGTATTATCCAATTTAATTTTATAAGGAATAATGAACAAGGGGATCAAATTGCAGATATTTGGTTTTACGCTTCACCATAGAGGTATAGAATCTTACTTTTGATCATTTAACGGGATATTACAATAGCACATGTGACGTTGTCGATAGAGAATGATAATAGGTATTTCTCACTAACACTAACAGACCGCTATGTAATTACTTGAGACTTGTATTGCCATTTTTGTAAATTAGCGTGCTCAGAAAATGAAACGTGAGTCCCTGTCCGAACACTGAGTCAATTTGTCCCCATAGTGACTCACTTTATATAAAGTGAGTCACCTACGACGTGTTTCTTTCCAATTTTGGGAAAGATGCATCTTTGGTAGAGAATTCGTGGGCCTATTTTGGTCGCAATAACAACTTTACAACACAAATGAGAAAGAAAAATGAGAAGTAAAATCAGAAATGAATGGTATTGGAATGTTTTTTTTTTGTTTTTTTTTTCATGAAAAGGGAGAGAGGGAGAAATGTCAGTTAGATAGACGCAATTGATGGCTTAGTGTAGGGAGGAAATAAGTCTGCCTTTGGGTATAATTTCGAGCTTACAATTAAAAGTAAACAAAATAGTAAAATATCCATACATCCATTTCCTATTGCATCGATGATAGTGTTCAGGAGATCTTTAATATCGTCCAGTTCCTTGCGCAGATTTTCTTGATTTTCGGTGTAGTTGCAGCAACCATTAATCTAGAGACATGGGAATAAAGTAAAGGACCAACATAAAACATAACAAATCAACCATCCGATCTTAGACTTTTTTCATCCATTATAGAGTTATAATTTGTTTCTTCGTTTCATCATAATACGATTCTCCTTCCACTTAAAACTGATGTCTTTATTTGACATCTGACGTTCTCTATCAATTCAAAGAAATGCAATTTTTAACCAATAAATTATTCACGTTGAATTTTCTATATTCAGTGGAGTTATGTGCATCACTCAGGTCAATCGTTCAGTTTAATTGCATTGAAGCACTGCAGGTGTGGTGAGTGACAGAAGACTCTCCTCTCGGCTTGGAAAGTACGACGGATTTACTTGTTCCTCTGCGTCATGCAATGTTAACATGTTATGCGATGGTAATATATCATGCCATAATAATATGTCATGAAATGATAATATTTCTTAGAATACTATTTGTCACGCAATGGTAATATATGTCATGCAATGAAAATACGTCATGAAATGATGCTTTGTCTTAGAATGATAATTTGTCATGTAATGATAACGCAGAACATGCAATGATTAAGCCATACAACGATAATATGTCATGCAATGGTAATGTCATGAAATGATTTACTTTCCTCCTTTTGTTTTCTACGCCACTCATCTCACAGAAAACGTTTAAGACAGCATTTAGCATAAATCTAAATACAGATATTAAATAAAAGAAAAATGGTAAACATATCTGCTTAACTACAGTACAGTACCGTGACAGTATTGACCGGATTATACACTGGTGGCGGACAAATGTGGCCTGGAGGGCCTTGTGCTCCACGGGAGCCCCAAGCGACTGCAGTCAAACAAAGTACAAGAAAGACCTCCAAAGCATTCATTGTGAACTTGATGAAGACAAGATTGTTGAGTTTAGTATCTGTAACGGTGTGATGCTTTAATCGTCAGTGTCAGTATTTGCAAAATCTGTTATTAGGGCACTTGTTTCTATCGTACCTCGAATGCAGAATGAAAGAGTGCAACTCACCCGCAGCTTTTTAAACGATGATTGCTAAAGTGTACTTCCTGGTGGGCATGAATTGGAAACCTTGTCCAAGTCGTTTTACAGGTATTTGTTTGCTCCTGACCTTTGATATATCAGTTCCCTTGTTTTAATTGAGTCATTGATGTGTAATTCATGGATTTTCGGGGAACTCGGACAAAGAACGATTTACTTTTCTTTTGATTATTACTAAGAAAATACGTTTCCGAAATTTAGTATATAGTATCCAGCTTTCATTCAAATCTCAATCTATCGAGTGCATACATTTTATTTCATGAAGATCTTTCAACTTAATTTTATGAAGCGAAATAAATTTACTCAGTTAAGCAAATTTGAAAAAGGATACTAAGTTGACTTATTCTTATCATTAACTAACAGTTCACTATTTTGTATTAATAGTGTATCAGTAGGTATTGCGGTTTCTCCTAGAGTCATCTTTAACATACAATTTTGAAATTAATACATATGTTTATTGGTCTCTACAATTAAAATTATAGCAGATTACATACTGTGGTATATGGAGTATATACCTCAATTGAGGAAGTCTACCCTGGGTGCCTAGGGGCACGCTTGCAGTTTGCACACAAAGTAAGAAGTTATTGGAGCAAACATATCGTTTTGCGCCAGACCTCCCAAATGTTAACCCAAATATTTAACATAAATATTAAGCAAGGCAGTGTGAGTAAAAACAAAACTACCAATGTCGTATTAAGGTGGCCTTAGGGAATTTGGGTTATGCACTATTTTTTAAAAAGTTAATTTTAACTAAACTTTTATTGATTTATCTTTCTATTAAAAGTGCATACGCTTGTACAATTAATAATACTAAGAAACTAGACTCAATATACATACACGGCAGTCTTCCGATGTATTGTTGCTATTTTGTCCACTAACCGTAAGTTTTGACGGTAGCAGAGTGTTATCTGAAAGAGGCTAAAGTCACATATAATATTAATAATACGACCAATCACATTTAATGTAAATCTTCTATTTACCCCTTTCGATAAATAATATATCCCCATTTCTCTCAAGCATTTTTTAACACTTCAGTAATCTACATACATATTTTTTAGCGGAATAATGGACACCCAAGGCAATTTACTCATCTACTACTGCATGATGCTTTCATACATTAATTATCACCTATAAAATGCATTGCTTGTCTTATAAATAACATCACTGAATAACATTTCGTTCAGAGTGAACGGTGCAAGAATTGGATTAGGTGTTTCGTCTTAAATGACATGTATGTGTGTATAATGATGCAAAGCATATCAAATTTCTGTCCAAAAGTGGTTTATTCGACATAGGAAATAATAGATATGGAAAGACAAACATCAGACAAGTTAGCTTTCTTGTCAGTGTTTCCATAGTTATGGTCAAACGTGTAATTCTAGGCCAGGGTCAGGTGGGAAAAGGTTGCTACTTCCGACCATTGCAAACACGTGCTATTCTTCGTGGATGACGACCGGCTGGGTTCTCCTCTTGTTCGAGCCGGTGCCGTGGATCCTCCCAGAGAGGGCACTGAAAGTGTCGCCACTGTACTGAAAAGAGAACAAAATCCATCAGTTTCACAAACCATCCTTTCAAGTGACAAATAGGTTGTTGAATTGAACTGATGACATCGTGTACTTCCGCTTGAAAACAAAATCGCAATTAAACTTGATACTGTTTTTCTGGTGACCTTGGATTGTTCTATCATTGTGTTTCAGTTGACTGCTTTTCAAATTCTTCAAAATTTACTTTAAAGTCCGACACGTTTCGCCTTATGCATAGCTGAAAAAAACTCGTAACCTTGAACCCTTGTATAACCTTGAAAACTTGTAAACGAGAACAGAAAAGTTACCTAATAATTTATTTCTAGTTACACTTCCATCAGGATCTTGGTATACATACCTTATTTTTGAATTAGTATTCTTTCATGATGATGTTTTCTGATTAGGTCTTTGTATGTTTCATTTAACATTAATGTTACTTACATCTACGTTCTGTCTTGTGTTTATATTTAACATCTTACACGAAAAGTTGCCGCTGGAAGAAATGATACTGAAACTAAACCTAAAATGGATTTGATTTTGCGAATTTGCCAAAAAAAAAAAGGTTGGACCTTCTTTTCGGTATTACACAAGAATATCTACAAAATGTGACTTAACTGAGATCATTCTTATTCGCGAATTCTGGCCTGAAAAACAATGGATCTCTGTTATCATTTTTACAATTTCATACCACGAACAATGAAGAATAACGGTTGAGACCACTATAATTCCTTTAACATCAACATGCTGGTATTCTTAGTGGAGAAAAGTACCACTTTCCACGTGAAGCTCTTTTCAGTCACCACTGCAAGTTTTCCTTGCTAGGATAATTCCCTCTTGCATTTCCGACTGATCACTACAAGGTGCTCCCCATTTACACATGGCACCACTCACTACGCCATGTTACATGTCACTCTTTGGTCTATGATGAAGTGTGGAGTAATCCCGATCTCTATCATGTACACTTTTAAGCAGAGTGTGGGTGGAAGTTCACAGTGGTGCCACCATCATAACACCACACTCACCGCTTACACACTCACACATACATCGTTCTCCCACACATACATCCTTCCCCGGCATCCTTAAGTTCTTATTCTAAACGCACCCTAGTCGACTTTTTCTTAGTTCATCCAAGTTCATTTGATGAAGTTCTCACTTCACTGGATGGCCTTTCATTGTGTGAGGGATGATAGTACCAGCAACAATGGCAAAGAAAAGTAAGATCAAGTGGGACGCTTTAAGCACTTTTCATGGGTGAACCGTTTGTAAACCTACGTCAGACTAGTTTCGCTAATGGTAAAATAAAAATGTAATAAGTTTTTTTTTAATTCCACGTTGACTGTTGCCGTAACTAATTTTTTTTCAGTATGTGTGTGCGTGGAGGAGGGGGGAGATTTGTGTGGGATGTTAATTAAGTAAAAACTATCTTGGGCAACTATTTCAACTTGAAAGCCTCTGAAATGCACAAACGAAAACTGCCATAGGGCAAAACTCAAAATGGACTCGATATTAGATTAGCGAGAAACCAATATCAAAATATTTTTTTTATACCAACTATATATCATCAAGTTATTCGATTTCATAATTCATAAAGTACTGTAGCAGATTGAGTTCTGAGTCATGTGCGTTTGTTTACCTCAAAGAGTAACAAATCACTCTAATCTCTGATACTTAAAATGGTAAAAAGAAACAGGTTTGTACAAAAAATATATATATTCGTTTATATCTGATGTTGCTACGAAGAAACCGAAACAGATTTATTTCATTAGTTATTTTCGGTTATCCTCAATTGTTTTTACCTAAACCACTCAGAGAAAATGTAAAAAAAAAAATTGCTGTCAGTAAATTGCATTTGTTGTTAACTTAAGGTGAAATGTGAAGCTGATGAAAAATGTAAAGATCTAGTGGCCGATAAGTTCCAATACGTTGCTTGGTTTAGATGGATAACATTTTGTTTGTTTAAAATCTAGTCTGTTTCATATGATTAAATCAGTTCACACACTGACATATGCTTACACTTGGTAGTTGCCAAATAGTGTAATGTAGTCTGCTTGATATGCGAAGCATAATGCTAAACAAAACGTCATTCTTTATACATTTGACATACTCAAGAGGATGAGCTTGGGGTTACATTCCATCGAATGCTGAAATGTTGCAGAAGTAACCAAAGGGTGATGAGGAGGGGGGGGGGGGAATCTTGCATGCCTCTCACAAATATTTTGAACCTAACTTTTTAATTATTTTCTGATAAGCGGAATACATTAATATGTAATGCCTCTCGCTTTATTTGTTCTAGCAATACCAACATGTTTCAGAACTAAACTAAAATGTCACAGAAATATTGCCCCGGAACAAGTCAAAGGAAACGTTTATCACAATCATGCACATAAACTGTTGTCGGTTACATCTTTACTAAAGAGGAATATTTAGTACGATTTATATCTTTATAAAATAAACTTAAGTTGCAGCAATTTTATGACAACAAACCTACACTAACTTCACAATGAAACAGATTAAGTCATGGTCCTTTGAACTTTTGTGAAAACAAGGTAATCAGATAAGGGGATTTAAATTACATGCCATGACAGTGAAGGTTTTTCTTTCCTAGTAAACACCGCTTTGCCCAGACAAACAATGGGAATATGACACTCTGAACCAGCGACATAAATACGAATTTTTAACTCGTGATATACCGTTCCCTATAAGGAAATAGTTGACATCAAGTCGAGTGTTTGATTACAGAAATCGAATACGGTATTGAAATATCTTTTTTCTTTATTTTTACAGGGTCATTGTTGTCTCAAGTCTGTATCAACAGGCCATACACTGAAAGATAAATTATCATATCCGTTGTCATGATGGAGTGACGCCAAAGAAGTTAAGCCCGCATCAGACGTCCCAACAAGGCTATGCGTTGTCTTCCCATGAACCTCTATGTCGTTACGTCATTGCAAGTCTTTCTTCTCCGCGTTGTTTCTGTCTCCCTGATTTATGCACCCTGCACACATGATACGAATGATCATTATAATACCTAATTATACATCTGAGAGTTCAATCGCCGGTCAGCCAGCTCATGTATTTATCCATCTAGCTATCCGTCTGTTTGTCAGTCCGTCCATTTTATGTCTGTCTGTCCGTCCATCCACTGGAAACCGAATCCATACGGATTCGAACTTACCTGCTTTTAGAATAAACACACCGTCTGAGCCATGTGGCTCTATATTATTTCTTTGTCTACTGGTCTGTCCTTTTGTCTGTATATGTGTCTATTTATATCTTCATCTATCTATATGTCCTTCTATCTATCTTTATGTATGTGTGTCTTTCCCTCTATCCCCTGATATATCCATGCATTTACATCGAAAACCAGGATTTACCACAAGGCATCCTGATATCAGGCACGCTGACGAAACCATGTGCTGCCTTAGTAAAAATGCAAGGTGCACTGCAATAATGACATTGTAGATACCGGTCCATTGGTCACTGCACACAAATCATACAACCTTTACCTTACATTAGATGGATGTTTGTGCATATAGGTAAATAGGTATATATTGGTGAATTTGAGACAAGAGTCTCCCCCCCCCCCTCCGCCCCGTACACAATAAACAGAGACAACTACGGTGGATCACTTTAAATCCCTAACGACAGGCTCTGCGCTCTTTCGATGTGTAGCATTATCTTCAGGTGGTCGAATCATCCTCGGGTTTGCCCATTCGTTTGCTGCGTGAGCTTCTGGTAAGCAAGTTTTTTTTTTTCCTGAGAAATGTGTAAGTGTTGAGATATTCGCAGCCTTTGTGGTGGAGGCGATTGTCTTTGAAAGTTAAATTGTGGGGTTTGGGGGGGGTGGAGGTTGCGTCCCCAGGGTCTACTGGCAATGTGTTGTGTTTTATTAAGTAACCCTTTGTTAACCGTTCCCTGTTATATCCGGTTTTCTAACCTCTTCTCTGATACAGGCCTTTTTTTAGGAATTATGAGTAGTTACAATGAGTAATGTAGGTACGGCAACTAGTCCTGAGTGTAAGAACAAAGAGCCTACTTCAGAGGAGTTAGAAAGAGAGTAATGAACATCACTTTACTATACTTGCTTTACAGTATATTGTGTTATTTCTGTCTCGGCTACTTGCTACAAACAAAAATAAAATTGGGTACAAAGATGGTTCTCCCCTTCTTAAAAAAACAAAAAAAAATAATGTTAATTCCGTTGGTGTCAACAGTTTAAACTCTAAATCCGACAAGTACACACTGTCAGATTGAATTCAAGATTAAACATGATTTATTACGTAGTTTGGGAACAAAAACACAGCTAGCTTAGCGGTAATATACATAATATTCCCCCCAAAGTGGTATTTGTCTCTCTCTCTGTGGTCGATTAGTGGTATCAGTAGTGACGTCAATGGCCTTTTTGTTTTTTTCTAGTTGGTTCTTTTTCTGTTGGTGGCGGTCCTGTGTATTTGGCAAGTTTTTTTCAATGTTCCATTGCTTCCCATCAACAGTTTCGTAAGTGTTCGGAGCATATTCCTTGAATCATATATGGGTTCACTAAACGTCTAAATAACCCTTTTGCACATTTCCTGGTTTCTTTATTCGGACCCAGTCACCTTTTGTGAACTCTCTGTATTGTGCTCCTTTTCGTTTATCCAATTATTCCTTGCTCTCTGCCTGTTTATGTTGGACTCGATGACGTAATTCATGCAGAGGTGCCGGTGCCTGTAATATCTAATTTTGTCCTGAGGTGTCGACCGTGCAGTAAAATAGATGGTTGTACACGCGTCTTCGCATGTGGTGTAGACCTGTAAAATTCTAGAAATTCTCTGGTATAGAGTTCTATAGCTCGTCCAGTCAACGTCGTAGTCTGGACATTGTCACTAAGTACTCGATTGAATCTTTCAATCTCACTATTAACTTGGGGATGATAGATGGCAGTAAACCGATGTTTAATATTACGTTCCTGCGAGTACGTCTCATAATCATCACAAGTAAATTGTGGTCCATTGTCAGTCACAATCTCTTCAGGGAATCCTTCCCTTGAAAAAAAAAATAGTTGTAGGCGTTTCAATGACAGTAGAAGTAGTACTATTGCCACCAAATGCCACATACGGCCATTTACTGTAGTAGTAAATAACCGTAATAGCAAAACGACAATCTCTTGGTGCAGTAATATCTATCAGGACCAACAACATCAATAGCTACTTTCTTTCAATCGGAAGTGAGTAAAGGAACAGATTACATATGACCAGTTCGTACACATGCTGATTTGTCGGATTTTGAAAAAAAAAAAACTGTCTCGTACAATCTTGAACCGTTTGCATTACAGTATCATCCATCTTAGGCCACCAATATAGCTGACACAATCTTTGTTTGTTGACCTTCGTGGGCAAAATCAACAATCTTAGAAATAAAAGTAAATGGAATACCAACCCTCTCTGTGTTAACGATTACGTTATCATGCATTGACAAACTGTCACGGATTCTGTAAAATGGCAACAAGCCGTCACCTAAACCTATAGCAGAAATAGGGCAGCTGGAAGAAAGGAATTTGATAATTTCAGTTAAACTCTGGATCAGACTTTGTAGCCTGTTGTAAGGAATTCTTTGTAATACACATATCCTTACGCAGTATGTAACATACAGCGTTGATATCATCGTGATCAGCACTAGAATAAATAATATGATCATTAAGTGGTAACATTGATAGAGCAGCAGACACTTTGTTCTGATCTCCTGGTTTATATTCAACAGGAAAATTATAATATAATAAACGCGCTTCTCAGGGAGCAATTCTCATATGTCTATGACCCGTACCTGAAGTAGCTAAAAGAGTAAACTATGGCTTGATGATCAGTCCGCAGAGTAAAGTTTCGACCCCACAAGTATGTATGCCAGCGCTCTATAGCTCACACACAAGCTAATGTCTCACGCTCAACTGTGGGGTACTTTTTCTCAGCCTCAGTGAGTTTCTGAGAGATGCATGCAACAAGCCTCTCCTGACCTTTAATCAGCTGAGTCATTGTAGCACCAATACCATAGCCAGATACATCAGTTGTTACAGTTACATCTATGCTATGGTCAAACAAGGACAAAGCTGCACTATTCCAAATTATGTCCTTGTGTTCTTTGAACGGTGCCTCAGCTTCCGCATTCCAAGCAAACTCACCAGCGGTCTGAACTTTGGTAGCAAACTTAGGTACAAATTTTGCGTAATAACCCGCAAGTTCTAGGAAAGGACGAACTTGTTCCCTAGAAGAAGGAATAGAGGCGTCTCGAATAGCAGCAAATAACTCGGGGTTAGGGTGCATTCCAGCATGATCAATTACATGGCCCAATCCGTGAATGGATTGTACATTGAATACACGTTTCTCATTGAGAGTCATTCCCGATTCATGGAAACGAGACAAAACATAAAGTAAAGTAGCAGCGTGCTCATCTGGAGTAGAACCGCAAACAATAACATCATCGATAAAACACATCACACCTTTAATACCTTTTAGAATACGTGACATAATCTCCTGAAAGCATGCAGGTGCTGACGCTAGGCCAAAGCAAACACGTTTGTATCTGTAAGGTTCCTCGTGAGTAATAAATGTAAGTAATATCTCTACTCTCAGGGTGCAAATCAAGTTGGGTGCAAATCAAGTTTAGACAAGTACTTAGATCCTCTTAATTCATGAAACATCTCATCAATATTTGGTAGCGGGTGTCTATCTACCACCACATTCTCATTGACCTTTCGCAAATCTACAGAAATACGAACTTTTCCAGACTTTTGTAAGCTACGACAATAGGGGAAACCCATTCGGTAGGGGGCATCGGGGGCTTTCTCGATAACACCTTCCCGTTCTAGTCTAGCCATTTCTTGTGATACCTTTTCCCTAGCAGAAAACGGTAGGGGAGGTAATTTCTGTTGCACGGGGCGTGATTCCGATTGAGATTTAATTCGATGTTGATAGCCTTTGATTAAACCAAAATTATTCGAAAAAAGTGAAGAAGGGGACAGTAGAAGAAGGCGTACTTGGTGACTCCACATCTGAAGAAGAATAGAAAGATAGGGAAGCACCGTCAATCTGCAAATTTAAAAGTTGAATAGCATCTTTCTCAATAAGTGTAGTGCCTGCCCGAACAGCATGTACAACGATATTTGTAAATCGACCTTGAAATGAAATTTTAGCATAAAAGTAACCTACAACAGCCATTTCGGTATTAGTGTAGGATTTAACAGAACTCGCACAAGACTTAAGGGTCTCTTCTAGAAAACGCCTTTAAATGTATTTCAGTTCATTAAAGTAACATCACTTGCTGTATCAAAAACAACTGAAATACATACATTGTTAACGCATCACAAGTAACATTAGGTCTGTGCCTAGTATTTACATGGTAAACATTCTCAGTATGCAGTACTTGCAGTTGTTCCGTTGTAGTGGTAGTAGCATCAGGTGAAGTGAAGGCAGCAGTGGTAGTAGGACTTAAGTGAGAAAAAGTAGTATCTGAAGTAGACGCAACTGAACGTACCTTACTACGGCCTAGGCACATTTTCTCAAAATGTCCTTTCTTCTTACAAGTTCTGCATGTAACATGAACGGCCTTACACTCCGTAGAATTCGCAAGGTGATTTCGTTTTAAACGGAGCGATAGTATTTTGTAGTCTGATCAGAATTGCGTGTCTGGCTGTCGCGGACATGTGATGTAGCAAACGCACTTGGCTTGGATGATATCGACCGCGCTTCACGTTGCGCTTCTTCAAAGTTCCTTGAGACTCCCAAAGCTTTGAAAGAGTCAACTTTGGCTCAAGAATAACTCGTTCCCGAAGTTTGGGTGAATTAATCTTCTCGACGAGCTGGTCTCGTAACATCTCATCCAGAAATGTGCCAAATTTGCACGTGGACGCATGTCAATCGATTCACATGTCAACTGCTTTCGTTGTCGAAACCTGTAGCGCCCGGTGACGGTTGGCAGAAAATGTCCTTCTAAAGTCTTGACGGCCTTCTGGTAAACGTCTAGACCTGACGTGGAACTTGAGGCAAATATGGAACGCCAAAAGGGCAATAATTTTTTTTTTGTTTCATCGTAGTCTGACTCAACTTCTTTCGTTGTTTCATTTGATTTTGTCTCCTTTTTGGTTTGTCTCATTCAATTTTGTCGTCTCACTCAATTTTGTCTCCTTGTAGTTTGTCTCATCTCCTTTTGCTTCATTTATGGTTGTCTCACTAAATTTTGCCTCATATCAGGTCGTCTCGTTTAGTTTGCTTCATTTAAGTTCGTCTAACAACAGTTCGTCTCACTGAAGTTCGTCTCACTGCAGTTTGTCTCACTGCAGTTTGCCTCACTTCAGTTCGTCTCACGGCAGTTCTTCTCAGGGCAGTTCGTCTTAATGCAGTTCGTTTCACGGCAGTCCGTCTCCCAACAGTTCGTCTCACGGCAGTTACTTCGTCTCACTGCAGTCCGCACGTATGTTCGAGTTTAACTCACGTAATGCTAACTTCGTTCCATCTGATGAATAGTTATATATGATCTGTCGCTGTGCAATACGTCACAATATGTCACACATAAACATAGTAACCAGCTGTGTTGCTCGTAGCCTATGACGCTTTCGCAGTTGTATCGTCTGGTAGATCCATACGAAAAAAGCCTCTCGCGGGAATTATGAAATGAAATATGACTTAGACAACAAACAAGACGTGTACCCATTCACTCGCTGCAAGTAGGGTCCGAATCCATTGAACCCACCAAAAATGTAGACGACGAATCAACCCATTCCAATGACGTGGTATCCCATGTCTCATGCACATAGGAATTACAAACTTTTCAAAAATACGTAGATCATTTTAGGGAAATTTAAAAGTGTAGGGAGTTTTCCTTCAAAGCTGAGCTGATTTGCTAATAAGATAGCTGAGTATTTTAGCTTGTGATAGTGAAAGCTTTAGAGCAAATTTATTTTACTGAAGGAAATTTACCAACGAATCTGGGTGGTGTAACATTCGTGAAACGGGTACTTTTAGCAATAACTAGTGTAAGGAATAGACCTTACTAAGTATATTGTGTGAACTATGGCCATATGGCAGAGAAACAAATTTAACAATATCAGGGAGGTTTGGGGTTACTGTTAAGTACTGGGTATGTCATATAATATTTCTCCCAAACCATCCTCCCCCTCACAGTGTGTCCCTTCTCCAACACCTCCAGATACTAGCAGACGTGAGAAAAAAGTTCTGAATTTTCTGGTGTTTGTATTTCTATAGCTTCAATGTTCCTTAGTGCGAGTTATACACGACTAGTCAAGGGGGGGGGGGGGGGGATTCATAGGATTTAGCTTCATACTCATGGGGTGGGAGATGACTGACCACAATTGGCATCCATGGTGAAGGGACTAACCCCACAGATAGGAACATAAGGGGTGTGAAGGAGACGAAGCCATGCCCTATGATATGCAGCTAACAGTGCTTATTCTGCAATGATCATATAGCCTAAGCTTTCACTTTTCGCTTTTCACGTTTTTAACATTAGCTTTCAACAACTACATTAAAGACAACGGGTCGTCTCATAAATCGCTTGAACATGCGCACCGTGTATATAGTTCCACCTACAGTGTGTAAGTATACTTGCGTAAACTGAACTTCGTGACAAATCCATCGATTCGATGTGAACAATATGGTAAAGTGACGTAACACATTCTGAGGCTCTCGGTTCATGGGAGATGATGAGACGATCCGTTGTCTTTAACATTTTATGGGAGCGTGCAGTTTTAGACTTACATGCTGATTTATTTACATAAACAGCAAATTACGTGTCCCCAAGAACTATATAGACCTATAGGGCTGGATGAAAAATATATGATGGCCACCACCCTAAATGATATCCTTTCCATAGCCCAGCTGTTACAGTCTTCAAGCTGTAACAAATGAAGACCACCTTCGAATGATAGAAGAAGAGCCAATAACTGTGCACCACTACAAGGAAAAAATTGAGGTGAACGGCATGGATTTCTTTTGTGCCATTTGCAGGGGATTGCTTCATGATGGTCTGGAGACAAAATGTGGTCAATTCAGTGAATTGTATCGATATTTTCAAGTTAAATTCAATCCAACTTTATTACAATACAAAGAACGTTGCAGACAATTGAATATTAATTTCCTTCACAGCTGGCTAACAAAGTATGGCATATTCACAGCAGTGAATACAAAATGAGGAAACAACAAAGAAATATCATTGGAGGAAATATTGTTCCAGAGTACCTACCTTTTTATTTACATCTGAGGAGGGAGGCACCACCATAAAAAAAAAACACCATGTGTGGGGGTAAAAAGTATTCAAGACAAACTAAAACAACAGTTGGATGGGTATGACAGGTACGTGTTTCTGCCTCTTCCTCCTGCCATCCCATATGTCCCTCCCTCTTCTTCTGTTTTCAAGAAGTGCAAATCATGGGTATGCATAAAGAAGTTAACCTAAGTTAGACGTAATGTTACTCGTTAGGCCAGACGTATCAGTAAGTAGCATTAACGAATAACGGGTCGGCTATGCACAAATCTAAACGAGTCCCTAACCTGTAATTTGACCACATACATCTTTTTTTCGCAAGGTGTGCGTCTTTCGTAGGTACTTTTTCTGAGTGACACTCCCATCACCGCAGCTAGAATTTTGTTAGTATAGCCGAGACTGACAAGCCGAGCTAGTTGACTTTCTTCCGTCATTTTGCACCAGATCTTACGTTAAAGCACTAGGCCGGCGTACGTACATACTGTTACGTCCAAGTGTAGTCGAGTCCAGTTTATACACCTAATAACTACACTTCAAATGGAAAATGTCATGTTTCGGGCCATGTGTGTATTTTGTCGTCAATTATCTTAGATTTAAATTTTAATTGACGAATAGCGCCTCCGATTTGAGACAAACTGGAATGAGACGAACTTTGGTCAGGCAAACTGACACGAGGCAAACTCGGCTGAGGGCGCACTGCAGTGAGACGAACTTCAGTGAGACGAACTGCAGTGAGGCAAACTACAGTGAGACGAACTGCAGCGAGACGGACTGTTGTGAGACGAACTGTTGTGAGACGAACTGTTGTGAGACGAACTTTTAATGAAGGAAACTAAAACGAGACGACCTAATATGAGGCAAACTTTAACGAGACGTCCTTAAATGAAGCAAACGTAGATGAGACAAACTACAAGGAGACAAAATTGAGCGAGACGACAAAATGAGACAAATCAAAAAGGAGACAAAATCAAATGAGACAACGAATTAGTTGAGACAAACTACGATGAGACAACAAAGTTCATTGCCCTTTTGGCGTTCCATAGGCAAGGGTAGAAAATTCTCTGGCCCTCGGTACCCAGGCAGTGAAGTAAGATAGCTATCTTGCAAGCCGCTCTCGCTTCGAAAGCAGTAGCAACAAGCTAGTTCTCAAAGAGACGGTACTATTGTGTCCACTGGCGTGCAGGTTCTCCAGGAGAAGGTAAAAACTGCAACCGAGGCAATAATCCAGACATCGTAATAAAACTGAGTAAATACCGACCGTTAAAGAACTGCAAAAGATCCAAAATCCTCGACGTCAATTTTATTGTGTTTGTAGCAATTAGCCGAGACAGAAATACAATGGTATTTACTCCAGTATAATACTCCGGTTGATGGCAAAAGGCGGTGTTTTGAAGGTTTTAACTGCTAAAGATATTAAAAATTAAGCTTTGGTTCTGTTTGGTATGTGATCTGCTTGAGTAATTTTATAACGCCACAATTTGTTCAACACGTTGACGTTCAGGAATGGAGATGGGGCATGCATGGGGATCTGCATATAGGATCTAAGGTTTGTTTATCCTAACAACCGAAGCCCATAGTGCAAATCCTTTCCACGGAGAAGGGGGTGAACCTTTAGCATTCGTTCAGATTAAAAAAAAGGAAATTAAATTCCGATGTTTTGGTAGATTTCTTTCATTATGACACTTAATACAATTAAGAAACTGTTTAACGTATCCTCTGCTAACGCCTAGGCTTCAAGCTGACTACCTAGCATTTAACCTGCACTGATACTACTGCATAGCAGTAATTTTTGTGGCAATTCGTGATAAACAACGCGAGCGCAGTCACTACCTTATACTATAGTAGTCACGTTACGTAATTAGCTAGCTTTTAGATAGCACTTAGGATATATCTCGTTACAATTCCCATAATAACATTTTACATGTAGCATGTAGAATCCTACACATATGGCGGTTCCAAAATCAGTCATGCTAAGTATGGCCATTTACTTAAGAATTTGTGAGAGAAAATTGAAAATTTTCTTATAAATTCAAGTTTAATGTTTTCTGAACACTAAAATGTAATCGACTGTCACACAGTTTAATACGCAAAATTGTTGTGGATGAGAAAATGGCTTTCGGTCTCAACATGTTAGTGACTTATATTTTGATCTTCCCCACCCTAAGATTTCAGATTGTATGATTCCTGAAAAGAAGCACCTGCATGGTTTAGCAAGTTACACTTTCAGTAGGGTCTTGGTTAACGGTTCCGAAGACTATTTTATATTTTTTTGACTGAAAATTCATGGAAATGACGACATTTTAAGAGATCCTCTCAGTTCACATTTCAGAGATAGATGGAGGTTATGACGGCAAGGATATGTGACTTCCGGTGTTGCTCGCAACATTTTTGTAGATTGCACAAGGAACTGTCAAATTGGGGATGAGACCGCCCACTGAGTTAGAGAACGCTAGATCTTCCAATGGCGGTTCCTTTGTTTTGAATGAATAAACTGTCATTAAACTAAACAAACGCTATGTTACAAAACTAAATCAATAAGACAAAAAAATGGAATCGACAACATTCTCATTGTGGCTACCGGAAAGAAATGAATGTGTACGAATCAAACTGCTTCCAATGTTCAGATCATTTCTCTTTGTTTAATCTTTTTTTTTTTTTTATTCTTCTGTGAAGGAAGGCAAGGAATCCATGCGATGCTGATGACGATAATGCAGTGGTGATGTTGATGGCGATATGTGTATGCGAGGGTGTGTGTGTAAGTGACGCCTTGGCTTGTAAACACACTATCTCAAGAAGGAAAAGTTGCTTGAACAATGGTGGTGGGTAGGTAGTCTATTGTGAGTAGATGACCCGAACTAATATTCCGGTAGGTCAGAGTTCATTTGAGGTCACTGGAGCTGAACTCTGAAAACCTATTACAGAATATATCTTAGCAACTGCATGTTGGTGGAGTTTCAAACTCTCACCATTGGTAGCCCTTGATGAGTACTTGATCTCCGTCATATTTTGAGGAAGTGAAAGGTCACACAAAGTCAGTAGAGGTGATAGTATAAAAAAGCCTTGCAAACATAGTTTCGTAATGAGGGAAAGTCTTTAGAACTTTAAAGTTGATATCAAGTTACTCCATTGTTAGTTGATGATCCCTAGTGATTTTCATGGAGGCCAAATGTCATTCGAGGTCACTGGAGGTTGACGACAGTCTAAACACCTATTAACGATGATATCTCAGCGACCGAATGATGCAAGTGTTATGTTAACGTTGGCAGCTCTTCATGAGAAGATGATCTCTGCCATTTTTATGTTGGTCAATGATTACATAAGGTCAGCAGAAGTCATAGTTTCACAACCTCGCAGACATGGTAGCTCAAGAAGGGTATGACATTTGAACTCAAAACAAACTGGCATGTTGAATACACTTTGCTTTGCATACGTATTGGCGAGAATTCATCAAGTCTTTTGACTTTCCTGTTGAACTGTAATTATACATTTAGATTATTGAAGAACATATTTGAAAGGTTTCTCCTTCACCAGAAACCGTCTTCTGCAATTCTATCAAAATTCCAAAACGTCTTACATTTGCGCTCTGTTCGATCTCTTTCTAAAACTGATCAGGAAAGAATGTCCTATTCTGTCTCTACACAAGGAAATCAAAGACGTTTTTGACGACCCCAATTATAATCAGAAGACAGCTCGATAATCTACACTGACCAACTGATTGTCAGGAGCAGACGAGAAACTACCACCCCCCTCCCTTTACATGGTAACGTTAAATACAGCAAAAAACGGTTCAGGGTTTGTGATCACATGTTCACTGATCCCACCATTCTCGCAAGCCACCCTTATCATTCTGAGGCCTGGCTTACTAAATTGCAACATTTCCAATGTCTTTTATCTAATTTTGTGTATCATTTGTACAATGCATCGGCCAAACGTCCACCTCCTTTAAACACAAGTCAGTACTCAAACCGGAACGCACAATGCATTTTGATTTCGATGAATTCATTATGAGACTTTCTTAATGAATCTGACATATTACATAAGGCAAGTAAGTGCAATATGCTTGATTTTTGTAATAGTACAGTGATGTATCATATCATCAATTGAGATGCGGAATGACATTTGCTGACCTAGGTTAATACCTTGTAGAGTAGGTATCCATCCGAACATGCACAACTGAATACTAAAGAGATATATCCATGACATTCACTACATACCAAGTCCGTGCAAGCTTCTCTTTTTGAAATATCATGTTTACAGTGTTGTTTCGACAGGACCCCTGCTGATCTCAAATCTGAAATTATTTATTGTTAACGCAATTTTATTTAACAGCGACACAATTACATTCAACGACGAAAAATCAAACAATGACGTAGAATGAAACAACCTTGTCCGGTTTTGATGCAGCGACGCAATTTCATTTGATGACCACTTTTGGATCGATGGCGCTCTTCAAACAATACAACAACTTGAGAGGAAGATATCGACAACTGCAAATACCGCAAATCCGTCAGCTAATGGGTCATTGTCAGTCTGGAAAGGTGTTGAAATATTTATTACTTTTTACAAAGGAGGAGTTGTGCTTTTGACGAAGTCAAAATGGACTGCTCTTATATTAGGGGGTAGCAATTCAAGGGTTATATTTATGACAAAAATCGATTGGGCAGGATGGTTTGAGCACTTAGCTTACATAAACATATACATTCAAATACTGTAGTTCACATTGTATCCGATCAACGGCGAATTTATAGAGGTGGAGGATTGGGGGACGACCACCCCTTCTGAGATCAAACGAGGAAAATATGAAAATATGAAGTAAAAAGTTAAAAGTCGCTTTACTAACACAGATATTGATGGACATTTCTGGTATATGAGGTATAGAGACATGACAATTCTTTGTATTAAAGTGTTCTTATATTGCAAGAGCGTAATGGAGCTCCTCCAATTCAGTACAGCAATTGCATGAATAGCCCATGGTATTTGATTCTTAATAAAATACCCAACTATAGTGCTAGAAGTTTAGTATTTTGCTTCGAAGTTAGGATTCTAGTACACACACTATTCAATCCGATGTTTCACAGGGAAGTGCAGAGAGACAAACGAATTAAGCACTTTATGCTGGGAAGGTTATGGAAGTAGTGGTGTGAATACGTACAGTCCGTATTGCAACCCACTATTGAGCATGCGTGGCGAGGCGATGCGTTGCCAGTCAACTAGTTGGTTTTGTTTTTACGGCAAATAATTCTTACAACATGATTACAACATGATTTGAGGCACTAAATCGAAGGCCATTGTAATCCATTTTGTACTTCCCTTTAAAGAGATCACGACATGTACAATAAAATGCCGTAAAAAACTGGGTTTTCTTTAATATGTGGACAAATGGATATCCAAAACTGCCTTGGGTGTACTTGTAACGTCATCCAATGTTATGCAATCAAAGTTTTAAGTTCCACAGTCGGAAGCTCCCTTTGAAAAAGCTTTGTTCTGCATGACGTCATATGATGTCATATTACCTTAATACCTTATACCTTCAGTGTGTGGTTTTGAATTTTTACCCAATGTCAAAGGCCTGTGGCCCATTTTATGAAATTCTGCAAAACGTTCTCCTTCACATTCTCTTGCACAATGTTGATAATTTCACATAATGATACTCTGCTAGTGACAACTGTAGGGTGTTCGAATTACTTGTAGGGCGTTCCAAAGTCCAAGATGGGCCCATCTTCAGCCTTAGACCCATAATTTATGTACATGCTTAAGGTACCACTAACAGAGTACATATCGTAATGACAAATTATCGATATATTGTACACATGTATGACAATCTGTGGGAAAAGAAGCATTTTGCAGAGTTTCGTAAAATGGGTGAAAGGGTCTACGCTGAACCATGGACCAAAACTTCTTTAATGCAGACACCAACAAAGTATCATTATGACAAGTCGTTAAGGTGACCGTCTGCACGATGCTGTCAACTCTGTTTAAAGCTAATTGAAGAGACCAGTATTTTGCAGATTTTGACCAAATCTTTCTGAACACCGTACAGGTGGCACTGGAGTATCAATATGAGAAAGCATCAACATCGTAAAAGCGAATCTGTAGGAACAGAAGCATCCTACAGAATTTCATAAAATGGGGCCCATATGGCCCACATGTGACCTTGGACCAAATATTAATTGGCACCATGAAGAAACCTCTAACAACGTATCTTAATGACAAACGATGAAAATTGTACTCGTCAATCTAAGTGGAGGAAAAGCATTTTGCAGAATTTCGTAAAATGGGCCATTGGGTCCACATTGGACCTTGGAGAAAACTTCCTGGGCACCACAAATGGTCCAGACCTCAAGACAAAAAATATGTGTAAGTTTGAAGCAACTTCATCTAAGCATGTGCACGTCGAAGCATTTTGAACTATTATGGATGGATAGGGCGTGCATGAACGGTCTTCTAATATGACTTCATAAGCTTTGATGAAAAAAAAGAGTTTTTCAAGAAGGAGAAGATTCTAATTGTGAAAACAATCAAATTTACATCTTTGATTGTATAGCATTGAAAGACGTCCTTCTCAAGGACACCAAAGGCAGTTTTGGATATCGATTAGTCCAAATATTCAGAAAAACCAGTTTCTAGTGAGTTTTAGTCTAGTGTGCATTTAGTTGTATATTGGCTCAACTCCTCATCAGTTAATCGTCGTCAGGTGAAAACAATTATTTCCGAATTTCTTCCAATAGCAGTTCATCAGTTATATGTTCCGTGAAGTTTGAATTGTAGGTCCATATTGAATAAATTGTGTGGACCACTTTCGAGAGAGTTGCATTCTCTGGTTTCCCAACTAATCCTAGCCAAGAGCCCTAGTTGAACGTCAAAAAATACCGGTAGGTGACCCCTACTTGGAAATGTTGTGCTTCAAGTATAACCACGGTAACCTGTCGCTCAATTCAAACTACACACCAATACAGAGTGAATTTTTTCAAGATCATCCACATGAGACGTATATATATATATATATATATATATAGATATATATATAGATATATATATAGATATATATATAGATATATATATAGATATATATAGATATAGATATATATAGATATAGATATATATAGATATAGATAGATATAGATATATATATAGATATATATATAGATATATATATAGATATATAGATATATAGATATAGATATATATATAGATAGATATATATTATATATATATATATATATATATATATATATATATATATATATATATATATATATATATATATATATATATATATATATATATATATATTGCAAACTTGCTTGACTCATGGTTGTATTGAGCCACGGTGAGTGACCGGTGGACTGGCCCTAAAATGACAGGTAAAATGAGCTAAAATGATGGCGCTGTATGGTTTCAGTTACAAGAAATGTCACTACTACAATGAAACCTGAAATGTCACTACCACAATGAAACCTCCTGAAGCATTTTGACATGAGTCTTTGAATTCCAAATCCCTCTCACACACAAAAAGATGCGTTTTTAGGCAGATTGGATCGAAAATTCATCTTTTCGACCCCATGACCACTGTGTGCCTTCCGATGCTCTATATGGCTGAGGTGATGTATATTAGTGGCCAGGGACCACTTAATCATTGCCAACCCCCACCACCTATCGCTCGTAAACTTTGCAGCGCCCACCTGAAACTTCTAACCAGATAGGGACCACTTTGAGAGCCACTGGCGTATATAGAGTCGTTACTGCTTGTTCCAAATCAACTCTTTGCAGCCTCCTTTGATTGTACTGTTTACACGACTGGTAGACCAGATCTCCCTCCCTCACACAGGGTTTGTTACCTGTATGCCGGGTTATCATCAAATTGTGCGCGTCTTGAAGGGTTACGTTGGTAGAATTTGTTGGTAGCATTCGTTACACAGGGTTCAAGTATTGACAGAATTTTCTCGTAAGACACTCTCAACTTAGTTGTAGCTTCTTTTAGACATTATCACCTTTATTTGCGTAAAATGTCCCCTCGGTGTTTTTCTTCGCATTGCCACATTTGTTCAATTTGGATTAAACTTAATCCGCTTGGTCGAATCAAATGCACTGTAAAATAGAGAATCACAGGTAGCCATTATCATAAAATTGTCTACATATTTGATTTTTTTTTCTTTTGAATTATTTACTAGTATGTTCAAGTTCATGTATTCAGTTATTGTACTGTAGTTATTTACTGAACAAAATCTCGTCGATGAGACTGTGCTTTTACGAACGTAATCTCTCTTTATTATTTGTACGCTCAGAGAATTATTTACCTAATTTATGTAAAATAAGAACTCCATAAATTTTATGTAAAATTAATGTAAGCAGTATTTGTAAATTTTACATAATTTTGGTAAATTTTACTACATTTTAGTAAAATTGTTATATCATAATGTAAAACTTACATTAACTGTGCGTAAAATTTTACCAAAAAGTTATGGAGTTCTTATTTTACTTTACGTTTTTGTGAGTGTATGCCTTTTTTTTAATTTTGATTTTACAGATAAAATCAATTTAGACGGCGACCAAGTTGATTCTAAATATTTCACAATTTTCGAACTTTCTCATAATTTTTCTCCAACCCATATCGCGTCCGTCATGCTGCATGTCAAAAATGAAACTATCAGATTTAAATTCTAGCCTTTCTTAGAGGAATAGTGACCACTATGTACTGTTTGAGAATCACTCCTTTGAAAAGATTGAAAACTTTAAATCTGTAAAGAAGTAAAAAATCTACATTTTAAGGGAAAATTGAAAATATATATTTTTTTGGCTGTTAGACTAACAGTGTCAATCCAGAAAAACTGAGAACTAATAGTTTCCGATTGAAATAAGCGTTAGAATTTTAAGCTGGTCAAAGATTATTTTTTTAATTTCAATGTTTTAACTTTATTTTAAGTGCATCATTGCTTTGTACTGTGTATATTTCTAACATAATGGAATAATACATTCAAATCTGGATTTGATGAATTAAAAATCAAAGTGAATATTTGACCATGATCTGGAGATTTTGTAGTTTAGAAGTTTAAATCTTTTCCATAGAAAGGTGATTTTAATTTTATTTGATATCAAACCAATGAATCTAAATTGCTGTCTTGTACCAAATATTAGGAGTTGCTGCTGAAGTGATTGCTACGGCTTATTGATTCTTTGCTGAAGCAGAAGAAATCTATGCGATGGTGATGTCGTGAATGTGTGTAAGTGACACTTCCCTTGTAAACACGATATCTCAAGAAGAGTAACCATGAATGATCTCATACTTGGTGTGTGAGTTGGTCACAGTAAGTAGATGTTTCCTATTGTTTTTGGTGAGGGTCAAAGGTCATTTGAGGTCACCAGAGGTCAAATGGGAAACCTTGTAAATTCGATATCTCAAGAACGGTAACTGTGACTAATGTGATACTTGGTGTATGGGTTGGTCATATTAAGTAGATGATTCCCATTGTTTTGGGTGCAAATTAAAGATCATTTGAGGTCACCAGAGGTCAAACTGCAAAAAACCTTTTAAACACAGTATCTCCAGGAGGGTAGCTGTGACTGATGTCATACTTAATTTGTTGTTGGTTCACATTGAGTAGATGATCCCATTTATTTTTGGGGGAAGTCAAACGTCATTTGAGGTCACCAGATGTCAAATTGTAAAAACCTCGTAAACACAATATCTCCAGAAGGGAAACTGTGGCTGATATCATACTTGGTGTGGTGGTTGGGCATATTAGGTAGATGATCCCTATCATTTTTGGTGAGGGTCAAAGGTCATATGAGGTCATCAGAGGTCAAACTGTGAAAACCCTGTAAACACATTATCTTCATAAGGGTAACCATGACTGATGTAGTACTTGGTGTTTGGTTGCTAATAATAGGCAGAAGATCTCTACTGTTTTTGCTCGAGATCAAGGGTCATTTGAGATCACCAGAGGTCAAACTGTAAAAATGTGTAAACACGATATCTCCAGGTGTCTAACCTTGACTGATGTCTTACTTGATACGTGGATTTTACACACTAGGTAGAAAACTCCTTTTGTTTTTGGTGAAAGTCAAAGGTCGTTTTAGGTCACTCGAGGTTAAAATATGCTAACACACTATCTGCAGAGGGGAAATGTTGACTGATGTCATACTTGATGTGCGGGTTGGCCATACTGGGTAGGTGATCCCTATTGCTTATTGTGGACGTCAAATGTCAATTGGGGTCACCAAAATAAAGGTCATTTTTGGTTAAAGGCTTTTTAATGTGGTGTTTCAAGAACAATAAACTGCAGTTGATCTCATACTTGTCATGTGGATAATTCATGTTTGTTATAATATAACCATGTGGCAAGGAATCACAAAGCCTTTTGGCGCTCTAGCTTTACTTATGTCCGTAATGTCATACATATTACACAAAAAGAATGACATAAAAATCCAAGAAATGTTTGCCACCGGTTAAACAGTGAACAACAAATTTTAACCCCAAACGAATGTCTACTTTTAAAAATCTCTACGATGCCTAGAGCAGTAAAATTTGTATATAATACCCTTTTTCGCTTTGATGCTACTCTCTCCACATCGGTTGCTAAATGGGAAGCCACGTTTACTGATATTGTTTTTAATTGGAGATCTATTTTTGCTCTTCCGTTTTTGGTTGTACAAGAACCAAAGATACAATACTTTCAGTTTAAATATTTACACAGAAATTGGTACAAACGATTTTTTATTTAGAATTAATATTAAGAATTCTCCTTTGTGTACTTTTTGTAGTTCATTTAACGAAACATTAGAACACCTTTTTTTATGTTGCCCATTGGTGAATGATTTCTGGAGTAGAATTTGTTCAAAGTGTTTGAAAGGTGCTTGTGACTTAAATTTTCATTTGATAAGTTTCTGCAAGCCAAACGAGATTATTAAGTTGATAGACTTTTTTTCTCTTCTCTGCAAAATATTTTATTTATTCTTGTAAATATAATAATGTCACGCCAGATTCTACTTCTTTTTATTACAAATTAGGATTTGGTAAGAGGTACAATTAAATATTTTGGAAAAACAATCGAAATAGTAAATGATAGAACATTTTAAATCTTCCTTTAATTACGATTAGTTATTAAGTATTGTTGATATTTTGAAGCTGTTTCACTCACATTATATTTATATTAAGTAAAAATATAATTATATTGTTATTTGAGACAAGACTGGAGAAAATAAACTGAGATGATAAAAAAATGTCCGTAATAATGTCATACATACTACACCAAAAGGATGACATAAAAATCCAAGAAATGTTTGCCACCGGTTGAACAGTGAACAACAAATACATGAAGTTTGACAATATGATCAAAGGCCAATACCAAGAGTGTACCAGGAAAAACAGGATTTTTTTTCAAGGAAAGGCAAAACGATGGATTTTGTTAAGTCCTAAACCCAGTTAATAAAGTGTGGCAGATGAGGTTCTTTTCTGTAAAAGCTCCGAACATATGTTTATTTCTGAAAAAAAAAAATATATATACTTTTACTCAAACTCATCTCATCAATTTCCTATTCTGATGCTTTTAGGAAGACGAATCTGGTTGACCTTTTTCCACATTCCCATTGTTTTCAGCTACATAATATCAATTGGGGGAATGGAGGCAAGGGAGGGGGTGTTAGAGGAAGTGCTCAAACTCATTAAAATCTAAGTTACACGTAAACTATTTTCTGATTTCTTCCATAAAGAAGAAAAAACACTAAACGTTTGCCCTGGAGTTTACATTCTTAAGATCACACCATGGTGTGCTTACCTGCGTACACTATATCAAGTCTGCACCATGCAGGTGTATGTCTTCTGCTTAGAATGCACAGCTGATCTTTGCAGAAGAGCAGTGAGAGCACATTAGTCACCTAAAGAGGAAAGCAAAACGTGCCAAGTAAGTGTGTCGGTGAAGTACGCGCGGCATCAACGTATAAACTGCTAAGAGACAAAATCTATGATACCTCACAACATACATGGGTAGGACCTTAAACAATGCACACATGAAGGTGCCGATGAATTTTTTATATCTTGAGGGTTTGGGGGATATTGAGTTGATTATTGAATACAAGAAACAAATTGTTTTGGTGGAGGTCATCTGAAGTTAGTTGGATGTATCAGTCAAAATAGGAAAATCTTGAAATCACAGTATCTACAGAAGCCAAGAGCAAGCTTCAAGTGATTTTACATACTAATATGTATTCATTCATGTTAAGTACAAGCTACGCTATTGTCTTGGTGGAGATGAAATGCCACTTGAGGTTAGCAGAGGTAAACAACGTACATTAAGCACATCTAAGTCAAACACAATATTTGACTGTAAATGAATGTGCAGCTGCTGATTATTCGCGAATCATGTGCATCAATCATGAATCAAGTTGAGTGTGCTATCGATTCAGGCAAACTGGCAAGATGTAACGGCAAGTGAAATAGAGATGAATATTCATAAGTCAGTAGTCGATTGCAAATTGAAAATATACAACACAAATCAAATCACAAGGTGGGACTGCAAAGGGAATGACAGTCTTATTAAATGCCAACTTGCAGAGCTTAGCATTGATTTAAATACAACCAAATTTTGACTATTACAGTGAGTTAACAATGGTGAACCTTTTCATAATCATGTGCCAATGCACATTTAAATACCAGCAATGCGTGGTCATGACTGGACGTTCACTTGAGCTAAAATTCAGTACGTACTTAATCAAGCTGACAGTAATATATAAGCTGACAGTAATATATAAGTTTTTGTAAGCCGAGATATGGCATTCAAAAGAATAAAATAGTCAACAGATGGTGTTAGATACCTATCGTCGATAATCTTATGTCATATGATCGTAAATGATTGCATCTGATAAATGTGACAAATACCTGTGACAGTAGACATAAAGAACATGACAACTAATGAGTGTAATGACGACATAATGGAAGTAAGTTTGAAAAGCAAGTTTAAAGTTGCACCCAATATTTCCTCTATTTAAATCTTTTATGCACCTAAATTGACACATTGTAACGTGCAAAGACAAATGGCAGAGTAGCATAGGCCATAAAGTATAGATGTTCTGTAATCTAAATAATAGAAGTTGGGATCTCTATTTTGGAGATTTGGTGTAATTTCGACGTGTTCTTTGATTTGTTTTGTTGAAGTGACATTTCAAATTAGGATATGAAGCCTAGCCTATAGGCAAGGGTAGAAAAACCTTAAAAAAAAACTAAACGAGAAACACGCGAACAATGGACATAGTTTCAGGAATTAGGTCACTTTTCTTTCAATAAATTGAGTACCTTGTCTGAAGTAATACCGGTTCAGTTAAAAGACGTACCTTAGGGTGTTTCTGGGGATATGTCCGCCAGTCTGCATTCCATGCACTACAATGCTGGGATCTTCGTAGTGAGCGCCGACTCTTTCCTGGCGTAGTGTTTACCTCTGCGTGCCGACGCACGAAAAAAGCCAGCCTTGGCGTACACCGTGTAAGCCTGCCTATAGTCTTATCACAGTTCATCGTGTGTAACTGTATGCTAAAAGTTGGAAGCACAATCACCATACAGCAGGTTTGGTTATGTTGCATTATGAGGTATATTGCATCTGCGTTTTTTGGCGCATGAACACTAACCTTGTCGTATGAACGCTAACACCTCGGGGTAACTTCGGCCTCAACATTAACATGGGATGACCCTGGTATGTGTCAGTCATCTAGATACTCTTGGTATAGGCCTAACTATCAAAGATCATTTACAATGATAGGAATGAAATTACTAAAATTTAAGAAAACAGTATAGCCAAAAATAGCTAAATATCTCGAATCTCGACAAAAACGTTGTCGGGACTAGTTATGGTCTCTGGATGATAATTGCAATCGATGGAAGATAATTACAATTGGGAAATCCCTACAAAAGCAAGTTAGCAAAGTACTAAGGTTGTGCTAGTTTAGCCTAAGTTTAGGTAATCAGTTGCTTACATCATGATGAACTACTAGCAGTAGACTAAGCCTAGCAAGGCCCGGTGCCTTCTGTTACTGTGCGTATATACTGTGCTTAGGCCTACCAGTTCGTTTACGTAGTTATGTAGACGTCTATTTGATTTTGACAGTAGCTTTAGTCTTCACTTACGCTAAACACGACTGAGTGCGTTAAATACAAACCTTTGGTTTGGAAGCAGTCGTACTTTTGCTAGTGTCAGATGTTCGATGATATTGGCTAACAGACTTTATTAAAAGTAAGGATTTAGTTTGTTTGATGCTGATTGGCTAATAGTTCTTAATCCAAAGTAAGAGTTTTTTGTCTGGTTTTTCGTATGCTTTCAATCTAATAGTCTTAAAACATTTTCAGTCTGTCAAAGGTTTGACTAATTTTCCGTCTACGGATTTAAGAGTGTGCACAAGACCAAATGCAAACTAACATTTTCCATATAAAAATGGGTGTAAATGAATGATTTAATAGTTGAATTCTTGTGAAATCTGTTAGGGTAGTTTTAATCACACTTTCTACTCCTGAAATACATAAATGGACTATACCATGGAGTACATATGCCTTAATGGTAAATACTCTTGATATTTCTACTATGCACGTATTTACGTACCTCGGAAAACGTGCAGCCAAGAAAGAAAAACGAACAGCCAAACTTTCAAATTTAAACCTCTGTAGAGTTTATAGTAAGATAAGAATACTCAATGACTATTTGTAAATGCTAGCCGTTTGAAGATGTGAATAACTATTCGTTTACCACGAGGTGAAATCTTCAAAAATTACTTGCGGGTAGTAGCATTTGATATTTTATGGCCATTCGTTTTGATATTTTTTTTATTGCTTCATGGTGGGTAGTCAACGTTCAATTTAACCGCACTGAGGCGAAAAATGCTTGACCCCTGGACTCTAAAATTAGAGTTATAAAACTGCTTAGTTGTTATGAAAGTTCTTTGCAGTGTAAATCCCACATTCCTATATTCTTTTTATTATATTTCTCAGTTGCAACGTTTACACCCAACGTCACATATTTATGACAACAAAGAAAGAACAGAGATTGCCAAGGATGTCGTGAAAACATGAATTTAGAAGACAGACTTAGAATGGAAAAGACACTGCTTGCAGTGTCTGAAATGACACAAGGACATGGACTAGTCTACCTAGAGCACTAAAGCTAGTCTACCTAGAGCAACAAATAACTGCGTTTTTTTCTGTGGGAAATTTATTACTACAAACTATTACTTAAACTATACCATAACAGAAGCTTTCATCATTTTTAAATAATTTATCATTCACTATGTCAATTTAATTATGGTTTACAAATACGTATTTTACTCTAAAACAAACAAGATACTTTCTTTTAAACTTAAAGAAACAAGAATGTCTGCTCCTTCTGCAGGGGTGAAAGATCGTATAAATGATTGGAAAAAAAAAAAAGTAGTAACACCATCAAGAGCCTTGGCCCATCAATACATATGTAAAAATCACAGAATCTCATAATGACAAATAGACTACATATTTGCGTGGGTTATATGAGTAAAATTGATTTTCAATTCATATATTTACCATGGTGGGTCCACTAATTTTACACTGATTACGAACTGTCACTCGTCGCTTTAAAAGAATCCCAAAATGATGAGAACTCAATAAATAATTAATGACTTATGTTACAACGTTTTTGAAGCTGTCGTTCGTGGGCTTTTGAATTGTAACTAATTAATTACCACTTATTATTAAAACTGCAGAAACATTGATGTTAATTCATGAACTGCCCTATGATATGTTTAATATGTCCACTGACTACTTTTACATCATTTTGTTCTGCCCTATTCTGCATTACCAGGAAATGTAATGTCAAATCAGTGACACTTTCATATTATATTATTTGGTTTCTTTACTTTGTTCATTACTTAATTGCCATAAGAGTCCTTTTTCAATGAAAAGATTAAAACTTGGGAGTTTGACTTGTTTACTTGAATAATTGACAAACGACAGGTGGACATTTTACATTTGAAATTAACACATTCAGACCCAAGTTACTGTAGAATGCCCCTATACATGAATAACTACTGAACTATTATACTAACAGTCTTAGAATGAACTATAAAAGCAGTGATGGTTTGTTGAGGCAGAAGTGCTTATGTTCTGTGTAGAGAACGATATACTTAATTCCTTGTTGATTACTGCATTATGTGACAAATGCCAGACGGTATGTTGAGATCAAATAATTATCTATGTATTGCCGGTACGGTTGAGTAAAAGTGTTGTGGTATTTCCGAGCCTGGTTGACTCGACACTGGGGGTACCAAGGTTTTCAGGTAGTGGATCGGTTGCTGGACCCCTAGATTCATAATTTAGGGTACAATATACTTCAAAAGAACACTCCTCGCAACAGTAATGTCTGATATGCTTATTTGTCCTATTTCAAATTTTACTACTTGTATTTCGAAATGGTATATGACTTCAATCATGGCACTGAGCATAACTTTGAACACAATCTCTGGAAGTATTAACTAATAATAACAATAACATTTACATAAAACCAAGCACACATGTCCGGTAAGTGTTTCTACAACAGCTTACTGATTTCGTTCAACCCAAAGTCTTAATTAGCTTTTCTTTAAACAATAATAACATTTAACTCAAGATTTTGAGCAGCTCTGTCAGTAGCTTTCTCTACAGAGGCTTGTAATGGCCATTTACGGTACACTGTTATCTACATGCATGAGCAAACGGTCAAACTAAATACCGAGGGAAGATTAATCAACAGAAGTAAACTTGTGTTTTAATTTGTTAGATATATTGGGTTACGTATGTTAGTTTGAATTTTGATCTACTTGGAGAAGTCCTTTGCAAAAAGTCGTTTATAAAATTTATAAAAGGAGGTCAATGTCAAACTCACGCAAAAATAACTTCACACACAGAGTTGTGGACGTTTGTAATAACCTCCCAGCAATCCTTGCTAGTGCACCTAGTGTAGCAATATTTGAAAGGAGACTAGGTAAATATTGGAAAAACCTTCCTGTTCGTTTTAATTATAAGGAAATCCTCGAGAAATATACCTCTCCGTTATTCACACTAGATGTTACAGAAGAAGAGCTGGTCATATAGGCACTCAAGTGCCTTCTACCAGAATTCATCTATCTATCTATCTATCTATCTATCTATCTATCTAAAGGAACTTCAGCAACAGATCACTGAAAAAGATAGAAATGGAAATTTCACCTTGAAATTACCAGTAACGGATTAATTTGCGAGATTACATTAGATGTGGATATCATATTTTCAATAATGTGTAACAGACTACCTAACACCGAAATAGGTCTGATTGTTATTCGAAAGTAAAAATATGCTGAGAAAAATCCGAATTGTCTGCATATCTGATTGTAAGTGAAGTGTCCCCGGCGTAAGTTAGTCAATGTTTCCAAAGAGGGCATTGTGTTCTACAATGAAATATGGTTCATTTTGCCAACCAGATATCAGCGAGTAGCCTCAGGTCATTTAATCGGTAGAGCTTGTAATACTTTATTACTTGCAATACGTTTCTACACTTGCAATACTATAAAAATTTATTTACTGTGACTTGCCGAAAAACGTCCTTCGATCAGATGCTATATATAGGTAGTGAAAAGGAATATACAATTCATTGTAACGACGACTGGGGTTCAGTGAAAAAAAATTAACTCACTACGAACAGACGTCTATAGGTAACGAAATTGAACAAAGAGGAAACTTTGAAGATATGGCAAGCAAAACCTTCTTAGTGAGTTCCCTTCATTTTCATTTCGATAATCAGTCATAATTTTATGCTGTGTATTAATGTTTGGATATTTTACTATTACATGCATAAATATTTTGTTGTAAAGATGAGATTATAGACTCAATTTGGGAAACATTTCTCCATTTCCATTGCATTTCTGTCAGGTTTCAGTTAACAGTTTCCCCCACTTTGACGTATAATCTGTAACGTTTATAGAAAGCTTTGATTTATTCCTTAAAATATTTTGCATAGTTAAGGGTTACACAAAAGTAGCGTACTCCTCAATATGATTCTACAGATTCTTGTGAGGTAGCTCTTAAATGAAACATAAAGTTTGGTTAACGGTTCTCACTCCATCTGAAGGACGAACTGCAGGCCCGGAACCCCCCCCCCCCCCCCCAACAAGATCTGGAGTTCCGCTTAGCCTATGATAGTGGGCCTACGTTAGCAACATATATAATGAATTTTAATTTGTTGGTCATAATTGTCGGGTAAGATATTCCACTTGTGATAAAATCGAGCCCCCTCCCTGAAAAAAGCTGCATACGGGCCTGAACTGCCAAGATCTTCTTGATGAGTTCCTCTCTACTTTTTTTCGTGAATTAGAAATTTTTTAGCCATTCATAAATCTGAAGATATCTTTTACCGTACTACACAAATATTTGTTGTAAAGATGATAGACCCAATCGGAAGTATTTCTTCATTTTCATTGCATTTCTGCTACTTTCAACTGAACAGTTTTCCCTACCGTAACGTATTCGCTTTTACGTCTGTATAAAGAATAAACATTAAGTGTGATCAACAATTTGTTCTCAGCTTAAATTACAAAATGAGCTTAAATATGAAGTGATCATTATTGAATTGATGTATGATATTAACAATAATTTCACGCAGGGACCCACATAGGACCTTCCCTTTCCACCCTTTCTATGGACATCTTCCCGCATGCTCAAAGTAATGCTGTTTCAAATCTGACAGAAGATTTTACTAGGATTTACACGTCAGGTTAGGGTTTGACACATATTTCGTTTGCATTGCATTTATATGAACGAATAATTTACCAACAACTTTGTTCTTACTTGATGTTTTTTATTCTGTAATTTAGGTGGTCATCATGACTGTATTCTTCATCTCAGGGATGTTACCATCTGTGCAAGGTAAATGCATTTTCTCCAAACAATTAAAAAAATTTCATGAACATTGAGTTTTTGAAAAGCCATTGATTTAACTACAAGTGTCACTGGTCATATTTTTTCTAATCCTTTTTAAGGACAATGCCAGGATTGGAATAAATGTTACGATTATTTTCGAGCCGGTGACTATTTTTGCAGTTGTATTTTTCCGCATTGTCGGGCCCTGAAGATCTGCTGCCAAGATGCACACATGTGCGACCTGAGGTACGTAAACCACGCGCATTAGAAGGTAACAACAGGAGAGATAGAGAGAGAGAGAGAGATAGATAGAGATAGAGAGAGAGAGATAGAGAGAGAGAGAGAGAGAGAGAGATAGAGAGAGATAGAGAGAGAGAGATAGAGAGAGATATATAGATATATGAGAGTATATATATATATATATAGATATATATATATATATATACGTTATATATATATACACGTTATATATATATATATATACACGTTATATATATATATATACACGTTATATATATATACATGTTATATAAACATTTTTCAAAAAAAGTTGAATTCCTCACTAAGAATCAAGTAAGCAAGTTAACATTTTGCAGAAAATCTTGAGTTGTTAAGATAACACAACCTGAACAATTGATCATTTTTGTGTTTTTTGATGGGATATTATCTTGTTATGTAGACATTTTGCTGAAAATTGTCAGCTTATGGGGCAAAGATATACTTATCTTGATGACACTTTTAAGCTTCCGTTCAAACCACTTCAGAAGAAGATTTTTCTCACTTTGCCTTATTTCATTTCTTCGTTGCAGCCTTATCGGTAAGTGAGGATACCAAGGAATACAGACACTGAGATATTTCGTGGAAAAAGGGACGACTGCATGTCAATCGCATTAAACTACGTTAGGATTTGACATAATAAAGAGGTGATGGGATAGTCTGCTGCAGTTTCTCGACAGTATTTCCAAGATATGTTTATGAAGTAATGAATATCTTTCTTTTATTGCATTGCTTTCGTTTCTCATTTCTTGTTAACCAGTGAGAATACAAAAAACATCACTGATAATGCTGTTCAATTTTCTTCACTTGTAAAATATTTATAATGTGGCATTCTTGCATCGATCTCCAAATCTATGAGAATCGTTCCTGCGTAAAACTCCATGTTACCAATAAAACCAAGGAAAAGATCAAATCAACATCACTTCTTCCTCATCAGGTGCAGAAATTCCTTTACAGTTTGAAAATTATCTTTGTCCATCTGTGGACATCAAAATACAGAGAGCGTATAGCAAGATCAATGGTGATATAATTAGGTGTTGAGGGCAAGTTTGTGCTTCTTTTTGAACAGAGCTTCTTTTAACTTTATTTCAAA
Source organism: Stichopus chloronotus (assembly GCA_021234535.1). Classification (NCBI taxonomy): domain Eukaryota; kingdom Metazoa; phylum Echinodermata; class Holothuroidea; order Aspidochirotida; family Stichopodidae; genus Stichopus; species Stichopus chloronotus. Next base: position 10,956,076 of record CM037847.1, read on the forward strand.
TCTGAGTTGCCAGTTGCTAATATGATAAAAAATACAACTGTCAGAGAACCTCCATACTTTACACTTGAGTGTGAGGTCATGGATGGCCATGTGTTTTGATGTCTTTGTTTGTATATATTGCACCTTTCTTTCTATATATTTCTGCACCTGATGACGAAGAAGTGATTCTAAACGTTCATGATAACAATGCATTCAAAGATCATTTTGTGTTGATTTGCACTTCTATTTGGTTCTGTAAATGTACAACTCTTCCGAAAGTATATCCATGTTACCAAACTGATCATCTTTGCTTCTTTGCTAACTTTTTCAAACTATCAGAAAATTTCAAAGGACTTTGCTAGATTCCTCCCCTGACATCAGGTGACTGAAACATAAACGCTATGTAAATATTGCCTCGTAAGATCCGTGTTTTTGTGCTTAACAGAATGAGTCCATGGAATTCAGTGATGATGGCGCAAGGGTGAAGCGGTATTTACCCCACGAAGCTGACCTTTATCCCCAAAGGTTGCCCCTTTCACACGTGATGAGATTAATATCAGGATAACCTATTCAGACATTTGCCCCTCTAACTGTAAGAGGGTTGCGTCCTCTCTGAGAATTTAAGGGATACAAAGAGAAACCGTGGGGGACATGTCCCCAGTCCCACAACCCCCGGCAATCTACGCCTATTGATCAATGGGGACATTTCATACTCAATTACCCATCTCTCCAGGAGTGGCCACCACCAATTGACTCAAAAGTCTAGTGTATGATTCAACTGTCTGTATGTTTCTTGTATTGGGGGGGGGGGGGGGATTGTAAGATCAAGTCTTATGTGTAACAGTCTCAATCAACACTGCTTAACACTTCGAAACTGCAAATCTGCCCTATTGTAATCAATCCTTTTGGGGCCGACGATGCCACTGATCACTGGACAAATGTTTACGGAGAGATTTGGCTAGGATTTCACATCTGCCGAGGAGGGGGGGGGGGGGAGGAGGTGGGCTAGGGCATAATTGGGGGCTTCAGATTTAAAACTCTCAAGGAGATGAAGACGTTACGGAAGTTCTCAACGCTCCCCTAACTCTACAATGACCAGAAGTCTTCATCAGGGAACATTGCGGAGGTCGGCAGGACGCCGAGTCCGCCGAAGATTTATCGAGTTATAGAGTTATTTCAGACATCAGATTTTACTTTCTGGTGGTACTAATCGGACCTGTCAACTTAATTCATAACTGGAATTAATTGGTTTTGAAAAAATATCCATTTTGATATAGTACTGAACTCTATACACATCCATTATGTATTGGCCATTTACATGGAAAAACTTCAGGTCCGTTTTGGTCAAGAAATAAGTTCTAAAGGTAGACATATACAACGTAAAAGTAGGACCCTTCTACTCTGGTGGTACCAATTGGACCTTTCAAGTAACGTCATAACACGAATTATTTTTTAAAAGAGAAACCAATTTCGCTATATTGCTGTATGCTATATAACCGTATACACCTGGTACACACAGATTGTGTAGGGGTCATTTACAGGGGAAAAACTTCCTGGTCACCTTTGGGCAAGAAATAAGTTTTGTTACCAATGGTGGACCTACACCACATAAAAAGTTAAAGTTGAACCCTTCTGCTCTCTTGTGGTACTAATCTGACATCTTACCTACGGTAACTTCATAACTTTAATGATCATTTTTTTAAAGTAGTCAAAATTAGTTTTGTTACTGGCACCGAGTTTAGACCAATACCTCTTAAATTTAAAGACTGAGGAATCTTCCTACTTCATTGGCTGTTTTGATTACGTTCATGTCCGCAACCCATGTGGGTAGTGCACCACCAGAAAGACAACTTAGCACACTATATGAGATTCTTTAACGTTCTATCATTTAAACAACGATTTTACCAGAGGAAGCCTCCATTAGGTGTGAAATGACGCTTTGAAAGTTGGGAGTCAGCACGAGCCTGAGAATGTCTGACGTAGAACCGACAAATCCTGTATTCCATATTTTGCACTCTTCGTGTTTTTTCCAGGTCTTGCTACGCAAAAACTCTTTAGTTCAGAGATAATTAAACCCCATGAATGTCTACATTCAGTAAGATACTTTTCCCACATGAAACCAGTGGAGATGTTATTGTGATGGACATGAAACTTAATTACTACTAATAACCCTTTAAAACCCACCAAACTGGGGAAGGTAAGCTGTGTAATTAGCTTAAAGGCATTCCTGTCCTTTATTCGTCGGTACCATTTCAATATCATTTAGAGAGCAACGTTAGTTAAGTCAGCTAATCCTTAAACAATTAGATAGCTCTGAACAATGCTTTGAAAGGCATGGGTTTATGCCACTCCCTAGTGAAACTAAGCTTGTATCACCAAATAAGAGATCAGAGCAGTCACCGCTTGAGGTAAAAATCAACAGCAATGTCGGTACTACGTCACAACCGATTGATTTCTAGCAACAGGCTCGTACCTTTATTATTTACTAACATAATTCATTTTTCGAATTCTTTGAGATGTTTCCTGAAAATAAGAACGATGACTTGCCGACAATAATGTTAGCATCTTTTTAAGAGACATGAGATGCGATGGGTGGAGAATTCCTTAAGCCATCTGCCAAGGCAGACTACACAGTTACGTATACTCTAGTGACTGCTGCCGATGGCGGCTGTTAATGGTTGCTACCTTCAACCAGGTGTTGGAAACTTTCACGAGACCACATTACTTTTGCGATTAGCGTGCAAGTTAATGTGGGCTAAGAGTAACGCAGGCTGAAAAGCAGTACGAATTACGTGCAACTCGGATGGCCGCACACCAGTACCAGTCATGAGAGCTTATTGGAGTAAATGTCTCTATCATTCACAGATTCGTTAACGTACTAACTTTAACAAATGAGTAACATTACAATACAGATGTGTGGTACCAACATCCCTACAAACAAGTACTGACTGTAGCAAGTAGGCCCCATCAGGTAAGTCCTCAGTCCTCCAACTTAGTTTTAACTACAGTAATAAGCACTGTTAACCTTGACTTGAATTAATGTTACAGCTTTGTCGACCAGAATTTCCAGTATGAACTCTGGATGTAAACACGATTAGTCATTCTAGAGACTCAATTAAGGCCTTCTACTAATACTTACGTTAGCACTGTACCCATTCCGGTATTTTGCCCATATGACGACTGCGCTACGTTGTCGAAAACAAGAGTGGCTAGGCCTGACTGTACGTTCTAAGGCCAGTACAGGACTGTGACTTGCATAACTTAACGGGATACCACAGTCTCAAGCTTATCCATTCCAAGTCAGGCCTACTGTAAGTGTAACTAAGTTTGTGGTCAGCTTGCTACTTGTTGCACTCCTGGCACAGATCAAGTTGGATTCCCTCGCCTATAAAAAGTGTGTCCACACATTTTTGCTTCAGACTCAGTGAACTAAGGTCAACAAAAGTAAGATAAGTTGCCCCAGGCCTAACTGCTTATCTTTGTGTTGATTGTTTACATTTGTTTACATCTTCCGCTTGCGCTGCTGTTTCTTATCGTGTTGTAGTGATATTAGGAGCGCGTGCTCAAGTGCGTTAAAGGGAAATAGGGCGTTTAGAATGTACACAACATGACATACAAAAGAAAATAGCTGTAATCATTGTTACGCCATTCAGTCTCATCAATAAACATCTACCAAAGCTTCATCTCCTTAAAACATTATGCAAGTGATGAGTAACAGAAGATCCATCATTTGAATTTTGAAAAGTTTGGGTGAACAAATTAGTGTTGAGCAACAAATAACTGAATTTCTCTCTGTGAGGAGCTTATTTCTTGAAGAGAAGGCTACTGTCCTTCCTTGTTTTCAATAATCTATCATTCTGCATCCACAAACATTGGTTTCAAAAATATGGATGTCTTCTCTAAAACAAACACCCTATTTCCCTTTAAGCAGGAAGTCTGGTGAAATTTGATTACTCCACCAAACCTCACTTTTGATGGGGACTCGGGTGAAATAGTTAATACTAATAGGGTAAGGAATTCGACATGATGGCAAGGTGAGTGGATGGTTGGCAGTGAGATGATTGGAAATGACGAGCGTGAAGTCCATTGGTTGGGGTCCAGTGTCTTAAGTTTAGGTCCTGGAAGCTCTGAGCTTCCAAGTTGAGCCTTATTTGGTAGCCTAGCTTTTTTTTTGCTAAATTTGATGACCTAAATTTCCCAGAATTACTTAGAGTTCACAGTCACATTATGGCAACAGAACCAGTATTTCACTACTGTACACTCATGGCTGTCCACAAGTTTTGCTGACAAATCTAGGCATAAATTTGAGGCTTCTAGTAAAAGAGTTTGTAGGCCTACAGTATGTAGTGGCAGGTCTGCCTACGGTAAGTGCAGTACTTTAAGTATTGTAACTGTGCTGTAGTGTTATCTATGGGTTGACTTTTTTATTGCCGGGGGGGGGGGGAGTTACAGTCGTGGTGTATTGCCCAGCGGCAGATGTCCTACAGTATGTTACAGTACTGAGAGAGATTTCAGAACAGAATAAAAGATCCAGAAAGAAAGATCCGATTTGATTTTGTCGATTAGAGTTCCATATGATTCGACTGGCATATACTGTAAATTTTATGGATTAAATTTATTATTTTGATTGAAATCAGAGATACAGTACAGTTAGGTTACATATCGTTGACAAGAAGAGAGGAAAAACTACAATCTCCAGATACAGTAACTTTAGTGTACAGAGAGACATAGAAGTTAACAGAGTGATGACACCGTTACCAGTACGGTGCCTCGTGGCTGCAGAGAGCTAAACCAACGCTGCTGAGGTTGAGAGTCATGAGATCGAAGATGACCTTGACCAATCAGAATCATGCAATCTATAAGCAAATCATTGCCATCCATGAATTAACCAATCCTGTAATTGTTGCAAAATCTTTTCAAGTATTACAGTGCTTGCCCATTTCATTTCTAACGCATTTGATTATCTATACTGACTATTTGAAGTGGATAAAGGAAAGATTAATTTAAACTTGGGTAAACACCGGAAACTGAACTTCTTTGAACTCTGCGTGTACTCCTGATGTATGGTAGCATGTACCATTCACCATATACAACAGTAACTTAACAATAGGTTACATTGGTGGGTCATAGAGTGGCATTTGTTTAAGCAAGGAGGTTCTACAAGGAATCTTGTAGAAGCTCCTTGGTTTAAGATTACAATACAAATTATAGTCCGTATCTACTTCCTTTTTTCTTTGAGTTATCTACAGTATATAAGCAATTTTGTGTAAACTTATAAATTTTTATCTTTCATTGTCTCTTAAAGGGAAATGTAGGGTGTATATTTTAGAGAAAGCATCCATATTTTTGAAACCAATGTTTGTGGACGTAGAATGATAGCTTATTCAAATAAGGAAGGACAGTAGCCTTCTTTTCAAGAAATAAGCTTCTCACAGATAGAAATTAAGTTATTTCTTACTCAACACTAATTTGGTCACCTAAACTTTTCAAAATTCAAATGATGCATCTTCCATTACTCATCACATGCATAATGTTTTGAGGAGATGAAGCTTTGGTAGATGTTTATTGATGAGACTGAATGGTTTAAGCAATGATTAAAGCTATTTCCTTTCGTATGCCACGTTGGTGTATTCTAAATGCCCTATTTCCCTTTAAATATGTGAGCATATTGTGTGTAGTTTGCAATGATCCGTCATGCAAATTTCCTACCAGAGAACCAAAAATAGAACATTGGTTACCCAAAAAGCCAAAAGGACCATAAGTTATTTTAAGTCCAATGTACAGTGGAATCCCAAATTTTGATGTTCTTTTACACATCATATTTTTTCTGGTTGCCAAAGTTGATCCTTTGCTTTGGTTTGTGTAAGGAACCTCTTGTCCATACATTGTGCAGATTTAAAGAAAATGTGAAATTGACCTAAAAAGAGTGTGTATGCATGTTACAGTAATTGGCATCATGGGTACAGTAATTCAGAAAGGCTTCCAGGGAAATAAAAGAAGAAACTCTCCTTGATTTACAGCCAGCAATATAAGTTCACCCATATAACTCTACTGATTTGTACTGTAATACGATTTTAAAGCATTATAGTAATTTTAATTTTATCAAAAATGCAGTTAAATGGCCTACCATAAATTAGCATTTGGAACTGTGTATCAGTACCCATGAAAAACTATTTGGTCCCATATTTACATTCCAAAACACTGAAGGAAATGCATCAAAAAGTCCTTAAGTTCACTGAGCTTGATTTAATGCATACAGTATGCCTCTGAAAGTTTCATCGAACAAATAATTTAGTTACCTACTGCATGTTAACATCTGACTTTGTGTCAATGTCTTACTTCGCAGATTTTGTGAGAGAGAATACCCATCATGGCACAGTCAGAAATATTACCAACAAATGCAGTGACTGCACCAGGTAGGAAGTAATGTGTCACATGTACTGTACTGTATGTTAGTTGTGAATACAGTACAGTCATGCAGAGGATGTTGCAGTACAAACTTGTGTGCATGCTTTTAATACTTTTTCTGCATTTTTTTTTTTGCTCAATTTACATCAATTTTTCATCATTTTTTTTTATTCACACGATTCACATCAGGTTGATAGTATGATGTACATGAATTTGTATTCCAAGGTTCTGTGTGAGCCCTATGGCCCATTTTGTGAAATCCTGCAAAAGTGTTGTCCCCCCTCTTTAAATATTGTACAACATCTCAAATATCCCTTTCGTGCATGAATGATAATGAATTAATGTGGCATTGCTCAAAGCGTGTTGTAACTGAAACAGATCACGAAGGTTCATGTAGGTCTGTTAAAGGTGGGGCACTCTGAGTTATTCAGTTAGTCTTCTCAAACCTGTCAATTTTTTGTCAAGTTTTCTGTAAGGTTTCTACCTATGCAGTCCTACAGATTCCCTTGTGCATGCAATTAGGATTGAGCAGTACCGATAAGAACCAGTACCAGTACTTTTACCCATCTCAGTACCAGTATCAGTACTAGTGCTGGTACAGTCCTCTGTGCAGTTGTGCAGATGTTAATGCAGAAAATAAGTCATAAATTGCTCCACTCAAATATGTATCCAAAATCACTCATCCACTAAGCCCCAATCATTAGCAAACTTTGAAGTAAACTTATTCATGTCGTTCAACTTGGCCTTATTTCTCATGCAAACTCAATATTTTTTCAGTTACAAGAACAGAAATGTTGACATGTTTCCACAAGATTCTAGGTTCTGCCTATCCTACATTTAATATCAATCGGAGATATATAAACTTAGACCTGCAAAATACAATCTGTCTGCAAAGTGACGACGTATCGCTTGATGTGACGTTGTAACTAGCTTGCAAATTTCTACAATTACTGTACTCACAGCAGCAGAGAACTTCCGAGGAACAAAATTTATCAACATATTGATGTGCAGCACTTATCCAGCTGGTTTGTGAAAGTTGATGAAATTAAGTAGGCCATACTTTATCGCCAAGATTTATTCTGTAACGTTATATTAACTTTAGTCACCTAGGCTATAACATTACTGTGTTGGGTGAATCAGCTACAGAACAATGTCGTAAATTGCAAACCTTTACATGGTTGACACAGAGTATCCCTATAACACCTAAAAATAGCTTAAAACTTATTACGAAAATGAGCTGCGTACTGTATTAGTTATTATAAATTAATTTGATAAAGTTCTGGCACTCTTTATAGGCCTGTCGTAAAGGTGAGCCCCCTTAAATCTTACCTGTCACCGAATCTACAGTAGCTCAGAGCCATAGAAATAAATCCTGCACACCAGATTGACATCGGCCTGGAGCACAAAGTGGAGGCACATTGGGTACAAATGCATGGGTTGGAGCGGGGACTGTTTTACCTTTAAAACCACACACGGACACCAATTGTGTTTGACTTCATAAGTGTGTAAGTAAGTAGCTAGCTTTTGGTTTAACTAATTCTATGTGATGTTGCAGTACTATAATTTGTGAGGATCCTACTATTTTTTTAATTTCGTCCACCTAACCACCTAATTATAGACTCTTCGGGCCAAAAGACATTGGTTGGACGCATACCAGGGATCTTTCAGATACATATACTGTAATATGACCAGGCAAAAGTCTTTTGGATTTATAAGTACATGTTACTGTATATCCTGTAGACTGATGTTTGCATCGAGTCTTAGTTGTTGGCGGCATCACATTTTTAGACAATTCTGAGATTAGAAATGTTAGAATTTACACCACATTTCAAGGACAATTTTGGTTAATTTTTTTTCCTCAATGGTACTGGTTCCAATAAATTACGCCTGTACCAGGTGGATTTGTAACAGTTCTAGGTAATAACTGGGCCAGCAGTACAGTAATTGAATTAAATTGGTAACGAGTAGAACTGGTTCTGGTAATACAGTTACCAACTGCAGCACTGAAATACCACTCAACCCTAATTGGTAGCACTTAATACGTAGGTAATGTCTCTCATATATTTCATGATAGTCAAAGGTCATGTGAGGGTCAATAGAAGACATAGTTTTAAAACCATGTAAACACATTGTTTCAATGAGAGAAAGGAGCTTGAACTTTCAAGGTTTTGTGTTAGTACTTAGTCCACTACAGGTAGATGACCTCTTTCAATTATCATTAACGCTGTCTCAAGATGGATAACTTTGACCGATGTCAAACTTAGTCATACTAAAGAAGTAGATGATCTCTATTGTTGTTTGTGGAGGTCAATGGTCATTTGAGGCCACCAGAGGCTGCCTTAAATGAGACCAGAGGTCAAAGTATGGGTAACCTCAATTGATCTCATACTTGGTGTGTAGATCTATGTTTTTTTGTGGAGGTCAGAGGTCATTTGGGGTCATGAGAGTTCAAACTGTGAAAACCTTGTTTAGATGATATCCCTGAGAATTCTTTTGGGAATGAGTTTGTAAAGAAGGAGAGGGATCTACGTTCTTCAAGAAATTTTGTCATTTTCTGTGGAGGTCAAAGATCACTTGACATCAGCACTCAGCTGACACCATAGTTAAAAGTCAAGTTGTGAACATAGGTTTTACAATGTTTGATTCAATGTTTGTACTGTATTATCCTTCCTGTATTATCCTGGGTTATCCTTCATGAATATGGGCAAGGAATCACAAATCTCTTTAGACTTTCTGGTTTGTGTAACCCCTTCCCAAACAATGATTTAACATCACTTAGCAAAGTTTTTTAGCATGTTGATAGTCCATTGTGAAAAGATGACCCCTGCTGTTTTTCATGGAGGTCAAATGTCAATTGAGGTCACAGAGCTTGAAGTAGGAAAAGCTACTGTATTAAGGGATCAGCACAAGTCTCTCAGCAACTAAATGTGGCTGGAATTTCAAACTTTTATCATTGGTAGCACCTAATGAGTAGATAATATCTGTCATTTTTATTGAGGTCAAAGGTCATTTGAGGTCAATAGAGGACTGTGTAAAAACTTGTAAATATGGTATCTTGAGATGAAAACGATGCTTGAATTTCAAAGCTGGTGTGGTGATAGTCCGCTGTGAATGCATGATCTTTATTACTTTTCATGGAGGTCAGAATTTGTTTGAAATCTCCAGAGCTTAAAAGTACAGTAGTTTGAAAATCTATCAGCAACTGAATTCAGCTGAACCTTCAAAGTGTCAACACTTATAGCATTTGATGAGGAGATGATGTCTTTCATTTGAACCGCCCCATCGGAGACTGGTCATCACTGTAATGTGACATTAAATGAATATAAGACAGTAAGTTCTATCATTTCAAAAGGTCTGTCCTGGAAAGCCCAGTATGTGATATTTTAATTTAGAATTTTACATGTCCTGAATATGAACATACGAAGAGGTAAGTGTAAATGTCACTCGTATTTAGAAAAAAAATATATTTTTATCATAAACGAAAATTTGGTAAAATATAGATAAATGTTGAGTAGCAGATATTGCTGCTAAATAGACTTCGGTGTCAGATTCTTTTAATGTGTGGAACAGTAAAAGTCCAGTTTGTATGCCCTCTCCAAACAACCACCTAACATATTTATCACCTTTTCTAAGCACTCAGAGGATATTCCAGTTGCCAGCAACTCCCTGTCCAGTTTTTCCAAGTACTGTACCTGTACTTTGTTATTGTAGTCACTGTGAAAACCCCCCTTGGAAGGGAAGATCCCAGGTTGCCTTTGTTGACTTGACAAAGTTTCAGAAGCTTTACCACAATTTGGTGTCAGGAGCGTTATATCCACTTGTCAATTACTTTGGTTAAGAGGTACCGTATATACCATCCTTGATGACTACAATTTTCATCAATGCTGAGTGAATGACATAACTCATTCATATCAGTATTTGGTACAGTAGCATCAAACCCATAAATGATGCAGAATGTGGTTGTCATTCTTGCATTTTTTTTTAATTTTGATATAGTCCCTTCCCTTCTCCACTGGTTGCTTTTGTTCGTAAGTGATTGTGTGTATACAAAAATGAGATACTGTACTGGATTGGCTCGGAATCACAAAGTTATTTGACATTCTTTTTTTTTGTCTTATCTTTTAGGTGATTGGGGAATGTTCAAACTCAAACTGATGGATGAAATCGATAGACCAATTGCAATGAAGATAGCTACGTTCTTCCAGTTCCCAGTTGCGGATCAGGGTCAACTGAACGAACAAGATCGTCCAGGCTACTTATGTGTTCACATGTTAGAATGTAAGGGAATCATTACAGAGACCAACATTGATGAACTATTAACAGCTCTTAAGCGAATGACTTTGCATGCGTGTGAGAAAAGAGTGAGAAGTCATTTCAGTCCAAATCCTAACGTGTGTGTCACAGAACGACAACGTGGTACGTATAATTAAGCCTTCAGAATATTAATGTGGTTCAGATGTGTGATTTGTAAAATAAATAAGTTAAAATAAGTTTAAGTAAAAACTACAACTGTCACATTGTGATATGTACGCAGAATAGATGTTGGTGCAATTTTTATTGATAGTGATTCATTAATTATGTTTAATAAACACATGTCTGAACAAATCACCACAATTTGTAGAATGTCAGGTACAGTAACTCTTCCTTTATATTCGAGTTTCTTACTACAGAAAACCATTATCCACACTCTCATGTTCAAAGTTTGGATCACTGTTGTCTACTTTTCACACTTCCAGCATACCAAACTGACCAACTTTAGCAAATTACAAATTCAGTGGCCTCTTTTCATTTCCAGTTTTAAAGTTAACCACATGAAAAAACACAGCAAAGATCTACACTGGTTAAAAGTTAGGTATCGTATGCTCTTTAACATTTGTTGAAGGCTGTGACAAATATTAGGCATCAGTGCACAGTGCCTTAGATGCATGATTGATCAGAAAAACATTCTAGAAATCAACTCCTGTCCAACACCATGATCATGTTGGTGCGAAATCGACTCATGACCAGTACCCTGATCATGTTGGTGACCATGCAAGTGTTGTGAAGCTGCCCCCAATGGTGGGGATCTCACTCCCAACACTGCTGAGTGTCAACTACTGTTGGGCTGGTCTCCAGTCACTACTGTGTTTGGGCCAATTTTGCGACCTGAAGCCATTTTGAAGTGCCGTATCTCCTGGACCAAGGGTCCGATTAAAATTGCTAAAATTTTGTGTATTTCCATTTGTACCCTTGTGCATTAGCCCCCTGATCACACATGATCTACTTTAATACACTGTCCAGTGTTTATTAACCTTTAATTGTATTCTTAGAAAATCATGTCCAGTAGTGTTTAAAACTACTTTTACTTGTATCACTAACAACGACATGAAACTTTCTAACAGGAAAAAGGCCCAGGTATGGTTGCAATGGATCCCACCCCACTTGTTACTATGATTTGAAGTTCTATGGATCCTAATTTGTCCGTCTGTTGTACCGTCCTTCTGTTACCAAATATTAAAAAAAACACATGTTTTAATTATAATTAGAAAACAAAAAAGATGTGGGTGGTAGTAATGATTTCATTGTGTAGGCTTGCCCAAACTTGCTTTCAATAAAAACTTTCATTTACCATCCTGTTATTTTTCCTACAAATAAGAAAAGAAAACATGTATTTTTGGCAATGGAAGGACAGTTAAGTAACCAAAAAACTAACAGTTAATTTTAAAAATTGAGAAAAACAATTCCCGCCAGCACATCTGATCAATTTCCATGATCTATGTTTTTATAGAGTGATTAATATCATTTGTGTACACTTGTCAGGGCCTTTGTCAGTATCACCCTGCTGTTTCCTGACATAATTCTCTCTGAATATGTTTTTATCTAAGTGCACACACCGTAAAAAATGGGATAGACAACAAGATGAAGCGTGAAGACAAACGCAACAATCACTTTGGTTTAGTGTGGATCATAAATCGAAGTTAGTGATCATAAAGAAAGAATCAAACACATCGACTGTAGTATTGCCTATGCTATGGACAAGTTAGACTGTAGACAACTCAAAGTCACCATTGTTCTCCTTCTTTTCATTCTCTGGTGATAATTCTTCTTCATCCAACCTCTGTCTCATACCTGTCCATCATTGTTGCTAAGATGCCTGTTGTGATACCGAGAGGAATTTCCTCACAACTTACCTCACTATCATGGGAGTCTCGGGCAGTTTGGTCAGTGAAGCTTGGGACATATGCATGACACACAAAATAGCAAAGAAAACACGTGTCGCAGAATGGTGGGATAATACTGACAAAGTCCCTTATTAAGTTTGATTATTGAAAAGGCTTTTGTCACTTTTTGCTACATTTTCTTAATAAAAATGTAAACAATAAGGAATCATATTTTTGAATGCCAAAATGTAGGAAAAATATTTGCATAATCTCTGTTTAGGAAAATAGCTTCCATTTGACACCAACTTCATTTCTATCGAATGCTTTGAATTTTGTTGAAAATGTCCACATTAAGTTGGAATTACCCCATTTTGGGCTACCAAAACAGTCAAAACCAGCAAACTTAATACCTAGATAGTAGAATAGGTTGAGATCGGTGGAAGCACTGTTGTGACTGTACAGTTCATTGTTTATGTATCTATATCAACGGAAGATTTAATTGTGCAATTGTGGCAGCTGTTCAGAACATTTACTTTAGAATAAATATTCCTTTTCCTTCATGAGCATAAATTGGATGAAATATCCATCATTAAAACTGGAAATAGGACTTGAAGTGCTATGAAAGCTTGTTGATACAAACAGGTTTCTTGGAGCCATCTTTAGTTCTAAGTGTGTTCTTTCATCTCATGTCTTCTCAACACCATGCCAGACAATATTCAAATTTAATGATGTGTATGGACAAGGAAAGGGGGCGAAAACTGAAGGCTAAATGATTTAGATGTCAATAAAAACACCCTATATTAATAATGTTATATTTATATTACGTTTTTTTTTCAACAGAACTTGACAGGGATCAATATCGATATGTTGACGATGAAACATATAAGTCTATTGTCGACAAAAATAAAATTACCGTAGTAAACGATGTCAACAGAGAGCTCTTTCAGAACAGAATAATTAACTTTGGACTTCCTGTTAACATCAACCTCCAGCCATCTGCTGAAGGTGGGGAGCTGAGAATTGCTCTTATTGGTAAAACCGGTCAGGGCAAAAGTTCAACCGCTAACACCATATTAGGACTCAAACTAATTGAAGAAGATGTCACTGCCACATCGGTAACATCTGCAACTTCTCGATACAGAAGCATTTTTAGGGGACGAGAAATCCTTGTTGTTGACACACCGGGACTGCAGGATTCTCATCGTGACAAAGAATTTGCTGCAAGAGATTACTAAAGTTCTTCAGTTCCTTTCTGATGGGGTGCATGCCTTCATATTTGTCTTTAATGCTAGTTGCCCTAGATTTACATCAAGTGATAAATGGGCATTAGAAGAGCTGGAGGTAAGCAGACAGTACTTTTTTGAACAACTTACAGAATCTTCTAAGGAAAAGAAAATCTCTCATTGTACATATCACATCACTATCTGCATTCATTGTGTCCTAAATCATTAAAATAAAATTTTGTGTCTCCAAATAAGATGAAAAGGCACTGGTTGAAACACCTCAATGTTAGAAAATGGTTATACTTGAATTACATTATTCTTGAATTACAAGTTCATTGTTCTTTGAAATCCTCATTTTAAGTACAGAAGATGAATTCAAACTGCATTAATGTGTTCATTCGGTTATCACATAACACCTAACACATGAACTTTCTGTTGGAAGATCAGGTTGTTATGTGCGTTAAGACCAAGACAATGTTGCTTCATGAAAGAATTTTGGTTTAAGTAAATTGTGACCACAGTGTGGCGTCAGCAAACAGCATGATAGTGCAACTATGCATCATATACAAAACACCTTGTCAGGTAACAGTACTTCATGTTTCAATGTTTCACTACCATGCATGGAATCTACTGTATCTTGAGATAAGGGCTTACTGTAGCATGTAAATTTTTACAAATTAGCGTAGGATGGAGAAACAGATGCATTGCAAGTTTGTACTGCCGTGTACTTGAAACGCGACTTGTTATTAGGGATTAGGGAACAAAAGGGATGAAAATATATGTCACTTACTGTATAAGTTATTGGAAAAGATGATCTAACAGTGTAATCTGTGATGACATGATTTGCACATGTTGTTGCATGTGGCAGTATAATGACCACATGAAAATATAGTGTGTAATGTTCCTGGTAGGTTTCCTGTGCTATTGAAAGACTGTTGAAATACTACTGCATGTGTCAAATTTGTACTTACAAATTTAAGTAACTTCATTCCTTTTTTTTTTCCTTTTATATTTTTTATTTTAGTTGATATTTTTTGGTCCATAGAAAGATTCTGTTGAAACCATATCACAATGACATTATACTTTAAATGTGAAGTTGTACTAAAAGATATCAAATTTGATCCAAAATTATTATACTTTAAGTTATTAACTTGTGATATAGTTAAAGTCACATGCTTTTCCCACACTGGTACGGTCGATGAGTGCCCTTACATACCTGCTCGTCTAGGCCTGAATTATTATTAGTTTGTCATTTGGGTGATTCAACAGTACTGGAGTACAAAACTGACATACTGTACAGTACAGTGGATGGTGAAAAATGATGTCCTCCAAAATGAAATTTTTGTGAGAGTGTTTAGTTTGATTGGTAGTCTCTATTTGTTTTCAGAGATTTGGAAGATAAATACCTTGCATCTACCATCACTTTTAGGGAAATAATTGTGCTCTGTAATGTATGTAACAAGGATATGGGAACACTTTGCTGCACAAATCTTGAAATAGGAATAATTAAACCATGTGTTGTTTAGTAGCATTATTAACAACAAACACATTTTTAACTGAAATTCTGTTACCAGCAGAAATGTATGGATTAGATGGAAGATTTATTGTAAATGTATGTAACAAAGACGGACATGTCTTGTAAACACTTTTGTATTTTTTCTGATCCTGAAAAGGATGAATCAGCCACAAATTTGGCTTTGATTTGTTTAAGAGTAAGTAAATTTGGCACTTGCTGTATAGTGAAACTTTCATTTAGTTCCTATGTGTGGTTCTCGAGAAATTATCCATTGAAATTTGCCCCTTTGCTACTGTACCAACTGGGAACTTGAAGCAAGCAGGAGTGACACCATGTCCTGACATTGCTGAAGAGTCTTTTCTTTTCTTCATTACTGAATTTATTATCTTGACCTTGAAATCAATAGGAGGTCAGGTTAAGTACTGGTTATGCTTGATCAATGTAGGGAGATGACATCACTCTGTACTTGCTTCAACTTAATTTTCAGTAGCAAATGGGGCAACTTCAACTGCTCATAGCTTGGGAACCACACATGGGAATTGAATGGAAGTTCCACAACAGTATAATGTTCAGATTTACTCACTCTTAAACATGTCAAACCTACACTTGTAGCTGGACCATCCTTTTAAGCACTTGAAATTCTGGAGTTAACCAAGCTTTGCTCTTTCCTGAGATGTAAGCTAGTGAAATGGGATACATCCATAGTTAGCCAATGTCACCATGTACAGTATTTAGCATTATGACATAGGTCATGGTAACATAATGTAACATTGGACAGATCACTTTTAAGGCCCCCATATCCTTATCGTAAGCAGAAATATTGAGGAAAGCACACATACTGTGTACTTTAGGCCTCCTACAAACTGGTTGTTTTAACAAATTCTCTGGAATTTGTGTCCAATAGGCCTGTAGGCATGATACTGTACAGTTGTTACATACTCAGAATCAGAGAACAGACTTGTTACATACATTACATCATGTGCTCTGCAATCAGCCATGATGCACTTATTGCAGGAATATCTCAAATTACTGTACTTTACACAATAATAAATTGTTGCACTGTAATTTTAGATTTGGAAAATTGCTCTTGTAGTTAAAATATAAACTACAGTTATAAGATTCTACATCGAGAGGATGGACAAAACTAAAAAAATTTCTCTGGATTGCTGATTAAAATTGTGAGGTGTTTTTGCACCTTCATTTATCTGTTTTTCATTTAACATTCCTTTTGTACATTGCATAAGTGAAGACATATAGACCAAACAATTGCATCTGTTGCATCTGCAAAGGCGTTATCTACAGCACAAAATTAACACTACATCTGTAATGTCACACATACAGGTGAAAAAGAGGGCTAAATAGCCCTCAATTCTCCCCAGACACCCTTTATATTAGTTGGACATTCATGAAATTGTCTTTATTATGTCTCTAGTCCTTTAAGTACGGTGAAACTTTAAAATCCCCAACCTTAGTGATATTCTTCAAAATATCAGCAAGCCGCATGCACATGAAATGACCCATCTACGTACAATTTACTACAGAGAATGTGGGAACACCATTACCTTGATGTGGTCACAGAAAGTAGTCTTGCTTTTACTTTCCACTTCTGTTGACTGCATACTTAATACATTCACAGTTGTAGAACATTATAGATCCATCTAGTATTATTTTGTTTTACTTCTTGTAATACAATACTTACTTTGTGTTTAAACATGACCTTCAAACCAAAGGGAATTAGGAACCATAACCTTCACAATGATATGAAAGCCCCATAACAATTTTATTATTTTTGTTTTCTTGTTTCTGTGTAGGGAACATTTGGGAGGGATATCATACCATACAGCCTTGCAGTTTTCACTAGAGCAGAAGCAGTACTGAATACCATGTCACTGACAGATTTCCTTCAAAAGCAAATGGAGGATCCAATTTTTGGAAATTTCCTAGAGAGAATTGGCTCCAAAGTCACTGCAGTCAACAACGGAAGCACTGTTCCTGCAGAGAAAGAACGAAATCAAGAGGCAATAATTGCACTGATTGATGATATGGTACAGCACAGAAGAGACAGTGGGGAGAAAGAGGTGTACACAAATGAGTTATTTGCTGTTGCACAGAAAGAAATCGAAGAAAGAAAAATGAAGTTGATCCAAGATGGTCTCAGCCCATTTGTGTACTCAGCAGTGGAGGATGCCTACTCCTCTTCAGATGAAGGCGAGTTCCTTATTAATAATATCCGCAGAAGGCTCACTCAGACATATTATGACGAATTACGTGACCCAGATGAGGAATTTGTTCAATTGATTGCAGAACGACTTGTAGATATTGCAGATAAATTTGACTTGCAACTTAAGGCCCATGAAGATACAAGGAGAGTGATTTTTCAGTCTATAAATCAAAGGGGGCGTTCATTACCTAGCAGTTGCACTTTGATATAGTATAGCAATCGATCTACGACTTTTTGAGGATAATGGAAGTAGTGGGTTGTTACCAAAAACAGTGGAGAATATTAAGCTTTTGATGGATTTTGGCAGTCGAGGTGTAGAAGAGACACTTTCGATTTATTGTTCAATACTTTCACTTTTATACCATCATTATGCTATTTTGCATAAATTTACACATATGCTATTTTTAATACAAAATTTGTTGATTTTACCTGCTTTTTGTTATTTGTTTACTTCTGCCAATAAAGTGATTTTAGTTCATATTCTGTCACAGCCGCAGTGAAATAGCTTTAAAAAAGTTAAGGTATTTCATTTCTTAAGCCCTTAGGGCCAGCTGTAAATCTTCATTAGTGGTACATGCAAATTTGCTTAATTTTCATGTTACGCATGTGACTGAAAAACCACGAAAGATTTTGCATGTACTAAAGGAAGTCACGTGATGAAGTTCATAATTTATATTAGGTAAGTTTTAGTAAAGACTACTGTATTTATGATGGGAAATACTGTATGGCCCGTACAGTAGTTTGTGGTTTCGATGAAACACGACACATATGCAGTCGTGATTACTTGCATGTGAGTGTTCGTGATGCTTAGCTTGTTATCACAATATCTCAAGAAGGGTCATATGAAGGAGAAGAACCCTATCACTTTTGGTGGAGATCAAAAGTTTTTGACCTCTGGTGACCTCGTTTGAGGTCACCAGAGGTCAAAAACTGAAAAGTTTGTGAACATGATATCCACACAGTATCAAGACCTACAGACAAATTTGGAGCACTGTGTGGTACTAAGAATATCACCGTTATCACTAGAATCGATGACTCATCAACAAGAAACAAAATTTGTGTGAGTGTGTAGGGAGATTGACTCTTATGTGTTTATTATATCAATGGTGGGTTTCAAACATCTCAAATACTCAAATAAAGGAACAAGGCAAACTGTGTTTTAACATACCAGAGGGTGTATTATGCCTCAAGTCAAAGCTTAAAATTACAAAGATGTTCAAGAAAAATAAGAATAGTTCATATGTGTCGCAATTAAGAAACTTCTTCAGGTCAACTCAGCAACAGTAACTGCCAAGTGTTGCCTTCAACCTACTGGACAAGCTTGAAGGAGATTTTCTCTTCCAGATTTATAATTATTGGTTGCGATGATAATCGTAACCTTGGTAATCATGCATATGTGTTTGTGTATGTATGTGTGTATGTATGGGTGCGTGTGTGTTTTGTGTGTATGTATGTCCGTGACGCCCTACGTTGTAAACACGATATCTCAAGAAGGGAAGCTTGGACAGATCTCATATTTGGTATGTAAGTGTACCATATTGAGAAGAAGAACCCAATTGTTTTTGGTGGAGGTCAAACGTCATTTGGGGTCAACAGGGGTCAAAATGTGAAAACCTTGTAAACACGATATCTCAAGAAGGGAAGCTCGGACAGATCTCATATTTGGTATGTAGGTGTACCATATTGAGAAGAAGAATCCTATTGTTTTTGGTGGAGGTCAAAGGTCGTTTGGGGTCAATAGTGGTTAAAATGTGAAAATCTTGTAAACACGATATTTCAAGAAGGGAAGCTTGGACAGATCTCATGTATGGTATGTAGGTGTACCATATTGAGAAAAAGAACCCTATTGTTTTTGGTGGAGGTCAAAGGTCATTTGGGGGCAACAGTGGTTAAAATGTGAAAACCTTGTAAACACGATATCTCAAGAAAGGAAGCTTAGACAGATCTCATATTTAGTATGTAGGTGTACCATATTGAGAAGAAGAATCCTATTGTTTTTGGTGGAGGTCAAAGGTCATTTAGGGTTAACAGTGGTCAAATTGTGAAAACCTTGAAAACACGATATCTCAAGAAAGGAAGCTTGTAGAGATCTCATGTTTTGTATGTAGTTGTACAATGTTAAGTATAGGAACCATATTGTTTTTGGTGGAGGTCAAAGGTCATTTGGGGTCAACAGGGATCAAATGGTGAAAACCTTGTAAACACGATATCTCAAGAAGAGCTTGGACAAATCTCATATTTAGTATGTACGTGTGCCACATTAGGAAGGAAAACCCTGTTGTTTTGGTGGAGGTCAAAGGTCATTTGGGGTCAACAGGGGTCAAAATGTGAAAACCTTGTACACATGATATCTCAAGAAAGGAAGCTAGTAGTGATCTCATATTTAGTATGTAGGTGAACCATATTGAGAAGAAGAATCCTTTTGTTTATGGTAGGGGTCAAAGGTCATTTGGGGTCATCAGGGGTCAAGTTTTGAAAACCTTGGAAACAGGATATCTCAAGGAAGGAAACTTGTAGAGATCTCATGTTTTGTATGTAGTTGTACCATGTTGAGTAGAGGAATCCTATCGTTTTTTGTGAAGGTCAAAGGTCATTTGGGGTCAACAGTGGTCAAATTGTGAAAATGTGACAAATGTGACACATACTAATGCTATTATATCAGATTCAGAAAAAAGTTTCTCTTAAATAGATCATCGAAACCACAATGCATTTCTGCATTCTGGTTAAGACTAAAGAAGAATAGAGATATAGATTAATTACGTATAGTATGCTATGTGGTGAAATGTCCTTTTGTATACAACCTTTTCTACAAAGCGACTACGAAGACAAATAAGCGTTGTTACAGGAAAGTAGGGCGTTATACTTTGTATTACAAAGAAAAATAGCTTAATAATTGTTAAACCACTCAGTCTCATCAATAAACATCTGCAAAAGCTTTATCTCTTCAAACCATTATGCAGGTGATAACTAATGGAAGATGCATTATTTAAATTTTGAAAAATGAAGGTGAACACTATTGTTGGGCAACAACTAACGGAATCTCTACCTGTGAGAAAATTATATCTGAAACAGGTTTTTTTCCTTCCTTGGTAATAATCTAGATATCATTCTACGTCCATACACATTGGTTTTAAATATGTGGTTGTTTTCAGTTAAAGGGGAAGTCCTGTCAAGGAAGGTGTGTCCCTACTGATTTAAGCCATTTCAAACCGTAGACTATGTCACAAGCCACAGAGATCATGGTTAGTAACATCATAATGGCTGCTCCCTTCGTATACATGCATAGTGTTAGAAACTCTGTTGGGCCAGAAGTTTGAACATATCATGTAGCCCATGAGAAATTAATTTGAAAACGTCAAGACATTGAATGCAAATGGTTTGAAAGGGCTTAATTAAGGCAGAAGACATGGTCCTTGCCTGGAATTCCCCTTTAAACAAATGCATTTCCCTTTAAGTATAGCCTAACCTATGACTGTAATGAAACAGTCCTACCTGTTTCTTAGAGCTGTTAAAAATATCCATTGTCACAAGTAATTGCTTTGTTAATTGGTTTTTGTCAAATGCTATCAGCTATTTTAAATAAAAGAAGACATCAAACATGCAATTTGCTGATCTTTATAATCACGTCCATTCTTGTTTTGAAGAAAGGAAAGAACTAATTAAAATTTAATAAACACTTAGTAAACTATCGTTTTTCAGTCTCATGAGCTATATGTGTACACGTATAATATTGATTTATGTACAAAGTGTGTTGGTGGGATGTAACCGAGAGAAAGAAGGGATGTGACTGGTGCTCATTCTGTATCTCCTGGTCCGATGAAGAAAAAGAACCAATGACAATCACGTTTACGTGAAGAGAAAGATTTTGTTATCTATCTGATGCCACAAGAGACAACAAGCTGGAAATTGTGTTTAAGTTGTATAGGGCGACTGTCAAAATATAAACCTCGTCAGGGCTCTGAAGCATTGGAAAATACAGTGCAAATCACGTTGACAACAAAATTGCAAAGAAGTTTAAAAGGATACTTCTTTAAACTCCTAGTCCGACTGAGATTCGCAAATCTAGGTTGCTTGTCTGGTATCACTGGAAAGAAAATCAAGAGATCATTCAAAAGATATGAAGACAAGTTGATAGAATAGAGGTAAAAGCATTTTACTTGAAGAGGAAAACAGTGGTGTGGTGAATGGCCATAAGTGAATAGAGGGAGGGTTACGTGATACATCGTGCCCATGGAAAAGCGTGTAATGGAATTGATATGCAAGGATAGGAATCAGGAAAACTTGATACTAACTAGTATGTAAATTTATGAGTTTATTACACCAAGTAGAAGAACGCTGTTGCTTTTGGTGGAGGTTTAAAGTCATCTGAGGTCACCAGAGGTCAAAAACTGAAAGCATTAATACATTATCTCAAGGTTGGAATTTTGGAAACTTGACACTGAGTATGTGAATGTACATATCAAATAAAGAATTCCGTTGCTTTTGGTGGGGGTCAAAGGTTATATGAGGTAACTAGAGGCCAAACAATGAAATAGTGTGGAAAAAATGATGGAAATGATATGGTAGGAATCGTGGAAACTTTTGATACATAGTACGTGAATGTATTACATGAAGTCGAAGAATCCTATCATTTTTTATGAAGGTGAATGATCATCTGAGGTCCCCAGAGGTCAAAACTGAAAACTTTGTCAACATGATATCTCAATAGAGAAATCATGCAAACTTTGATTCTTAGTGCACTGAATGTGTTATAGCAAGTTGAAGTGCCTCATTGTTTTTAAGTCAAAAATCATCTGAGGTCACCATAGGTCAAAGTTTGTTAACATGATGTCTCAAGATAGTTATCATTTTGAAAATTAGTATGTTGATGTGTTATTGTTTTTAGTGTAGGTCAAATGTCATCAGAGGTCAAATACTCAAGACTAAATTTGTTAACACAATATCTCAAGATTGGAATGATGGAAACATTTAATATATAGCATGTTACTTTTACCCTAAAGTAACAATTATGTGTGTAATAAAGTCTTGTGGTCTATCTTTCATTCTGAAACCACATTTTGGATTCCTTGCCAACGGAAGAAGGAATCTATGCGATGGTGATGTGTATGTGTGCATGAATTTATGTGATGCTTTGCTTTTAAGCACAATATCTTAAGAAGGGTAACCACCTGATTGTTTTTGGTGGAGGTCAAAGGTCATTTGAGAACACTCGAGATCAAAGTGTGAAAACATTGTGAACACGATATCTCAAGAAGGATAAGGTTGACTCTCCTGATACGCGATGTGTTAATTGGTCGTATTAAGGAGATGATCTGGATTGTTTTGAGTGGAGGCAAAGTCCATCATTTAAGGTAATCATAGGTACAACAAAACTGTGAAAACATTGTGAGCAAAATATCTCGAAAAGGGTAAAATTGACTGTCTCATACACAGTGTGCCGGTTGATCATACTGAGTAGATAATGCCTATTGTTTTTGGTAGGGTCAAAGGTCTTTTAAGGTCATCAGAGATCAAATTGTGAAAACCGTGTAAACATGATATCTCAAGAAGGTAACCTTCACTGACCTCGTACATGGTGTGTCGGTTGGCCATAGTGAGTAGATGATCCCTATTGTTGTTTGTGGAGTAGTACAGGTAGTGCAGTAGTAAGGTACATTCCTTACATGCTACTGATAACAGATCAGCACTTCTAAAATGTTCAAATTGGTGCAAAAGACTCTTAAGGACAAATGAAATAGGGGGCGGTTTTGGCGCTGTCACACCAACCTCAACGTATTGTAGGAGATTCCTTAGAAAAGGAAAATACAGCCGAAGCTCACCTGAACCCCATTTCCGAATTCGTCGAGACATAACGCCTCCTAAAAAAGCTCTTACAAGCCTTTGCCACTAAATCCTCATGAAAGAGCCATTCATTATCCCCTCTTGTAAATATGCAAAGTGTCCTCTCTCTATGTCTTCTTCCTCATTTAACATATTTAAGAGTAATAATGAATTTATTTGCCCGTTATCTTTAAGCTGGGAAAAACATAAATGAATGTCGCATCAATTACAATGGACATGAGGCTACATGTGACCATTTGAAAACTTTATCACTTCATAGAAAAGCAGAAACATTTTCAAAATTCGTATTCAACATCTCGGACAGAAACTTGTCTAGTACAGAGAATATTGCACTGGATAAGGAGCTGATATTTATTGCTGTTAAATATTGCCACGTTAAAATTGAAACGTAGTAAAATTCTCGTCTCCATTCAAGACCTAAAGAGAACGATGAGAAAACGCTTCATCATGCATGATAAAAAGCAAACATGATATTAATTCCGGCGTCAATCAACACAGTCACCTCAATTTACTTGCAGCAAAAATGTTGTGGACTATGTAGAAGCAACAGTTGTAAACATTTAACATTTGTGCATTTAACACAGTCAAACGACCTCTATGTCGTTATTAAACCATTTGATAAAGGTATAGACATTGCAATACTCAATCACACAGACTATCAAGTCGAAGTTGAAAGGCATCTGTCTATTCACCACTACAAAAGGTAGGTACGGATATGACATTGAAAACTAAAACGTCAGTCCAAGGTATGCTGCTATACATGTTCTCTTAAAATGAGATCAATAAAAGCACTTTGGGTTTTAAGGAGGAAATTGAAATGTAAAATATATCTTACATAACGTTTTGCACTTTCTTTCCCCAAATTGACTAGAGGCATACCTATTTAACAGATTTTTGATCTTTTAGAGAGTGCCTCAGAAGAGAGGACAAGTTAATTTTTGCATTTCTCTTATGTTGTGGCCCTCAAACTATTATGCATGAGTGTTTTATGCCTCCTTCTATCTATGCAGCGGGAATGTTTTTGGTTGAAGGCCATCAATGTCTACCAGAGTCCAGGTAAACATTGCTAACCTTCGACAAAACAACAATCAGTGTTCAAGTATGGAGGGAGGCATACTAAGATATACCCAAGAATATTACCTTAAATTATCGGAACTTGGATAAAAGAGGATGCTCTGCTATTAAATTCTAGTGTTTCAGAATGGCCTCTTTTTTTTTCTTTTTTTTTTCAGAATGGCCTCTTTTAAGTGCTGGGATTTGCGGTGAATATTAGTTCGAAGACTAGAAGTGGTTCACTATGTTCGGGTTTAGTGGTGAGATATTGCTCACGGTCTTCGAAATAAAGGGCTTTAGTGGCCGAACCGATTCTTTATCATCCGAACCGATTCTCTTCATATTAAAGACCCCCGAATCTAAAAGATTTTTTGTTAAATCAAGGTTTCAAAGTAAGGATGACTCGTGTGACAGTCAGGATTCGCACGAAGATTTGTTAAATGTAGCTGCACCCTGAGGTTATACTCGTTAACGTCCGCTACAGAACACCCATTTTCTAATAATAAAAATATTACGACATATATGCCAAACACGTAACATTTCCACGTTTTATTACTGATGGCGCTACTCCACAATTGAGTATGAGAGCTAAAAACCGGTCTAGTTGGTCATAACAACCGATACTCTGTCATTGGTTAGAAGAACCGATACTTTGTCATACTAATATTAAAAGTTCGTAAATTCTATGACTAAAAAGTACATTTTCACTTGTAACATGTTGAAAATGTTCCACCACGGTTACATGATGCAACAAGCTCATGTGATAAAAAAGTTCCAATCTGATTCTGCGTCGCCTTGTAGCGTTGGAGAGTTTCCGACGGCCTACTCCCAATTTTCCTTGTCAAGTTTCATCGATGTACACAATATTTGATTTAGATATGTCAAAGGAATATAAAGCTAGGATTAAAACTCCATGTGCATAAGTGAGGAAAACTGGTTCTGTATAACGCGAGAGTGCACCGTGTTCTTTTCGGAAGGTTAGGTGACAAGCGTTGGATATGCAGATATAAAAGTCGATCACCCTGTCACTCTCACAATGACGTGCGCACACTCGCATGGAATTGTTTAATTTCGATTTCGGTGTAAATATAGAAAAAGTTCTAGATTATGTAAATAAATTATCATCTGAGTTCTTTGTGACTGCAGAAAAGTTTGGCTTGAGCTTAAATGGGGATTACACAATAGTTTGTAGTCTACATTTTAATACTTCTGTGAAAAAAACACCCCCATACTTCGGACCTCTTAAGTATATATATTTTGCACTAATCAAAACACTTAAGAAATGCTGATCTGTTATTATGGGCACACAAGCAATTATCCTGTGAAGTTTCATCGATGTACTCAAATGAATTTATTTTATAAGGTTGTGACGGTAAGTAAAAATTGGAAACCGGTTTTGGTGGCCGTGAAAACCGGTTTTTAAATCAAAACCGGTTTTTTTTTTTTTTCAAAATCTACTCTGACAATATGCATAACGCACTTGCCGCGGCGACTGCAAATTATTGCTGGTCCAAAGTTGAACGAAAATTCATTTTTTCGACAAATCCATCAACACACCAGCAATAAGTAGAAACTTCCTATTAAAAAAGTGTGAAATGCCTTATCGAAGTAAATTTGAAATGGAACAAAAATCACGATCGGTTACTAACGGGTTTTTTGCTGTAACCGGTTTTTCGGTTTCTCGAAAATTCCAAAAACCGAATGAAACAAAACCGGTTTTAAATGGTTTTCAAAATCAAAACCGGTTTCCGAACAGCCTTTTGAGTCTCAAAAGGCTTATATCCTTTCAATGTGCAAAAGCATCACCCTTAATGAGTTCCTCAAGTGCTGTTTGCACCAATTTGAACACTTAAGAATTGTTGACCAGTTGTCAGGGGCATGCAACGACTGTATTTGCAAAATTACATCGATGTACGTAATATGTGCTCTAAATGTGCTCAAAACAGCACCCTCTTTAGAGTGTTCTTACGTGCCTTTTGCACCAGTTTGGACACTTAAGAATTGCAGATCTGTTATCAGGACCATGCGAAGAATGTATTTGCAAAAATTTCGTTGATTTACTGGATACGTGATTTAAATGTGAAAACCACGCCTATTGTGTGCTTTCTTAAGCACATTTTGAACCATTTTGTGCACTTAAGAACATCAGATCTGCAATCAGGACCATAAATTGATCAAAATGCGTTATTTTCGTGAGTGTAATTAAAGATGTAATTTAAACGTATTGGGGGGGGGGGTTCATTCAAAACCTCAAAAAAACTAATTAAAACAAAAACAAAACCACCTTCCCCCACCCACTAGACCCACTATTTCCAAACTTAAGAATGTCCATTCCTATGTTTCCCACACCACCTCTTTTACATTCATGCAATCAAACTTTTATGCTCGAGAATGACGTTTACTAAATCTCCTCTAAAGTCTCCCGGACTGAAACCTCTGTTTGAGGAACACTGGATGTGTCCAAGAATGTAAATACGACTGAAATCAAATACAGGCTATCTGTCTTCGGTGACATACCGTACATTATAGACAAAGTTGTCTACAACACTTGTTACTTCACCGACTGACAGTTTATTGTGGGTTTCCTTTATACCATTTCGTGTGACTTACCTATTGAATAAGTCGTGTGTATTGTCCTATTGAAAAATTTTGTACAATTTTTTTCTGTTGCCGAGGTTTTTGTTTGAACTGTAGGTGTTGTGGCATTGTCTGGCGCGTTACTGAGAAGTGTGGTACGTATTTTATGGGTTAAGTCTACTTATGTTTCTGTGGGCGTGATGAATTCTATAGCGAGGGTGCAGAACAAGGATACTACGTATTTTAGACATAACAGGTCTATGGATACACAGTCCTATAAAACAGTTATACACGACATTGTAAAGTAACTTGTGTGCCTTTGGTAATGTTAATGTTTGGCAGTCATGTCGATTATATTCCACATTGCAATGTCAAAATTTATGTAAAAGTCCTGTTTTCATTTCATTGCGTCTCAAAACCTTGAAAGTGAAAGAGGTAGACGCGTTGGTGAATATCAAGTATGTAAGGTTCCCTTGTAACTTTCATTTGAAACCACCATTCGTCAAAAACGAAAAAAGGGACTGTTATACACCTCGTCCTTCATTAGTACTTCATGTGGTTGATGGACACCAGACAGTCGGAAGAGGTGAGCTATAGTGTTAAAAAAAAAACATTAAATCTCTCCATTAAGCAATTGCGGCATGTTTTTCGTTACAGATCATATCTTTAGTTATTCACGATGTCCAGCGCACAGCTTTGAGGACAGAACTGAATAATTGAAACAAAGATTGTTGGCTGTTGTCAATTTGCGTGAGATGAATACATTAGAAAGAAGATGGTACTTTACTTGGCTTCAATTGCTGCTATGATACTTTAGGAGTCTAACATTCCAATGCATAATTTTAGACAATGTCGAGTTAGTGTTGGACAAGTCTAACGTTTAAATACTTTTAGAGAATACCAAGTATGACACATTTGTCTCTTCATTAAGCACTTGCAAAATATTTTACTTCAATTGGCAGACTCTGCAAAGATGGATAACACCTGAAAATCCTGTAAACATGGTACTTTGCAATGCAAGTCTTGGGTGACAAGGTGGATGAATCAGCCTTTATAAAATTTCTTGCTGACATGATGAAGTAGTCTCATTAAAATAGTCAGGAAATCTCTCCTTCTCAAGTACACATTTTTGCGCATGGACATGACAAATAACATCCCCTGAAATGGCATGAAATACGGTAAAAAGAAAACCCATGGCATTTGATATTTATTCGGCAATGCTACCTTGTTAGCTCCCTAAGTGGAATTTAGCCACCGAGAGATTATAAAAAATGATCCAACGGAGTTGATAACAAAATATATCACCCCTTTTGTCTAAGTGTGATAAGAAAAATACAATTTTAGCAGCTTCTATTCAGGACGGTATTGACGTAAATACAGGTTAAACGTCGTTCGAAGTTAGCAGAGAATCAATGCTGACATGTTTGTTAATTATCTAAATAAACGAAGCTTCGAAGTATGTCAAATGTCTTATCTGTATTTATCTGCGTTTCCGTTTACTAGCCCTTCATGCTAGTGGATCATTTTGCTGCTCTGCAATAAATAACGACTCAACATGATTATGGACCCACACAAGAATCACTACTGGTACAGGAGAGGGGAATATCTCTTAAACTTAAGGTTGCGTGACATTTTGAAGCACTGGGTGCAGTTGAGCATTCAAAATTTTAAATAATAACCACAAATTCCATCAAAATCCGTCACAGTTTTACCACTTTACAGGAAAATTAGTGTCTTGCCGCTGTATCATGAATAAACATTGGCTAAGAGCTGGACTCCTGTGATATCTCTTATGTTAATCCTTTGTTTATGTAACCTTTATTTCAAGGACATTTGAGAATTATTTTGCCCGAAGATTTTTTTTTAATTTTAGAAGCATGTATTTTCTTCTTCAAAAATAGATATCACTTAACAATGTGAAACTCAGTATAATCAAGTAAGTAAGAAGCAAGATATATCGGCTTAACAAAAGAAATACTGACACTGTGCAACACTCAACGTCATCTGTTTGCATTTTCCTCAAATTTGAAAAGTCATAATTCAAAAACGGTTAAACATCTAAGCAGAATTCCAACCGATTCTTATTCAGGGTTTTACTTTGCAATTACTGAATGAAGGGTGCTTTTTTCTAGCATGTCACACAACCTTTTTAAGAGTTTGGATCAAATAAAACACACCATCACAATCATTTTTATTTCGTACGATGAAACTTTAATTTTTTCTGTGTACTTACAAAGTATACCTTAAAATTCTTCAGTAAAGAAATTCGTTTTGCGATTAGATGTGAAATCTTCAAAGTTGTGAGGTATGAATTCAACATTTCCGTCTAAAATGTCTTGCCAAACCGAGGAATGAAATAAAAGAATGCAAATGTTGACAGTATAGAAAGTTACAAGGAATAATACAGTACATAGACTGCACAAAGCAGTGGCGTAGCTAGCGAGGGGGAAGGAGGCAGAGTTCCCCCTGCACTCTGCCCCCTGTGCATTGGCAAAATCAAAACCTTGGATATTAACGAAGTCATAGATTCCGGAAACAGTGTTCCTGTGTTCAAGTTTTTCCAACCCTAACGCTCAATTAAAAGAAAAACTAAATCCCCAAACTGACAAAAAGCATTGGTTGTCACTTGCAACTTTAAGACTATTGTCAATAGACTAGAATATATTTGGACAGACGCCAGGTCTATAGCTCTCCGTTGGCTAAGTATTTACAACGCTGGATAGAGCTACTAATTAATTGAATTTGCAGTTCGAAATCCCAGAGATAACTATCATTTCAGGCTCAGTGACAATCATGTAGTGTCCATGCCGAATTTTTGTTTTCGGAGAGTGTTCGACTACAGGTGCTCCCACTCGATACCATTCAGTCCATTCTCAAAGCGGCAGTCATTCCTTCGTGTTTAATTGAAATGAAAATAGACAGGAGTCAGAATTTTCGATGAGGTCATTAAAATCCCTGTATTGAAAAAGCAGAGTAAGAAGACAGGAAAGATTTTTTTTAAGTTCTGATAAATCGTCTTGCACACTTTCATGTACCTTTGCTGTTATTCATTAGAAATGTTTGCTATCGATGCTGTTATGATTCACACTCTTATCCATATTTGTTATCATTTCAATGTTATATATGGTGTAAAAAGGTCTGCATAGGCTATTGAAAAGTGAGTTTCAGGAGGTGACTGTATGGCCTATAGCCTTTAGTGCTTTTAGTACTTTAATGCAAAAATTTGTACAATCTCCAAAATATGATGGCATGGAATCAGGACATTTTCAGCACATATTGATCTAGTACAAACAAGAAGCAAAATATAGCATCATTATGCATCTAAGGCCTTGAAGGCAGCAAAAAAGTTCTCAAAGGGGGTGGGGGACACCCAATGACGGCGGTCAAGAGTAGAGACGATGGGTCGATTTTGCCCCCTCACAAAAAAAAAAAGTCCTGGCTACGCCCATGACACAAAATACAAACGGTCAATAACATTGAGTCAACTCTTGGGTTCGTCTGTAAATATTCAAATAACTACCGGATCATGCTAGCAACTTGGCAACTAAATTGAGAAGAAATGAAAGAAAACAGACTTGTATATTTTGGGCAGACTGCATAGTGAAAGTAAAAAAGGTCTAAATGTATAAATTGTAAGTGGTTAACACTTACATTATTGATACTAAATATTGGTAAAATTTGACAAATTGTATGTACCAATACCCCCCCCCCCCCCCCATCCCTCCATACACAAACACCACACACATTTTGGCGTCTATTCGAGGGAAACTGGTCGGTCGGAAGATTTCATGTAATCACGGAGAGAACAATCCAGTCGATTCAATCAAATGAATCAACTGGCGCACCAGATATTACTAATGAAAAGAAATTACACTGTTAAAAATGTAAATTGTAAAATGTAAATTTACAGAAAAGAAATAAAGAAATACAGAAGGATTACATGAATTTTAGTTAAATAGTTTCCAGACAAATTCTGTAATTCTTATTTGTTTCTTTGTTTTATTTTCCGTAAATTTATAGACACTTTGTACAGTGTACAACCCGAAAAAATGAAACAACCGTGACCACTTGCCTTGAAATTCTTTCTCCTTCAACTTCCTTAACTTAAATTAGGATCAATGGACACGCCACAAAGTCTGGTCCCTCCACCCATCGAACCCGGCTGAGCACGCCAGTACATCTATCCCCGATTGGGGGGCAGAGGTATTGGTTTTTCTTCCAAGAGTAATCAAGGTTAGAACAAATAAAACGCAAACGCAGAATCAAAGGTACCAAAGGGGAATGGGAAACTTCTGAAGGGAGACAAAACAGATTGGGACTCAGTGGAGTAAACAAATGAATATAAGCTACCACGACGTTTAAGTTACCAGCAAAACCCAAACAAACATAGGACCATCTAATATGAAAAGAACATATTTCTACCATTACTATGTGAAAGACTGATTACATTAACAGCATTGTAATGTGGATTATCACGTTGGCGCAACGATAGCTAACAAAACTGTTTGCGATTGCTAATACCTACATACTTTACGTTAAATATACAGACCCTCATTATCCATTAATCTACGATACAGATATCTACTGCGACTCGATGATCATGCGCGTCGACCCTTTGAAACAAAAGACTTCTTCCTTCGACAGACACATTCCACCAAAGTTGAACGCCACCAGAACTGTCGCATATGTGTTTCCAATTTAAAGGAGAGATGCGACAGATGTCCGTGGGAAAGCTTACGTGTTGCAAAAGGATCTCAAACCTCCAATTCTGCTCACATCCAAACAAACCAAAAATATGATTTTTATCAACACTTCACACCATTTGCACCTCCCGCTAGATTAATACTACCTTAAACTTGCACTCTAACTGATTAAACAATGACGTTTCAGTATCAATTAAATAAAAACGTAAAATAAACAGTATACATTTTATCAAACATAGTAGGCCTCAACAGCGGTCCTGGATGGATCATAGCATTTTCTATACAAGGGTATTAGAGATGAAGAAAAATTGCAGCATTCTAACAACCTTATGCCCTGCAACATCCTTAACCCATTTTTCTTATCATGCATTATCGGAAAAAAAAAAACGCTACCACCCTCCAGGTTTTGTTTATTTTTCACTGATGGAAGACTGAAAATCTGTCCAGACAAATCAATTTTTATAAGGAATATGATTGTCCGCGAAAACCCATCGCTGCATAAAACTTAGTTGCAACATGTTTAATTGCGTGTAATGGCAGACTAAGTTTTTTTAGTAGATCCAAGAAAGTCTTAAACTCGGTCTTCAATTCATCAAAAAGAAGCTTTATTTGTTTCTCGTGCGCGTCGCGACGCATAACCACTTCGCTACAATTATAATTGAATTTCAAGGTCTTAGCGTCGTCCAAGGTGCATTTTGGACGTTTCAAAAGGACCGCCAATACCTTTTCCTGAAAAACATCTAATTCCTTCATCTCTTTATACTGGTCGAAAAAGGCTTCGACAGCAGCATTAACAATTATTGGATGACATTTCTTGTCTGCTACACTGGCAATTTTGTTGTGCAAGTTTCCTGCTTTCTCAATTATTTCGTTGGAATAAAGTTCTTTTTCACCCCGTTCTTTATTTTCTCGCACTATTTTGTCTGCCATTGCTACGATCACTTCTCTGTTTCTTCGTTGCTCTGCTGGTATCTGGGTCATATTGTTTACTGCAACAACTCTCCCATTTATGGCATCGATGAAACATTTGTAGGGCTCATATTTCTTCTTTTCTTCGATGAAATCATCCAGTGAACGTTGATGAAGCGGACCTTCAACGTTTGTGTAAACCAACATGCAGTAATTAAAGAAACCGCTTTCTTCTTTGGGCTGTAGATTCACAAACGAAAAGTGAAAGAAATTAGGAAAATGAGTCTGAAACCGATGGTTAGTACATTGTCATGTTTACTTAATCCGCTTCAAAGAAGCTATTTGTTATGTCGACATTGCTCTCTGTCTGAGTGTATTTCTATCTTTCCACATGTTTTCTGTCTGCTTGTCTGTTTATTGGACACTACTTTGTCCTTATTGTCGTCAATCTCCCTCCTCCAATCTTATGTACTGCAGATCATAGCTTATTCATTACACAAATTAACTAATTTCGATACCTTGATAAGTTCCAGCATCTCTTTGGTTTCTTCTGTAAAACGATGATCAGTTGCACTCATACAAATGATAAAACAATGCACTCCGTGTCGCAGCAAGAAAGACCAACGGAAAATTTCTCTTTCTATGGCCAAAGGATCTGTCTCGGTGTCATGTACACCTGGTGTATCTACAACTGTAACACTTCGATTATGGAGGGTGCACGTGTCATCAGACGACGCCTTTGTTACGGAGTTTGCCGATGAGCTTGTTTGAAAGATTTCTCTCCCAAGGATGGTATTACCTGTTGAACTTTTTCCATCACCCGTCTTCCCCAATATTGCAATATGTAGATTTCCGCAATCTTGGCTAAATGTTTCCAGCTGGTAATGATCTTTTAAGCTGTAGTTGGTCATTTTTTCTTCATATTCTGTCTCTTTGCATGAGTTAAAAACCTTCAAAACATCTGCACCCTTCGTTTTGTTCATTTGATACTCTTGCTTCGTCAAATATGGATACATATCTGATTAAATACAAAATAATTTTAAAATTAACACTGCACATGCTATATAACAATGTAACAATGCTGCAATGTGTCTACTTCAAAAAATAGCTGACATTGGTACATTAATGTAATTGCTCTAAATGCTTTGGTCTAGATTTACGTTAAGCTAAATCATAACATTCCTTTACTCTGAAACAATCGTGTAGAACCATCCGGGTGAATGTAAATTGCTATTAACCATGTTCCCATAAAATCTTTGCTACATTTATTGTGACGTAGACTTCATGAAGTTGTGAGGGTGTTTCCGAGTGCTAAACTATTTGAGGCAATAAAAAACATTTTGTTTTACATATATGTATAATAAAATGATATTTGATATTACACTCTTCCTTACATTGGACATTTTTCTTACCACACACAACAAAAAATCAGACAAATAATCAAATCGCATTGTACTAATATTGATGTCAAGCTTGTGTTCACCTCTTTCAAAATGAGGACATTGTTTGTCACCAAGGATTCTATTCCAACACTTTCAAATCGCGTGAAGTTTACCAATTCAATTGTTCAAGCTGTAACTCTCGCTATATCAGGGAAACCCACAGACATTTGGTTGCAAGGATCAATGAGCATCTAAAATCCGATAAAAACTCACATGTTTACAAACACTTATACAAATCTCTGTCTTGCAAAGCAAAATGCGATCAACTCCTTCAAAATAATTGACTGGGCATCCACTAAGCAGCAGCTGAAGCTCAAGGAACACCTTTATATCAGATGGAATCTGCCCAATCTTAGCAAACAACTGGAATCCCCATTATTTTCTTTATTCAACTAAGTGTTACTTCTAAATATTTTGTCAACAACTCGACGAAGGAAGCTGACCTTCCGAAACGTCGTGTTTTTATTATGATCCTTTTTATTATAACCGTGATGTTACGTCACCATCAAGTCACATCTTTAAGAATCCTATGTGAATAGAGCTATAGCGTAAAAGATTTTAGACAGAATGTAACAATTTTGTTCATTTAGTTAGCATAAATGTTGTTCAAAAATGTCACTAAAGAAATTATTACAATTTTTACAA
Source organism: Stichopus chloronotus (assembly GCA_021234535.1). Classification (NCBI taxonomy): domain Eukaryota; kingdom Metazoa; phylum Echinodermata; class Holothuroidea; order Aspidochirotida; family Stichopodidae; genus Stichopus; species Stichopus chloronotus. Next base: position 10,990,733 of record CM037847.1, read on the forward strand.
CTAATAACAACTTTAAATAGATCTTTTAAACGATTGATCTATACAAAATTGATACAATGTTTAATAGTTCAAAACCTACCGTGTACTTCACTTCCAGGTAGGATCCTTATTTTAGAAAATTCCTTACTTATTTCTGAGGCGCTGGCGTGCGCACCCACGTCATTCATGCCCTTAACAAAGTCATCAATGTTCTCTTTTGAGATTATGGAATTTTCCTCCAGCTTCTCAAGGAGAGTCAACCCAGGATTTTCAGCATTCGTAATACAGTCAATGGTTGTTTGGGAAAGTTCAAAATAAATAGCCAATTTTCGTGCAGTAGGTGGAGGTAAAAATTCCGATGCGTTTACCTTGAATGGGCCGTATCCAGAGCCTGACAAGATCAAAAGAAGGTGTTGTGATAAGCACATCAGGATTGTTGTAATGCACATGCTATATAACAATGTAACAACGCTGCAATGTGTCTACTTCAAAAAATAGCTGACATTGGTACATTAATGTAATTGTTCTAAAAGCTTTGGTCTAGATTTACGTTAAGCTAAATCATAACATTCCTTTACTCTGAAACAATCGTGTAGAACCATCCGGGTGAATGTAAATTGCTATTAACCATGTTCCCATAAAATCTTTGCTACATTTATTGTGACGTAGACTTCATGAAGTTGTGAGGGTGTTTCCGAGTGCTAAACTATTTGAGGCAATAAAAAACATTTTGTTTTACATATATGTATAATAAAATGATATTTGATATTACACTCTTCCTTACATTGGACATTTTTCTTACCACACACAACAAAAAATCAGACAAATAATCAAATCGCATTGTACTGATATTGATGTCAAGCTTGTGTTCACCTCTTTCAAAATGAGGACATTGTTTGTCACCAAGGATTCTATTCCAACACTTTCAAATCGCGTGAAGTTTACCAATTCAATTGTTCAAGCTGTAACTCTTGCTATATCAGGGAAACCCACAGACATTTGGTTGCAAGGATCAATGAGCATCTAAAATCCGATAAAAACTCACATGTTTACAAACACTTATACAAATCTCTGTCTTGCAAAGCAAAATGCTATCACAACTCCTTCAAAATAATTGACTGGGCATCCACTAAGCAGCAGCTGAAGCTCAAGGAACACCTTTATATCAGATGGAACCTGCCCAATCTTAGCAAACAACTGGAATCCCCATTATTTTCTTTATTCAACTAAGTGTTACTTCTAAATATTTTGTCAACAACTCGACGAAGGAAGCTGACCTTCCGAAACGTCGTGTTTTTATTATGATCCTTTTTATTATAACCGTGATGTTACGTCACCATCAAGTCACATCTTTAAGAATCCTATGTGAATAGAGCTATAGCGTAAAAGATTTTAGACAGAATGTAACAATTTTGTTCATTTAGTTAGCATAAATGTTGTTCAAAAATGTCACTAAAGAAATTATTACAATTTTACAACTAATAACAACTTTAAATAGATCTTTTAAACGATTGATCTATACAAAATTGATACAATGTTTAATAGTTCAAAATCTACCGTGTACTTCACTTCCAGGTAGGATCCTTATTTTAGAAAATTCCTCACTTATTTCTGAGGCGCTGGCGTGCGCACCCACGTCATTCATGCCCTTAACAAAGTCATCAATGTTCTCTTTTGAGATTATGGAATTTTCCTCCAGCTTCTCAAGGAGAGTCAACCCAGGATTTTCAGCATTCGTAATACAGTCAATGGTTGTTTGGGAAAGTTCAAAATAAATAGCCAATTTTCGTGCAGTAGGTGGAGGTAAAAATTCCGATGCGTTTACCTTGAATGGGCCGTATCCAGAGCCTGACAAGATCAAAAGAAGGTGTTGTGATAAGCACATCAGGATCGTTGTAATAATACAATTCACGATAAATGCCGGCAATTTATGAACTGTAGGAGACCATCCTTCTGAAACGCTGGAACAGTCTGTATTTATTAAGGTTTTGGTCATTTCCTTAATGTTGCATATTTCCTTAATGTTATATGTATATAGATAGATAGATAGACAGACAGACAGACAGACAGACAGACAGACAGACAGACAGACAGACAGACAGACAGACAGACAGACAGACAGACAGACAGATAGATAGATAGATAGAGATAGATAGATAGATTTATATATACAGATTTATATATATATACAGATTTATATATATACAGATTTATATATATACAGATTATATCATACAGTTGATATATATATACATATATATATATATATATATATACAGATTTGTATATATATATATATACAGATTTGTATATATATATATATATATACAGATTATATATATATACAGATTTTTATATATATATATAATAATATATATATATAATATATATAAATACATAATATAATATATACAGATTTATATATATATATACAGATTTATATATATACAGATTTATATATATATACAGATTATATATATATACAGATTTATATATATATACAGATTATATATATACAGATTTATATATATACAGATTTATATATATACAGATTAATATTATATAACATATATACAGATTATAATATATATATATATACAGATTATTATATATATACAGATTATATATATATATACACAGATTTATATATATATATATATATATATATATTATATATATATATATATATATATATATATATAACAGATTATATATATATACAGATTGTATATATGTATACAGATTTGTATATATGTATACAGATTTGTATATATGTATACAGATTTGTATATATGTATACAGATTTGTATATATGTATACAGATTTGTATAATATATACAGATTTGTATATATATACAGATTTGTATATATATATATACAGATTTATATATATGTATATACAGATTTATGTATCTATATATACAGATTGATATATATGTATACAGATTGATATATATATATTATAGAGAGAGAGAGAGAGAGATTTATATATATACAGATTATTATATATACAGATTTATATATATATACAGATTTATATATATACAGATTTATATATATACAGAGATATATATATAGATATTTAATATATATACAGATTTATTATATATACAGATTTATAATATATACAGATTTATATATATACAGATTTTATATATATACAGATTAATATATACAGATTATATATATATATACAGATTTATATATATACAGATTATATATAATACAGATTTATATATATATACAGATTTATATATAGACAGATATATATATACAGATTATATAGAGAGATAGATAGATATAGAGATATACAGATGAGATATATATACACAGATTATATAGAGATATATATATATATACACATTATATATATAATATACACAGATATATAGATATATATATATATAGATAGAAGAAGATATATATAGATATATATATATATATATATATATATATATATATATATACAGATTTATATATATATATATATACAGATTTATATATATATATACAGATTTATATATATATATACAGATTTATATATATATATATATAAATTTCAGTACGATGGCGTCTATCTTGACGCAGAGTGCTCTATAGAGCGAATTGTTGATGAGTTGAGACTATTTGAGACTAGAGGAACTACGTTCCACTAGTTCACTAGTTCTACGTTCCTATAGTTAAACTATGAAATGTATGTCATAACCATATATTTCAATTCACATCGCATTACTTGAAATTTTCTTTCAACACTTTTAGCCTATATTGTAACACATTGAATACAAATAACTCTGGAAAGGTACCCACAGGATCGTCTGGGCTACAAGAAGGTCATAATGAAGCAATCATTACACAACTTGACAATACTAGAAGTTTTGCATAGATGTTTTATCTTTCGGCCAAGCTTACAAAAAATTAATGAGTGTAACTGCATGATTTCTACTGGCTAAACCATTCGTCAGAGAACCTTTGTTATCACCATGTAGGATACCAATTGAAAACAATTTTTTGCTTCAAATGACATGCCAGCACAGAAATGAAAACTAATATAACATATTCTGTTACGTAATAAATACAACTTCTTACGTCGGCGACCTTTTTTCTGAGCCTCGGAATTCACTGTTGATGAGTCCTCCATTTCTGCTTGTCTGTATAAAATATCAAGGACATTGTTTTAGTATATAAATCACACTCTGTTTGATTAAAAAAATGAACGTTCTCTGTTGAAACTGTACCTAAACAACGTAACATATATGACTTACGCAGCAATTTTTGACCTATGGCTAAATGTCTCTCGTAAAGGAAGTAATGATTCAGTTGTTCGAATATATGTCAGCTTTGTCAACTTATCTCCTTGATGTGTTAAATTCATCTACTTCAACGTGGACAGTAGGTCTATTGAAGTAGCTTCTGTCCTGGTCCATTTCTCTTTAAAACTTATACTGGATATCTTCTGAAGTCACGTTTTTCTCTTCTTCTTGCTAGCTTCCCGTAATTTCGCTAATTTTATTTGTTGTATGTTTGTTCTCTTAGCGGTTATGGTTGAGCGCTGTATGGTGCTGTGATATCAATGCACTTCAGAATGTCTGATTGCACCATGCATACAGTGAAGACACGTGATCCTAAGATTTAAGTTAGTTCCTTTTAAATCTTGATAAGCCCCTCACCTTCAGTGCAGTCTTCTGTATATTCCAAATTGACTTTTACAAACCTTTCAACAGACACGTTACAAGGATCACTGTCTGTACATGTGGGCAGCCAAGCATACACATCCGTATGGAATTTTGAGTTCGTGAGTTCTATACGTTAAACAGTTGAATGAGAAACCCACAATTCAGCTACCGTACTGTATTATTTTGGCCTCAGTGAAATGACAAAGTATTGTTGATGCGACTCTTGTAATCATAATTCTTAAAGCTATAGCATGAAAATTTATTTCACTAAAGTTGGTGTCAGTTACGTTTTCTCCTCAATTTCTCAGTACAACTTCAATGTTGGCCCTGCTGTACATGGTCTGATCCAGTGGGAGTGCCTCCCCAAAACAATAACAAAGAAATCATGAAATAACATAGAAATATAGATAAATACCCACAACTGAAATGTCAGACACTTTTCAATGAAATCCGTCTGTAAGATGGAATTTTGCCTACATTCCATCATCTCA